>CM063502.1:106633198-106645698 GCA_032207245.1 Pardosa pseudoannulata
ATTGTTTTAAATTTACATGTAACATTTAAAAATCTTGATCAGTTTATTAAAGCTTATTTGTTATACTTAGCTTATACTATTTTATTTTTTACTGGCATTTGCATTGAAAAATTAAGAATTTTGGATAACATCACTACTGTCATTCTATTAAAATTTTCTAATTTCATATTTTCAATAAATATTTCTCATGAATGATTATGCTATATTTATCGAAAATTTTTTCTGGTGGGCTTTGAATGATTCCTAACTCTTTCTAAAGCCTGATTGCATTTGTTTTCTCTTTAATGAAGTTGTTTTAAATTTACATGTAACATTTAAAAATCTTGATCAGTTTATAAAAACTTATTGTTATACTTAGCTTATACTATTTATATAGCATTTGTTTTCTCTTTAATGAAATTGTTTTAAATTTACATGTAACATTTACAAATCTTGATCAGTTCATTAAAGCTTATTTGCTATACTTAGTTTATTCTATATAATTTATTACTAGCATTGGCATTGAAAAAATTAAGAATTTCTGATAACATCACTGCTGTCGCTCTATTAAAGTTTTTCTAATTTCATATTTTTAATAAATATATCTCATGAATGATTATGCTATATTTATCGAAATTTTTCTCTGGTGGGCTTTGAATGATTCCCAACTCTCTCTAAAGCCTGATTGCATTTGTTTTCTTTTTAATGAAACTCTTTTAAATATAAATTCATAACTTATTAACTATACAAGATATATTGGGAATTTTATGGATTTCTTTTTTTAATTAGAAATTCTTGTGAATTTCGAAAGTTAAAACTTGAAACCCATTAATGCCCCTGTCATTTAAGTTGAATATATCTTTATGAATATCTTAAATCTAAGTTATTATGAGCTGAGTATAGAGAGCAGAGTAAAAGGAAATATAAAATTTAAATAACTGAATATTTCAGACTGTCTTCATTAGTGATCAGCTGTCATTTTAAACATCATAAATATCCATTTATTTAAAAAAAATCGTAATATGGGATGCATTTAGTTTTACATGTGCACAATATTGCACAGGGATGTTTTATAATCGGAAAAAAAATCTATTTGTTACGTTTTGGTTGTGGTTTCTTCCGAAAAAGTAAATTCATGCTCGGGGTTCAAACAATCATAAAGTGTCGATTCAAATGACAAAACTATAAATAATAGCATATACTCGAAAATTTGGTAAATTGTTTATAGCAAAGGTTCTCAAATACTTTCAGTGTCGGAGCAGTTTTAAAATTGGAAAATCAATAAGGAGTATTCAATTTAACCTCAGAGCTAAACATTCTATTTAGTAAATATAACAACAAAATAGCTTTGATAATACAAAATAATTACGTCATTTAAGTTTGCAAGACATTAGATTTAATTTTTTTTGTATTAATTTCTCATTGAAGAACGAAAGCACTTCATTTAAAATGCTTCCTCCAGTTTTATTTAATTTCGACAGACAGTTAGGAATTTAGAACACAATACAAGAATATAATGTTAATACAAATATAAAATTTATCATTAAAATGTATCGTCTGTATTGTTTAATTTTTTTTACTGTGTATACATTTTATCACCTCGTCATTCAAGCCTGTTATG
Organism: Pardosa pseudoannulata; assembly: GCA_032207245.1. Lineage (NCBI taxonomy): Eukaryota > Metazoa > Arthropoda > Arachnida > Araneae > Lycosidae > Pardosa > Pardosa pseudoannulata. The sequence goes on from CM063502.1 coordinate 106,634,799, forward strand.
AGGCTACTCGAAATTTGCTTGATAGCATCATGATGAACAAATTATAATTTTAGGTATAATCTAGAACAAAGAGCCTCAAACTTTTTCGTTCATGTAGTAGGTTTGAAATTGGAAAATCCACACTAAGAACTAAATTTTATCTCGGTTAATAATGAATTTAATAAATATAACAACTAAATAACATTAACGATACAAACTCATTTCATCTTTTAATTTTGCAGGACATTAAATTTTACCGATATAATATACTTAAATCGTAAATATAAATATATTTTAAAAAAATACACGAAACTTTATCTAAACTAATGCTCTGAAGTCGATATTTTAAATAACATTAAAACTGTCTGCAACATAAAAAATCAAGATAAACAAAAGTGACTTTCCTGCAGAACGCCGGAATCTTACATGGAAGAACAAATTCATCTTAAATGAGTATTTTCAGACAAGTATAGCTGTTGTTAGTGAAAAACGTGAAATACATGTTTTAAATAGAAGTCATTTCCAACAGAATACGATGATGTCGGGAAACCTTTTGTAAATTTTTGAGGAGAACGAAACGATTTTACGTACATTTAGTAGGGCCCGAGACAGAAGAAGTTAAATTTTTTTATCGCATTTTGTGAGTAAAAAAATATTTTAATTTTTAAACTGTAAAATATGTTCGATAAAAGTGCTGTTTATTTAAAACATGCCCTACCTTTTCAAGCAGAACAGTTTGAGAAATTCTGGTTTATAGGATAGCCATCTATCTTAGCTGGAAAGGAAAACTCCTCTCCATAAAACACAAAAATTCGACAAACTATTTTTCAGCTGTCCCTTAACAGTGATGCTAGTAATTTTTTAATAGGTTAATCTTTTCAACTATTTTGTCCACAAGCAATTCCATGTTATGGGATTAAACTGAGTTGGAATGTCAATATGTCATTTTACTAATAATCTGCAGTCATTGAAAACTTTATTTGCAAGTTTTTCTCCTAGAAGGAATACATTGTAATGCGCCTGTTGGTGACCTTGAGAACTGGGGATTTAAAGTAATGAAGGCTTTTGGCTTCCTCGCCGACAATATCAAGGTCGTCAACGACAAGAAAGAAAGGTTCCTATTTCGTTTATAACATGTAAATAGAAATCCTCTTATTTCCGTGATTTCATTCTGAATAATTGTGCGATAATAAAAATATATGGGACCGACAATGAAAACTTGTTTCTCTCGCCCGGCTGCTTGCGTAAGATGCTAATGACGAGATTTTGGTATTTTTAAATTGCAAATGCATAGTGTACTTCTAAGATAACTATAAAGAAATGATAATGTATGAAAATTTAGACTTTCAAAATATTAATAATATAATTGGTTACAGTGATTATCACTTAAATTCATCCTAAAACGCGTTGTTTTAAAAATAAAAGTTACTGATGATTATCTAACTGCGGATTTAAAGAAATGAAGGCTTTTGGCACAATTTATTGATGTAATTAATCACAAAACAAAGCAGCCCGGTATATTACAGATGAAATTTGATCAAAAAATAAAGCAGACTAGTACATTATACTTGATATTTAATCACAAATAAAGTCGCCCAGAAACTTAAATTATATTTCAAACAGCCTTTGCAGTAATTAATGCGAAAATTTCAACTGGAATACATTAAATGGGTATGTTTCCTTTAGTTTTTTTAAATGCGGTAAGAATGGAATCTTTTAAAAGATCGACATTAATACCTCCAGATAAACTCCAAAAAAAATGTCCTACCATTAAAGAACATGTAATAATTTGATAAATACGTGAAAGTAAATGAATGATAAAAATAAAGCAAAAAGCTACATGTTGGCATTCCTATTTTATTTGAAATTCCAATTTAAAAATTTATCCTAAAAGTAATTTATTATCCGTGAGATTAAGCCACAAAATAGAGCGATATATTTATTCCTGAATTAAAGAAGATCAAACATTAATACGGTACATAAAATAGGTATGCCTAAGATACTAGACATAATTAATATTAATTTAAACACTATGAGTTAAACGAAACTATTTTTGTTTAAATATGGAGTTTTTAATGAATATAAATTTGTAAATATTGACTCTTAGAATAGAAATTGAAGAATATTGAAATGCTATAAATCATGTTTTGCTTAAATATTTCCTGCATCATTCATATTTAACATCTGTTACGTGAGTCAATTTTTATGCAGCCTAATGACACATAGGTTGTAGGTTGGTGATATATGCATTGTTTTACTTACGTGTAACAGAATATATTTCTTTTTAAAAGAAGCCGACAATGATGAAGAAATTCGGAATGTGTTTCCGGAATAGTCGCTATAAGTGATCAGGTTTTCTGCGGTTTTTCTTTCACCGCAATGATTGCCAATACTTGAGGAATATTTTATAGAATAGAAAAAAAAAAAAAAAAAAAAAAAAAAAAAAGAAATACAAGAGTGAAATCGGTGGTTTTATAATAAAGACCTAATGCACGTATTTTTTCCAAATTTAAGTCTTATATGTTGAGATGTACACTCAAGATAAGATTTTTAAACAACATTAAAAGACCAACAGTTTTTGGTGTATATGTTTGCTTGAAAGGATTCAGTCTCAGAACAAAGGAATAGAAGAGTTGACGGATGAATGATGCAGTACATCCTACTTTGCTTAGTTTCTTTTGCACGTTGTCTACCTTGATATTAAAGCTCTCATAATATATTAAACACAAGCGTACAATATGTTTCAATGTTAGGCGCCGAATATAATTTAGTCAATAAGATCTTTTTTACAATTCTGCATTATTTAAGAATAGCTCAACCATTTTCTTCAGTGTATTTCAATAAAATTTGTTTGGATGCATTTTCCTCTTTATTTGAGTTTTTCCCTTTTGCCTTATAAAATTATTACCACCCAACCAGTGGTGTGCGGTCCATATGTGCAGGGTGTGCACTGCACAGCCTGGTAAAATTATGAGGGACAGTAATTTTTCACACCTATGTCTACCTATCTTTATATGGTCTATAATAAATATTATTTATAATATATTCAAATATTATGTTGATTTGCTTGCTTGTATTCCCGCAGTGCGTGCGGTATTAGGGCTGCACCACGTAGCGCGTTCAAAAGCAAACGAACATAGGAAGTTCTGATGTGTACGCACTGCGCACTAAATGGAAAATCAAGTTTTATATGTATGGGCTACTGGAGAAGCACAGCATACTATAGCACTGATGCAAGTGCAGCTATTTTTCCTGCCCTTGGCATTCAGAATCATCCGAAGGTACGGTTTATTAAGTGTTGTATTAGAGCGGGGCCTTACGTGCCTTAAGCGCTTTTGGTTTTTTTTTTTTTTTTTTTTTAACTGATTAACTGGCCATACGATTTGCAGACGGTTAATGTTTAAATTTATACTTTGTAAGATTTTGTTTTCATGGAAATATAAAAGAAGTATTTCATCAATATAAAGTGAAATGTTTTAGTGTGGTAAAGTAATTTCGATTATGTATTATATTTATTGAAATAATTCGCTGAAAAACAATGTTGTTTTGTTTTAAAGAAACGAATTTTAACAGAACAGCCCAAATTTTACCATTCATTGAGTCTTACAGATAGTACATAAGTTATATCTGTAACACCAATTCCTGGTTTTGTTTTTAAAAATTGTCAAGATGTTTTTCGCAGACTATATGATTTCCAACTGTTAAAACCAATTAATAAATATAATTTAATCCACTGACCGAACAAGAAACAGTTCGTTCTATAGTGTCAACGTGCAGTGAAATCCTCTGCACGTGGAATAGACGTTCGGTTTGTCGGCACCAATGAGCATTCGGATGAGGCACCGCAGTGGCGGGCGCCATGTGGTTCTACGTTTGCTGAACATATAAGTTTTTCGTGGAAGCCCAAAGCGTTGCTTTTTCGACGCCGATATAACACCATACAACAAAAGACATGATTTTTCTTTCAGTGCTAGTAGAATTCTCATAAGTTTAGCTGTTTTTATAGTTATAACTCGACTACTCGTGAGTAAATATTATATTTATTGTAATCTTTAAATTTATATTCATAATAAATAACCCGTTTCAGAATGGAGAACTCAGATGTCTCAATAATTAAAGATTTATTGGAAAATCCATGTTCTCTGCACACCCTGCATGAAAACCTACCGCACGCCACTGCACCCAACTATATTAATTTCCTAGAACCTAGATAAGATTTCTTAGTATACGATCCATTAAAATTTGTAAATTATATAATAGACAGTAATAATGAATTTAATCATAATTTTAATAGGAAATTGGAATTTGTTTGCTAAAAATATATCATTTGATTTTATTATTCCTGCTAGCAGAAAAGATCTACGTATGTAAAAGAAAATTCGATGATCTGAATCCTGGTAAAATGTGATTAATGTACGCAAAAGGGAATTTTGGTGATTGCTTGTATACAGTTCCTATATAATACGTTATAGAACGGATGATGCTTACCGGCCTTCAAGTTACAAATCTGACCGCAAAATTGCTCTACTAATGGATTTACAGACTACGTAGAAAACTAGAAATTAATCCTAATCCTTAATGGTAGCTATAAACGTTTGATGGGTTTGGTTTGGTTTGCAGCGTTACGGTCTGCTGTTTTGCACAAGAGGGCTAATGAGACCGAAACGTTTGATGGGATACTTGAATTTCAAAATAAACTTTAAGGCTTATTTTTAACGAGCTTATTATTGTTTTCTTTTCTATTAATGATAAAGATCTTTTTCTAGATTTGATAGTCTAAAAACTAAACTAAAAAATAAGTTATAATTAATAATTAAAAAAATTAGTTTTTAATGTGCTCCATTTATATACATTATCTTTCTGACATATTTAATATCAAATTTTGAAGTATTCTACAACTTATTTTTTTTTATCAGATTTACCTTAATACCAATTACAGAAAAACTTTGGTGCAACAATACTTATGGGACTCTATAAAATTATCGTTACATTGTCGTATATATCATTATATTGACAGATATTATATCGATAAATTAAAATAAAAAATTCGATAGAATAGAACACTTAATAGAAATTTTCAATTTAAAATATTTAAAATATGTCTAAGGGGATATGTTTATGGCACGGTAATAAAATTTTAAAACATAGGAATAAACTGTAAAAGAGTCTCAAAGTTTACAAAAATTTAAAAGAAAACTTTAGACCTACAATAAAATTCACATATTTGAAAAACCTTCATTTTTATCTGCCCTAATTTGTTTCGCTGTTAAATCAACTAACAAAGTACACATAAAATGTGTTTTCCCGATACATGGAAACTAAAATATATTTGCAGAAAAATAGGAAATAATCGTAGGTCATAGAAAAATATCGTTTTACAAAGGTTTATTGCTGTATGAAATATCATTAAATCAAGGGAGACAATAACATTATATCGTATGCAATTAAACCGGAACAGTGAAATAATATCGTTATAGAGGGATTTATTATTGTATCGGATATTGTTGCTGCAACGTTTTACTGTATTAGGACCTTTTGAGTATTAACACAGAAAAACAAATATCTTAAGTCTTTAAAATAATGCTATTTTTTATTTGAGTTTAGGAATCATGATACTATTTTCTGAAAACTTTGATTTCATTTAATATCAGCAACTCATAACAAGTCTTAATGTCTATATAAAAAACTTCCAAGAACTCATACGTAAATACCGGTAGATTGTCGAACTTATTACACTAATGTGACGTAACTGAACTTGTGATGCTACTAGATTATCAAAAACGGGATCAGAATATCTAATCATATGAACGAATTTTTTTTTTCACTGTAAGTATCGTCATCCTGTGCATAATAATTTAAAAGTGGGGAAAAGTAAACTTCTCTAACTGGTTCTTGACTTATTTCTAGTTTCAGTGTTGGTAACTCCCGTTTCAGGTATAATCATCACTTAGTATCAATTAATAAACTCTGACATTTCTTGAGAATACAGCCAATATGAAAAATGTATATTTTTATATAAAACTTGACACAGTTTTTAAGTTTTTAGCAATGGCTTGTTGATGAAAGACAAAATATGGGGAATATTATTAAAAAAGTTATATATTAACCTTCATCAATATGTTGTTACACTGAATAATTGAAGTGTTATTTTTGCCAATATTGGTGAAGTAACATAAAATACCCTATAGATAGTTTCAGATGTATTTTCCTATATTTGCAAAGTACCGTAATTTCGCACGCATAGTCCGTACCATTGTATAGTCCGCAGCCGCGATTTTTTGTTTAAAAAATTCATAAATCATCAGACAGTCCGCACCACTAGATAATCCGCGGACTATACGTGAAAAAAATATGTATTTTAGTATGACAATATTAAATCATTTTAAGAATAAAAACCTAAGTACAGTAGAGTGCTGAAAAGTCTGAATTAGACTCAATTAATTCCACCTTTAAAATTTGAAATCATTTCTTCTGCCATAGCCTCGGAGACGAATTTTAACGGAAGAAACAGAGCGGCCTACATTTCTCTGTTCGAGAACCCAGCTATGTAAATCGTCTTCTAATGCAGGCCATTGTATTTTTCCACTGAGAGTGGATTGCTTTCGTCCCATATTTTTAATGTTCCCTTTTGCTTGTGCCAATTTCTTACAGCTTTCGCGTCGAATTTCTTGAACCCATCCACTCGGTGTTGTCAATCGGACCTGTAAATAGTAACTATCAATATTTTCCCTTACTCCAGGACACAATTTAAGATTGTGCTACTTGCTACTACTGATCCGTTCTACTTTATGGGTTGTATCTTTTTTTCCTGGTTTATTACCATGGTTTATTAACGATGTTTTCTTGGCGTCTCGTGAGTTGTACTTTTGTTTACATTTGATCATCGGCCGTTCGCGCTATATGCCTCCCCCCTTCTTCCGATTTTGATGATTTGAGCAATAAACAACCAGCAGATAGTCCATACTGGCAGATAGTTCGCAGCTGAAGAAATTTGCTGTTTAAACACAGATAGTCCGCGGACTATACGTGCGAAATTAGGTACCTTTTTTTCAATAAACAGATTTTCACAGGATTATTAATGAAAAGAGGACTATTTAATAAGAAGTCTCTTGATTATCACGTGATTTATTATTAAAAAATAAATATAATTATTTGTTACAATTTGAATAATTTGAGGGGGTGTCTATTAAAATTTAAAGATTTATTAATATATAAGAGCAGACATACAGTTGTTGCCAAAACCATCGATGATTGAAGTTTAGATTTAACTCTTATACTGTTCCCCTAGCCCTTCCCGAATTCGATGGGCGAAAAAGTACAGCTTTATTGTGAGAATCTGTCAATTTCATTTTATTTTATTCCAAGGACATGAAAACAACAACGATTTACCTTGCGTTAAACCTTTTAGCACCCTCCTTTTAAACATCGACTGGTTTTTATGCAAGGTTATTTTGTATGTTAGAGAAAATAATAAAGCGAAACAATGACAGGCACATGTTTTTAAATTAATGCGTGCCACAAAGAATCGAAACAAACGATTGAAGCTTGTTTTTTCACCGTGGGCGTTACAGTAGTGTTGCTTGCGCCTATTGTAATAAAGTTTGTTTATACTGTTTATAAAAATGCGCTAATTCGAATAATGGTTTTCTCATTTCAAATGCTACAAATGTAAGAAAATATGCCCTCAGACGTATTATATCACAGAGTTTGATGCACTCTGAGTTGTAATTCATTCAAGAATGATAACAGTTTGTAGTTGAAAGGATTTCTATTAAGAGAATATTTATTAAAGAAAATAAACTGATGGAAAACAATGTTCAGTCTTATTTATTTCTGTTAAATTATATAAGCAATTAATAGTTTTAGATAATTAAGTAATTGACTCATAATATGGCTATTATGCATATAATAATTTATATTTAAATGGATAATAGCCGTATCTGCCTTTAATATGTGGCGTTCTGAAGAAGTTACCAGCATATGTCGATTTAAAGAAAATATACAACTCTCCTTGCAACGGAAGTTAACGCATGAACAAATGCCATAAAATATTTTAGCCAAGAAATTTTTAGTTTATGAACGTTAATACTTTGATAGAATGTAAAGGAATCGCTTTGAATACTTTCTAAAGTATGAATTTCAAATTCTTGAAACTGCTTAAAATGTTATTCACAACAGCTTGGTTTATTATTGTAGTTTACTTTTATAATTTATTATATTTTTAAAAAATTGGTAATAAGCATTTAGTGATAAACGAATTTTAACTATTTAGTTTCACTTTTTCTTTAGATTAAGTCTTTATGAAGTGCAAATTTTAAGAATATTTTAAATTCTTTAATTAAAAATTATCCTTTATAACTTTTATAAATAGCATTTAAAATAAAAAATATATTCTTAGACATTTAAAACTATTTAAAATTACGTTTATATTCTTCAAAATACTTATAGTTTTATCCGTAAAAAAACTTATTCTTGTTTGAGGGACGTGTAGAAATCAGGCAATAAGGAAGAAGGGACACTTTTTTTTAATTAATATATATATATATATATATATATATATATATATATATATATATATATATATATATATATGTCAGGATTTAAAATGTAGATTAATTTTAAGAGATTTTAATTAGGGATTATTTTACTGAGAGTGATGCGGCGTGAGGAGTTAGTCACATAAATATGGCTCACGCGCAGTGATCTGGGCAGAGAGCAACATGCACAATCCACAGTCAGACTTGTAGCTCCCCGAAGCAGTTAAGCCTGCCTTTGTTAGAAGTTGGGCGCCAATGTGAGACGACATTAAAGATGATTGTCGAATAGTGTGGTTTTAGATTTGAATAAAGGATGAAAATGTACGCATGACTCTAGTCTCATTTAGTGGGACCTGTCATATATATATAAACAAATAAGAATGAAACACTCTTTAAACCAATTAACTATTTCTGAAATGGATATTATACATTTTCATTGTAGAAATCAGGGATTGATTCTAAATTAAAGTTTAAATTCATATTGATCTAAATAGACTCCTGTAATGGATAACCGACTTAAAACATGAGAAAGAAACAAAATTGCTGAAAAGACAGTACAAGAGTGATTGGTCGAATATTAAATTTACATTATCTCTTGACACATTAGGTCAACTTTGCTGATGCACGTTATGAAAATTTAAAAATATATTTTACTATTTTTATATAAACAGAACATGGTTCATTGACAAACTAATACTTAGAATTCAGTTAAAGCTCAAATTCAGTTTACATACTATGGAAAAACCCAGATAGCAAATTTAGTTTGCAGCAATCTTGCTTTGTAAGTCTGCAAACTTGCAGCAAGTTCAGCATGACCAGGCTGCAAGTGTGAAACAAGACTGCTTCAAGTCTAATAATTTTCGATTGCTTCAAGATTATCGTGACAATGTTGCCACAGTTTTTCAGCAAAATAGCGTAGCAAAGAAGTGGTCGATTTATGTTCCATCTTACTTTCAGGTGTTTTGCTGCAAGTTTGCCGAGTCATATTTGTTGTGACAAGATATTATGCAGAAAAAATCAAACTTGCTTCAAGTATGCTTGCTATCTGGGAAACTTTTATTTCAATATTGTATTTATATTTTTAACATGAGCACTTCAGTGGTAATTAACATTTTGTTACGACGTATGCATCTCAAAGTAGAGATGAATTACAATTAAAAGAAAAGTTTTTAATCCTCAACAATTTTTTTCTATGGTTTCTGGTTTTATACAAAGTATCTCTGCTGGTTCGAAAATTGCTTTTCAATTCAATTCAATTTGCGATATACTAACGATCCATTGTTCATTCGAAGCACTTGTAACAAAAATGTGAACATGTTTTTATAATCAAATAAGATAAAATGATTGAAGAGTTACGAAGCAATTGGTATATATCACGCATGGTCAAGTCCGTGGAACAATTAGATAGAAATGTTCAGAAACCAACATATAATTCCTGCAAAGCAATCAAACAGGTAATCTTTTTGTTTAACTACGCGGTGTTAAATTTCAGAATGTGTCGAAAACGAATTATAAGGTGTTGATTTGAAAGAATCAAAAACATTAAATGCTGCTTTTTTTTAATTTAGAGAAGTAGATATACGCTAACAGATGTGAATTACATAAGAGTTATTTATGGAAGAAAAATCATTTAGGAAGTCCATACAGAACATTATGACAGTTATTATCTTATTATCCCTAACACATTTAATAATTATAGTAAAGGATAGTTAGAGTCCTATAGACTTAATTTAACAGTCTGAATAGAAACGAAAACATTTTTCTACAAGGGATTTTAAAATCCATATCATTTATTGATATACTTGCACAAAAGTATAAGTCATGTATTTCAAAATATTTTCAACTTTGGCAATATTACACTTATTAATAAGAAAATTTCTGAAACACTGTTCAATAGAATTTTACAAAAAAAAATTTGTTTTTATTTTAACATATAGCTAATGACTGCATGTTATTTCAAATTAAATCATCAGTGTCATGCTTAACTTCACTTGTTCATTTTGAATACTCCTACAGTCACACTGATTTCAGTAAAAAAAAGATAATAAATAGAATTTACCTATTATTAATTTAAGTCTCAGTGAATAAAAATATAAAACAGTTTCAGCGCAATTGAATGGAAAAGGAAACGAGGAAGAGATCAAATAATGACAATTAAAAGAAATGAAAGCAAGCATAAAAATTAGTTTCCTTGCTTGTAAATCAGGAAACATTGTACTAGATCTTGCTTTTTGTTAATGTGATTATTTAAATGCAGCGTCAATTTATGCTTCCTAACAATGAAATGAAAATACTTATTTAACCGTCTATTATTACCGTCTTTCCTCCTCTTTTTCTGAAATTATCAACTTAAACGATTTGTGGCTTTGGGTTCAGCATATAAT
>CM063502.1:106650698-107005698 GCA_032207245.1 Pardosa pseudoannulata
GTTGTACTAAACAACATTCCTATCTTAAGTCACGTTTCGTGTTTACAGATTGCGCCTGACCACTTGCGATATCAAGATCACCATTTCTTGCCACAGAATTTATTTATACTCGCTCAATAAACAAATAAAACAAGTTCCAAAAAACTGATAAAGATGAATTTGACCATTGACAGATGCAACGATGATAGCAAGATACCGTAAACATCAGTTTAAGTTCACCAGTGTCCCATTGGTATGAACTATGCGTTGTTGCAACTAGTTGGGAATTTTATAGTCTACAAAAACTGAATGAAATTGAGTTGAGCAAAGATTTTCAGATAGTATTTCAGTGCGCAAAGCGTCACTGTTTGAAATTTTTTTCACACTAAAATTAAGACATCTTTCTAAATTTCAATAGATATACGAATTATATCAAAGAAAAAATTTTAAGATGAAATATTTTGTTTTAGTGATAATAGGTCGTGGTTTTGAGAAGGAAATAACAGTTCAAAATTTTCGAAATTTCTTCGAATTTATAAACTTTAAGTAAAACTTTTATTGAATTGTTTCTGTTTCATAAATACATTTTTATTAATAAAGAAATTTTATGAATAAATCTCCCTGATTAAAATAAGATAGAATCGTGCATCCTAGAGTAGTAAAGTATCTTTACCTTTCAAATTATTTACACTAATTTAATAATGATAAAAAGGAAATTATTTGCGTATACAGAAAAAAATTATTTGTAAGTTAATACCATTGCATATATCTGTGATGATCTTTGTAAAGGAAAAATTTCAGGAGTAATTAAATTACTGGCAATAACTTTTCTACTCTTGGAATTTTTATCTTTGTATTTCCCTTTATTGAAAATTTTGCTCTTTGGAAGAATAAATCTTGAATATACTTTTTTAAATATTCGGGTATAAAGAAGACATTAAACTTTAATGATGCTGATTTTAACAATGTTTTTCATTTATATTTTATTCTCTTTTAACAAGTTGAGGAATCTTAGAAAAATGAACAAGTTATTGTACCTCGATATGATATCCACAGATTAATTAAATAATAGAAAAGTATATTTATTTTTATTTCGATAGAATTTTTTTAAAAATAACACAGCTAATAAAAGATTAAAATTTATAGTAGAGACTGAACCTTGCTTTAAAGAAATAAATTCTATGAAATAGTTTTTTTTTTCAGAAATTCATCAGAATATGAAATAAAATCTGTTACTTCAACAACACTTAACAGTTTTGGAAAAACACATAACGTCATCTATAAATTGTGCCCGTTATGTGCAAAAGGGACATATAACGTCATTGGTTTTCCAGTGCTATAAAAAACATCGGGATGTTTCGAATTTTAGTGTTGTGTGGGAATACTTCACCCGTAGTATGAACGGTCATTGCTCTCTAGCATTTTCACCCCCAGAAATACGTGAGGTCTTTAAAGTCGTAGATTTTACTTTATTGCTTTATTCATTAGAATTCGGACTATCGCGACGCTTCGCTACCTTATTTTTTTCTTTGGAGGAAGTTTCCCTGGAGGAATTTATCTTTAGCCTTGTTGACCTTGATAGCCCAAAGGAAAGGTAGCCTACAACTTTCAAAACACGAATAGCACAAGAAGTTCAATAGTGTGACTATTATGTCAGTATGGATTACCCGTCACAATACACGATTATGTATACAGACTTTTATAGCGGAATGAAATGCCTTGATATCCGTATAACTTTTCATTAAGAACCTACTTGATCAAAATGTTAAAAGGTAAATCTTTATAGCGCATGTATTTTTATAAACGATTGATGTTTTTAAGACTTTTGAAAGGTCTTAAATTTTAATGACTTTTAATTTATTTTTTACATTTGACATATTCTACAGGCGCTATTTCAGTAAAGTATTTGTTTTTACTTATTCTACTATCCTTACTACGTGTTTTTTCTGTTCTAAACCGGCTCAATCATGTAATAGTTTTATGTTGAACAAAGCAAAACTGTTGAAAATCCTTAAATTACTGCAAGCACATTTTTGTAGTATATATTTTGTAAAAACTTCATATTTCATCAATATTTTTCCACTTTTTCATTACCAGTAATGTATAAAAAACTCGATTTTATTAATTAGTTAAATACTGTAGGTAGAAATACTCGATTTTATTTATTTGTTAAATATTGTAGGTACTTCTTTAGAAAAATATTTAAATAGTCCAAATCGGGCATATAAAGCTCAAATCAGAAAATGAAAGAAGGTAAACATTTTCCAAACATTAATATTTTTTGACATAACAATGGTACTGGGACAAAGAGGTCCCTGTGCCTGCGAAGTATGCGAAAAAAAAACCGATTCGGTACTACAGTAGTTGGAAGTTTTCTAAATATCTTCAAACTCTAACTGAATAACAGTGATTCCCTACAGGAAGCATCAGACATTTTATATATTCTTGACAATAAAGACGAAAAATCTGAAAACTTCTATAAATAGTAAATGTCAGTACTTTTTGCTTTTAAAGGGGAAACATGATTATAGGAGAAAAAATGAATGTTATTTTTATACTTTCTGTCCTATTGTCAGTGCAAATAATACACTTAACTTCTTTGCTGCATATAAAATGATGTTGAAATTTTGTGTTTCTGATAACAAAATTTCTTAGAATTAAAAACTTCTTAGATAAAACGATTTTATTTATTAATGGCTTGTAACGATATTTTCGATCATATTGCTAACGCATATAATTTATTAAATCTTAAATTTTACTAAGGTCCTTAAACGAACTTAAGTACTTTCAAGAAGCAAAAGTAGAACTTCTAATTACATGAATCATTCATTAATCAATGTGGTTAAAGCCATTGAAGTTATCAAATTTTTGTAAATTGAAATTGAATAAATAATATTTCTGTTAGTCATTTAAGAGTTTACACGTTGATTCGACAATCATTATTATTGTCTATTTTTAAAGCTTTTAATAAACTGAATTTTTTTAAAACTAATTCATTAACATTAATGTTCTAAATTGTTTTATCTGGACTTAGCCGCATTGGCTTCTGAGTGACTCAAATGTAAATACAATTTGTATTTTTATGTATTAAAATAAGAATTTCTTCTTGATGAACAAAATTTCAAAATTATTTAAACACTTAAAACCACCAATAAACTTTAAAATGTTACCTTAGCTTGATGAACACTTTAGATAAAGTTTTTTAACTGAACATTTTGAAGACAGAAAACAACACTTCAAAAGTGCAGCTACCATAGATAATTTCTTTCTTATGTGAATATAGGCTGTTATTTAGAAGTAATGCAACTTTCAATTAAACGTTCTTAATTTTTTCAAATGATGGTATGAAAAAAAATATAGAATAGTTATGGAAAAGAATTTTTTGAATCTGTTTAAATATTTAGAAAAAATGATTATATGGTTTTGAAAGCATTTCAAAGGATGATTCTCTGTGTTTTGACGTACGTTTGTGTTTATTTAAAAACTTTTCTTAAAATTTCAAAACGATTTACACATAAACACTTAAAACCACCGATAAACTTTAAAATGTAGCCTTAGCTTGATGAACATTTTAGATAAAGTTTCTTTAACTGAACATTTTGAAGACCAAAAACAACACTTCTTTCAAAAGTGCAGTTACCATAGATAATTTCTTTCTTGCTTGAATATGGGCTGTTATATAGAAGTAATGCAACTTTCAATTAATAGTTCTTATTTTTTTTCAAATGATGGTATTGACAAAAAATTTATAGAATAGTTATGGAAAAGAATTTTCTGAATCCGTTTAAATATTTAGATAAAAAAAATTACATTGTTTTGAAAGCATTTCAAAAGAGGATTCTCTGTGTTTTAACGTACGCTTGAGTTTATTTAAAAACTTTTCTTAAACATTTTCAGGGAAAATGCTTTCCAGACTCAGTAAAGATAAATTAAAATTAATTTCACTCACCGCAGCTTCTTCTTCATCCCCAATCGGGAAAGTGTGCGAAACAATAGCGAAACAACTAATCACAAATGCTGTTGTTATAAAGTAAACTCTCATCCTGAATGTTTATCCTTCTTTAGAGAATCGTTAAATCAATCCGATTCCGCGGCTTCTCCAGGCGCTGCGCTCGGTCGACATGCGCTTCTTGATTGTGATGCCACCAGACGAGTAGCCGCTCTTTATGAAGGTCTCCTGCGATGGGATTGCGTACGAGTGATTCATTCATTTCCTTTTACGAGTTGGGCGAAAGTCGAATCAACAG
The DNA here is from genome assembly GCA_032207245.1 of Pardosa pseudoannulata. NCBI lineage: Eukaryota > Metazoa > Arthropoda > Arachnida > Araneae > Lycosidae > Pardosa > Pardosa pseudoannulata. The sequence continues at coordinate 106,654,925 of CM063502.1, forward strand.
AGGTTCGTATTCATTCATTAAAAGGTCGCCAATATCAATTTATTCGGGGTTTGTCATGTGCTTTTTTTTTCATTTTCTGCGTTTGTGTAGAGTGCGATGCTCGTTCTAACGTTGAGGGACGGCCGAGTTCAAGGTCTTGAACTTGATTGAAGCGTGATATAAACAAAGACAAACCTGAAATTTCTACTGAAAAGCTCCCGTTCGAATTTCAATTTCAGTTTCAGGCACTGGGAGCTTAGTTTAAATATCATAGAAACCTGTTTTGTCTCAAGTGGCTTACGCAGAAACAACTAAAAAATCAAACGTGATAACACAATTATAGGAAGCAGGCAGCGAAAACTTTTTCATAAGGGAGCGGGTTCTCGTCCTTCAGCTTACATTCAAAATTAATACAGAAATCCTTACATATGTAATACTTCAATTTACTACAGCAATAACTACAGCAATCCTCATGGGTGTTACAACCCCTACATCCCTCCTTCACTACGCCACTGATATAAAGTTTTCTACATATATTCAAATTGTAACTTGGGGAATAGTAATACCTAGAGATTACTCCAAAAGAAAAGCCTGTAAAGGATTTTAAGTATTCTTACATACAGGAAAAAAAGCATAAAAATTTATTTAGGGCTTGATGTGTGCATTTTTTAAACATTTGTGTAGAATGTGGCTCTTGTTTCAACGCTGAGGAATAGTCAAGTTCAAGGAGTTGAACTTCACTGTACTGTTATGTAAATAAAAACAAACCTCAAATTTCTACTGAAAAGCTCCTGTTTGAGTCTCACTTAAATTTCAATTTCAAGCTTTGGAAATTTAGTTTAAATTTCATTGCAACCCCTTTTGTTTCGATTATATTAAGCAGAACCAATTGAAAGTTTTAGGGATTTGCAAAAGTTCTCATTAGTAGTGAAAATTGGGGAAATAAGTGGAAACATAAGCTGAAAAAGCTACAACTTAATGCTTCAAAAAATGACGGGGCCTCAAATTCAACAACAGATTAAAAAAAAGAAACTGATAAAAAATTATATTGTAAAAATCACTCAAAGGAAGTCAGACATATCATAATAACTCATATTGATCCAAAATTGGTGAAAAAAATTCCTCAGCGAACATGGGATAATCGAGGTGAGGTTTCTCACAGTATTGTGACCAAAGAATATAGGCCTACACACAATAAATATATGTATGCATGTATATATGTATGTATATACATATGTGTCTGTGCATCTAATATATCAAAATTAATGCCCCTAAAATAGATATCTAAAATTTTCCTTTTTTCCCTTCCTAAATTCCCAGCCGTAAAATGTCGGATAAAGGAGTGTTCTCCGACTTAACCATCTCTTAAAAATAACTCTGGAATAAGTGCTAATTTTATCAACTGGCTACATTTTTCAGCTGTCCTATTAGAATAGTATTGCTTCTCCAATAATTAAATTGCTGCCTATGGGGTTTTTGAGCTAGCTTAAATGTTTACTCTTGCCTCCCAAAATGTGCTGATTCATAATTTAGTCTCTTGGGAACAAAATCACGTGATTCGCTCCCTCTGGAATCTGAAATCGTTGAACGATGTATATTCTTGATCATTCTACCCAGAGCTGTTGAACTACATTGACGATAGATTGACCTATGCGTTTTGATCCTTAATAAAAGTGAAGTTCCACAAAGCTAAACTTGTGTGTCTGGTGGCATTACGATTGCAAACTGAATAGTTCTTTTTTGCCCAGCAAGTACGGGCAACTTATATTTTATATGATGTCTACTATCAAATTTTCCCCCAAATAAATTATTAGTTTTTTATGTGCTACAGCCGAACTTGAGGATTATGGCCTACGGTGCAAATCTCTGTTTTCGAGACCAATGGCTCTGGGATGCAAAACATATGTCTCGAATAGGCAGGCAAGTTTGCCTAAGGTTGACCATCTATCCGGGATGTATGCTTCGGACATCAGCTCTTGATGAGTTAGACTCGTCAAAGTTTAAAATGGCGCATGAAAGGAATGACGACTCTAACTCGTCATTGTATGTCAAGGGGTTAAGCAGTAGGTCCCAATATCATTAGTCCTCGTGTATCAAAAAGTAGACCGTAGCACTATTAATCATACATCTACCATTTACTTTCCTATCGAGAGAATTTTTGGGCCGCATTAATTCTTAAATCGGAGCCTTCTACATTCTGAAATCTGAGACTTCTGAGTGAAACGCGCAAAAGCACTAGTATCCATAGCTAAAGGTTTTCCCATTATTCCAATATTTCAACACTTAGTTTAAAGAACACTTGAAAGGTGAGTAGGTTTATTAGTTCCCATTATTCCAATATTTCAACACTTAGTTTAAAGAACACTTGAAAGGTTAGTATGGTTTATTAGTTCCCATTATTCCAATATTTCAACACTTAGTTTAGAGAACACTTGAAAGGTAAGTACGGTTTATTAGTTCCCATTACTCCAATATTTTAACACTTAGTTTAAAGAACACTTGAAAGGTGAGTATGGTTTATTAGTTCCCATTACTCCAATATTTCAACACGGTTTAAAGAACACTTGAAAGGTGAGTATGGTTTATTAGTTCCCATTATTCCAATATTTCAACACTTAGTTTAAAGAACACTTGAAAGGTGAGTAGGTTTATTAGTTCCCATTATTCCAATATTTCAACACTTAGTTTAAAGAACACTTGAAAGGTTAGTATGGTTTATTAGTTCCCATTATTCCAATATTTCAACACTTAGTTTAGAGAACACTTGAAAGGTAAGTACGGTTTATTAGTTCCCATTACTCCAATATTTTAACACTTAGTTTAAAGAACACTTGAAAGGTGAGTATGGTTTATTAGTTCCCATTACTCCAATATTTCAACACGGTTTAAAGAACACTTGAAAGGTGAGTATGGTTTATTAGTTCCCATTATTCCAATATTTCAACACTTTGGAGATAATATTGAATGTAAAAGAAGAACGTCAAAAAGAAATTTTAACGGAAAAAATGTACGTAACTAAATTTAAATGTCTTTGTTTCGTATTGAGTTTCAAATATATTTCAAACTTATATTTATTATATATATATATAAACCTTAATAAAACGTAAAAACAGGTAGTTGGGGTTTTTCTAGGACTGTTTTTTTTTAAATTAATGTAAAAAATTTAATAACGAGGGAACTTTTTGTCTCGCCCTGGTGCAGCTCATGCGTTCTGGTTGCGATGGTTTTCATTCTTTATATACAAAATGTATACATTTTTAATTTTAATTGTTGTTTAAAAATTAATATGCCTAATCATAAACAGATTAAATAAACTCACATGAATAGATAAAACCCACTGTTGCCAGTCAGTACAAGCTAACAGTTCGAGAGCATTTTTTCCATATAGGATATTACCAGTAATATGTACATCAATTTTACAAAAAATCCTGACGTGATGGAAAAAAATGGAGGTCATTTTCGAAATCAGCATACCAAATAACTTAAAAATAAGAAAAAACTTCTCTTGTATTTTTCAAAAATTTCAATTTCGCAGGCCTGTGTAATTTTAGCTTATTGCACAGTTTTGACAGAATTTATTCAAAAGAACAGAATTTATTCATTGACAGAATTTATTCATTGAATTATTTTATTGATTCTTTTTTATTTTTAGAACAGTTTAATTCAATTAATATAAGAAAAGTATATTTTTCTTTACATTTATTTAAATTTTATTTAAAGATGTAAAATCGCTCTTTAACTTACTTTTATTCCCTTATAATTGGCTTTCTTCACCCATTCAAGCTACGCTGGAAAGTTTCAATGCAGGTATTTAATAAACAATATGCAATTTTTGGACAAAAAAATACTACGTACACTTTAACTACTGTGGACGTATTTTGTAAGAATAAAATATCTCTAAATGTTCCTTTCAAATAGTTTTCAACTAGCTTTCGCCAGGATAAGTGATCTTTACAGTATTTTGCAGAAAGATACATTTATTTAAAGTTTATTTAAAGATATAAAATTGTTCAAAAGCTTACTTTTATTCCTTTATAGTTGACTTTCTTCGATCATTCAAGCTACGCTGGAAAATTTTAATGTAGGTATTTAATAAACTACACGCAATTTTTGGACAGAGTAAAACTACGTACACTTTAACTACTGTGGACGTATTTTGTAAGAAAAAAATTATCTCCAACTCATCATTTCAAATCCTTTTCAACTAGCTTTTACCTGGATAAGTGATATTTACAGTATGTTGCAGAAAGATGCTGAGAAAATCACCTATCAATTATGATTAGGGGTGATAATGATTAGGAAAGAAATCTGTGAGACTGTGCCGCAAGTTAAAGGTTAAATAATGTACACTATTACCCGGATGCGCTGATGATCTTATCGACATAAATTATAGCTATACATTTTTTTTCAAAAATTCAATAATTTTTCTGTTTATGACAAAAGAGGGAACATGACATGCATAGCACTGCACTGTAATCTTTACAATAATACCTCGCCCCCAGGGGCACTCCTCCTTTAAGTGTGTACAAGCTTCAGGTACTCGGGGTACCTGAGTGATTTGGGTCTTCGATTCATCCTGGTAGTCACGAGCTTACCTCTGTAGCGCTTGCTCCTTACAGAGTTGGACCGCAGTAAAATCGAAAATCGGACCATGACGGACGTCTCGTAGGCTGGCAACGGCTTGGTAGCCGTTATGGATCGCTGTTGTGATGACTAGTCTTTGTGATTGCTGCTATATGTCTTCGAATGGGTCAGCGTAAAAACACACTTACAACCATACCTCGTTTCTCTAATAAAAGGATATGAAGTGATAAAAATGGAATTTTCCATGGCTTTTTATAGCAAAAGCACACCCCGTATGAGATATGGGCTCGAAATAAGAGATCGGATTTGCTTTCCGTATGAGATATTATAAATTAGACTTCAAGGGGGTGAAACTAGTAACAATACATAACCAATAGTGACCAGTCACTTGCGATAAGACGTTTCGCTGAATATCTAGAAAAATGCATGAGGAATTGTCCTGAAACTTTAGGTGTGTAAAAAGCATAATAAATGTCATATTTTTCAGCGAAAATGTTTGTGTTACACTCCATATAAGGCCCTCAAGAAATCGAAGGAAATGAACACGTTTCTACAAAATCTGTATTACTTTATTTCGAATTCTCTATAAAAGTGTCATAATAGCTAAATGTATATAGTAACTTTAGTGAAACTCAGAAGAATGTAGCGTAAAAAATCTGAAAGTAATGGTCGATAAAATATGTTTAAATGCATTTTTCCCAAAAGGAAGCAAAAAGATGAGGGGTATATCCAAAATTGTAAAAACCCCGAGTGGCTAGTAAAAGGGTAAATTTGTTATATTACTCACACTGCTTGATATTTTAAAGTACTTAAGCAATACTTGAGTTACATATTGTAAAAGTATATATTTAGTGATAGTTTATACATATCTTACAATGTATAAATGGTTTGGCTTGATTTGGAGAGCTATGATTTACTGCTTTGCTCATGAGGGCTAGTCAGACAGGGACCTATTGCTGAAAAAACAGCTACGAACAGCCATGCCAGCACAGGTTTTGAACTCGAGAACTCCGGTAACGAACAGCAGCGCTCTACAATTCGGTCATTATTTGACTCAAGTAAAACATTAACTAAACCCTATGTACACTCTTGTAAAACATATGTAATACTCGTGTAACATGTAAAATGAAACATAATTGTAATTTTACAATTGAACGGATGCAGCAGTATCAAATGTTTGCTGTTGAGGCTGTTACCACGGCGTTGGTCTGCCTTTTACTGTAATTACATCCTCAATCCTCCTAAACAGACTTTCTACGAGTGTGCAGCAGTTTGTTTGCCCTCCATCCTTCCTGCAATGTGGCGAAGAGTTCTGTTTTAGTGATGAGGCGTTGTGGTCGAACCCTTAACCGGCGTTCCAACTCATATGTATACATTAGCTGTTATGAACTTTTTATTTTGATTGCATTCACGCATGCGCATTGAACATTATATCAACCTGCTCATCTTTCATCCAATGTTTATTATTTTTTAATTCTGATTGCAGGGTATTGTATACAATACCGTTTATCAGACTTCTTGAAATAGCATTCTTTTATATAGATAACTCTGTAAATAAGTAAGACATATGGGGAAATTTAGAATTGTTTGTATAAAAACCTTAATTTTCTACTAGTTTACTTGCTATCCTCATAAAAATGAACAGCACATTATTACAAGAAACCTCCTAATCGTATGCTAAAATTACAACGATTTTCAGACATTTGTTTTTACAGTAGTATCCAGAACATATTCTTTCATTTTCAATTTTTGACTGTCCCCTACGAAGTTTCGGGAAAACATCTTTACTGAAATATATGACGTTCACCATGCTCTTTACACGCCTAAAGTTTCAAGAATTCCTTGTGTATTTTTCTGGATATTCACCAAAAAGTTTTAAATCGCAAGTGACAGTCACCATTGGCGACAGAGTGTATACTAGTGTCACTTCCTTGATGGCCATGCCGAACGATGACAGAATGGTTAGGACGCTGATTTTCGAAACCGGTGTTCGTGGGTTAGAATCCCACAGTGTCATGGTTGCTCTTAACCATTCGGAATCGGCTTTAAGAAGTAGGTCCCCTCGTGTTGCAAAAAAGTAGACCGTAGCGCCCCAAATCAAACTAAACCCTTGATAGCCATATAAAGAAGCATAAACAATTCCAAATGTATTGTTTGGTATACAAACGAAATTTGATGCTCCTGAAATTTAATTTGGTTTCACTGAACAGCTATGTGCGAAAGAGAACGGTGTTTTATTTTGAAATTTGGATTGTTATGTAACATTTAATTGACTCAGACATAATTATCTCCGTTACGTGTCATAATATGAGTCTATCAGACTCAAATAGTGTCTAGTATGGCACTGGCCGTGTGAGATCACTGGTGCAGCGAATGCTTCAATGTGCTTCTTTCTGATTTACTGATATATGGCTGCAGTTTGTTATTGGTACAGTTGAAGAGGTGGGAGAAAGGGGTATTTTGAACCAGAATCGACGCACGGGTGAAGTAACTGAGTAATCTACAATATACTTCAAGGCGTTCGCTGAAAACAGCTGTTGACGAGTTAGACTCGTCAATGTCTACAGTAGCACACGAAATCAATGAAAAGCCCTACTCGTTATTGTATGTCAATGTGTTAAGTAAATATATCTTTTAAATACACACAAATCAAAAATTTAAAGTGTACTATGGGAGAAGAAAGATTAAATAGTATAACCATTCTGTACAGAGAACAGGAAATAATAGAAAGTTCAATAAAAATTTGCGAAAGGAAAAAATAAAACAGAAATTCACGTAAAAATATGTTTTTATTTAAATAAATTCACTTAATGTACAATGATATAAAGTTTTTTTTATGACTTTTATTTTTTGTTAATAGTTAAATGGGAGTTTCTTTGAATTTTTTCCCTAATTTTAGGTATGAGGGTTCTGAAACTTTTTGCCTTACTTGGTCCGTCACTTGGCGTGATCTTCCTCTCATGACTAGCGCTAGTGTTTTTGCCACCATGTGCAAAACCTCAAAATGATGTCCCCCAGCTGAATATTTTTTTAATTTAAAGAAAAAACAGAATTATTAAAGAACGATGCTAACCAAAATAAGATTACAGATAATTGAATTAAGGCTATAATATCAACATAGATTTACAAACAATTGTTTTACTAAAAAACAAAACTTTTGCCGTTTCTAAATTTTGCCACCGTAGGCAGCCTAACTTGTCTACCGTCTAAGGCTGGCTCTTCCTCTCTGGAGACATTTTTGCAGTCAACAATGAAGGTAAACAACTTGTCCATTTGTAATATAAAAAAATTAAGTCACTCTGAAAACTGATCGTTTCTGTAAAGTTAAACCTCATATTGAAAAATGTTAAACATTTTTTTTTTATCGTTCAAGATATAAGATCTCGTAGCCAACGCTGTTATAATACTAGCATTTATTATTTATCTTTAGACAATAATTTTACATCTACAAAGGATGCATAACAACGTCGTGTTCTCACCACAGTTATGCATTGACTTCTTTCTGATGACTACGCAGCAATTTGTCCATTGAATCTGGTAATGAATCACGAGTTTAATCGGAAGTTATTCATGGTTTTCAAGAGGAAAAAAGAAACGTGTCTTTTCCGCAAAATGACTACGAATAATTTAGCTTAATAACACACCGGAAAGCAACATCTGAATTTTATTTTTTCACAAATTTTGTTTTTCTCGAGTGACTAAATGTAGAAGAAGGGATAATATATTAACACTTGCTCTAATATGATAATTTGATTACATGATGCAAGGTTAAAATTAAATGTCATCGTTTAGAATTGCACAAAGTTAAATGAGACGGGCAAGTTTTTCTTTTTGTGTTTTTAGAACGAGGAAAAAAATTTCAAAGTTCAAAACAAAATCAAAAATTGCTTTCATTTCCATGCAATCAAGTTCAAAGTTTAAACTGCAAGCTCACATTCTACTAGTAGAGTTGGTTGTTCATTATTTAAATATGGGATTGACAGAAAATAGATATATTCTGATTCTTTAGCTGATATGTTTACTGCACCAGTTATGTGAAAAATATTACGTTGAAGGAAAATTCGGCACCAATTTATTCTTTTAGCAGGCTTTTGCAACAACATCACTATACAGAATCTATAAACAGCTTTGATTGATTTTATAAATTTCATAACTATTCCGTCCCAATTTTCCAAACACATAAGCTGTAATGTTTGGTATATGTTTTATATAATGTTGAGATTGTTGAATATAAAATAAACATTTCCAGACTAATATATTTTTAATAAAATAAAAATAAAACACCAATGATTAAATATAAAACAAAATCTCCAAATAACGATCACTCTTGAGACCGAATAAACGCGAATGTCTTTAGCCTGTGTCTGTTTCCAGATGTTCGGTACTTATGAGTGTTAAAAATATAAAAAAAGAAATAAGACTAACAATATTAATTTTTACTTTGTTCATTTGTTTTTATTTGCATGAATTGCAAGTTACTTGAATTTTTGTTATTTTTTCCTAATATAGTTTACAGGAAAAGGATTGTCAGCTTTTTAAAAACAATTTACAGTCATTGTATGCCAAAGAAACAAATTTTAACACTAGTAAATATTGCTAGAATTCATAGTATATTTTAATTCAAAAATGTGTCAGTTCAACTTTAGGTTGTGCTCCCACAACAGTTTTTATTTTCTTCTTCCACAACAGTTTTTTACAGTTTATATTTTGTCACGTTTCCCATTTACTGCTTGATACTACAGAATTTTTGAAATTCCATTTGTACGAATTTACAGAACATGTTCTTCTAAAAAATGAGGTAAAATCTGATGGCTCCTTAAATAACGGTTGATAAGCCTTTCCATGATAAAAATTGACTTCTTCCTCATTTCTATTCTTCCGAAATTGTGTGGGTCTTTATTTTAATATTTAGTACAGACTGGATTAGATAATGTGACCTTCAAAGACTCGTTAGAATCCAGCCACAAGCGAATGTCAGTGCTAACTCTAGAACATTTAAGTTTTTAAAACTTAAGAATTTGTTCTTATATCCACACAACACACTTCATCCCGACTTGGTTGAAAGCTACGTAAATTTGATCAAATATTTAGCTCTAGTACATCCAAAACTGATTCCAATTATGTAGATATGTGCAAATGTCATAACTTGTTCCGCAAATAACCTCTAAATATAATTACAGAATATGCTAAAATCAGTCAAATTTGCATGCAAAATGTACATAGCAATTTTATCCAAATCACGTAAAATCAACCAAATTTTGTTTTCAAACATACATGGTATCCCAGATGTACCTTGAAATATCTCACTAAGAATGCAGTTTCTTTCCAAATAATGTAGAAAGTTTACTGGTTTCAGAAGATCTATGAGATAAGATATCAAAGAGCGATATTTATTTCTTCTATATAAACCAAACTCTTTTTAAGTAGAAACCATACTTTAAAAATAAATAAATAAATAAAAAGAGAGAGAGAGATTCAAGTTTAGCACAAAAATATGTACAAATAAATGTATGACCTCCATTTGGGGGAAGAAAAAAGTTTGGTAACATGAAAGCATCAGGTCTCATGCATTAACATCTTATCAAAAACCAGGAAATTTTCTAGATTATTGACAGAGAAATTTCAATTTCATTAAGATATTTTAAGGTTGCTGGGCGTTTGAGGTACCCAGTTATTTGATAACAAATTTTAGTTGATTTTAGAACAAAGGAACAATATCAAGGATATACATTTTACCGCCGAAACCTGGTTGATTTTAAAACAAATGAACGAAATTTGACTTTTGGGATACCCTTTAACTCTAATTTTATATTTATGTGAAATCAGATTTCATTAAAAATTGTGCTGTGAAAAATAAAACTTTTGATGTATATAAATTCTTTCAAAGACCACAACATAGAAAAAATGTAACTATATATTTTGTTAGGGATTTTTTTTCCTTCATCAGGTAAATTTTAGAGCAGTATGCTAAAGATAACTGCAAATGCTACTTTCTCAGAACTTTGCTTAATGAAAGAGAAAAAGAATTGTATTTTTTTTTCAAACTATTCACATTTTTCTTTTTTTTGTGGTGATACTTGAATATTGTTTTTCAAGAAATGTTACTATACAACAGTTTTGTTAATATTTAGTGTGGATGGGGAATTTCTGTAAAATGGGCATCTAGATGTTATATACATGTGTAAATTAATGTAAATTTCCCTAAATCAATATAACTAGTATCCCTTTATGAGAGGGATATTTTTAAATGGGACTCATCAGCATAGTCCCACAGATTTTTATTTATTTATTTATTTATTTATTTTTTTAAAAGTAACAGATTACACAGGTCTTCAGATTAACTGTAAGATATGGCAGCAAATTCATGCTAATAAGAAATAATTGTATAAAACACACACATCACATGATTATTTGTCTTCAATGAAGCTGTCTCTTCTAAATAAAATCTTGTTTTATATGTACCTCTTATTACATATGCATTTCCATTTTAATTAAACATAACAATTCAAAATTATGTGTTTTGAATCCATACATTGAAATTTTCCAATAATATAAATTTCCCCCTATGATAACCAACCTTGATAAGCTAACCTTGAATGAGAATAGTAATTTTTTAAAAGTACTTTCCAGATAGTATTTATAAAAATTATTGCAGTAATTATTATTATTTTAATATTTTTCTCATCCCAAATTATATTTCAAATCTATTAAAAAACGTCCACAATATATATATATATATATATATATATATATATATATATATATATATATATATATCCATATCCGTGTGTGTAAACATTTTTATTTTTCAGTAAAATTACAAGCAGCAATAAAAGATTATTGCATTCTTCTTACATTGATTTATAGTGAATTTTAGTTTTGAGAAATATTTATTAATAAAAGTTGATGCACAATTTCTCACTGCTCCAGTTCTTTGTTAAAACTTTTATTTTTTTTTTTTCTCATAGCATATTTAACTCAAACATTTCTACTTTTTATTGCGCAGGTCTTCTTTTACACTACTTAAGTCAAGCCTGAAATCTGTTTGAATATTTCTAACAAATGTAGAAGTATGTTTAACTGATGCATTCATTATTAGAGTTTGAAATTATGAGTATGGCAAGCATTTTTAAGATGAATATAAATTTTGCAAAACCACAACAGCTGTTGTGAATTTCTCACTAAGTAGAATCAACTTTACCTGCGTACGGAATCGGCTTTAAGCAGTAGGTCCTGGTCTCATTAGCCCTAGTGTTGCAAAAAATTAGACCGTAGCACTCCAAACCAAACTAAACCAATTCTATCTGCTCTTTGAATTGCTTCACAGATTCATAATTTATAAGTCCTAAACTCTGCTTCCAGATTTTCATATTGACTTTTTACAATTTACAATTTAAAATGTTGAAGCATTAAAAAAAACCTTTCAAACAACAATTAAATTTGCAAAAAAGTGTATATACTGTAAAAAATAGATTGGTCAAAAGTAATCAACAAAAGCAATGTATTTACATATTTTTCTTTTAAAATATATTGACTTGAAAAATATTCAATGTAATAGGTTGTAATACATAGGTTATCACATGACCTGTAGAAAAAAAAGTTAAATAAATAAACATGCTTAAAATATATGAACAATTATTCTACCAGCCAAAAGTAGAAAAATTACACTTAAATAAAATCTGCAGGCTGTTTTAATTATATTTATATGCAATATGTCTACAGCGGGTGGTTGCAGGCATGGCCAGAACAAGACACCAAAGACCTTATCAGAGCATCGGAGGATTCACACTTCACTATGAGGACAAGACAAACTCAGAGATCAGCTAACAATAGAAATCTAAGTAAAGATCTGTTTAAGAATCTATGTAAATATCTGGTTAAAAAAATTTTAAATAAAAATCTAAATAGAAATCAGTCTCCAGTGTCGTGTATTGCCTTTCTTCCAAGGGCCGTCTTTGGGGTTTTATACAAAATACTTACAACAGTTTTCCGATTTAGTTTACTTTACCCTTACAATATATTGTAAGGCAAAAGTAAATTAAAATCCCCTTAACCCGTTCGCGACCAACGTCTCGTGGACGCGACGCAGCAATTCCATTCTTATTGGCCCAGCGTCGCCTCCACAAGATGAGCTCTGGTTGATATTGAGAGACCAGCGTCGTGTATGCTTAATTGGAGATCGGAACGTTTTATTTGAATTTTTAAATGCTAGATTTAATTACTAGATGGCGTTAAACGGCAACGGTTTTCACAACGGTCGACTCGTATAGCATTTACGAGCTGGTCCTCAAGGGGTTAAGTAATAATCTGTCACGAAACTTCCTGTAATCCGACAGTTTAAACATGCAGACTTAAATTTATAGCCGAAAGCCCTTATTAAGGCCCGAGAAAATTCTCAGGGGTTTTCAAATCTAAAGTCAAAGGCAAAAAATCTCACTTCTCGTTGCTTTTCCCTTTTTAACCCTTAAACTGATCACTGGAGCTTTAGTTCACGCCTTCAGGGAAAGGGTCTAACCAATTATAACTTTATAGTTTCTTAGAATCTTATAGAAGGTCTTATAGCTTCTTAGAAGGCAAGCTAGCCAGGGGTAGTTTTATAATTTCCATGGGTTAACAATGAGTGAGACGAGTCCGATATGTCAAATACAGATCCACCTTAAGGCAGATACTGAATGCTTACAAATATCCATGCTAACAGAGGAATTTTAACCCAGAAACTCCGATTTCGAAAGGCAGCCCGCTACCATCTAAAAATTGCGCGATGGAATTCATTCAAAAACCTTGCTAAGCAAATTATATTTAACACTAGGTTTGTGGGATGCGCCATTTTAACGCATTTCGAAGTTTATAAGGAAAATTATAAAAAGAAAAAACTTTTTCATTTTTATTTTATCTCTTGTACTGACTTTTACCCATTGAACGAGGTAAATATATATTGAAGTCTATTTTTTTTAAAGTGTAGAAATATTGAAATTTTCTATATGGTATACCTATCTCTACGGATATGCGCAATTTGACGCTATCGAAATGTAAACAATTTAATAAATTAGTACTACTCATACAAACATTACAACAATAATAAATAGGAATTACCGACAATACTTCGATCCGTTATCCGATTTTGTTATCTCAATTGAAATAAGCAATAAGAAACAGTAGAAAGAACGAAACACAGAGTGTCAATTGAAGTCACAGTGTGAAGAGATTTTGAAGGTTTTAGTTGCTTGGTTCGGGTATTGAAAAATAAAATACTATAATATTTTTTGAATTAGTAATAATATTGTGAGCCTCAGTATTGTCTCATATTTTCATTTTTTACATATAATGTATATTTGCATTGTTTTCTGAGTATTGTTATATGTATTCGTTTATGCGTCAAATTGACTCGCGTTCATAGAGATAGGTATATAAGAAAAGTCCGTAACCCTAGTGTTAATATCTGAAGTTAGTTTAGTTTGGTTTCAAGAGCTATGTCTACTTTTTTGCTACACTTTATCCAATATTGTTGGGATCTAATTTTCAAATTCAGTTTAGGAATGACTACGATAATCTTGTTAGCTGTAGGGTTCGAATCTACGAACTCATTCCTAAACGTCTAAAGTTGTAATCATGTGTACTCACAGTAATATTGGACCTTCTTCATCAGATTTCGTCTATCATATTTCGTTAGTTTCATTACTAACGATGAGGTTTAGTAATTCTAGTGGTGATAACATTTATTTAAAAAAAAAGGGATTATATGTTCCAAACATGTTAAACATTTTCTTTAGAATCCCTTACAGTTTTTGTATCAATTTTAAATATTGATCTGGAACAGATCATTTAAGAATGTCGTTTTAAAATGTATTCTGTGAACGAGTGAAAAGAATTTGTTATTTTCTATTTGTGGGGAAATCTCTTCAAGAAAAAGTATATATATCCATACCATTACCTTTAACGTTGTAACGGATAATTAACTTTAAAAAAAGGAAGAGTTTTACAAAAAGCAGTTTAAAAATGGAGAAATTAATATTCATAAAGAATGATGGTCGGTCAGGAAAGTGAGGACGACTCTAACAAATCCTCCTAAGCTTGCAATTTCAATTCAAAACAGTCTCATCCGTTCTGCTGAAAAGAAAATACTTTGATAAAAAGAATACGAAAAAAAAATAGTGGCTAGTTCTCTTAAATATGTATTTCAGGATTAATTTATTTTTCAAATTTTAATTTATCTATTTTTTGCTGGAATCAACCATCTTTCGTGACTTAAAATCTTCATTATAGCAGCTTTGTTTTCGATTTGACAATAAAAAAAGGTTCTGCTCCTTTTAGAACGAATTTTTACAATATCTTTAATAACACTCGAACTTTTAAAACGTTATTTGGCTTTGTCAGTTCAAGTAGTAATTTTTTAAATAACATAATACAGTCGAACTCGTTCATAACGATCACAAAAGGACCGTAGCATTTACTCGTTAAATCCGAGTGCTCGTAATAAACGGGTCCTTAAGGCAGGCGTCCAAGCAGAAAGGGGGGGGGGCTTGGGAGGTCAAATGATTGAGTTTACTTAAAATTTAATTAATACTTACTTTAATTACACTAATTAATTTAATTAAATACTTTTCTTAATTTAATGACAATTAAACCCCCCCCCCAAACCAACGAAAAATTGTTTGCTGCGCTACAGTCTTAAAGGAAAGAAACAATAATCTGAAAGAAAAATAAAGGAAAATATTCTTACGAAAACATTTATTTTTTTCATTAATCTACATATTTAAAATTGTAGTTTGGTAGCTTACCCTGAACTCGTTTCCTGTCTCTTTTCTGTGTTTTTGTTCTTCGGAGAAGACTCATCGGCCGGAAAACATCATCAGTGACATCCCTCGCTTTAAAACAGATCTGGGGATAGTTCATTTTCTTTATATTCATCAATGTCCTCATCGCTTTCCTCTTGTTTTTCCGCTGAATTCGCTAGTACGTCAGCTACAATATCTTTGGTGGTCAGTATATCTGAGGCCATCAGTTCGGCGTCGATGGATACATAGTTTTGAAATTCTTCTTTGGTCATTTCCAAATTTGCAGTTTGTATGAAATTGGCAACCTCTTCTTCCTCAGTGGATTGACCATCTTGACAACTCTTCAATCCAGCCTTATCGAAACACTTGATGATGCATGTTGAGGTGACATTTTCACATGCATCGTTCATCAAACGTATCGCTTCCAGTACGTTGGCATTGGTATTTGATGCTGTTCCACTTCTATCTCTTCGATCCAGAATCATCAAAATCAGTTGCTTACAGAAGTGGCACTTGAAACGTCTTATGACTCCTTAGTCCATAGGCTGGATAACAGATGTAGAATTTGGTGGCAAAAATTCAATTGCACCGGACTTGTGAACCCTCCCTATTGACATTGGAATGCTGGAGGAATTTTTCCTACAAAAGTATTAAACCGCGGAGAAGAAAAAAAAAGATAAGACAGAAAGACTAGAAAGAGGAGAAAAAAGACTGGAAGGCAGAAAAATATTGCTCGCTAAAACCAGGTCTTGCTCGTTTTAACCGACTTCTGCTCTATAAACTTTACATTGATCCAACCAAATATTCTCGCTTCACCTCCGTAAATCCGAATTCTTGTTAAATCCGAGCTCATTATAAACAAGTTCGACTGTATACACCAAATGAAAAAAAAAATAAGTTAAATGACTCGCAAGATAGCATTTAAAATACACACACACATATATAAATATATATATATATATATATATATATATATATATATATATATATATGTATACATGTATGTGTGTATATATACAGTCAAACCTGTCTATCTCGAACCTCTTAGGAGTAAAAAAAATTCGAGATAAACAGGTTTCGAGATACGCAGGTTTTATGAAAATAGACTAAGAAAATTTCTTTAAACAATACAAAAGATTGAAAATTTGAAGTACTTTCAGTTTTATTCACATACCTTACAGAAAGTAATTCATTAGGAGTTTTTGATGCAAAACTTTTTTAGACTGGACAGTTTTTTGTAGTTTTGACACAGTGGCAAACAAATTGATCAATATTTTCTTGGGATTCAAGAAAAATTTTTAGAGCTTCAATGGCTTTTTCTGTTTTCTTTTTTTTTTTTCGTAACAACTTTTTCTACATCGATGTTGTCCTCTTTATCATGATACTCTTCATTCTCAGAAGTTCCGCGAACGTTTTCTAAAATTTCGGAATCAGCTCATAATGTTCCGCTTGTTACCACTGATTCATCTACTTCTATAAAGTCTTTAAATGAAGTGTCAGTATTCAGTTTCTCTCTGATAACACAGGCCTGCGAAATTGAAATTTTTGAAAAATACAAAAGAAGTTTTTTCTTATTTTTAAGTTATTTGGTATGCTGATTTCGAAAATGACCTCCATTTTTTTCCATCACGTCAGGATTTTTTGTAAAATTGATGTACATATTACTGGTAATATCCTATATGGAAAAAATGCTCTCGAACTGTTAGCTTGTACTGACTGGCAACAGTGAGTTTTATCTATTCATGTGAGTTTATTTAATCTGTTTAAGATTAAGCATATTAATTTTTAAACAACAATTAAAATTAAAAATGCATACATTTTGTATATAAAGAATGAAAACCATCGCAACCAGAACGCATGAGCTGCACCAGGGCGAGACAAAAAGTTCCCTCGTTATTAATTTTTTTACATTAATTTTATAAGAAAAACACTCCTAGAAAAACCCCAACTACCTGTTTTTACGTTTTATTAGGGTTTATATATATAATAAATATAAGTTTGAAATATATTTGAAACTCAATACGAAACAAAGACATTTAAATTTAGTTACGTACATTTTTTCCTTTAAAATTTCTTTTTGACGTTCTTCTTTTACATTCAATATTATCTCCATCTCTTGCTAACATCCAACAATAGTCGACAAGCATATTCTTATTCCACCTACCTTGATATTTTCTCTCCATATCCTTCATGTCTTGGTGGTACCTTCTCCCTGTTCTTCGCTGACGGATCCTAAATTTTATGGGAAAAAAGTCCAAATGCGATTGGAGGAAATGCAATTTTACACTCATGGAGCAGCCCAACACTTAAAATTTGTCTAGCATGTTGCCAACAATTGTTTTAAATTTGGGATTTTTGTGATTGCCCAGAAATTTTTCCACAACATCTTTGAACGTAACCCAAGCTTCTCTTTCCTTTAATGTCATAGTTGTCTCAAATTTGTTATTCCTAATAAGTTTTCGGATGTCTGGTCCAGGAAACCTTTTACACATATATTTTAAGCAATCACCATTTTTCGGAAGAGCCTTAACAAACTGCTTCATAACACCTAATTTTATGTGCAGGGGGTAGTAATATTTTTTTTTCGATCAACCAAGCTTTCTCGAATTACATTTTTGGTGCCTGGCACAAGATTCTGCCCTTTGAGCCAATCTTTTCTGACCCAATATTGTGTTTTGTCACGGCTATCTGACTCACAAATAAAACACGGAAATTTTGTATACCCGTTTTGTTGATCGAGAAGCATGGTGATGATTTTTAAATCACCGCAAATGATCCAGCCATGGTTGTCATATTTTATTTTGTTGAGAACGAGAGCTAGGTTTTCATACCTTTCTTTTAAATGCACCGAATATTCAACTGGCACAGACGGCCATTGGTTTCCTTTATGAAGTAGGACAGCTTTAAGGTTCCTTTTTGACGAATCTATAAAAAGCCTCCATTCATATTTATTGTAGGGAATCTTAAATTTTCTCATCAATGCAGGAACATCTGAGCAATAAATGAGGTTCTCGTCTTCGTCAAAATACTGAATAAATTCCTTTTCACGATTCCTATACCAATAAAAAGTGGTTCCTTTGGCCAATAAGTTTTTTTCTTTCAATCTGGAGCCTAATAATTGTGTTGCCTCTTTCACAGACTAAGTACTGGTGCTTACATGAGGTCACTGATAAGGATTCGACCGTCGCTTTGGTTAACAGCGATTGCGACGGGAGGGAGGGATGATGAAGAGGGACATTGCGCGTTCTTAAGCTCTTCCCAGGCTCGCGCGCTTCCAGGAATCTGACTAATTTGTGATCTGGATCAACATTGAAGCTTTAAAAGCCCTAAAATACTAACTGCGCTGTTGTAGTTTACCACAGAAGGGTAATTTTGAGGGTTTCATCACGGCAAAATGTCAAAACACGAAGGAAAGTATGAAAGCGAAATACATGAGAAATATTCATAAAACACCACATAAAATTCAATTTTTCAAAAAAATGTGACGTGATAGACATTTTTAATGATTCTTTTCAAAATCAGTACTAAAAAATACGTTAAGTTTAGATGTCACATCTCTTGTATTTTTTTCATCGCAGGCCTGTGTAATCATCCATTCCTTCGGGTTTTCATCAGTTTCCTCGGCCGGTTGGTTGCTCTTCGGTTTCCTTCTATTACCGCCCCCTCCTCAACCCCCATTCCTTATTATTCCAGAGCAGATAACCCGTTTTTAGTACAATTCCCACCCAGTCCCTGACCAAATAACCCCCCAAGAGAGAAAACTAGAAATGTATTTCTGGGAAATGGGAACTTGTGCGGTTGTCAACGCTATTGCGTTGACAACCGCACAAGTTCCCAGGCTCTAAACTGGAATGTTGTGTTTCTTACGAAAATTCGAGATAGACAGGTTTGGGGAAAAAATAATTTGAGATAGGTTTGGAAAATACGTTAAATTTTTATTGAAAATGTAGGGAAATTGAAAAAAATTCGACATAGACAGGTTTGACTATATATATATATATATATATATATATTTATTTATTTATATATATATATATATATATATATATATATATATATATATATATATATATATATATATATATATATATATATATATATATATATATATATATATATATATATATATATATATATATATGTATATATATATATATATATATATATATATATATATATATATTATAAACTAAATTTTTATATCAAATTGAAAATAAATATATTTTTCATTCTCTAGACCTAAAACTTTTAAGGTAGAGCAGACATTTTAACAGTTAAAAATTAAATTTGTTGCGAAATCGAAAATTAAAAAAAAAAAAAGCTAGCTTCTATGCCGACCAGACGGCATTTTTAAATCTTAATGTGAACTAACCATAGTAACTAGGACAGGAATAAGAATTTTTTTTCTAATCCTATATTGTTTTATTGCTTATTAACATATATTTCTAGTTAATATGAAATTATTTTTGAGAAAACTGAAAATAAGAAAAGGAAATGGAAACTTAACTGTGTTCCTCCTAACTGATACAGAACATTAAACACATACATTAGTCCTTTAAATGGTTAAGGAGAAATCGGCTTTCTAAAGTTTTTGATTTTTGATTGAACTCTTTATCATTAACACAACTTTAGCTTAGCATCAAAGAGTAAAACCAACTATTCACATTAGCAGATATACTAGGAAAACATTACAGATGTAACTCCCAGATTTCACAATCAAGACAGACACTGCAAGTTGTGCAGGTGTTTTCGTATTTTATCTGTCTGAGTTCATTATATTAACATAAAATAGCTTATTAATATATTTTTAATATATTAGATACAGGAATATATGTGTCTTTTCTTCAAGGACTTGTATTGTTTGTTAGACTTCCGATGTAAATTTATAGGGGTAAAACCCTATAAATTTACATCGAAAGTCGCGTTATCTTAGCTACGAAAAAGAAACCGAAAGGTTGTAATTGTTACTTGAAACTGTTTCTTCCGATAATAAGCCCTTTAGTTAAGAATATGGAGAAATTAATGATGAAGAACTTAACAATAATCAGGATTTTTCGACAGAAAATTATACATATTCTGATTCCGAAATTGAACAGAATGATCCCTGAAAAAGTTATTTCCTCAGCAAAGATAATGTAACCAAATGGAGTACAGAAAAGTTCAGGAGCAACGTAACAGTTAGAGCTAAAAACATTACTACAAAATTGTCAGAAAATACCAATTTTTCAATAGATGTCGATACTCCTATGGAAGTGTTCAATCTCTTCATTAAAAATAAATAAATAAATAAAATAAAAATAAAAATAAAAAGTTCTAGTTTCCTGTACGAAGATTTACATTGGCTCTATTCAAGAAAGTTTTGTTCGAGAGTGTAAGAAAAAAAAAATAATGAGAATGATATTATGGCTTTGTGCTATTTTGTGTCTGTTACATATATGCGGTGGTCACGAATCACCCGATGTAAATGTAAAAGATTTATAGGTTACTGATGTAACGGGAGTGGGCATTTTTCGGAAAACAAATTCTTGTAAACGATTTCTGTTTTATTGCGATATTTACGATTTGTTGACTTTCAAAGTCGGACACTTAGAAGAAATATGAATAAATCAGCTGCATTTATAACTTGTTTTGGAAATTTTGTCAAGAACTGTGTGAATTCTTATCTTATCGGGGAATTTGTTGTTGACGAAAAACTTGAAATGTCCAAAGGAATGCTGTGCGTTTAAAAAATATATGCCTAAATAAGCCACCAAATGTAGTATCAAGATGTTTTCTTTAGTTGATGCAAGAATGCTTTAAACATGGATCATGGAGGTATATGCCGATCATCAGCTGGATGGTCCAAGTTGAATGCAGCTCTAGTATCACTGTAAAGACACATAGAACCGTTCTACAATTCTGCCAGAAATATAACTGTAAATAATGAATACACGGAATATGAGTTATCACAAAATATTTTGCCTAAAAGAAGTCACGTTGATTTTGAATATACACTAAAATAAACATGAGATCAAACCCGAATTTTTTGTTTCTAAACAAAGATTAACCCTCTAAGTGTTCCGCACGTACAATTCCTCCAAACCTATAATAACTTCAAAACGTACAATTTTCGACCTCCAAAAACGCTCCGAAAATGGATGTAATGTACATTTTTTCCAGTGCTCTCCCCCATGGAGTTTTGAGGTAGGAGGGTCAGGTCTATTATTTAGGAACTGCACCCGTCTTTCACTGACATTTCTTGAGAGATGCAATCCTACCCCCTGAGGCACAAAGAATCTGATAGCTTTTCATGGCTTTGTAAATCTCTATTTCGAAGTATTTCGTTTGCGGTAACAGATGTATCTCTAATTGCACCACTTAAATATCTTGGATGGCTTTCGTAAAAAAGTATAAATAAGTCTCTCAAAGAATACTTTTATTTGTACTTTTAAAATCCATTATTTCTTATGGAATAATATTCCAGGCTTTACGAACTTTATGTGTATTAAAAATTAACAATCTATAATATCTATTTATATGTCTATACCGGAAGTAAAGGGACAATAACGAGGGTGGGTTTCCCGTATTCCATTTTAGTCGACAAAGGGTGAAGGTAAAAATCATAGAACTCTTTGGCCACTGACATTAACGTATTTTGGAGAATTTTTTCCTAGACGTGTTCCACTCGGAGGGTTAAATACCCACCTTTTTGAGGTTTCCAAATGAATGCTACTTTAGTGTCGTATGTGTCGAAAAGAAATAAAACTGTTATGTAACTTTTAACATTGCACAATGATAACAAAATACATGAATAGATTTAAAGAAACCGGATATTGTAACTTTCTATAATCTTACAAAAGGAACGGTTGATGTTGTAGGTAAAATTATAGAAGCATGTTCAACATATAGAACTTAGAATCGCTGGCCAATGGCAATTTCCTTTTCGCTATTAAATGTAGAAGTATTAAATGCTAGGATAATATCGACGTCAACAAAGAATCCACTAACAAATTTTAAAAACTTTTTTGAGGGGTAAAATAGTTTGATTTCAACTTATTCAAAAACATCCGATTTAAAGAAGGTAACAGCTACAGATGATTTTAAAGACCTTGAAAGTAGAATTATGTTCTAAAACACACACACAGTATAAATCGTTTCGATGGCGAAAAATGTGAAAAAAGGATTTGTATGGAACGCATGTATGTTATTTGTGAATAATGTAAAAATTAAACAAATGTAATTTTAAAAATAATTTTTTAATTACTTAATTCAAATTGATTCTCCTTTAATGTAGTTTATCAAAATAAATTAATTTCAATAGTCATTATCCTTAATCACCTTCGGGCTCAAATAATACGGTGGTGTATAGAATTATTTAATTTTTGCAAAACTTTTATTTAAAACTGGCAAGTGTCTACGAGTTTCCATTGATTGGCGAATGTTTAGCTCTCACCCAACAAATAATAAATAATATTAAAGTAAATTTTCACGCCTAATTTGTTTTGATAATTTAAATTCATTGTCTATTATTTCTACTTTTTAAGAGAATTGTGAATTGTTATTTTTCAGCTTTTCATATTTGGGGAGATTTTATATATATATATATATATATATATATATATATATATATATATATATATATATATATATATATATATATATATATATATATATATATATATATGTATGTATGTATAGATGTGTGTATAAGTATATATATATATATATATATATATATATATATATATATATATATATATATATATATATATATATACATATCAGCTTTAAACTGTGAGCCTTACCAACAGTGTTCGAGTTTAAATGGTTAAATAAAACTGTTACTGTAGTTAGTGTTGACATAATAGAAAACTGTGTATCCAGATTTCATAACGTTTACTATGGGCCCTACCATATTCACTCCGACTAGAGTCACGGACGACATAAACGTCATAATGACGTCACGAAGGGGAATTTGGTACCATATATTACGTTACACAAGATAAAATAATTCTTAATAGTTATTAGCGAGGAGGTAAGTAAAAAAAGATTCACTTACCTCTTCACTTCAAAAGGTTCGTTTGGGGCCGCCTGTGGCCTTCGGTTTCTTTAATTTCTAGGATATCCATAGTTGTTGTCAAGGGAAAAAAGGTGATGAGTCCTTAGATAAGACTAAGCATTTTAATTAACATAGATTACTTAAACGACACATTACATAATTGTTTAACAAAAGATCATGTACGTGCGGCGAGCACGCTCGCTCATTGTCTCTATATCTGCCTTCTGTGTTTTCAATAGCGCTCAAAACTATCCGTTCGGCAGCTCCCTCTGTTGGCGTTCGCTGAGGGGTGCTGTAACACCATATTCAACCGACAGCCGACTTAAGTCGTTCCATCTATTTCACTTTTGCGACATACCAGTCACCGAGTATTTGGTACGTGACATAGCGTATACAGTGTAACAGTGAAAACAAAAATAAAGATGGCAGCTCTCATGCAAGCATTTATTGATATGTAAAGGTTAAAATGTCGTGAGAAGCTATTTCCCCGTAGCTGTTCAAAAATTAAAAATACTTCCTAAATACCTGTATTTTAAAAATTTATGATATATGTAATTTTCAAAGCTTTCGGTAACACTAAAACGATTTTATTTTAAAAACAACTGTGTATTAATCAAGAATTCATTTTAAAATGATAAACATTTACCATTCGAATTATACAAAATTCTGAAAATAATACAGCCTCAAGGAGGTTTATTAGGTATGTGCATTTGGAGTAAACACATCATACACTATTAAATTTCTATTAGGTAAAATATGATGTAAACTGTGTCAAGTTTCAATGTTCAAAATTGTGTTCACAAAATACAATTTCGAATTATTTCAGAAATAAATTTGGCCAACATATATCTTGACCATTAGAAATATATACAATAAATATTTTACAAGGAAGAAAAGAAATACTTTATGAAAAAGGAAATAGTAAATTTTTCAGAATAAAGTTCAGTAAAATGAGAAACTAACTAAAAAAGAGCAAAGATATAAAAAAGTACAATGATAAATTGCTGATAGTTTAATAATACAGCCTTCACTACACTTTGTTCAGAATAATACTTATCTATAAAACAGACCAACTACAAAGAAATTCAGAGTTGAATTTGATAATACTTTTCAATATACAGCCTTACAGTTAAACAGTTTACAGATCATAAATCCTATTATGATAATTTATATTTCCCATATTAATTGAATTAGTTTCATTTAGCTCTTTTTTATCACAAAAAGATTTAGTCATGTGAAAATATATGAAATAAAAGTATTATTAATATTGTCATATGTATAAATAATATATATATATATATATATATATATTTCATTGAAGCACATATTGAAAATATTTTATCCCATTCACTATTTGGGTCACCTTTCAAAATAATGCAAAAATAATATTACAGATACAATTTTATACTACTGAAAACAGAAAAAGGATTTCTGGTATTTTTCTTTTATAAATTAATATATTTCTCAGAATTATTTTCACAGAAATTATCTTCACCATCTTCTAATCTTTGAAAGTTATGCACACAGAAGCTTATAGGTAGTGTATAAAACTAGAATTTTTACTTACAATATTTTTCAAAGCTCTGAATTTTAATTTTTTAATGATATACTTGAGAAAATAAATTAGAAAAATTCATAATTTATAATGACAATTTTGGAATAAGTTTCCGTAGGTTTGTTAAACTACATTTCAGACATTTTGAATACATTATATAAACAAAATGTATCAGGTTTGCAAGATTAAACTTTTTGCTTTCATAATTATATTGAACTTACAAATTTGTAAATAATATTAAAATTTTACTTTTAAGAGGTAAAACTAAATGGTATTCAAGACTTACATTTTTGATTTATATTATATTAAGTACTCCCTACATTAAGTTGTAAAACTTTACAGAAATCTAAGGAAATACAGCTGAGAACCTTGGAATAAATTACATCAAAACAACTGCGTACATTATTAATAAAGAGATTATTCTTATATAGTTAAACGCCATAGAGATAACATCCAAAGTCTCAAATAACAGGAAATTAAATAAAAACATCATACATACAATTACACATGAAATAATGCAATAATGCTAATATTATTTAGAATATCTTCTTACTTTAGTACAACTCACTCTTATTAATACTATATTAATTTTACTACTTATCTGAAATTCTTGGGACCTGAAGTAGCATACAGTCAGTTTCTCAAAACTCTAAGACAAATAACGGGAAACAGCACATTTATTCCGCCTTTTTAGCATGAATTTATAAAAAAAAACTGACCGTTGTTAAAAGATTTTACCATAATCTGCCTTTCAATCTGATCTATAAATAAAGTAATTAATAAAACTTTAGATAAATCTGCTGATCTCATCGACAAAACTTAGAAATCCGGGTAAATTTCCAATTCCGGGGGCCCCACCGCCATGTTTTTGGCGCTATTTCTGTACAAGGGATCGCCAAATTGTCACCAAGTGATGTTTACAATTTGTGTATTAAGTTTAAACCCAATTTCAAAACGTATTTTGGAGAAAAAAAAAGGTTTCAAATGTTGTTGAGATGAATACAAATTGAAATTTCAGTTTTTAATGTATTTAAAGGAGCTTTTGTACTGGTTATCAAACTAAACAGTGCGGAATTTTTTCAATAAGTGCAAATAAAGCAAAATATAAGCATTAGTTGGTTATATTTAGGCAATTATGCTTATAAAATATTTAGATATATTTATAAAATATGGTTGTTATTTAATGAAATTATTTTAAAACTATCAAAAGATTAAAAAGTAATAAAGTACGGTACAAATTACTTCTCGAAATTATTAGCTTAAAATGAAAATATAAGAACGGAGTAAATGTTTTAAATAAATAATAAATTTTTAGCTTATAGTTCTGAAGAAAGTAAGGGAGTGAAATTATTTTTCTTATCTAAGTGAGGTAAAACTCCCCTTGATCTTCCGTAACAATAACGGTAGACGGTCGAAATAAAATTACTTTTATTACTTAGCGTATCACTTTTAACAATGTATTACACTATAAAATAATATAGTTTAAAATATTTCTTCTTCGTTTTGTATTAAATTAAGACACAACTTTGAATAAAAAAGTTCAAAAAGCAGTAAATGAAAAAATATAAATGTGAAATATGAAATCACTTGTTACCCTTCGAAAATTCAGCATAAAATGTTGAAATAAATAGAACACTTACCTAATTTAAGTATCCTGAGTTGTTGGTGGATACACACGCTTAATCTGATTTAAAAAATCTTGGAAATCATCTTGCGGATTTTCCTTCATTTTTCTCCACATAAATTCACAAAGGTAAGAATCAAATTAATTTTCACATTTGCGAACTGTGCGGAGGGATCTCTTAATTGAGCCCCACAAGCCCTCAATTGTATTGGTGTGAGCTCTAGTATCAGGGTCTCTGAAAGTAACACTATGATTAACTCTCAGATGATCAAAACCTTCATCTGAAAGGCAATCATAGGCTTTCCAACAATCA
This sequence comes from Pardosa pseudoannulata, assembly GCA_032207245.1. Taxonomy (NCBI): domain Eukaryota; kingdom Metazoa; phylum Arthropoda; class Arachnida; order Araneae; family Lycosidae; genus Pardosa; species Pardosa pseudoannulata. The sequence continues at coordinate 106,681,793 of CM063502.1, forward strand.
GAAATTATTGTAGTACCCGGATGCACATATTTTCGTATGATTGCTAACAAAGTATTCCTATCCCTACGTTCTACTACCTAAAAAAACATCTATTTGTATCCCCTCTATTCCCCCGAAAACCCACTTACCATCAACCTTTTTACCCCAATTAAATTTATGTTTCCCAAATTTACTCTCATCAATTTCAACAATAATTCCCTCCCCCCCTCCAATTTTAGAAGAAGAATTCAAAATAAAATCGATGCAAACCTCCCTTGAAAAACTAAACCAGTCAGTTATTGTATTTTTAGAAATTTTTAATTCGTGCATGATAAAATCAATAGGTAATTTATACACCCACATATAACTTAACATTAAAATTTTGAAGAGACTCAAATGACTCGATTCAAACCAACTTCCCTTTCTCACAGATCTTTTCACACGATGCTCATTCACTCCTTTCTTACGACATTCTCATATATATCCGTCAGTTGAGTCTCTTTCTACAAGGTGCATAGGGGATCTGCAAGTCGGACATTCATAAGTCCTGGCAAGCAAACCAACACCCATGCACCATTGCAGAATTGCCAAATTTCCCCGATCCCTCAAATTCCTAAAAAACTCTGAGTCATAACTGAAAACATGTGCCGAAGCCATCCTCAATTTACAAAAAAAGTTTTGTGAAACACTTAAGAAATGAAATTTTAAAAATGAAAAAAAAATACCACAAGAGCACAGCAAAATGAAGAAACTTCCAGAGCACGGCCGAAATGAACAAAGACTTGAAATGGACGCTAAAAAATCCAAATTCGGCGGTCTTGGAGCATTGTTAGTTACAGGAACCAATAAGGGTCAGATATTCAAATCACGTGTCATTTCCCCCAATACCCTATTATAAAACAGCCTATTGACACCCCCACCTTTTTTAGGGGGTGGTGGAAGAGTCCGAAAAGAAGAGCAAGGTTTGCCAAAAAATAGGGTTTGTGGTGTACTGGTATGGTGAAATCACTCACTCATCAGAAGGTTATATTAAAATTCCATTTATATATATTTGTACGAAGCAACAACAGTTGAGCCTTGCTCAGCTCGAACGGCAGGAGCGAGAGATAGAACGACTACGCTTTTTCCTACCAGCTTCTTATCTACTACCTTCTCTCCTAGCTGGGAGACGAACGATGGCCGATTGGTTAGAGTGCTGACCTTCGGTACCGGAGTTCGTGGGTTCGAATCCCACTGTGGCATGGATGTACGTAGCCGTTCGGAATCGGCTTTAAACTGTAGGTCCCGGTCTCATTAGCCCTCGTGTTGCAAAAAAGTAGACCGTAGTACTCCAAACCAAACCTAAACCTCGCTGGGAGAGAATGTGCCCAGAGTACGTGCGCATTGAACTGCGTTAATTAGCGGCGCGCTAGAGGCGAACTTACCTCGGCGCGGCGGCGGTGGAAGGATAACGAAGTACTCGCTCGCTACAGGTTCTAGAATTTGGCGATATCTCCCATGCTTGGCGTCCCCACCGAACTCGGTTCCGCGAGCCCCCCGAACTGGGAAATAGCAGAAATCCGGCATTAAATCATCAGCTATATAAACACACAATTCATGGCGATAGTTTGGCTACTAATTTGACATTGCCAATATGGTTACTATTATGATTAAGTTTGGCATTTGCTATGCCAAGCGTATCAAGGGTTGCCACAGCATCTTTCGGTGAAACCGTACCGAAATAGATTTTAAGTCCATGCGCATGCGCATTAGAGCACAACAGATAGAAAACGGCATAAAATAAGAATAAGTCCACGAGCATGCGCACATAGCTGGGTACCGGTTCACTGTGCAGAAGCTCCTAGGCTGTTTAGGATTATAAATTTTCCATGTATATTTTATATATTATTTTCCATATTGTATCAACGTAATATATAGTTGTTGTCAGAAGAATCTGATAAACATTTTCTCAACAAGGAACTAAAAAGTATTAAACAACGTTGTTTGGTTTGATTTTGAGAGATATTATTTTTGATTGATAACAGGAATTGTTAAACGTTTGTATTTGTATGTAATATCACAATTATTTCTCAATACTTGACTTCAAAGCGTTGGGTATATTTGTCTAAAGTTCGATAAAGCTTGTTAGAAGGAATTTTAACTTGGTAGTCAAAAAAGAACATTCCTATTGCAAACTCAGAAGCAAAGATGTTATTTTTAAATCCTTTACAATTAATACCTAATACCAGGGCCATAGCCAGAAATTATGTTCGGAGGGGGACCAAGGGGAAAGACATTGTTCTTTGTGAATGATACTTTATTAAAACTACAGGTTTTCTTATGCATCTATACTCCTAATGAGTGCCATAATATAATGGGGTTTTAAAATGGCAAAATGACAAAAAAAAAAATGATATAATGAACATATTTAAAGTTTAGAATGAGTAATGATGTATCACAATGAATTTAATAGTAATATTAACATCGAAAACCGTTTTTACATTTTTCGTTTAAATTTCTCTTTCATTTAACTAAATACCAAAATCTAGTCTAATGTAATAATTTGAAGCTATTTTAGAAGATAAAATCTGATTATGGAAAAGGATCTTGAGACAAATGACCAAGACGATGAGGGCTGGGGTAGATAAAAGTCTCCGGCCTCGCAAGACATTTATGACCGAAGCGGTCTCTGTCTGAGAACACTGTTGTCAATTCACAGCTAGGCAGATGACACGCCCACACAAGTGGTCAATTTTCTTTCCTCAAAACAGTCTTTTAGAATTTTGGAATTTCGGGGAGGGACCGATCCCCTAAATCCCCTCTCTTGTCTACGGCCTTGCCTAATACCTTTCCACTATGTTACAGAATTTCTCAACTTTGCTATGTCGCTTTAATATGATGGTGAAAGAAATTTGAAGTACTTTACTTTGAAATATGACGTTTTCAAATTTTAATTATTAAAAATTAATTAATAAAATTATATACGAACATGAAAATTAAATTTTTAAAATCTAGCATGTTTCTAAATTATATTGAGGTAATATTTGTTCTTATTAGATTCGTACTCTTCAAACATGAACACATAGTTCCTTGAATATACTTTATTGATCTTGATTAATATGCAAAGATTATTTACAGCATAGCATGGCACTCTAGCTACCAATTCGTATACACCGCTACAGCATCTACATGCTCAAACATCATTCAGTTAAGGTTACCAACAACATACAAGAGTCATAATTACAGTTACAATATATATACAGACAATAACACATGGAGGTAATAATAATAATAGATATATATACAATAATTAGATATGTTACACCCCCCTTTGAAGTTTTTTTTTTTTAGTTACATACATAATCATTTAGGTAGCTTGGTTTTTAAATTAATCTTCCTGATTTTGTTTGATTCTTAGATACTTCTGGCGTATCTGAATCATTGGAGTTTGTATTGCTAGTCTCTGGCATTTCAAATTTAGAGTGTAGTTGAATTTGCAGTGGAATTTCTGATGGTCTTAAGTGAACACGATTCCTAATAAAATTTTTGCCCTTATTATTTTGAACAACATAAGACCTGGGATTTCTACATCTGGAAATAATTTTGACTGGTTCCCAAGTTCTACTATTAAAGTTATACAAGGTTACATTACCACCAGGACCAAATTCTTTTAGCACAGTACTATTTCTGTCATAATATTGCTTTTGTTTTTTCTGTCTGATAACAAATCTTTCTTTTAGATTTTTAGAACATTTTGCGTTTAACAATTTGTTATGTATGGGAAGTTTAGTTTTTAGCCTACGGCCAAACAAAAGTTGAGCTGGAGATAAGCTTATACCTGAGATTGGAGTATTCTTATATTCCATTAATCCCCCAATCAAATCTTTGTTGCTTTCAGCTGCTTTCTTTAAAATTGCCTTGACTATTCCTACTCCTCTTTCTGCCATACCATTACTTTTGGGATATCGCGGACTTACAAATGTGCACTTAAAATCCCATTCTTTAGCAAAAGACTTAAACTGAAAACTATTGAATGGTGCATTGTCACTAACTACTTCAGTTGGAACTCCGAAACGAGAAAAACAGACTTTTAACTTTGTATTTATGTCTGATATACTTTTACTATTTAACTTTTCAACTTCAATCCATTTTGAGAAATAACACATAATAACCAAATAATTATAAATTCTATATTCCATAATGTCAATTCCTATTTTTTCAAAGGGTCTTTGTGGAATTTCATGAGATATAAGAGGTTCTTTAATATTACACCTTTGAAACTTTTGACAAATTTCACATTTTTGAACCATATTCTCTATATCAGTAGATATATGAGGCCAAAACATTATCTCGCGAGCTCTGTTTTTACTCTTTTCCATACCAAAATGACCCTCATGTAATAATGATAACATGTCACTTCTTAGAGAATAGGGTACAACAATTTTACAGTCTTTAAATAACAAACCAAATTCAGTATACAAACTATCTTTAAGTTTGAAATACTGTTTTACATTATCAGGGACACTTTTAATATGTTCAGGCCAACCCTTTTCACAAAATTCATATACTATTTTTAATTCAGAATCCAACTGAATTGCATTCTTAAATTGAGTTATTCTTCATTCACTCATAGGAAGCTGTTTTACAACATGAACAACATCATCACTTACCTTATCCTTAATAAATGCCCTAGACAAAGTGTCTGCAACAAACATTTCAGTACCTTTTACATATTGTATTTCAAATTGATATTTTAACAATTTTAACAACATTCTCTGCAATCTTGATGATATGTTACATAATGGTTTTTTTACAATTGCAGTGAGAGGTTTATGATCATTTTGGACAACAAATTTTTTACCATACACAAAATTATGATATTTTTGAACTGCAAAGACAATCGAGAGCATTTCCTTCTCTATTTGAGCATAATTTTTTTCTGTTTCAGTTAGACTTCGTGACGCATATGAAACAGGGTGACCCTCCTGAATTAGGCAAGCACCTAAACCATCTTTGGAGCTGTCACACTGAATTACTATAGGCTTTGCACTATTAAACACTTTCAAAACAGTTGAGGAACTTAAAAGTTCTTTTATACGTTTAAATGCATTTTCATGTCCACTTAGCCAGTTAAACTCAACACTTTCTTTTAAAAGACTCCTTAAAGGAGATGTTAGTGTAGAAACATTGGGTATAAATTTGGACACAAAATTTACCATACCTAGAAATCTTCTAATATCCTTCTTATTTTGAGGTGTATTCATTTCAGTTATGGCCCTAACATGTTGTGGATCAGCTTTAACCCCATCTTTAGATATGATTTGACCCACATATTTGACTTCTAATACTTTGTACTGAAATTTCTCAGGATTGAATTTTATGTTACACTCCTTAGCCATTTATAAAACTTTTCTTAATGTTAGATCATGTTTCTGTTCATCAGAGCCTGTGATGGTAATATCATCAAAATAAATCTCAACATTTTCTATATCATCAAATAAATTTAAATTACGTTTTTGAAAGACTTCAGGTGCTGAGGCTATCCCAAATGGCATTCTTAAGAACTGAAACCGGCCAAAAGGTGTATTAAATGTGCATAAATCTGCACTGTGCTCATCTAGTGGCACTTGCCAAAACCCATCTTTTAAGTCTAGTACAGAAAAAAACTTTTTTCCCTTCTAATCTGCTTATTAATTCTTCAGAAGTTGGTATGACATGATGTTTTCGTTTAATAGCCTTATTCAGGTTTCTGGGATCCAAACAAATTCTCAGTTTACCATTGGGTTTTTCTACTATGACTAGACTATTTATCCAGTCTGTCGGTTTATTTACTCTACGGATTACCCCATTAGATTCCAAATTACTCAATGTATTTTTAAGACTTTCATAAAGGGATTAAGGTACCCGTCTAGGTAGATCTATCACAGGCTTAATCTCAGATTTCAGCTCAATGTGATATGGATCTCCAGGAAATATTCCCAGCTCTTGAAATACTTCACTATAGTTATTTATAATATCATCTTTAGAAATTAGATTAATTTGGTCTACTTTTTGTATTAAATTAAGCATTTGACATGCTTTTAAACCTAGTATTGGCTTTGAGGATACATTTACAACAATAAACTTTAAAGGAATATCAATAAAATTATTTACAGAACATTTCAATATTAACTCACCTTCTGGTTTTAACTTGAAATTGCCATATGAAACTAATGTAATATTAGATTTACATTTTTTTTTTGGGTATGGGAAACACATGTTTTTATAAAGTACCGGGTGACCGAGCTCCGCTCGGAGAAAACAGGTATCGAAGCTAACTCGAAGATTTAAATTTTCAATTGTGATTTATCAAAACAATACATGCCATAAGAAAATTTGTGAAACCATTAGTGAAAAGATAACCGGTTAAAGTGCCCCATTGTAAACTATTCTAAACAAAGTTGTTTGGAAAGGGAATTATTCTATACAAAGGTAAAGTTTGATAAGTCATAGGAAATAAAATGTAATTGATAACAAAAAGTTATACAATTAAAGAAATGGTACAAAGTGAGCAGTGTAAAGATTGAAGTGTGTCGAAGTTCAATATTTATAACCTCCAATATATATAACCTCCAACTACGGTTAGTAAACAAACCCACAGCCACGAGAATATTATTACTACTATTAAAATAAAAATGGAAACCGATATCAAGGAAAAAGACAAATCAATAAAGACTTTTATTATTATTATTATTATTAATTCTTCAGAACTACAGCCAATCGATTCCTCGTGGTCGAAAACCCCCGGGTACCAATTTTCACTTGACTTAAACGCATGAGAAAAAAGTTTGCCCTCACCGGGGGTTTGAAAACGGCCCTATCTGTAGCGCCGAACTACGTGACCTTAGCGCGTCAAAACCGGCGCCAATCGATTCCTCATGGCCAAAAACTCCCGGATACCAATTTTCACACGAAATTCGCATATTCTGACATCATGTTCCTTTGGCCGTATATAAGGGGCGTAAGCCAAAAATGGCCCTATCTGTAACTCCGAACTGCTCGACGGTAGCGCTTCAAAACCGGCGCCAATCGATTCCTCGTGACCAAAAACCCCAGATCCCTAAGTTTACTACAGTTTATTAATTCTGGGGCGATTTTCGACTTGACAACCATTCCTCGTATTATAGTATAGGATAGGATATAAAAATGGAAACCGATATCAAGGAATAAAGACAAATCAATAAAGACTTTTATTATTATTATTATTAATTCGTCAGAACTACAGCCAATCGATTCCTCGTGGTCGAAAACCCCCGGGTACCAATTTTCACTTGACTTAAACGCATGAGAAAAAGGTTTGCCCGCACCGGGTTTCGAACCCGACTTTATCTGTAGCGCCGAACTACGTGACCTTAGCGCGTCAAAACTGATGCCAATCGATTCCTCGTGACCAAAAACCCCAGATCCCTAAGTTTACTACAGTTTATTAATTCTGGGGCGATTTTCGACTTGACAACCATTCCTCGTATTATAGTATAGGATTGACATTGGCAAGACATTAACTTCAGCTCCAGTGTCTAATTTAAACTCAATGTCATTACTTTCAACATTAATTAGTTTTACCCAAACATTCTCAATTGAATTTACTGTTATTACACTGTCTATAAACAATTCTTGCACTGAATTTTCCAGTTCATTAACTTTTCTGTAGTTATTTTGTTTTAAGTACTTAACTGTACACATAGCTGCAAAATGGTTCTTTTTCTTGCACTTAGCACACAATCTTCCAAACGCAGGGCAGTTATTCTTTGAATGTTCTTTACCGCATCTCTGGCACTTGAAGATACCAGTGTTTTGATTAAACTTGAATTGTTTTGATCTATCCCTTTTCACTTCACTAATTTTAGGTGCTGCTGATGTCACAGTTTCTAACTGTTGTTTACTTGTCTCTGCTGCTCTCAAGAAGTCTGTTGCCTTCTTCAATGTTAGGTCTGCTTCTCGTAGCAATCTTTCTAATAGAGACTTTTCATGGATTCCGAGCACCAGACGATCTCTTATTAGGCCTTCCTCTTGATCACCAAATTCACATGTTGAGGCAAGGGTTTTCAATTCAGTCAAGTAATGGTCAACTTGCTGACCTTCATGCTGGCTGCACGAGAAGAATTTAAACCTTTCAAAAACCACGTTCTTTCGGGGTATGCAATAGTCTTCAAACATCGTCATTACATCCTCGAATTTTTCAACACTTTTTCCAGCTGGTGGTTTGAAGGTATTGAAGATTTCCACTCCTTCATCTCCAAGCAAGTTCAGCAAAATAGCGATTTTAACATTATCCGCTTTTTTATCCTTTTCAGATGCTATCAGGTAGTTTTGAAATTTCTGTTTCCATTTAGTCCATGACTCCGACACATTGCTGCAGGTGAACTTTATTTCACCAGGTGGTCGAAAGGAATTATCCATTATAATCAGAGAACACAAAGTTCGTACAGTAAAATTAGAACTTCAGACAGAGCACAGTACTCACTAAGAGATCAATCCATTTCCATCTGAGAGTCTATTAGGCTTAATGAGTTCAGCAATTTCCTGACACCATATTAGATTCGTACTCTTCAAACATGAACACATAGTTCCTTGAATATACTTTACTGATCTTGATTAATATGCAAAGATTATTTACAGCATAGCATGGCACTCTAGCCACCAATTCGTATACACCGCTACAGCATCTACATGCTCAAACATCATTCAGTTAAGGTTACCAACAACATACAAGAGTCATAGTTACAGTTACAATATATAAACAGACAATAACACATGGAGGTAATAATAATAGATATATATACAATAATTAGATATGTTACAGTTCTAACATGCAGATCTGTGTAAACTGTTAATAAATAGTAGTAAATTAGTAAAAAATTAGTTAAATAGTAAATTATTCATAGTAAAATGATTCTCTGAAAAATGTTAAAATAGTTAAGTAATCAACAGTAATTAACATATGGCAAGAAATGTCTTGTTTTCATATTTATTGCAGTAGCAAATTGGTAACAGCAAGTCATTCACTGCCATTTCTGACATAATATTACATAAAAACACTCTTTTATTAGGAACCAAAAAGGGAGAGTTAATATCCGTTGAACCTACTTTAGTATCTAACCCTACAAAGGAAAAAATATACTTAATAGACGAGAGCAAAGATAAACATTCCAAGGTTAAATTCTGCTTCTAGTGTTAAATATTATATTTTGTTTTATTCAAAAGTATGTAAGATGTTGCACTGAGATTTGTGTAATATATGTTTAAGTTTCACGTATTAGTTAGTGATTTTGCTTAATAACAAATTTTCAGCATCTGAATACTTACTTTTCTGAAAACAAGTTCACATTTGACTGTAATTGTATAATAATTTTTATTAAAAATTAAGGAAATTTAAACAAAATTCTCATTTTAAAATCTTTATTCTTAATATATGAAGATTTATGTCTTTTTATAAACATTTTAACTTGATGCTTATTTTTGTAACATAATTATATGTTGTACCATTGTATTACAAATTGTAAATGTTTATAGTTGTATAATGTTTGTAATATTTTTATTAGCAATTGAAAACTACTGATGCATAGCATTTTGAGCATAGTCATAAAATTTTGTTAGTCATAGAAAACAAATTAGAAATGTTAGCTATATAATCACTTTGTGAAGTGAAATGTTAGCTATATTTCCAGTCATCAAAATCTGAAATTAAGTCACAATGTTTACCTGAATGTAGGAGTTGATTTAAACATAAATTGGGTCCACTTAGTGACTTAGTTCTTTCACAAAATTCCATAAATTTGGTTTAAATAAACTTGGGTCCCTTTATAAAATTCCATGTTGTAAAATAAGTATTGTCAAAACATCCCTTTCATAATTTAAAGATAAACGTTTTCAAAAACAATTCAATATGTTTTTCTAGAGTTGACTAAATGTGCATACGTAGTGCATTCTTATTCCATTGTCACATATCCCCACTTGTCTTTTCATAATAAATTTTAATGTGTTTTATTTCACCCTTCTGAAAAAAATAAATCTGATAGGTAAGAAGAAATTTTGCAGTTTTGTGTATCTGTTATATAATTTGCTTTTTTTTTTAATAAATGTTTGGGGGTTTCAAATAGAATAACTAAAACTGGTCTATCATGGCAGGGGTTTTTTATATTTCACATGATGAGGTCACCCCCCGCAAAAAAAAAAGCGTGTATCAACCCCTGCTCTAATGTTGTTATTGCTAATTCATAGCTGCTAATTGTACAGATTATTTAAGAAACATACAAATTTTCATATAAAAAATATATGCCAAAGAGAAAATTCCTTTATAAGCATGTAAGCATTGTTAAGTATAGAATTGTTCATATCAATTTTTTCGTCATTTTTTCCCAGTTATTTTTAAAATTTGTTGGCAACAGGAAATGAAAATGATAGTACTGTTTTTGTAAGAATTTGAAATTAAAGCAGATGAGTTGAAAGATCTGTTTTGGTTGTGTTTCATTTTTACAGAGATTATTTAAATAGAAATAAGTTAATGAATGGACAAAATGGTGAACATTTACTGTCGTATCTAAAATTTGGTGGCCCCGGACGTGATATTAAGGTATGTACTTTATTCAAGAAATTCTTTATTGAAAATTTTGGTTTTGGTTTGCAATGGAGTATCTTGTTAAGAAGCGTTCTCCATTACGAACATCGTTTACTAAGACATATAAAATTTTAATGTCTCTGTTTGATGATAAAAAGATAGAAGTAAATGAAGTTAAGATTAAATTGGCTACTTTAGAACGTATTAAAGCTGATTTAATGACTCTTGACAACGAAATTCTAGAACTTGCTTTAAGTGCAGACGATAATGGTAAAAGTTATTCTGATGAATTTGAATCTGTAGAAGAATATAAAGTCAAATTTGATAAAGCCATGGTTTGCGTCAATTCTTTTATAGAAAGTAAATCACAACCAAACAGAAATATATTAAATAATGAGAAATCAAAAATAAAACTTCCCAAACTTGAACTAATGAAATTTGGAGGTGAAGTGAAAGAATGGTTATGCTTCTGGAGTCAGTTTAAAAGAATTCATGACCATAAAGAAATGGAGTTGGAAGACAAATTCCAATATCTAATTCAGTGTATGTTGCCAGGTACAAGAGCGAAAGAAATCATCGATAGCTATCCACCTACAGCGGAAAATTATACAAAAGCTATTGAAAGCCTCAAAGCAAGATTTGGCCGTGAGGAATTGTTAGTGGAATACTATGTTCGAGAATTGTTAACTTTATTTGTTAAAAATGCTACCAAATCAAGACTTAGTGTCACTCAATTATATGATAAACTTGAATCCCACCTCAGATCATTAGAATCCATTGGGATGACCTCAGACAAATATTCAGCAATGCTCTTCCCACTTGTGGAATCATGTACTTCAGAAGATGTGTTGAGAGTCTGGTTGAGAAACTCAGTAAATGAAAAGAAATCATATAGTGCAAGACTGACCCAACTTTTAAATTTTCTGAGGGCCGAGGTCGAAGGGGAAGAAAGAATAACTCTAGCAAAGTCAGGTATGAAGCAAAGTGATCCCTACAGAAAAATTCATAAAGATAGGGAGGATATTACTACACCTACTACTAGCAACCTGTTTTCAGGATCAAAAGAAGTAAATAACAGTAATGTAATGAGTTGTATATTCTGTGAAAAATCTCATCAAAGCAAAGATTGCTACAAAGCACAAAATTTAAGTCATGATGAAAAACTTAAAATTATGAAAAATAAAAACTGTTGCTTTACGTGTTTAAAAAGAAATCATAGAGCTAAAAATTGTAAAAGCAAAATTCTATGCATGTTTTGTGGTAAAAAGCATTACATTGTCTGTTGTCCAGAATTTAAGCAGAAATCAAAAGTTCCTGTCGAGTACAATCAAGAAAATTGTGAAATTAGCACTCTTTCTTCAACAAGTGATTCAGGAAGGGTGTTGCTTCAAACTTTAGTGGTTGCCATTCGACATGAAGGAAAGAAATTTCGTCTTCGAGCTTTGATCGATACTGGATCTGAATATTCCTATGTTTTAAAATCAACAGTAGAATCCTTAGGAATAAAATCAGAAGCTCATAAAAAATTAACACATGTTGTGTTTGGAGGAAGAACATCTGATATGAATCATAAATGTTATAAAATAATTATTGAAAATTTGCATACTGGTTATAGATGCAAGATTCCTGTTTTGGATCAGCCTACAATTTGTGGATCTATACCTAGTCTACAGAAAGGACCTTGGATGTCAGAATTAGCTGAAAAGGGAATTCATATTACAGATGTTGATTGTGTTAGCCCACAGATTGATCTTTTGATAGGCTCAGACTTTGTAGGAAATATTTATACAGGAAAAATACAGAAATTAAGTGCAGGTAATTTTGCCATGGAAACACTGTTAGGATGGGTTTTGATGGGTAAATCGCAAAGAACTGGAGGTGAAAATTCAATTGCCACTGTAGTTACCTCCCTGTTAATTCACAATCAAGATATAAGAAATCTCTGGGAATTAGAAGCGATTGGCATTACAGATCCTTTTGAAGTGAAATCTAGAAGTGAAATGGATAAGGTCGTAAATGATCATTTTATAGCAAATTTAAAAAAGGATAAGGAAGGAAGATACGAAGTGAAATTGCCATGGGTACATGACAAAATTTTTCCTGAGTATAGAGATATAGCTGAAAGAAGACTTGAAAAAACAACAGCGAAATTAAAAATGGAAGGAAAATATGATGCATATAATAATGTGTTTGAGGAGTGGTTAAAAGACGGCATAATTGAAAATGTACCACTTAAAGAACTATTGAAATCTAGTTGTTACTTGCCACATAGAGGGATTTTCAAGGAAAATTCAACCACTAAGATTAGACCAGTATTTGACGCATCAAATAAAAAGAAAGGCTTTCCTTCACTTAATGATTGTCTTGAAAAGGGACCTAACAACTTAGAATTGATACCATCATTGTCAATAAGGTTTAGGGAAAAAAGAATCGGTATTATATCTGACATAAAAAAGGCCTTCTTACAGATAAGCATTGCAGAAGAAGATAGGGATTATCTTCGATTTCTGTGGTGGAAGGATAGTGAGAGTAAAGAAATTAAAGTTTTTAGGCACCGGAGAGTAGTTTTTGGAGTTACTTGCAGTCCGTTTATTCTGGGAGCAGTCATTCGTCATCATTTAGAGAACATCTGCATAGAACATAAAGAAATTGCAGAAAAGTTATTGAGATCGTTTTATGTTGATAACTGCGTCACATCATTAGACACAGAAAGTGAAACTCAACATTTTATAGAAATCTCTACACAGTTAATGCAAGATGCTAAATTTGAATTGAGAGGATGGGAGTTTACCGACTTTAATATATCAGTTCCAGAAATATCTCAAGTCTTAGGAGTGCTGTGGAATCGAATAACTGACACTTTGTCTTGTGAAGTTGATTTAGAAGCTAAAATGACAGAACCATTTACTCGAAGAAAGTTGCTTTCTATTGTACAAAGAGTTTTTGATCCAATTGGGTTTTGTTTCCCTGTAATGTTGTATCCCAAATTACTTCTTCAAGAGAGCTGGAAATCAAAACTTGGTTGGGATGATGAATTGTCGGAAGATGTAACTGCAAAGTTTAAGAAATGGTTCAAAGATCTTCATCTTTTGAAATTAGTAGAAATTCCAAGATATATGTCAATAGAAAACTGTGTATCCATCAGCCTGCATACCTTCTGTGATGCATCTAAATTATCTTATTCAACGGTCATTTTCTTGAGGAGTAAAAGTGAAAATCAAATTTCAGTGCAACTGGTGATTGCTAAATCGCGAATCGCACCATTGAAAGCAATGTCAATACCTAGACTAGAGTTAATGGCATGTACAATAGGCGTACGTCTTTCTTATATGGTGAAAAAGGCTTTAAATATGCAAGATATTGAAGAATATTATTGGACAGATTCAACTTCAGTATTGTATTGGATAAATCGTGATGATACATGGACTGTGTTTGTAAAAAATCGAGTTAAGGAGATAAGAAATCTCACAGACCGAACAAATTGGCGACATGTATCAAGCTCTGAGAATCCCGCAGACTTGCCATCAAGAGGTTGTTCGGCAAAGAAACTAATAGAATCATGTTGGTGGGAGGGTCCTCAGTGGCTAAAGTTGTCTGAAAAAGAATGGCCCCATTATACCCCAATTGATGATGAAGAAAGCATTGATACCGAAAGGAGCAAGTTAGTTTTAACAGCATTGAATAATAATGCCACCTCCTTGTCTTCAAGAGTTACTAGATACTTTTCAAAGTACACAAAAATTTTGAGAATGGTCGGCTGGAGGAACAGATTTGTAGAAAATTCCCGAAAGAAAAATGAAGAAAGAAAGCATGGAGAGCTTAAAGTTCATGAGCTAGAAAAAGCAGAAAAGGTTATAGTAAAGCTTATACAATTTGATTCCTTTTCATCTGAAGATATTAAAAATTTAAAGTCTATCAGTGTGTTTAAGGATGAAGGAATCTTGAGAGTCAAGACAAAATTAACAAAAAGGGAAGATTTACAAAATTTTAAGTATCCATTTTTATTGCCAAGTACACATAAATTAGTTAAACTACTCATTCTAGAACGTCATTTGATGTTACATCATGCTGGTCTTCATATGCTCTTAACCAACCTTCGAGAAAAATTTTGGATTTTAAACGGTAGAAAAACAATAAGAGCAGTTATTTCTAAATGCATTGTTTGTAGAAGACACAGTGCAAAAGCAATGAAAACAATTTCTGTGCCACTTCCAGAAGACAGAATTAGAGAGGCATCCATTTTCGAAGTAGTTGGAGTAGACTTGGCAGGCCCTCTTGTTCTTAAAGATGGAACAAAAGCTTGGTTTGCTTTGTATACATGCGCTGTATTCAGAGCTATTCATTTGGAACTACTAACTTCGCTATCCACGAATTGCTTTCTCTCAAGTTTACGAAGATTTATTGCCAGACGTGGACGCCCTCAAGTAATATATAGTGACAATGGGACGAACTTTGCAGGAGCTAACAATCTTTTTAATGCTATTGATTGGAAAATGATCGAATGTGAAGCAACTAACAGAAGAATTACATGGAAGTTTAATCCACCCTCAGCTTGCTGATGGGGTGGTTTCTGGGAACGTGTGATACAAATTGTTAAGAAAATGCTACGAAGAGTGTTGAAGAATGCTTCACTAACTTACGAAGAGATGCTTAGTTTACTTTGTGAATGTGAAGCTATAGTTAATTCGAGACCTTTAACGTATGTATCAGAAGATTCTGATGAGTTAAAACCAATTACTCCTGCAATGTTTCTGCAAGAAATTCCAGAAGTTGGTGTGCCAGATCTTGACCATATAGACAAGACAAATTTTAGTAGAAGGTTATGTTACCAGCAAAGACTTCGAGAAGAATTGAGGAAACGTTTTAGGATAGAATACCTCGGAAATCTTATGCTTAAGCAAACAAATAAGAAGTCCCCTTATGAATCAAAAGTTGGAGACATAGTTTTAATCGAAAACGAAGATAAGAAGCGAGCATTTTGGCCTTTAGGAAGAATAGTCAAATTGTATCCCGGTAAAGACAAAAACGTCAGACTGGTTAAAGTTAAGACATCGAATGGAGAAATCCTAAGACCAATTCAACGCCTATATCCTTTGGAAATACAACCAGTATCTGAAGAAAGTACTGAAAAGGCTAATAAAGAACAAGAAAATATCAGTACGAATTTTCAAGAGATCCTAAAAGAGAAAGTTACCAGATGTGGTCGAGCCACAAAAATGCCTTCTAGATTCAAGGACTTTGAACTTTAAAAGGTAGTTTTAGATTAAATTTTAATTTAATTAGATGTTTAGATAAAAGTCCTCTTATCAAAAGGTGGGAGTATGTTAAGTATAGAATTGTTCATATCAATTTTTTCGTCATTTTTTCCCAGTTATTTTTAAAATTTGTTGGCAACAGGAAATGAAAATGATAGTACTGTTTTTGTAAGAATTTGAAAATAAAGGAGCGTTGGTGTACCACGTGGCGGCTTATCTCTCTCGTGCTTTCCTGGTGTTTTCACGGCTTTTGGATATTTTTTTAGCTTGTTTCTTCTCTGTTTACCTTGGTTTTTTGCTTTCTGCTGTGCTTTCTTCTTACTTTTCTCCCTTCTACCTGCGTTTATGAGGTAAGTGGGTTTGTTTTTTTTCGGTATGGAGGTGTCGTCGGATGACGACAACTTCTGGTCGGCGAATTTCCAGCCGCTTAATTTTTTGAATGAGGCTTTCGCTCAGGGAGTGGGGCCTCTTACTATCTTCCTTGAAAACCCTGAAGGGAATATCCCCAATTTTCACCCCAAAAAATTAAAGGATGAACTTATACGCCTCGTGGGCCCCAACATAAAGCTCAACTTTTTAAAAGCTACAAGAAACGGGAAAATTGTTTGCGTGACTGACGACAATACCACTGCCATCCAGCTACTTAATATAAAAAATTTACTTTCGGTACCAATCCTACCCCGCTTAATCCCAGACACTCTCACTGCCAAATTTCTTCTATATGACGTTCCACAAAATGTAACTTGCAGCGAGGTGGCCGAGGAACTTATGGCAAACGGTGTGCCAGTTTCTGAAGTGCGTCGGTTCCAAAAGCTGACTGAGGGCAAACGTATACCATTAAAAACTATCCTAGTGACAAAAATCGGGCAAAACCTTCCTGATAAAATTATTTTGTGGTTCGAAGAAATAAGAATAAGACCATTTATAGACAGACCTCGCCAATGCAATAACTGCTATCAATTCTCGCACTCAACTAGGGCATGTAAAAATGCCGTCGTGTGCATTAAGTGCGGAGAAGGTCATTCGGCTCAACAGTGCCAGTCTGATTATGTGAAATGTAGTAACTGTGGAGAAAGTCATGAAGCTAATAGCAAGAATTGTAACGCTTATATCCGGGAAGCAGAAATAAATAAATTCAAATGTTTGAATCATTTAACAATAACTGAAGCTAGGAGGCGTTACGCACAAAAAAATAAAATTACAAAAACAATATCCTACGCAGAGGCGGTGGCTCCCAAGCCAAGGGAAAAGGACAACTATTTGCAAGAAGTTACTATGAATATAGAAAAAATACTGGAAAAGTTTGAGGTAACACTCCAAAGTTTTTTAAACACTCAAGTTGAAACGTTCAATAAAGTCATTGAAATAATGACATCATCTTTCACTAATATATTACAAAAGTTTTTCCCTACAGCACCACAGAGTGCTACTCAAAAATCTGAAAAAAGAAAGAAAAGGATGTTAAGGGATGTTTTGCCCTCTTCCCCCTTATCCCCTCTGATGGAGATTTTGGATTGATGGAGTACTCTGGTCTTAGTTCCCAAGGTAGCCCTTGTCCTACCTTGGCCCCCTTCCCCCCTTTTGAGTGTGCCAGCCCGGACGGGCCCTCCTCTTAGGGTGTGGGCCTTTCGGTTTCTGTTTTTGTTTTTGATGGCGGGTTTTTCTGTTGTGTCGTGGAACGTTCGTGGTCTTCGGGCCAGAGCCGCTTGGCTTAAATGCCCTGTTTTTTCTTCTGTTCCTGTTCTGCTTGCTCAGGAAACTTTTCTTACCCCTGATCTTCATTTTTCCTTTGACCAAAAGGTTCTGTATCGTAAGGATCGTCTGGGGGGAGGTGGAGGTGGCGTCCTCACCGCCGTTCAGCGCTGTTTTACCTCGATATCTCTCTCTCTGCCCATTCAGCATTCTACTATTGAACACGTCGCTGTCAAAGTTTGGATTAATAATACTCCGCTTACTATTATTAATATCTATAGCCCAAGGTGCAGCTTTGAACTGGGTTACTTCAGTTCCCTGCTTGATAATATTGAACCTCCATTTATTATTATGGGTGACCTAAATTTAAACCTCCTTAAACGGGGTAGCTACGGCCTGGCTCCGGTAAATCAGTTTCTTGATTGGGTCTCTAGGAATGATCTTTGCATTGTAAACATGGACATTCCTACCCGTTTCATGACTAGCAACTTACCCTCTGTTCTCGATCTTGCGATCGTCTCTCCTGATTTGTTCCCATTAATCCAATTTTATGTTCACCCCGACAATTTTGACTCTGATCATTGTCCGATCTTCCTGCAACTTCATGGTCCGTACGCTCAACGGATTCCTGGTGCTTTTCGTCTTTGGACTAACTGGTCCAGGGCTGGCGGTGACTTAAACGAGTGCATGAAACAGCATAATCTGACCTCATACTCCGATCTCATATTTCCTTGCAAACAGGCTATTTCGGACAATAGACATTGTAACGCACCCTCTTTTCTATCGGTGCGCTACGTTTTTGCGTGAGACCTGCCCGCCTACTTTACTGGGGCAGGTACGTTCTTAATCTGTCGCTGGGATGCATTACTTTTAAAATAATTTCTCGGAAACCTCTTACAGACGAAACAAAGATTTATTTACAAAACATTAAAAAAAAACAATTAAAGAAAATGACATCGTAATTGAGTCTCAAGCCAGTCCTCGCCAAATACTCTAAAGTGACCGAGCATTCACTTTCCTTTCACATAAGCGCAGAGAGATGCTTCTCGGCTGCTGGCCCAATCTCGACTCTCTTTATCTCTGTGAACTCCGCTGAACTCTTGCAGAATCCTCCCTTCTTTGGGGGGGGGGGTCTGGAAACTTGAGCCCCCACCGAAGAGAGCACCACCTCCTTCTCCGAGGCCCTGGAAACAAAACCACGACACCGAGAATCCTTATCGGCCCCCTTTTGCCGGTCCGTTTCTTACTTCCCCCAAGAAACGCCATGTGAAAGGGGTCAACTGGGGTGATTCTGCAGATGTCACTGCGAGCACACAAAGTCGTGGGTGCAAATTCCTTACATGCCCCTCCTGGCTTGAAATTAGCGCTCAAAAAGGGGCCTAATTTCAACACCACCCACGACCAAAACGGTGGCAGCAGAACCGAAACTCTGTTTTCCCCGCCCTTCTCATGATAAGGTGCAAAGGTAAAAACTTATATCTGCCAAGAAGTATTACACCAAACACAAAAAAAAAACAACTTAAACCCAATGAAAATTAAATTTCAATATATACATGCACATAAAGAGAATTAAAAAAAAAAACCAATATCGAAACACCTTTAGAAAATTAAAACACACTATGCCAACACAATAATATAAAAAAAATACTAATGAATCTGGTGAGGAAGCACACATACTAAGAGAAATACATAAACTTAAAAAAAAAATAAAATACCAAACAATAGTTACAACTAAGCTTCGCTCACCAACCGAGACATGGCGTCAGCCGCAAGATGTTGTGCACCTGGCTTATGAGAGATGACAAATTCGAAGCGTTGTATTGCGAGAGACCAACGACATAACTTCGGGCTCTTGGGAGTTGTTTCAGTCAAATACTTTAGGGGATTGTGATCGGTGATAATTTCGACTTTCGTCCCAAATATCCACTTTTCAAACTTGGACAGGGCGAATAAAATCGCCCATGCCTCCTTCTCTATCGTCGCCCAATTCGTCTGTGCCCCGGACAGTTTTTGCGAGACAAACGCGATAGGTTTAAAATTCCCATCAGGGTCTCTCTGAGTCAGACACCCGCCCACGCCTATATCCGACGCGTCCGCGTGTACCTGAAAGGGTTGAGACAAATCGGGAGTCGACAGCTGGGTAACTCTGCACAGAGCCTCCTTTAAATTCGCGAATGCCCTTTCTTCCACATCACCCCAGTTCACTTTGTTTGGTGCCCTTTTTTTAGTAAGATCGGTTAATGGAGCCGCTACCGTTGCATAATTGGGAATATACGTCCGGTAGAACCCCATTAATCCGAGCACCGATCTCACCTCCTTTTTACTCCTAGGTCGCGGTAGTTTCCTGATGGCCTCAATTTTTTCTTCCCCGGGCCCGTGTTTTCCCCCGCCAATTTTGTGTCCGAGGTAATTTATTTGATTCGCCGCAAATTTGCATTTTTCAAGACGTACGGAAAATCCCAATCCATCCAGCACCTTGAAAACCGCTTCCAAGTGTTTTAAATGATCTTCAAAATTTTGCGAGAAAATCACTATGTCGTCAATGTACGCCTGAGCAAAACCGCTGCAGTTCCTGAGCGCCCTATTCATCTCGCGTTGAAAAGTGCCCGACGCCCCAGCCAAACCGAATGGCATAACGTTCCAATGATACGTCCCGCTGTGAGTGGTAAACGCGGTCAATATTTTACTTTTCTCCTCCATTGGTATTTGCCAGTAGCCCCGACACAGATCCAGACTAGTAAGCCAGTTTGACTTCCCCGCCTCGTAGATCATCTCGTGCATGTCCTTCATAGGAAAACACGGAACCTTGGTCACCGCATTTAGTGCCCGAAAGTCTATACACATGCGTATCGTTGCATCCTTTTTTGCGACACAAACTACCGGATGGGCTATATCTGCCTCTGAGGGTTCGATCAAATTCAGACCTAACAGTTCCCGGATCTGTCTATCCACTTCCCTCCTATACGCCATCGGGATTCCGTAGCAGTGTGGCTTGCGCCTTGTCATATTGGGTACCAACTCAATTCTGTGCTCCCCTACCTTAGCAGGTTGGAAATTTCTCGAAAATAGTAACCTAAATTTTGTCAATACCCCCCTCAATTCTCTGGCCCGTTCTCCCGATAATTCCGGAGTGGATATGGAGTCTAATAGGTCACTCCAGGTTGAAATTCCACGCTCAGGGGTCGGCAGAGTATCTACTTCCCCGAACTCTTCATCCCCTTCCAATAAGACATTTCCTACATTGGCTCTCATCACAAATTCCCTCATTTTATTCTGATGAACATGCTTAGTCGTTCCATCCTCCATTCTCACCAAAAACGAGTGTGGTCTCAACTGTTTTTCTACCTTGGCAGGTCCTTGCCATCGCGCGTATAATTTATTCGTGGAGTCCGGTATTAGCACAACTACCTGGTCTCCCTCCCTGAATTTTCTCCTGCTCGACCTCAAATTGTATTGGTGGGCCATCCGTTCTTGTTGTAGGTGCGCCGTCACCTGCGCCTGTTCCGCCGCCCTCTCTAACCTAGACTTTAAATCACACAGATATTGTGGTATTGGTTTAGTGCAGAATTGCGCCCCCGTGTTTTCTCCCGTCCAAGTGGATTTTAAGATATATAGGGGTCCCTGAGCTGGCCTTCCGTACAAAAGTTGAAACGGCGATACCCCCGTTGTTGAATTTGGTATCTCGCGATATGCCCATAACACATAAGGCAGTTGTAAGTGCCAGGCTCGCCCCTCCGCTCGGATCACGTGATGTAGCATACTCTTCAGAGTCCGATTAAATCTCTCCACCAACCCGTTAGACTGGGGATGCATGGGCGTTGAAAACCTGGGACTTGCCCCCAGTCTCCTTTCAAGTTCGGTTGTGAGCGCCGAATTAAAATTCGTCCCGTTGTCAGATGCGATGACGGTCGGGATTCCCGTCCTTGAAAAAATATCTAACAGCGCCTCGCAGGTGCTCCTCGCCGTTAAACTTCCTAAGGGCACGGCCTCCGCCCACCTGGTGTGCTGGTCCACTAAACACAAAATGTATTTATGGCCTTTAGTGCTAGGGGGATCAATGGGTCCGATTACATCGATATTTACCACTTGGAACGGTAACTCGGGCCTCGCTACCGGAGATATAGGTGTCCTATCCTTTACTTTAATAGGCCTCAACAGTTGGCATTGCTCGCACGATCGGCAAAATTCCTCGACTTCCCTCCTCATAGTTGGCCAATGAAAAGAGTACCGTATCCTCAACATTGTTTTCCTGAATCCCATATGCCCCCCGAACACGGAGTCGTGTGCAAGCTTCATCACTTCGAAACGCCTTGACTTCGGCAAAACCAACTGACAAATTTCCTCCCCTACTACTCTATCCCGGTGATACAAAAACCCTCCCGAAATGAGATAGTTTCCCTTACAGAATTTTCCTAACTCCCAATACTTCTCTAGCTCCTCGCACCGCTCCTGGTCTCTTAAAAACATCCCGGACGCGGTAAGCTCTGTGTCACGCCTTTGGTTTTTCATCGGGGTTTCCTCCCTCAGACCAACAACGCGCCTCTCCTCCCCCTCGGAGGGCGAAACCAGGTTTTTCTCCCCTATCGCATCGACGTCCGGCGCGCTCTCCAGGGAAAAACCGGTTACAAAATTATCCCCACGAACCTCCTCCTCCGTAGTTTTTCGGGCGTCCCCCAAACTTCTACCGGAGAGGGCTTTCGGGATGGCCTCTTCGTCTCCTCCCTTACCCTGATAAAAATCCCTATTTGGTAGCCTCTCCTCCGCTTGACCCGCGAGCTCCGATTCTCCCCGATCTACCGTTACCTCGCCGCCCAGCGCTTTCCAGAGTTGTGGAGGCAAGAGGGCCTCTTCGCACAAGTCCTTCGCCGCTGCACAGATAATTTCCATTGGGAACAGATTTTTGCTTTCGCCTTCCCTTAACGTCAATCTGACCCGGACCAATGGACATTTCACCGGTGGCCCGAAAATACCTTTCAAATATATGCTGGATAACCCCTTTTTCGGAAAGTCACCCAGCATATCTTGCCGTATCACCGTGATCTCGCTCCCAGAATCCAAAAGAGCATTTATTGTTTTGCCGTTCACCGTCACACGTACCCGTTCGAGCTTTCCCCGGAACGGCAAAGCTTCGTTTTTGTTTAAAGAGCTAACCCTCGCAATGATCGTTTGTTCTTCGCTCGTGACTTCGGACTCTTTTTCCGTTTCTCTCGCTGTGTTAACTCTCGCTCTGATGTCTGCGCCTTGACGCTTGGAACCTTTCTTTAATTGAGGACAGTCCCTCTTAAAATGTTCCTTAGAGCCACACATGTAGCATCCCCTCGTTTCCCTATTTCTAGAAAACTCTCTCTTTGGTTCTCCTACCGATTTGAACCTCTCTTTATCCTTCGCGCTCGGTTCATTTCGCGCCGTGTACGCGTAGTTTTTTCCCTTAGCCGCAAAGAATCTGTCGCACTCTTGTGCCAGCTCCCTTGGCCTAAACCAAGTTTCACCTTGTCTAACGAGGATGTGGGATGCTGTCTCACTGTCCAGAGTCGACATCAGCTTGTCCGAAACAACCAATTGATTAATTGTTTCCGCATCCCTAGCCCCCCTCAGCTGGCAATAGTAATCCCACATCGATGTTAACCTTGTGGTGTACTGCGCGAAATTTTCCTCGACATTTCTCCTAGCTCTGCGAAAGTTTTCAAGGCAAGTTTCCGGAGATGGCTCGAACTCCCTCAACACTATCTTCTTCACCGCCTCATAATCATTGTACTTATCCGATTCGAGATAGGTGAACAGATTTGCAGCCTTTTCTCCTAGTAAACATGTCAAGACTTTTGCTTTCTGCTCCTCTTCCACCCCCTCACTCGCGAACGCTTTCTCCAGACTAGTGAAGAAGAAGTTCCATCCCTCGGGTTTTGATGGGATTCTCACCGTTAAGAGCTTTATCGTTTTAATTATCTCGTCAATTGTTTTGACTCGGTTAGATCCCGACTCGCTCACCGGAGATCGCCGACCGGAACCTGCCGCTTCCCCCTGATCCCTTACATTCTCACTTTGCGACAAAGCAATCTTTAATCGCAGTACTTCTAACTCGTGCAATCTTAACTTCTCCTGCTCTTCGCGTATCCCTAGTTCCTTCTCCTCCCTTTCTGCCACGATTCCTTCGAGCAAACTCTTGGTTGTTTCCTCGTCGAAATCCTCGCTTCCTTCTATGATTTTTCTAAGCTGTGTTTTGTTCATCTCTCCCGACGCTTCCTTCCCCATCTCCAGTGCCAGCTGCACAAGATCTGCCTTTTTGGCCCTGCTCAGAAAAGCCATTTTAAAAGTAAAATGCTTATCTAACCCGCAGCTATTTGAGAATAATTCTAGAGCATCAACTTGAGCAAATACACTTAAAAACAATCACACGTTACCTTCTATGGCAGAATTAACCATTAATTAGAAGAAAAACAGGATATTGAAGAGAAAATAATTTCATATATAAATGTTAACATTAAATACATGCATCACACACCGAAATAATAAACTGAGAAACAAAAATAACTACAACAATAGAAACGCGAAACCTACCCCACTCCTGACACCACGATATGTAACGCACCCTCTTTTCTATCGGTGCGCTACGTTTTTGCGTGAGACCTGCCCGCCTACTTTACTGGGGCAGGTACGTTCTTAATCTGTCGCTGGGATGCATTACTTTTAAAATAATTTCTCGGAAACCTCTTACAGACGAAACAAAGATTTATTTACAAAACATTAAAAAAAAAACAATTAAAGAAAATGACATCGTAATTGAGTCTCAAGCCAGTCCTCGCCAAATACTCTAAAGTGACCGAGCATTCACTTTCCTTTCACATAAGCGCAGAGAGATGCTTCTCGGCTGCTGGCCCAATCTCGACTCTCTTTATCTCTGTGAACTCCGCTGAACTCTTGCAGAATCCTCCCTTCTTTGGGGGGGGGTCTGGAAACTTGAGCCCCCACCGAAGAGAGCACCACCTCCTTCTCCGAGGCCCTGGAAACAAAACCACGACACCGAGAATCCTTATCGGCCCCCTTTTGCCGGTCCGTTTCTTACTTCCCCCAAGAAACGCCATGTGAAAGGGGTCAACTGGGGTGATTCTGCAGATGTCACTGCGAGCACACAAAGTCGTGGGTGCAAATTCCTTACAGACATTATCAAAGAATCTCTGGAACTTCTTACCCGCAGTGGTGGAACTCTAGGTGCTCTTGGCTATTAGGGCAGAAAAGAAAGTTCTTTCGGTTAGCTAAGCGCCTCTTTTCACGAGATCACTGGATAAAGTACAAAAAGATTTCTAGTATCCTTCGACGTCACATAAAGAGCAGCATTCGTAACTACTGGAATAATCTCTGTAATCGGCAAAACAGCATTCAAATTATTTATCGAACTCTTAAAAAGCAGGCTAATAGACAAGCTCATGGTGGGACTCTCCTGTATAGTGGTATCAGTATTACCTGCCCCCGCCACCAAGCTGCTTTATTTGGACAGAATTTCTACCCAACGGCAAACCATCCACCTCTTCCTTACGTCTTAACTAATGCGGCTGTTGAGTTTGACGACGCTATCGATACCTCTGAGCTTCAGAGAGCGATCAAAACTGCGAAATGTACTACTCCGGGGGAAGACGGCATCTCCATTAAGCTGATTAAACACATTGATGATGACAATCTATGCAAAATTGTTCGCCTGTTTAATGATTTCCTTGGACAAGCCTACGTACCGCCTCAGTGGCGCTCTGCCATTATTCTCCCTATTCTGAAGCCTAAGAAACCCAGTACACTGATTAGTTCTTACAGGCCTATTGCCCTTACTTCTGTTTGGTGTAAAATCTTCGAACGCATTATACTCCACCGTCTCACTCTATGGGCTACTAACAACAACGTTTTCCCTCCTGGTCTCGGGGGCTTTCTTCCTAATAGGGATTGTCAAACTGTTTTGGCCAAGCTCTATCTTGACATCATGGACGCTCGTCTGAATAAGAAATACATCCTTCTTGCAAACTTAGACATTGAAAAAGCTTACGATTCCATTTGGATTGATGGACTGATTTACAAATTAGCCTCTATTGGTATTGGAGGGAATACACTATTATGGATTACAAATTGGTTATATGATAGGGAGATCAAAGTGAAATGGCGTAGTCATATCTCTCCCCCACACAAAGTCAAAACTGGTATCCCCCAGGGCAGCGTGCTGTCGCCGTTCCTTTTTTCTGTTTACATGCAGGATATCTTCGATACGACCCCGGCCCGGGTTACTATCTTAACGTATGCTGACGACATACTTGTGTATGCTATTGGTGATGACCCCAATACAACGTGCAAGGACCTTCAAACCGCTCTTGATAACATCGTAATGTGGTGTGACTATTGGAAGCTTTGCATCTCACCTATGAAAAGCGCTGCCATTAATTTTTCTAGGGGCAGATTTCCTTGTCCTGAATGTCGTATTGCCGGCTACACTATCCCATGGAGCAAGTGCATCAAGTTTTTGGGCTGCTTTCTGACCTTTAATACGTCTCTGGCGTCTCAGATACATCATCTGCGGGAAAAAACCCACTATCGATTAAATATGCTAAAAGGATTGGTTTACAAAACTCGTGGTGCTACTAGTCGGACTCTTCTCCCCGTCGTTAATGCTGTTATACGTAGCGTTTTCGACTACTGTAGCTTCATGTATACAGAGACTTCGAAGAAAAATGTAAACACTATGGAAACCCTCTATTCTACTGGTCTCCGTCTAGCCACTGGTCTTCCCCGGTGGACGCCGATACCTGTGCTACGGGCCGAAGTCCATCAAAATAGCATAATGTGTCGTATCCGTCATCTCACTAAATGCTTTTTCATCAAACAACTGGCGCTAAGTACAAAATCTCTATTATATGATAACCTCCATAAGAGTACCTTGGATAATGTAACCAATAACCCAAAAGTTCTGCAAGACATGAACGAGACTCTGGAAGAGTATCACCTGAGGTCAACCCACTTTTTGGACCCAGGCAGAAACCTTTGTTGTTTTCAAGTGGAGATAATTACCGAGGGTCTTGCTTTTCAAAATAAAAATATATCAAACGAAACCGTCGTGGCCTTATGGACAGAGTTCATCAATAATTTTCAACCTAAATCCATTCTAATTGCTACTGACGCCTCCAAGGATGAAGATAAAGTGGCCATTGCGGCCTACAATCATTCACTTAACTCTGGAAGAGCCATGCTGACCCACCAGATAAACTCGATCTTTACCGCGGAGGCCCTTGCCATCATTCTTGCTCTCGACACTTTCTGCCAGCAGAATGACCATTTCTTAATTATATCTGACAGTCGTTCCGTCCTCTTGGCTCTTCAATCTGCCCACCCAAAATCATCTGCGGTCATCCTTCTGCTGCAAAGTAAAATTAGTCATGTAATTGGAAAAATCAAATCTATTAGACTGGTCTGGACCCCTGGGCATAGAGGAATTCATCCAAATGAGAAAGCTGATGAGTTATGCAAACAAGGCCCTTATAGCACTCAACACCTTAATGTGGTGAGCCCTGAAGACTCTATCAGGAGGATTAAAAATGATATGTACACAGCGAGTGAACATGAGTGGGACAGAAGCATCTACCGCCAGAGATATGGTGCGAGTGATCTCCTTAATCAAATGCATCGTAAATGGATTTTCCACCGTCAGATTGATGTTTTGGTGGCTCGGTGGCGTACTAAAACAATTCAATGCAATTACATATGGCACAAGCTGAATATGGCTCGTTCCCCCTTGTGCGATCATTGCCCGGAAAACGACACTCCAGATCATATTTTACTTTACTGTGTCAAGTTCCAGGCGCAGCGTCGTATCTTATTTAATTCACTCAACATATGCGGTAATCCTTCGTATGACTGTGTGATCAATTCAGCCACAAGCTCGTGGCGTGGGCTGGTTGCCCTGGTATGTTTTACGTTTCACTCCCTCGGTTGGGGGTAGTTTGTCTAGCGTTTCACTTTTGTCCCCGTTTTTTTATGTTTTCCTGACGGATCTTTCTTTCTTTCATGTTATCTTCGTTGAATACTTCCCGTGTGGAATGTGTCGCCGTTTGGCTTTAATATCTATTATCTACGTCTGTTTTCTCTCGCTAGTGTATAGCGTTTTTCTTTTTGTGCTTCGTCCTCTATGGTTATATCTGTAGAGATAAAGCCGGCCACGTGGCTGTAGCATATATCTCACAAATACTCTAATAATAATAATAATAATTTGAAAATAAAGCATGGCTGTAGCATATATCTCACAAATACTCTAATAATAATAATAATAATAATTGAAAATAAAGCAGATGAGTTGAAAGATCTGTTTTGGTAGTGTTTCATTTTTACAGAGATTATTTAGATAGAAATAAGTTAATGAATGGACAAAATGGTGAACATTTACTGTCCTATCTAAAAAGCATGTAAAAGAAATATTATATAGATGTTGTTTTGGTTATTGTTTATTTAATAAATTCTTTGTTTTAGTACATCTGAAGTAGTGTTTCATCCAATAAATAGTTAGTTGTATAGTTTTATCATTTAGTATCATCCTAAATCCTCGAAAATTAAACACTCAATGAACTAATGAGTTTTGTAACCAAATTCAGATTACCTTCTGTATCCAGTAGTACAATTATTATCAGCTGTCTTATTACAGGTATCAATAAATTTATTTACAAAGTTGCAGCTAACTATTCTATGGCCCCTGAATCAATTACTATCTGAAAGATTAAATTAATAGGTCACTATGTTAGGTTAAACTATTTCTTCTTTCTGTGGAGATAAATAAAGTTTATAACTAGAGACATTTAAAAAATGTAATAAAACATTTAAATGAAAAATATATTATCACATACATAGGTAAAGCAGGAAATAACTGTGTCATAATCTGTAAAAAATATGGTAAATGCTGACAAAAAGAAACACATAGCAATTTTAAACCTATTAAAGAAACTACTAATATTATAATTAAGAAATTAATAGATCAATGCAAACAGTTAACCTTGAAGCAGATAACTTTCACTTCCTTGTAATTACTTTGATTCCAAAATTACTTAAAAATCTTGTCACTTGTTGTCATAAGCTGTCACTTGTTGACAGCTAGTTCAGTGTCACTATGCCAACAAAAAATCTCTTTATTCAGTAATTTGTACCCGTGATAGTTCTATAATATATAGTTTAATTAATAAGATTAGCGCTCTCATTATAAAGCTTTGCCTCAAATTGTAATATATTAAAAACTTAAAATTTTAAAGATTATTTAAAAGTATCGATATTAAATATATAAATATGGTAATAAAATAATTGTTAATGATATCAAATTTCTCATGGATTTCAATATAAATTTCTTCTATAAATTGCTTGATTTTATAACATTGCATATTTATATTTTGCATAGCAATGAATTTTATTTGCAAAGTGTTGGTGTACCTCTGATTGGCAATGCCTGGAGCATGCATGCTAATTTATATCTATTATTATGATTAAATAATACAAGCAATGATCCTTATCAATCAGTCTGTGGCATAGATAATATAATAGTATTCAATAAAAGCAATGACACCATAGATTAATGCTTTTATCCTAAAACTTTAGAATTATTATCTAGTATCACTAATCATTCACGTGTAAATTTCTTACACTTAAATATTAAATTAAATAATTTGCAATCATTAACTTTTCATTTCTCTGATAAAAATTCAGATTACAGTTTTAAAATTATTGTATTTCCAATACATGATTTCCAGTAAACACAAATCTATCTTTAAAAACCATATTGTCAATCAGGTTATTAGAATAAATAAACTCAAAAGTTCATTGAGATAAACATGTTAACAATCTAACTAACGTGCAACAGAAAATTAATTATTCTGTTCATCTCACTCAAAACATAATAGATAGTTTTAGATTTAATGAATAATTTATTAATGAATATAATAATTTTAAAAAATATAAAAATTAAATTCAAATTAATTCACAGTTTAAAATTAGTTAAAAAGAAATTAGTTAAATGAAGTAGCATGTGGCATGATATATTGACTATAGTATATGTGCCAGTCATCAGCTATAATTTTTTGTTTTTAATAAATATCTTTTGTATTTGAAATGTAATAATAATAAAGTTATTTTCTTTTATGAGTATATGGGAAGCTGGGGTTTGACTATTCTTGATTTTCTTAAACTTTGAGCGACTAACTGATAACAAGGCTTCCTAAATATTTAATACTTTTTTTGAAAGAGTAGTATTGTAAAGTGTCGTATTTATGACATGTAAGACTATGCTAAATGGTTTTTTATTCATTATGTGAATACAGTTAAGACTTATGGTTAAAGCTGAAGTAAACTAATAACTAATATCCTTCAGGGTCTTTGACTAAATTAAATAAATACTGCTTCACTTTAGGAAATGTTAATATGTATGATAGCTGATCTGTTAAATAAATGTCCCTATAAATTTTATCATTGAAGATTGGTTTTAAGTAATAATTGTTTCCTGTTATGTGTATATATAACATATATTTACTAAGAAGAGCTTCACCTGTATTTTTATATTAAAATTGAAATTTCTCAAATTTAAATCAAAACAATTATCAGTGCTAGAAATGTTCAATTATAAAAATAATTATAATCTTAGACATTTTTAAATTTTACTCAGTTTTCAAATTAGTATACAATGCTTCAAAGTCATAAAGCTCATTGTTCAGTAAAAACTGAAATAAATCAAGTATTAGATAAGATAAAATATTTCATAGTAATTTCAAACAAATGCAAACATTTAAAGCTGAAGTTGTCCAATGTCCAATTTATTCTCTGCCTTCACCCCCTCCCATTAAATACAGTTCAGTTAGACAAATCTTTACTATATCTTTTCTCTATTTTTTGCAGGTTATATTTATTTTAGAGCATTTTTCTATAAATGGTGCTTGGCAGTTCAACGGAAAATCATTGATGAATTTGTGCACAAGGAATTTTGTACTTCAGTGGAAGATGTTTTTTACAAGTATAATATCTCATTTTAAGAACTAGATATGAAGATTAAGCTTTATCATCTGCCTTATAGTTGGACCATTTTATTCTAGGTATAAATCGCATAACTAAAATTGATTTGAATATTATATATATATATATATATATGTTTACTTGAATTTAAAATTGTTATATTAAAAAAAAATCATGCAGGTTATTACACTATTTTGAAAGAGTTTAAAACTGAATTTTCACTAAAAAGTGCCTTCAAAATAAATTAAGTAAAGTCTACCAGTGAAACTTGTGTTTGCTGTTAATATGGATAAAAGCCACCATGAGGTGAAACCATATACTTGCAATGTATGTAAGAAATCATTTTTTGTGACAGGCAGCTTAGATAGTCAACTCCATTCCCTTTCTGCAGAGATACTATATATGTGCAACAAATGTACAAAATCCATTTCTCATGGATTTCAATATAAATTTCTTCTATAAATTGCTTGATTTTATAACATTGCATATTTATATTTTGCATAGCAATGAATTTTATTTGCAAAGTGTTGGTGTACCTCTGATTGGCAATGCCTGGAGCATGCATGCTAATTTATATCTATTATTATGATTAAATAATACAAGCAATGATCCTTATCAATCAGTCTGTGGCATAGATAATATAATAGTATTCAATAAAAGCAATGACACCATAGATTAATGCTTTTATCCTAAAACTTTAGAATTATTATCTAGTATCACTAATCATTCACGTGTAAATTTCTTACACTTAAATATTAAATTAAATAATTTGCAATCATTAACTTTTCATTTCTCTGATAAAAATTCAGATTACAGTTTTAAAATTATTGTATTTCCAATACATGATTTCCAGTAAACACAAATCTATCTTTAAAAACCATATTGTCAATCAGGTTATTAGAATAAATAAACTCAAAAGTTCATTGAGATAAACATGTTAACAATCTAACTAACGTGCAACAGAAAATTAATTATTCTGTTCATCTCACTCAAAACATAATAGATAGTTTTAGATTTAATGAATAATTTATTAATGAATATAATAATTTTAAAAAATATAAAAATTAAATTCAAATTAATTCACAGTTTAAAATTAGTTAAAAAGAAATTAGTTAAATGAAGTAGCATGTGGCATGATATATTGACTATAGTATATGTGCCAGTCATCAGCTATAATTTTTTGTTTTTAATAAATATCTTTTGTATTTGAAATGTAATAATAATAAAGTTATTTTCTTTTATGAGTATATGGGAAGCTGGGGTTTGACTATTCTTGATTTTCTTAAACTTTGAGCGACTAACTGATAACAAGGCTTCCTAAATATTTAATACTTTTTTTGAAAGAGTAGTATTGTAAAGTGTCGTATTTATGACATGTAAGACTATGCTAAATGGTTTTTTATTCATTATGTGAATACAGTTAAGACTTATGGTTAAAGCTGAAGTAAACTAATAACTAATATCCTTCAGGGTCTTTGACTAAATTAAATAAATACTGCTTCACTTTAGGAAATGTTAATATGTATGATAGCTGATCTGTTAAATAAATGTCCCTATAAATTTTATCATTGAAGATTGGTTTTAAGTAATAATTGTTTCCTGTTATGTGTATATATAACATATATTTACTAAGAAGAGCTTCACCTGTATTTTTATATTAAAATTGAAATTTCTCAAATTTAAATCAAAACAATTATCAGTGCTAGAAATGTTCAATTATAAAAATAATTATAATCTTAGACATTTTTAAATTTTACTCAGTTTTCAAATTAGTATACAATGCTTCAAAGTCATAAAGCTCATTGTTCAGTAAAAACTGAAATAAATCAAGTATTAGATAAGATAAAATATTTCATAGTAATTTCAAACAAATGCAAACATTTAAAGCTGAAGTTGTCCAATGTCCAATTTATTCTCTGCCTTCACCCCCTCCCATTAAATACAGTTCAGTTAGACAAATCTTTACTATATCTTTTCTCTATTTTTTGCAGGTTATATTTATTTTAGAGCATTTTTCTATAAATGGTGCTTGGCAGTTCAACGGAAAATCATTGATGAATTTGTGCACAAGGAATTTTGTACTTCAGTGGAAGATGTTTTTTACAAGTATAATATCTCATTTTAAGAACTAGATATGAAGATTAAGCTTTATCATCTGCCTTATAGTTGGACCATTTTATTCTAGGTATAAATCGCATAACTAAAATTGATTTGAATATTATATATTATATATATATATGTTTACTTGAATTTAAAATTGTTATATTAAAAAAAAATCATGCAGGTTATTACACTATTTTGAAAGAGTTTAAAACTGAATTTTCACTAAAAAGTGCCTTCAAAATAAATTAAGTAAAGTCTACCAGTGAAACTTGTGTTTGCTGTTAATATGGATAAAAGCCACCATGAGGTGAAACCATATACTTGCAATGTATGTAAGAAATCATTTTTTGTGACAGGCAGCTTAGATAGTCAACTCCATTCCCTTTCTGCAGAGATACTATATATGTGCAACAAATGTACAAAATCCATTTCTCATGGATTTCAATATAAATTTCTTCTATAAATTGCTTGATTTTATAACATTGCATATTTATATTTTGCATAGCAATGAATTTTATTTGCAAAGTGTTGGTGTACCTCTGATTGGCAATGCCTGGAGCATGCATGCTAATTTATATCTATTATTATGATTAAATAATACAAGCAATGATCCTTATCAATCAGTCTGTGGCATAGATAATATAATAGTATTCAATAAAAGCAATGACACCATAGATTAATGCTTTTATCCTAAAACTTTAGAATTATTATCTAGTATCACTAATCATTCACGTGTAAATTTCTTACACTTAAATATTAAATTAAATAATTTGCAATCATTAACTTTTCATTTCTCTGATAAAAATTCAGATTACAGTTTTAAAATTATTGTATTTCCAATACATGATTTCCAGTAAACACAAATCTATCTTTAAAAACCATATTGTCAATCAGGTTATTAGAATAAATAAACTCAAAAGTTCATTGAGATAAACATGTTAACAATCTAACTAACGTGCAACAGAAAATTAATTATTCTGTTCATCTCACTCAAAACATAATAGATAGTTTTAGATTTAATGAATAATTTATTAATGAATATAATAATTTTAAAAAATATAAAAATTAAATTCAAATTAATTCACAGTTTAAAATTAGTTAAAAAGAAATTAGTTAAATGAAGTAGCATGTGGCATGATATATTGACTATAGTATATGTGCCAGTCATCAGCTATAATTTTTTGTTTTTAATAAATATCTTTTGTATTTGAAATGTAATAATAATAAAGTTATTTTCTTTTATGAGTATATGGGAAGCTGGGGTTTGACTATTCTTGATTTTCTTAAACTTTGAGCGACTAACTGATAACAAGGCTTCCTAAATATTTAATACTTTTTTTGAAAGAGTAGTATTGTAAAGTGTCGTATTTATGACATGTAAGACTATGCTAAATGGTTTTTTATTCATTATGTGAATACAGTTAAGACTTATGGTTAAAGCTGAAGTAAACTAATAACTAATATCCTTCAGGGTCTTTGACTAAATTAAATAAATACTGCTTCACTTTAGGAAATGTTAATATGTATGATAGCTGATCTGTTAAATAAATGTCCCTATAAATTTTATCATTGAAGATTGGTTTTAAGTAATAATTGTTTCCTGTTATGTGTATATATAACATATATTTACTAAGAAGAGCTTCACCTGTATTTTTATATTAAAATTGAAATTTCTCAAATTTAAATCAAAACAATTATCAGTGCTAGAAATGTTCAATTATAAAAATAATTATAATCTTAGACATTTTTAAATTTTACTCAGTTTTCAAATTAGTATACAATGCTTCAAAGTCATAAAGCTCATTGTTCAGTAAAAACTGAAATAAATCAAGTATTAGATAAGATAAAATATTTCATAGTAATTTCAAACAAATGCAAACATTTAAAGCTGAAGTTGTCCAATGTCCAATTTATTCTCTGCCTTCACCCCCTCCCATTAAATACAGTTCAGTTAGACAAATCTTTACTATATCTTTTCTCTATTTTTTGCAGGTTATATTTATTTTAGAGCATTTTTCTATAAATGGTGCTTGGCAGTTCAACGGAAAATCATTGATGAATTTGTGCACAAGGAATTTTGTACTTCAGTGGAAGATGTTTTTTACAAGTATAATATCTCATTTTAAGAACTAGATATGAAGATTAAGCTTTATCATCTGCCTTATAGTTGGACCATTTTATTCTAGGTATAAATCGCATAACTAAAATTGATTTGAATATTATATATATATATATATATATATATGTTTACTTGAATTTAAAATTGTTATATTAAAAAAAAATCATGCAGGTTATTACACTATTTTGAAAGAGTTTAAAACTGAATTTTCACTAAAAAGTGCCTTCAAAATAAATTAAGTAAGGTCTACCAGTGAAACTTGTGTTTGCTGTTAATATGGATAAAAGCCACCATGAGGTGAAACCATATACTTGCAATGTATGTAAGAAATCATTTTTTGTGACAGGCAGCTTAGATAGTCAACTCCATTCACTTTCTGCAGAGACACTATATATGTGCAACAAATGTACAAAATCCATTTCTAGAAGAAGCAACTTTAACATATATCTTCAGTCCCCCACTGGGGATAAACCATACGCTTGCAGTGTATGTAAAAAAGGATATTCAGAAAAAAGATACTTAGATGTTCATGTTTGTTCCGACTCTGGAGAAAAACCATTTAATTGCAATGTGTGTACAAAATCATTTTCTAAAAAACACCACTTAGATAACCATCTTCGTTCCCATACTGGAGAAAAACCATATGTTTGCTGTGTATGCACTAAATCATTTTCTAGAAAAGATTACTTACATGTTCATCTTCGTTCCCATACTGGAGAAAAACCATATGCTTGCAGTATATGTACTAAATCATTTTCTAGAAAAAATTATTTACATGTTCATCTTCGTTCCCATACTGGAGAAAAACCATATGTTTGCAATGTATGCACAAAAACATTTTCTACAAAAAGCCAGTTATCTGTTCACCTTCGGTCCCACACTGGGGATAAACCATATGTCTGCTATGTATGTAAGAAAACATATTCTCAAAAATTTGACTTAGATGTTCATCTTCGCTCTCACACTGGGGAAAAACCATTTACTTGTAATGTGTGTACGAAATCTTTTTCTAAAAAAAGCTTGTTAGATAGTCATTCTCAAACCCACACTGGGGGAAAACCCTATACTTGAAATGTATGTCAGAAATCTTTTTCTAGAAAAAGCTATTTGGATATTCATTTTCGAATCCATACTGGCAAAAAACCATATACTTGTAATATATGTAATATATATAAAAAAACATTTTGCTAAAAATGTCACAGGGTTTTTTTTGTAATTAAAGTTATGAGGTTTCTGGGGGACCTTAACAGCCTTGGAGTGTTTTGGATTTCATTTCATTTACCTGTACCCATCAGTATCTTATGTAGACGTCTTCCCAGCTAGCAATGTTCCGTTGGGCCAACGTTGTACTGCATACGTTGGGCCAACGTTTATATGATACGTTGGCCAACCGTTGGCTAATGGTTGTGTCTCAAAAAATGCCAACGTAATACTACGATGGGCCAACCAAATACCAATGTAACTAATTCTCCTGAAATATGTATAAAATTATTTTAATGATACAACTAATTTTTAAGTCAAAAATATGTATGTAAATTTGAGTCTTTCTACATTTTTACCAAATTCCAGATTTTAATTGGTCTTCTCAAAAGTTTTGTAATAATTTTTTATTTCATATGCTATCCTGAGTGGTACCAATTAGTTTTTAAATGATATCAAATGTTTAATTTATAAATGATTAATAATTTAAAAGTTTTTCATAAAGTAATAATAAACTGAAATATTATATTTCTTATGATTGCTAAAAGTAGATATTAAATAATGTAGAAAAAAAAAACAGTGAGTAAAACAGAAAGTTTTATTTTATATAACAATTATTTACACAAGGTTACATTATTTACATTTTTAAAAATTTAATTACATTATTTACATATTTAAAAATTTATTTACATTATTTACACTTTTTAAAATTTATTTACATTATTTACACTTTTTAAAATTTATTTACATTATTTATACGTTTTAAAATTTATTTACATTATTTCTACATTTGGTTTTTCCTATTTTTCCTTCCTCTATTTCTATCTGCTGCAAATCGGAACCAGTCCTTCATAAATTTTTCAACACTGTCTAATGTCACTGCTTCCTTAGCATTAATTTTAAAAGCATCTGGAAAAACAAAAATTTTAAAAAGTACATATTAATAAAAGTGTTAATACAGTGTGCAAGTATGAATGTGGTCAAATGTGCAAATAAAGAATGTTTTTTTTAAAAAAAAAAAAAAAAAAGTTCTAGTATTCAATTGCACTTGTTACACATTTAACTCTAAATTAGATTAAAAAAAATTTTTAGTGATAGACTAAAAAAAAAATAAACCAAAGACTACATTTGAAGGTCAAAATTGGCTTGAACAAATAACCCTATAAATTACAACACTATAAAGAGCAGAATGCAAGTGTGGTGCGATTACAAACTTACGATAAATAACTCCATGAATCCGAGTATACTGGTCATACTGATGTTTTTGGTCTCGTCCTTTCCAGTTTACACTCATTGACATTTCATGGCCAAAGATTTTAGGCAGCAAACGTTTCAACACTTTTCTGCTGTCATCTCCCCCAAACGAAGCTAAATAAGACACCTAAAAAAAGATAAGGGGAGAGACATAAATATTCATATTTATTAAAAGTAAATGAAAATATATAAATCAAATATGTAAAAATAAACAATAATTAATTTGTTATTAAACCAAAAACATTTCGAACCATCTCTGAAAAATTTGCCTCTTCCTTTAAAAATTCATTCAAAACTGTTAGATCTTCAATATTCTTGATGGGGAAATTGACAGGAAATGTTGGGGCAGACTTAGACAATCTTCTTGACTGAGCAGTTTCTGCTGGGTGACTCTGATGAAAATTCACCAATTTGCCAGAACCTGTGAGTGGAACTGTAAAATTTCTGTATGGGCTTGCATTTCTTTTTGAATAGATTTCAAAATATTTAAATTCAGTTGGCTGCACGAACAACTTTGTGTTGATGTAGATTGTTGTTCTAAATAATATGTGTTTAATGATGTAGGTGTGTTGTTAAGATGTGTTATAGGTGAAAAATTGGAGTGTGGTGAAGGTGTAAATGTTTGCTGAGTCGAAATTCTAGGAATTTGACTATAATTATTAGGTGGTGCAGAATGTGATGCTGGTGTAACTGACACTGGTCTTACTATTGATGGTGTATTACTTATTGCAGGTAATGTGTGTCTTT
Organism: Pardosa pseudoannulata; assembly: GCA_032207245.1. Taxonomy (NCBI): domain Eukaryota; kingdom Metazoa; phylum Arthropoda; class Arachnida; order Araneae; family Lycosidae; genus Pardosa; species Pardosa pseudoannulata. Next base: position 106,719,723 of record CM063502.1, read on the forward strand.
TTGGAAGTGGAGGTGCTGGAGCTAACAATGACTGAGAATCTTCATCAGAATCACTCTCAAAGAAACATCTCTTTTTAGTCCGCTTACGGGACTTTTCTGTGTCTGTTTGAAGATCAGAAGTATCTTCTGCCTTCTTGAGCCTTTTTCTGGCTTCTTCATAAGTAGCTAGGGGGAAAGGAAATTAAAACAAACGTTTAAAAAAGTTCAAATTAAATTGAAAAATAAGGATATCGTTCCAAATTTCACTTTAGAAACCTTTTATACATAAAATTCAAAGTTTCTGATGAAAAGTACAAAATATGCTACTAAAATGTGAAAATATATACAAAGAAATTGCATTAAACATTGTCGTATCGAAATTATGCTCATATTAATCATATAGAAACGTAGCTTACCAAATTCTCCTATAGTTCTAATATCATATTGTTGCCAGTTTTCCTCTGGCACCACTCTGTTGACAACCATCTTCTCCAGTTTACTAGGGGTTTTTACAGGTGTCCAAAGACATATGCCCCCATCAATCCAATTTGAAGGAGCCACAGCCACTTCATTTATTGTCATGAACTCAATCACATGAAACATCTTTAAAGAAATAGAAGTTACAATTTTAGTCAGAAACAATAGAAGCTTTCCCAATAACTGATACTTTTAACTGAGGGCATAAGTAAGTGAAAGTTTTAATAGGCTTAAGGTACATCAGGCAAATATTTGGGAAAAAAAAAATTTTACAGGGTAATCAGGAGTAAATTGTCAGTGATCATCTTCATCTTACTGATACAATAACTTTGAAACATTACACTGATTTACAAATACTAAGATAGAGACAGACAATTTCCCAGAAATCTTAAATACAAAACAAAATAATAATAATAATACATATTATTCTAATGGAAATGATACATATTTATTTTCATAAGGATATAAAACACATTTAGTTTTAATTAACTCTACAGGCCTTTGGTTCATTTTATCAGATAATTTGGATACTAAAAATACATTTAATATAGATGAGGATAGAAAAAAAAAATCTTCATGGACTGTAAAATTTTGTCCTATTATATTTATATTCTCAGCAATCTTGTGAAAATGATCTATTTTTATAACTATGTTATTATTGAGAATGCAATATGAATCAGAATTTATTTTGGTTTTAAATTCCATATTTTTAAATTTCATATATTTATATATTTCTCTGCCTGATAAAGGATCAATATATAAATCCTTTAAATGATAATTAATATTATTTCTAATGAAATGCTTTTGCTCAGAAATTCTTCTATGAATTTCTTGTAAAGGATGTTTTGATGATCTTAAGAGACGTTTTATTTGACCTAAATAATTTTCAAAACCCCATGCACTAAAATTATCAAGGGGTCCAAATTTTTTTGCATCAATATGTAGATGATATAAGGAATGTACATTATACACTATAAATTCATGGCCATATAAGTCACAACAGTGTTTTACAAACAATAATAATACCTCCCCTGTAACATCATTTAGCATATTATAAAAATTTTTGCTAATAAGAATACTTATTGCAAAACTTAACATCACAAAATTGTCATATATTGGTTTAGGGAGACATTTCAAAACAATGGGACCAGTATACAGTAGAAAGGTTCTAAATTCAGTTGCCTTCCACCATTTAATTTCTAATAAACTATGTGGTTTACGATTAAATTCGCATGGAGTAAACTGTCTCAAATTCACTAATGTCAATGAAAGTTGAAAAACAACAGCAGAATTTAATCTAGTTTTTAAAGGGCCTTCCAACCAAGTAAGTAATAATCGTTTAGTAACTCCTAAACAGACTAGATGCATGTAGTCCATTGGAAACTGAGTTACCATGCCAATCGGTAAAATTGCCAGAGGAGAGTCTGTTATATGATAATCTTCATCAATCTTTTCACGGAATGAAAGATCAATTCTTAACTGACCTTCAGAGGGAAAGCACACTTTGTTTTTAATATAGATTCCTACTGTATTGCATTTTTCACATGCACTATATCCAGAATGAGCTTTGATCCCCTTCAAATAAGCCCTAGCTGGTGCATCACAAATAAATGCTCCCAACTATATTTCATACTTCTCATGGTATAAAATAATTCCTTCTTTTATCAGTGCACTAATTTCTGAAATAAAATTTTCTAAAAACTCTGATAAACTTTTAGGTTTGCCATCCCCAAGTAAAAGAGCAACAATGAAGGGCATATCATTATGTTCAGTAAAACCTAGTATAGGCCAAAACTGCTTTTTGTTACTCTTAAACAAAGGCAAACCATCAATATTAAAATTTACAATTATTGGAGACCTCAATTTGTTTTCTACTATGTTAGAAAGTCCCTCTTTAATACCAAAATAACACAGTTTTCCATTCTCCATTTTTCTTGTATCTGTATATTTTGGAGTTTTTAATAATGTCCTAGCATCCTGTGGCAAAAATGTAAAGTGAACACATAATATTTTCAACAATGCACTTAATGCAGCTAATGATATTTTGTAGGATAAGGCCCATTGATGTAGTTTTTCCCTCAATGAATCTTGAGGTTCATAAGAATCAGAATCAGAACTCTCATATGAAATGCTGTTACATGATACACTATCATCTACATCACTATTATTTTCTAACATTTCATCAGAAAATGTGAAATCACTCTTGTGTGAATTATTATCCCCAGAAGTGAAATCACTCGAAAATACATTCTCATTAGAACTACAAGAATTTAATTCATCTGCAAGATTTTCTGCAGTTGTAATAGTGCTCGATTTTTTAATGGGTTTCAAATCCATATTATTTATTTCAATTTCTTTTAACTGATCCTTAATTTTTTTAGCAAAAATCCTATTTTTTTCCTCTTATTTGACTGCAAATAATCCATACCTAAGAAAAAATAAACCATACTCAGATAATTTGAATATTTTAGAAAATGAATGCTACATGTTTTGAATTGCAGATTATGACAAAAAATAGAAGTAATTTAATGATAATTTAAAGAAGCATGTTCTTAAAGTTATTGATTTAAATAACTGCTTAAAATATGGTATTTTATTTTTTTGTATCTACCCAAAATAACTTGTAATCAGAAAAAGTTACTTTAAATAAAACAGAATAATTTGAATATGTTTGGAGAAAATAAATCCATTCCATTAATTCTGGCATTGGTTAATAAAATACATACTGGATGAGAACTGAATTGGACACTCTAACACATAGGAAACAGTATTTGCAGAATGCTAATGTTAGTGATCATATTTTTAGAATGAACTAATGAGGAGTTTTCCCCCCTATATTTCACTTGGTGTGATGCATAAATTCTTACATACAAAGATTATAAAATTGTATTTTTTTTTAAACAAGTATAATTTTAAACATTTTATTTTGTACAAATGCAATTCTTAAATGATTAATGAATCAAGTATATTGATTACACTTTTATTTCTGTATTTAGACACGAGTAAATTTTTTATAATTAATTTTACATAAATAACATAATTCTTTAATCTGTTACTAAATTTTTAAACTGTGCACGAAAAAAATATGAAAAGCAGATTATGAGAAAAAAAATAGAAGTAATTTAATGATAATTTAAAGAAGCATGTTCTTAAAGTCATTGATTTAAATAACTGCTTAAAATATGGTATTTTATTTTTTTGTATCTACCCAAAATAACTTGTAATTAGAAAAAGTTACTTTAAATAAAACAGAATAATTTGAATATGTTTGGAGAAAATAAATCCATTCCATTAATTCTGGCATTGATTAATAAAATACATACTGGATGAGGTTGCTATATATTTAAATAATTACTGTAAAATATGAACATAATTGGACACTCTAACACATAGGAAACAGTATATGCAGAATGCTAATGTTAGTGATCATATTTTTAGAATGAACTAACGAGGAGTTTTTTCACCTATATTTCCCTTGGTGTGATGCATAAATTCTTACATACAAAAATTATAAAATTGTATTTTTTTTAAACAAGTATAATTTTAAACATTTTATTTTGTACAAACGCAGTACTTAAATGATTAATGAATCAAGTATATTGATTACGCTTTTATTTCTGTATTTAGACACGAGAAAATTTTTTATAATTAATTTTACATAAATAACATAATTCTTTAATCTGTTACTAAATTTTTAAAATGTGCATCAAAGTTCATTTCAGATTATAGTGTTACACGGAATTTTTTCACAGGTTGATAGATAATGGAGCATCAATTTTTTGGTATAAAGCGCCAAGTATGGCAATCCGTACTATTTACACAGGCGGCTAGAATCTGCGCCCGGACAAAACGCACTAGAGCTCTGATTGGTCAGGGGGAGTTCATCTTTTCTGATTGATTGCGATGAATGTGTTGTGAAAACATCCGTTGCAAGTTTAAAAAGACAACAGCTGTTCTTTTAAATTTAAGTGCTTTGAATATTGAGAAATATTTCTGTGTCATACTGCAGTGGAATCAATATAACACAGAATATTGTTTCAATAAAAATTGTACAATTTTTTTAAAAAAATGTTATATAATTTTAATAGTTCCTGAAATTTTGTACGGACATTTCACTTTAAAATGAAATATTTACCATCCCGCAGTTTAACATGATACGAATGTTGAAAGAAAATAAATGTTTTTTAATTTTTAATAAGAGTTAAATTTATTTTAAACTATTATTTGCTGGCCAACATTGTTCATTATTTATATAATGTAAATGGTATTTATTTATTTATTAATTTGTAAAATAACTACCCATAAATTAGTGCATTATAATTTATATTAAATTATTAGTTTTTTATGTTATTCTAGTTTAACCCTATCATTTATTAGAAAATTTTCCAGAATTTAAAAGCTATCATAAAAATGCAACATTTTAATAAAAGGTATCTTCTAAAACCTTATTAATGCTATAAAATGTAAAAAAATTGCTTCAGTATACACTTTTAAGTTTCTATATAATGTCAAAAAATATTTGGTACTTGTTTACAGAGAGATCTATATATACAGGGTAGATATATTCAGTTGTTCACAAATAACTATTATCCAGTTTTTAGGAGGGGGAAGGTATTCCCATGTATAATTATAGATCACGTATACAATATTCCTCAATACATAAATTTTGCAGAAAATTTTAAGCTGGATTTTAATTATTTCTAGAAAAACTTGGTAATTAACTAAATTTAAGTGTTAGACTCGTTAAAAAAATGAAAAACAGTTTATTCTGTTATAAATATTTAGTTATTTATTGACAATTTCAGATTTCTACAGTAAGCACAACCCTCTCCATTAAAAAATTCTCTTTATGCCTATAACTTAGATATTTATATTTCAACTAGCCTGTATTTATAACTATTAAATATCAAAATATGATTGGCTAAATTGATTTTTAATAGCAAGACCAAGATTTGTATTAATTGTTTTGAAATTATTTATTTTGATGTATTGTATAATTTATAAAACAGATGTGTAAAATTTACTATTTTTTAAACTTTATATGATTATTATAAAACATTTGGTTATTATTTTGATAATCCTTTAAAAATATATTCTAATGTAATAGGCAATTGGTTCCAACTGAAAGTAAATTATGGTATAAAGGCGAGGGTTGTTTGGAAGTCTCTAACAACATTAGTGTCCCAAAAGACCCAGCCACTTTTACCAGATCTTGAGTAAATGAATAAATTGTGACTTGTTTTTAACTTCATTTTGTATAAAAATTTTAGATACAATAAGTAATGGGAAAATATAAAAATGTATTATAGACAAATGAAACAGACAATATGAAATGTGTAAAAAATTAATCAAGTTTATTATTCATCAGTTATATTTGACAAAAACAGATATTGCATATATTTATCAAAAAAGTAAACATATAAAGTACTCTGTTACATTTAACAAAAAAATGTATGTACATTCATCAAATAAACAAGCATGTGAGGTACTCAGTTACACACATGATGTTTGTTATGTTTAACAAAATAACCTAATGGGTAAAAATTTATTAAAAATTCAAACATTTGAGGTATTCATTAAAAAATCTTCATAATCAATAGATTTGCTATTGCATTTCATGTTACACCTTACTTTTACATGTTAACTTAAAGAAATTCTAACTTTTAATTCATCTATCCATTTAAATATAATTGTGATCATTGTTAGAATTTATGCTAATGTAGGGTTTATTTAATACTATGTTTTCAGTATTTAATTGTTCTTCCTTGGATGGTTTATTTAATTTCTGTTTTTTCTGAGCTTTTTGTTTCTTTGTTGAAAAAAAATCTTTTCTGTGGGATTATTTTCTTGTTAGCAGGTTCTCGAGGATTGTTGGTAATTATGTTTACTGGTATATTAATGTTTAATAAATGATCTACAGAATTGAGAGAGTTCATAATTTGTCTGGCCATATCTGGATGTATTGATGATTTTGATTGTATTTTAGAATATAAAGCATTAATTTTGTTTAAAATGTGTTCTTTGCTTATTTCTGAATTACTTGTTACATTATCAGTAAGTGTATTTGTATTAGGTAGTGTGGTTTTTGAGGATGGTGTGATATGAAGAGGACCAGAGTATGCTGTGTGCATTTCAGATGATTGGTTAACAGCATGAATATGTTTACATAAATTGTTCAAAATTGAAAAGTCGTGACATGTGCATTCATATGCTGACATACAGCATACACATTCACGACAGATAATATTACATGTGTTTGTACATGCATGTGTTTTTTGGACTGTATATGTTTTGCTTGGAAATGTGGTTGATTTTACTACCCATTTATCTTGTGATATCTGTTGGCAATTCGAAATAATATTTTGGCCCTCTTTGTGTCTGTCATAGGAATCTGTATGTTTTTTTTGTGATCTTACCTTTATGGTGTTTAATGAGTCTTTCAAACTGTTTATCTGTGATGTAATTTTGCAAACTTTCACAGCATTTATCTACTCTTTTACATTTTTTCCCTTCTAAATAAATATGTTTAATCTCTCTGTGAAAATGTTCTAGATGCATGTTAGTGTTTAATTTTGCACCCTTTCTGTAACAGTATGCCCACATCTCTTTTCTGCTTGCATACTATTTTGTAAAATATAAATGAAAATTTTTCGTATCACAATCTTTTTCTAATTCTGTTAAAAATTGAGAAAGAGTTTTGTGAAAAGTTTCTTCATCTAGCTCATACGTTATTGACTTTAAAACTTTATACACACATCTTCTCTTTTCTAATGGAATAGAAATTAAATGCCCTTGCCATGCTCTATCCACATGCCAGGCACAAAGTAAATGAACTTTGACAGGACCAAAAATACTCTCCCATGCCTGATAAAAAAAAGGAGCATCATCACTCATAAAAACTCTGGTTTTTATCTCTTCTGGGAGAGTATTTTTTAATTTTTTTAAAAAATATTGCATCGATTTAAAATTTACAGTCGATGTAACACAAAATGCAACAGGGAAACCTTCTTCATATTCATCGATTACCATTACGGTAACAAGCTCAAACCCATAGCTTGATATGCCATGGGTTGAATCAACACATATTCTATCCCCCCCAAATTGAATAAACATATCTAACTGAAGAGGCATCATAAAAGCTAGAAAAAAATCCCTTTTATCAATAATTTCATGATCAGTATCTTGATTTTTGAAATCAAGAATAATATTTTTTCTCTCTTTCATACTTTCTACCCACATTTCTATGCTTATTTCATCGAATGAGCTTGGGTTTATATGATTGTCTGTTACAATATCTTTTTTAATATTATTCAAATCTTTACGGGTAAATATATGGGTCCTTTCCAAATTGCCTTCAGAAGTTGAACAGCCTCGGATATCTCTAATGATTCTAGAATCACTGACACCTTGAAGTAATTTACGTAGAAAAGTAAAATATTTCTTTTATAGTAAAATTTTATTGTACATATAATAAAATACATATTTTTAAGAGAAAAAAAAACTATAAAGTTTGTGGCTGTAAGAAATATAAACAAACTTTTTATAAAGAAAAACTAATGTAATGATTCCAACGGCTAAGTGGGCTTAAAAACTTGATTATTTCAAGCTATGAATGATTTTGGATTCAAAGACTAAGTACACTTATATACAGAATTACATTTTTTTATATGTGTCATTGTAAAAAATGCGTAAACTGCTAAAATAAGCATGAAAAGTAACAAATATAATTTATGAATATAATAAAAGATGTAGAAAGAATAAGGAAAATAGAAAATTAAAAACAACCATAGTTTTGTTCATCTATATATTTTCTTCTTACTTTTTCCTTCAGATTCTATTATACTAGAAATTATTGTCTTTAATTTTTTATATGAATAGATAAAAATAATTTTCTTACCTGCAACAGTATTCTTTATTTCTTGAGATAAAGGAATATGGCTTAATAAGCTGTCATGTTTATAATGACTTGGAAAGTATTGCACATCAATACTGTTTTCAGATTGTTTTACAACAATCTGGGAGGTACAGTGGAAACCAATTCTTTTTGAGCCTTGAGCCTTAAGCTGTCTTTTTCCTTCTGAGTGTGAGATATAGTGCCCACTTCTACTACAAATATAGGATTTAGTAGTATGAGAACTAAATTTTTGTTCACCCCGAGCCATCACGAAACTGCTCTTGCATTTTTGTTCTTCTTCAGTAAGCCAGGATTCAAATTCTGAAACATATGCATGAGTTAAAGTGTGCTATATTATTATACTTTTTAAATAAGTATGTAATGATATATTGCAACATGTTTTATTTGACTCCGCAATTTTTTTCAAAATTGCATAGATCTCTGATAATTAATTTTTCCATAAACATCAGGGGCCATAAACTCTACCAAAATACGAAGTCCAAGACATAATTTTTAGTCACTTATGCTAGATCATTTTTATATGAGAAATTGCATGAAAGTACTACACATCTGTTGCAGTAGTAGTCCACTGGGCTTAAGCTACTCCCCTCTCCCAATCTACCAAGATCTAGACTATTCAGACAAATTTTGCACCTTTAACACTAATGTTGTGTAGAATAAGCTATGAAAAGTTATTGGGTGGCTATATAGTTTATGCATAGTGATAATAAAATTTAAATTTGACAAATTTTGTACTTTATATACTTTTTAAAATAAGTTTTTGATGAATGCAAATTTCTTGGGTTTCTGAAATTTGAGTCTTAGGAAGATGTTGCATTTATGCTGCTAATCAATAGATGCTGTGTATATAAACTACTGTTATGAAATCAACACTATTAGATTAAAAAAAAAAAAAAAAACTGCACATAAGTGTTAATTTGGAAGTCTAACTTGACATCCAGGACACATATGTCCAATTAACTTTTAAGCAATATTTTATGCAGATGAGCTCTGTTTTTACTAAAATATTAATGCACAGTCCCAAAATATTATTTTACCAATGGTTAAAAGTTAATAATGCTTTTAGTTTTCACTAGTCTATAATATTAACACCTGATCCCATAGAACACCTATAAAAAATTAATTATATTATAGTAAAATGGTTTCGTTTTGAATGCTACAGTCTACTATTTTGCTTCCTGAGGCCTAATGAGACTGGACCTATAGCTTAAAGTCGGTTCTGAACATCTACAAACATCCATGCCAGCAGTGGGATTTGTACCCACAAACTCTGTTGCCGAAGGGCTGTGCTCTACCATTTGGCACTTAGTAGGATGAGATTAGATTTAGATTTAGGGTGGGGCGGCCCACAAGGGTACCAGCACTGTAGGATGAGGTTACTATAACAGAGGTATGTACAGAATTCTGTTTTAAAAAGAGGCACACAATTTATTATTGAAGAAGTGATGGGACCATGGCCAAACAAGAAGATGTACATATATTTATTATATAATTATAAATAATAATAATTATGTTAATTATAACTTGAAATTTCCAAATCATCCAGGATCCAGCCCTATATCTAATGACTCAGTGCTCTTTTTCAAACAGTTATATTTTTAAAAGGGACTTTTTATATTTTTAAGAGTCCATAAACTCTTCTATAGGGGCTGGATGTGGGATGAGAGTAAGTACACAATTTATTCTACAGTGTTATTTATGATTACCATTTGAAAATATATGGCATAATATATGGCATAACAATTAATTCAATAATGATAATGAATAGACAATATGGAACTGTGAATTTTAGCTTGGTTAGTACATTTTGAAATATTTTATAATGGCCATGGTGAAGAAATGAAAGAAATTGGAAATATATATAAATATGGTTGCATAAATAATTTTAATACCCAATATGTATCACATTTTACAAAAATTATCATGCTTTATTATCGTATTAAAATAAGCTATTATGAAATTTAGTATATAAGAGGGCTTACCTTCTTTACTCTTGAAACTTTTTTCTTGATAGTAATCTTGGTTTTCGAAGCCGTGATGTAATTTCAAATGATTACGAAAATTGCTTAAGCTTGAAAATGTTTCATGGCAATTTTTTTCTTGGCAAACTACGTTCAGTTTTACATTATATTGTCCGTGTGTCCGCCTACGATGCTTACTCATACTGTCCTGCGATTTAAATACTTTTTCACAATATACGCATTTGTATATTTTTATCAGTTTCCTCGGAATGCTGTTTATGTTTGCGCTTAGTGTGCGCATTTAGATATCTTTTTTCATAAAAGCTTTGCTCACATTCAGTGCACTTAAATTCAGCCATTCTAGCATTCGCCATGTTAAAGTTTTAGTTTCGGTTCTGGCGCTAGACAAGCGTATTTTTTAAAAAGGACTTGCTGTTTCTACGAGCCAATCAGAGCTCGAGTGCGTTTTGTCCGGGCGCAGATTCTAGCCGCCTGTCTATTTACTCATTTTTTTTCGCCGTGTCATTTTAAAATTTTTATTGACTCCAGAGTAGGCTCTCTTTATGCAACCCTTTAATAACATATGAAATGCGCCTAATTCTCATTGGGTTATGAAATTGTGAAACTAAATTCATTGGTTGGTTGGTCAGCGGTTATTTCACCGAAAATTCAAACAGATAGAACTCGTATTCCATCATTTCCGTGAGGATATTGTTTATTGCTGGTTTACAGTACCATTTTCCAGTAGTTCACTATGTCTAATTATTTCTATGATTTGGATGGATTCATTATATTATGAAATTGAATTACTATTTTGTAATGGGTTTCCGGTTAGTTATGTGTGTACTCATTCTTTTAAAGTGATTTCTCATGTCTCATAAATCGAAATTTCGGACTGAGCCCTAGAAGTCTAAAACTATAATTGTATATTGTACATATAGTACCAGGGTGGGTGGTTCATTGATTGATCAAATTTAAATACTATAAATATTAAAATTAAAACTGTAAAAAGCACTTGCATTTAATATACTTATTTTCCCGAGTTTATTTTATCTATTGAGTAGTTGATTTATTTTGAAATCAAAATTATAATTTTATAATGATGAAAAGGTATGTATTTTTTTTTATTTTTATATTAAAGTTATATGTTCTTTCTATAACTCTCTTACCCGCTAATGTATATATATATATATATATATATATATATATATATATATATATATATATATATATATATATATATATATATATATATATATATATATATATATATATATATATATATATGTGTATATATATATATATATATATATATATATATATATATATATATATATATATATATATATATATATATATATATATATATATTTATATATATATATATATATATATATATATATATATATATATATATATATATATATATATATATATATATATATATATATATATATATATATATATATATATATATATATATATATATATATATATATATATATATATATATATATATTATATATATATATATATATATATATATATATATATATAATAAATGGTACTTTACAGATTACTAATTCTTTACTACTTAAAACACAAAAGAAATATTGTAGCCTAGATGACTGATATTATCGTGTATACTTAATCTAAAGGCATGTACAAAAGGTAAATTTTAAATGCGATTGATGCTACTGGTTTGGTTTTCAATATATTCGGGAAGTATGCAATTTTAGAATTTTAAAACTATTAAATAAGCGAAGATTTAAAGTATGAGTATGCATAAGAGTACATTGTATCCTCAAAAATATTTTCTAGTGTTCCCCTGTTACCTTGATTTAGACTATATATAATTCACAGACTATAATGTGCCCCCAAAATATTGTCCCCAATATATGATCACCGTACATATAGCGATAGTCTTCAGAAATTTGCAGTTAATAAAAATGATCAGAAATATAATAGAAGTAGAATAAAACAAAAATAAGAATTACCTTAAAATCTTAAAATAAAGCAACGGCAATCTCGTAGATGATCTCGTCAATGATAACACTCGCTGTAAGTTAGCTAAGAAAAAAATGGTGATTATGGCTTACATCTATCGTTTGGCGCGTGTCAGTTTTGCACATGCGCGTAGCTATAAGCGATTACTTAGCCAATGGTATGCCGATATTTGTGCAGGAGGCTTAAACAGAAAATTTCCTACGTTGGCCCAACGGTTGGCAGTCGTTTCAAAACTACCGATGGCTAACCAGACATTTTGCCAACGAAATACCATCATTTCATTTCCCCTTTTCAACGTTTACCCAACCAAATACCAACAACCAACTTGTAGCCAACGAAAATCCAACGTTTCCGTGCTAGCTGGGTGTTATATATTTGTTATGTGTGGCAACACCACTATTTCATTTTGTACTTTGGCAACATATTATCATTGTTGATATTCTGTACATCTCAGCATGTGTGCGCTATGCATAATTTCAGTTAATAAAAGCTTACCAGATAAGCCTAAAATATTTGCTCTCTTTTACATCAATTTTATTAACTGATATTAGTGAAGACTTGTTTTTTTTTTTCGATACATCATTCGCGGAATGGATCGTTTGCTGAGGCCAGAGAGGTTTGATGTTGATCCCACGTGTTCAAGTGCTGAATCCAGATGGAAACATTGGAAAAGAACATTTACAAACTTTTTAACTCAAGTTACTGATCTGACCGAGGAATGTAAGCTACAACTTTTGTGCAATTATGTTTCGGCTAATGTGTTTTTATTCATAAATGACGCCGATAGTTACTCAAATGCCATAGATGCTCTGGATTCATTATATATCACTAAAAGAAGTGAAATATTCGCTCGCCACTGCTTAGCTTCTAGAACCCAACAAGCTGGTGAGTCGGTAAATGAGTATTTCCAGATATTACGACAGATGAGCAAAGATTGTAATTTTAAAGCTGTCACTGCTGACCAATACAAAAATGAGTACATGAGAGACGCATTCATCAGAGGCTTAAGGAATCCAAGCTTCCGTGAACGCCTGTTGGAGAACATTACGATTACGCTTGAAAACGCTGTTGACCAGGACAGAGCTTTAGAGTCTGCTGAGCATCATTCCGCTTCATATCTACCGATAGCAAACTCCTGTTTCTGCTGTTGATCTGCAAAAAATTGATGCAGATACCAGTCTTACGGCAGCTGCCCAAATACGTCCAGGAAAGTGTTTCTTTTGTGGATATGATTGTCATCAAAGAAGTGCTTGTCCAGCTAAAGATTCACAATGTCGAGGATGTGGAAAAAAAGGGCATTATCAGAGGGTATGCAAATCAAAATCAGTGTGCAACTCGGCAACATCCGTTGCTTCCACCTTTCTTTTGGCTTCAGCTTCAGTTGTTCCTCATAGCCTTCAGAAGTCATTTGTCAAAGTGCACATAAATGGGATTGAACTGAATGCTCTGATTAATACAGGAAGTGCCTTGAGTTTCTTAAACCAGAACTTAGTAAAAATGTGTAGAATTCATGTAAACCCGTGTTCCAGCACTAGAATATCTTTGGCAAACTCCAATTTGAGTTCTGATATTGCAGGTCGTTGTACAGTTACATTAAAATTACAAACCCATGTATACAAGAATGTGGAATTGCTGATAATGGAAAATCTCTGTGCAGATGTCCTAATAGGACATGATATTTTAGAAGACCATTCTTCGGTGGAATTTAATTTCAATGGCAATAGAACTCCCTTAAAATTTGCTCTGTTGCTACTGCTCAGGTGCCCCCAGTCTTATTATTTTCGAATTTGACCCCTGACTGTAAACCTATCATTACTAGATCTAGGCGCCAATCTGAAGAAGATAAAAAATTCATTGCGGCCGAAGTCAATAAATTGCTGGCAGAGGGAGTTATTGAGCCAAGCCATTCCTCCTGGCGTGCTCAGGCGTTTGTTGTAAAAGGGGAAAACCACAAACCCAGGATGGTTATTGATTATTCACAAACCATTAACAAATTTACATTGCTTGATGCTTATCCACTACCTAGAATTGAAGAACTAATATCTGAAGTATCCAAATATGAAATATTTAGCTGTATAGATCTCAGAAGTGCTTATCACCAAGTGCCAATAAACAACTCTGAAAAACACTATACTGCTTTCGAAGCTGTTGGCAAGCTATATCAGTTCCGTAGGGTCCCTTTTGGTGTTACAAATGGTGTTGCGAGTTTTCAAAGAACTATTGACAAGATAATTGCTGATGAGAAGTTACAGGGAGTTTATCCATATCTGGATGATGTCACAATATGTGGTAAGAACCAAAATGAGCATGATAGCAACTTAGAAAATTTTTTGAATGCAGCCAAAAAATATAATCTGACACTGAATGAAGAAAAATTTAAGTTCTCCACAAGAAGTATAAAGTTATTAGGATACTGCATATCAAACAAAATAATAAAACCAGATCCAGCTAGACTTGAGCCGTTAATGAATCTACCTATCCCAAATGATACAGCTTCTTTACAACGTACATTGGGCATGTTTGCACATTACTGCCGTTGGATTCCTTCCTTTTCCAACAAAATTCGGCCTCTGTTGGTTAAAGGTCCTTTCCCCCTCTCAAAAGAGGCTGTGGAAATATTCAACTCCCTGAAAACAGACATTCTCAATGCATCTCTGTCAGCTGTTGAAGACAACATACCATTCCGTGTAGAAACTGATGCATCTGAATTTGCTATTGCAGCCACCCTTAGCCAGGCTGGTCGGCCAGTTGCTTTCTTCTCCAGAACTCTAAGTACTTCCGAACAGAAACACTCTTCGATTGAGAAGGAAGCTTATGCCATAGTTGAATCCCTCAGAAACTGGAGGCATTACTTAATTGGTAGACATTTTGAGGTATTCACAGATCAAAGGTCTGTTACATTTATGTTTGACCAAAACGATAACAGTAAGATTAAAAATGAAAAAATCATGCGATGGAGATTAGAACTTGCTTGTTTTAAATTTGATATCATTTACCGCCCAGGTAATAAAAATGCCAGTGCTGATACATTATCCAGAATAACTGCAGCCGTTACATATCCAGAGATGAACCTAGCTAAATTACACGAGGACTTATGCCATCCTGGCATCACCAGAATGTATCACTTGACACGATCAAAGAACTTACCCATATCCTTGAATGACATCAAGAAAGTTGTAAACTTATGCCACTGCTGCAATGAAATTAAACCTCGTTTCTGTAACTTTGAAGGAAGACTGATTAAAGCAACTTCCCCATTCGAGAGGTTAAATGTAGACTTTAAGGGGCCCCTACCAACATATTCAAAGAATCGCTATTTGCTTACTGTGGTTGATGAATTTTCAAGATTCCCTTTTGCCTTCCCTTGCTCAGATATATCAGCTGCAACTGTAATTAAGAACTTGCAAAGCATTTTCTCAGTGTTTGGTATGCCTGCCTACATCTACTCAGACAAAGGGTCATCATTTATGTCCCAAGACTTAAAATCATTTTTGACCTCACTCCGTGTAGCTACCAGCAGGACAACAGCCTACAATCCTCAAGGAAATGGCCAGATTGAGAGGTACAATGGGATTATTTGGAAAACCATTCAGTTAACTTTAAAGTCAAGAAAGTTGGCAATTGAAAATTGGGAAAAATTACTTGATACAGCCTTACATTCCATTCGGTCCTTACTATGTACTGCAACCAATACCACACCTCATGAAAGAATCTTTACCCATGCAGGACGATCTTACAATGGTCGTTCATTACCCACTTGGCTGACTCATCCAGGGTCAGTACTGATGAAAAACCTTGTTCGAGGTAGTAAGTATGAACCAATTGTGCAGGAAGTCAAACTGGTTGAAGCAAGCCCAGACTATGCTCATGTGAGACTTCCAGATGGACGGGAAACTAGTGTTTCCATACGACACCTTGCACCCAGAGGAGAAGTTAACTTACCCGTCGAAGAAAAAAATCAATGATAATTATCCTCAATTACCAACCGCTACCCATAGGAGTACTGAAGAGTCTAGTGATTTTTCATTAGAATCACAGTCTTCACAAGAGGATACTCAACAACAGACAGGTGTAATTCCACAAGACATTGTGTTACAGAGCTCTACAAGTTCTGAGAGTCCCAAGAGTGATATGCTCCGACCTAAGCGACTCAGGCGTCAACCTGCTTATTTAACAGATTATTTGAATGATTAAAAACTGTAAGAAGGGGGGAGGGTGAATGTTATATATTTGTTATGTGTGGCAACACCACTATTTCATTTTGTACTTTGGCAACATATTATCATTGTTGATATTATGTACATCTCAGCATGTGTGTGCTATGCATAATTTCAGTTAATAAAAGCTTACCAGATAAGCCTAAAATATTTGCTCTCTTTTACATCACTGGGTTTATGATTATATTAATTTAATTATCAATGGTAATATTCATTCCATAAATTATTTATGGTTTTTTTTTTTGTTAACTATTTCAGGTTTCAGAATGTTATCAGCTGGCATTTGTGTGATCGTTATCCTGCCTATATTTTGTGTTGTAAACTGTTAGTAAGTTCTTGAATAAACTTTTTAGTTGTTTAGAAGTACTCTACAATTTTTTAAAAACTATCTCACAAACATACTTCCATACTCTTGCCTACAGTTGCAAGCATTTGTTGAATCCATCCATATCTAGATTTTCAATTTTAATACTCTTGTAATAAAATTTGCGAGACGGTTTCCCATTAAAGAAGCCATTGTTTCCATTCGAGGTCATTCTTTTGATAGAAACCACAGGAGTCATGGTGGTTGATCCTCTCCGCCCGCGGCGTGTTGCCGCCAGGGGGCACTGCATGTGAGGCACATCAGTTGTAAGATGGCCTCTGTGAGGTATGGTCGCAGTAGACCTGAGCGGATATGATAACTTTTAACTGCCATGTGGCAGAAGTTAAGTATTTTGTATATAGTTGTACATATTTTGTTTTTGGTTAAATTAAAGTAAGAAAAGCACAAGACAGTGTTTTATTTCAAATGAACAACAACAGGATCTAGTGAAAGATCCCATCCATTTGGTGACCCGGACGTGATGAACTTGTGACATGTGCTGGAGCATTACAGGACAATAATACTGAACTGAAAAATTTGGATAAACGATTGTATTAACTGTCGGTGATAAACGGATTATTACGACGGGACTCGGCGCGGGGAATTGAGGTAGGCCCTTTCTCCTTCCTTCCAAATTGAATTGTAGTAACTATTTCGTTAGGTATTAATTGTTATAATTAGATAGCGTTCATAATAAAAATGGAGGATTTAGAGAAATTAAAAAAGAAAAGAGGAACCATTCGAACCCTAACAACGAAAATAATAGGTAAAATCGAAACTGTTCTCAATGATGCAAATTTAGAATTAAAAAATAAACTTGACGAGTTAAACGATTTGAGCGAACAATTGATAGTGAAAGGTTCTAATTTAAAGGAATTAGACGCTAGTATAGAAGAATTATTAGCGGTAACTGAAATTGAGGCAGAAGTGACCGCGAGCGAGGAATATTCCGAACGAATAACGAAATGGAAAAGTAGAATTTCCAGATTCTTAAAGGAAAATAGTTCCGTTTCCGAAACCGAAACTAAAAATGTGAAGCTCCCTAAGCTAGATATAACGAAGTTTTTTGGCGATTGCAGCCTATGGTTTGATTTCTGGAATTCGTATGAAGTAGCGATACACAATAATGGCGGGCTAAGCAAGATTGAAAAGTTTACATATCTGAAAACTTATTTAGGGGGAGTTGCTCTAAACGCAATTTCGGGATTTTCTCTTACAGAGCAAAATTATGACGCATCGGTACAGTTATTGAAAGAAAGATTCGGAAGAACCGATGTGATCATATCGTCACATATGCACAAACTTCTATTGGTTGATTCCGTAAAATCTTGTTCGAATGTTTCAGGTCTTCGAAAAATGTACGACGCAATAGAAGTACAAATTCGTTCGTTGCAATCTTTGAATGTGGCAACCGGTACATACGGTAATTTACTGTGTCCAGTAATATTGCAGAAGTTACCCGAGGAGTTGAATTTGAATTATAATAGAGATCGTGAATCAAAGGAATTGTTTGATATATCAGATTTAATGGAATACTTACGTAAGGAATTAGAAATAAGAGAAACGGCCATAATATTAGCAAACCCAAACAATAATAATGTAAATGAATCTTTTCGGAATAAGGGGAATCAATTCTATCACAATAAATATCAGTCAAATTTTAAGAGAAATGAATATTTTAAGTCTAAACCTACAGCCGCTGTTTTAGCTACTAAGGTCGAAGAAAATTTACACTCGTCTAATAAATATTCTCCGAGGAATAAATTCGGTTTCAATTCAAAACGTAATTTCAATAATAATTCATTCGATCGCGAGAAAGGCTGTATTTTTTGTTCTTCAAATGGGCATATAGCTAGTGAGTGCTCTCTTAATGTAAACGAAAAGCGAAAATCTTTAATGAATCAAGGTTTGTGTTTTTTATGCTTTGGCAAGCACTTGAGAAGAAACTGTACAAACAGGGATAGAAAGTGCAAGCACTGCAATTCCCAGGGCTATCATAATTCTTTACTGTGTGACAGGGAGGTACGGGAAACGAGCACTTCAGTTACGAAACCAGACGAATCAAACCCTACGGCGCCAGAAGATTCTCACTCGCTCCTATGTGAAATAAACAACCGTTCGAATTCCGCAGTTCTATTGCAAACTTTTCATGCTAGAGTGTGTGGAGGGGGGGGGAGAGAAAAGTAGAGGTCATAGGTTGCGCGGGCTATTTGACACAGGGTCGACACATAGCTTCGTGTTAAGGGAAGTGGCTGAAAATTTATGCTTAAAGGTAATTGACAGAAAAGAGTTATTTGTTTTTGCGTTCGGATGTAAAACCGCGAATAAGCGGCTACATGACATAGTTGAGATACAGTTAAGTAACGTAAACAATCCTAACAAGAGAGTAAAATTAACGGCCGTTGTTGTTGACTCCATTACGCAGGGTCAAATTAAAATTCCTTCACAGTGGGTTCGAAAGGTCGCCTTTGAAAGAGAGTTCCAATTAGTGGACGTCGGCTCGTCTGATGGAATTCAGATATTAATAGGTTCGGACCACATCTGGGAAATTTTAGGCGAACGTAATATTAAAATTAGTAAAAAATTGATCGCCACGGACAGCATTTTCGGGTACGTCATACAGGGCAAGGATAACGAAATAGATAATAAGGTGAGAGTTAATCACGTGATCGTCTCGGAAGACGAGTTGGATTTTGAAAGAGTTAAAAAATTGTGGGAGTTAGAAACGATCGGAATTAATTCAGACAAGGAAACGACCCAGTCGGATCAAGAAATTTTAGAGGCGTTCGAACGAAATACAACCTATAAAAATAAAAGATATGAGACTCGATTGTTGTGGAAAGAGAATATTGAGGGTTTAAATCGCAACTATGAAATGGCGAGGAGACGTATGAGAAATTTGAATAATAGATTTCAGGAAAGCAATGAATTGTACTTGAAATATGATGAGATTATTAAGGAACATTTGAGGGACGGAATAGTGGAACGGACGGATACAGGGTTGAGTGAAAATGTGAAAACGGGTTATTTTATGCCGCATCATGCAGTTATACGGGAGCAAAAGGATTCCACGAAGGTTAGAATAGTTTTTGATGCTTCTTCTAAGGTTAAGGAAAATTTATCACTAAATGATTGTGTAGAAAGCGGCCCTAATTTAAATCCCGATTTGCTAAAGATCATCATAAAATTTAGGGTACATAACGTCGCATTTTGTGCTGATATTCAGCGGGCATTCTTAGAAGTCGGAATAGCTAAAGAGGATAGGGATTTTTCAAAATTTTTATGGATAGATGAGAGAGGGTCCAATCTCGATCACAATAACCCTGAATTTGGAACTTTACGTCATTGTCGAGTCCCATTCGGCGTAAAATGCTCACCTCACTTACTAACAGCCACCATAAGGCTTCATTTGAAGAAATATGAAGAAACATATAACGAGGCATGCAATATGTTAAAGGAACTATATGTAGACGACTTAATCGCAGGAACAGTCAATGTGGATGATGCCTATAAATTGAGTAAGGAAACTATTTTCGTCCTTAGTGAAGCCAGCATGAATTTGCGTAGTTGGATTTCAAACTCCACGGATTTAAATGAACTTTGGAAAATTAACAACGTTGATTGTCGTCAAATATCTGAAGAATCCGGAATACCGTTAAAGATTTTAGGACTAATTTGGGACAATGTGAAGGACACTTTAAAAATCGACGTGTCCACGGTTCGGAAATTACAAAATAAACAATTAACTAAACGCACCATGTTGAGTGTTTGTGGCATGCTGTTTGATCCTTTAGGGCTCGTGAACCCTTTTACAGTCCGAATTAAATTAATAATTCAAACTATGTGGCAGAGAGCTGTTCGATGGGACGAAGAGGTTCCTTCGGACACAGAATCCAGTTTCCGGGAATGGTTAAGGGAAATTGAAATTCTAAGGGGTTTTGAGATCCCTAGGCAATACCTTAGTGAAGTATGCTGGGAAAATTTGGAAGTACACATTTTCTCTGATGCCAGTCCCAAGTGTTATGGTGCTGTAGCATATTTTAGGCTTCGTAAAGGGAAAAAATGTGAAACAAGCTTTATTGTTTCGAAGTCTCGTCTAGCACCGTTAAAGAGTGTTACGCTTCCTAGACTTGAACTGTTAGGAACATTAATTTCAGCTAGACTCAGCTCTTACATACGATCTATTTTCCCAAGACTAAGGCAAGAAAAGATATTTTTTTGGACTGACTCCCAGATTTGCTTGTACTGGATTAAGGGAGTAGCTAATGAATGGAAACAGTTTGTTAGAAACCGTGTGATTGAAATTAAGGAAACAACGAACTTAGAGAATTGGTATTTTTGTAAAGGAAAGGAAAATCCAGCAGATAAATTGACACGATGATTAAGTTCTAAGGCGCTAATTAATGATAACGTGTGGGTTACGGGACCGTCATGGCTTTCCGAAGTTGATATTACGCCTGATATAAAATTTTACAGTGCTGAGATTGATGTGCGGCAGGTCTGTGATGAGCGACGATGTGCCGTTCTGCAGACACTTGTGGAGTCCACAGATTCGGTGTTTGAGCTAGAGCGCTTCAATAAATTGAACAAGCTGTTGAGAACGGTAGCATATGTTCTACGGTTCATAAATAATTGCAAATCAACTCGCGAGAGGAGATCGGATATGCTATCCACCTGGGAGCTAAAGAAGGCTTCAGAACTGATTATAAAAAATGTTCAATTGAAAGAATTCTGTGAAGAATTTAAGGCCTTAAGGGCAGGACAACCGATGAAGTCTAAAAGCAAGATTATTGCTCTTAACCCATTTTTAGATGAGAACAAAATTTTGAGAGTGGGAGGTCGGTTAAAAAACGCCGAAATCTCTAGAGATAGTAAACACCCTATCATTTTACCAAAAAACAATCATTTCACAAGACTAATAATACAGCATTATCACGAGAAACATTTACATGGGGGTTTACAATTGTTATCATCTGCAATAAGACAAAATTATTGGATACTTATCTCAAGGAATGAAATCAAAAAATGCATATGGAAATGCATAAGATGCTGCAGAGCAAGAGCAGCTACATCAACCCAGATAATGGGAGAACTACCAGCAAGCAGAGTGACGCCTAGTCGAACTTTCTCGAAGGTCGGTGTAGACTTTGCGGGTCCCTTTTCAGTGAAGATGAGAAGGGGAAGAAGAATAAGACCCATAAAATGCTATGTTAGTGTTTTCGTGTGCTTGGTCACAAAAGCCACTCATTTAGAGATCGTTAGCGATCTCTCGAGCGAAGCATTCCTAGCCGCTTTAAAGAGATTTGCTTCAAGGAGAGGAAAGCCTCTAGAGATAAGGAGCGACTGTGGCACTAATTTCATAGGTGCCAACAGGGCTCTAGAAGAAATAATTACGTCCATTCAGTCGAACCCAGAACATCAAGGCTGGTTGTCAAGTGAAGGCATTAGTTGGAAATTCAATCCACCAACCTCTCCACATCATGGCGGTATCTGGGAGACTACCGTTAAATCCATGAAGGCACATCTAAAAAAGACTATCGGAGTTCAAATTCTGACGTATGAGGAGTTCCTGACCCTCCTTACTCAAATAGAAGCATGTTTGAATTCGAGGCCGATTACACCAGTTTCCAGTGATCCGAACGATTTGACTGCTCTGACTCCAGGACACTTTATTATCGGCACACCATTAACAGCTATCCCGGAGCAGGATTTAATCAATTATAAGGTGGCCTACGGACAAAGATGGAAACTGACTGAACAGATGTTTCAAGGGTTTTGGAGAAGGTGGTCTAAGGAGTACTTATGCCAACTGCAACAGCGCAGCAAATGGAGACTTCCTGTTAAAAATATTTGTGTGAGGGACTTGGTTCTGATAAAAGAGGACAATTTACCACCGCTACGATGGAAACTTGGTCGAGTGTTAGAATTATTTTCAGGAAGAGACAATAACGTTCGAGTTGTAAAATTGAAGACTGTGCACGGGGAACTTATAAGACCAATAACAAAACTGTGCATTCTCCCCATTCAGGAAGAAAATTGACTTTTAATTACACTTTTTTTGGCATTTATTTTATCTATATATTAACAATTTTGATTACTTTGTATTATTTGCATACTAATGTTTTGTTTATTTTAGTTAGCCTAGATTATCTGATGCGAATTTTGTGTTTTTTTTTTTTTTATTAACTACCATCCCATGGTAAGTCATTTATAATTTGTATTGAAGATTTACAGTTTATTGCGATTCATTTTGTTTTTGTACTATGTGATGAATGTAATTCATCGGGGGGGGGAGGATGGTTGATCCTCTCCACCCGCGGCGTGTTGCCGCCAGGGAGCACTGCATGTGAGGCACATCAGTTGTAAGATGGCCTCTGTGAGGTATGGTCGCAGTAGACCTGAGCGGATATGATAACTTTTAACTGCCATGTGGCAGATGTTAAGTATTTTGTATATAGTTGTACATATTTTGTTTTTGGTTAAATTAAAGTAAGAAAAGCACAAGACAGTGTTTTATTTCAAATGAACAACAACAGGATCTAGTGAAAGATCCCATCCACATGGTCTGGATCAATTATACTGTAATGTAATATCTGAACTGTATGTCTAAGGCCGGGGGAGGGTTTACCACTCTTGTACTGTAATCAGGGTTTCCGCGCACCTGAAAAGTTATGGAAAATCATGGATTTAGACAATGGATTAATTTTGTCATGGAAAGTCATGATTTTCTAAGTAAAATGAGTAAAAGTCATGGATCCGCTAATCTACCAATTAAAAATATCAAAAAATGCCTCTGCAAGTAAATTTCCTTTCTGAACGGAAGCGGCTGCATACTTCTCTCTTTTGTCCATAGCACAGGACTCCCATTCATCTAGTTGTACACTGAGACACGTGACATATTGCGGCGCCTTAACTGCGTGGTGAGACAATTGCTACGGGGTGACAGGAGATGTTAGTGTTCCGATGTGCAGTATCACGTTACGCGTGATTTGCCGATGGTTGAGAGAAGAAAAAAAAGTACGCATCGGCCTGTGATATAACAAGGGTGTGGGAGGGAAAGGAATGATATCGGAACATCCTTGACCGAGCCGGTGATCGTGTGTATATTTCGTTGTGAGAAGCGAAACCGTTGAAGATACGAGCGTAGAAAACACTCATTAGGGCAGAGTACACTACACCGGAAGAGTCGAATATTTCTATCGCAGCTTCGATTAATCATCTGTTTTTTTTTCTCGTGTGTTAATGAGGCAAGACTAGGTAGGCTTCTCTTTCGCCCGTTTATTCTGTCTGCTAGGAACCCCCCCCCCTCCACATTCGTTGCCGAGAATCTGATCAGAGTTAGGGAAAAAAAACAAAAAAAAAACGCGGGTTTTTGTATTAAAATCCAAGCTTAGGTGAGTTTTATTAAATAACAATGTTTTTGGGGTGGGGAGAGTATAAAATCTGGGTTTTTTTGGGGGGAGTGAATTTTTTTTTTCAAACCAACAATATTAATATGCAACATGCATACATATGTTTTTGTCATGCTTGAAGATGCACTGTTTAGCAAGCACCAGAAACATTAACCCGTCTCGTATTATACCCGACGCAGCGATTTCACTCTTATCAGACCGGCATCGCCTAAATGCGATGATCTCCGGTTGATATTGAGAGACCATAGATAGAGATATATATAGAGAGAGAATTACAGGGGTTCACAGTTAGTATAAAGTATGGAGTATCGGAGATAGAATGTTGTATTTTAATTTTTAAATGATAGATTTAATTACTAGATGCCGTTACAGATATCCATAAGATTCTTGCTTAAATTGTAAGGAACACAAATCAGTGCAAACAGCAGCATGGGTGAAGAGGGAGATCGCCGGGTATAAAATACAAGTTTACATAATATAAAAGTAAATCTTAAGTATATACCCGTGCAACCCCGGGTATGGAAAGCTATTATTTACATATACTTTTCAGAAAGAAACTGTTTGAATTTTAAATATGAAAACAAAAGCAGGGCACTTTGGGGGTATATTAATAAGTTTTAGAATTAATACAAATTTTGTTATAATTAATTTAGTTATTATTTTTGCTTTTAATTTCCAATTAAATGTTATGATAGCTTATCTAGCTCACTTAAAATATAAAGTGAGAAATTTGTTAAGCATGGAAAAACTGGTATTAGAATGGCAAAGCAGCAGTAACATTGATTATGTGATAACAATGCCATAACAAATATCAGGCCGACCGAGGAGCAACGCCCTACCCATTCGGCCGAGCGATGGTTAATGGGTAGGGCGCTGCTCTTCGGCACGGAAGTTTGTAGGTTTGAATTCCACTGCTGGCATGGATATTCACAGCCGTTCGAAAATTCATACTTTGGAGGAAAAGAGGAAATCGTTCCTCAAAAGGGTTACTAGGAGTTTCAGTAAATAAGAGATTTTTATTTTGAGGTATTAAATTTTGAGATTTATATAGAAATGTTAATAATTTTTATTGATTGTGAGGCACTAAATATTTTGGCAAAATCACTGCATTGAATTATTTAATTCTATTTTAACTTGTCATTTGGCTTAAGTTACTGAGTTTGGTACTTATGTATTATCTCATTGACCATATTGCCAAGTAAAACTTGTTCGCCAAGGAAACTCAAAGCAAGCAAGCTTAATAGGTGGGTAAATGTATAAGTATATTATTCTGTTTTTTTCCTTAAATTACAGAAAATTAGTTAAGAATTTTGTACAAAATATAAGTTTATCTTTAGAGCTATTATATATAAGCATTATATATATATAGCATTCTAAACTCAGAGGACTATGCAAGGGATGAACAATCTGTCAAAGAATTTATAATTACGACTGTTGAAGATAGGGAAAAAACGAAGAAAGGGAGCATGAAAAACAGTTAGAGACGATAAGGGCTCAGAATAAGTAGCCAAATCCAGGAATTGAACAAATTGATAGTGAAAAGGATAGATCGCTGGTTAGTGTAATTAAAAGTGTAAAAGCATTGACTATCCCATGTCTTACTAAACCGGAATTATGGAATTTATTTTTCACCACGCTAGAACGTGCGTTTGCTACCAAAAAGGTACCAGAAGAATACAAAGCAGAGATTTTGATAAATTTATTGGGTGAAAGGACCGCAAATATTTTAATTTACATAGATGACGATGGAATTAAAAAATATGAAACGTTAAAAGCCATAGTATTACGAGAGTTCGAACCGACCGCACAAATCTGTTTAGAAAACTTTAAACGCGCTAAAAGAGCCTCTATGGAAATTCACGTTCAATTTGCATCGGGGCTTAAAACAACATTCGAGTATTACTTAAAATTAAGGAAATGCAATGATTTGAAATCTGTTATTGATTTGGCAGTTTCCGACAAGCTTTTTGCAACATTATATCAAGAAACTCAAACTCACATAGGTATTCGACAGGGCAAGAGCTGGTTTCAACCAACTGAACTTGGTCGGGAATGTGATACCTTTTTCATATCCAGAGGAAAAACTTTCTGTAAACAAACTCCCACTGACTCTCTTAACTCGCGAGATACAATAGAGTATTCTTATGCAACAAGCAAGAATAGTAAATATGTTCCACCTCCGATGCGGAATGAGAAATTTAGAAGGAATGAGGTAAACAGTAAATGGAAAAAAAAAGATTGTTTCGTATGTGGGTCAAATACGCATTTTGCGAGAGAATGTAAAAAGAAACACCAAAATTCAGGAAATGGATATACTAATAAAACTGATCGGAATGAGAAGTCTAAAACGAATTCTAATAATGGAACGTTAGTAGCGGAAATCAAAACAAATTTTTCAAACCGGAAGCTCAAATTCAACCGTTACAACATGTCGATGTCGTTATTAATGTGCATGAAATTAAAGCTATTCTCGATAGCGGCACACAAATCACGCTGTTGCATCCATCGTACGTATCAGACTCGAAAATGAACGAACAGGGGAAAATAACGCTTACATCCGCTTTTGGAGAGAAAGCAGAAGCTAAACTTTTTCGAATTTCAATAGCATTGAAGAGCGAGGATAGTGGTTTTTCCGCTGAGTCAGAAGAAACACTTATAGCTGTCACTGATAAATTAAACGTCCCGTGCCTTTTGCATCCCAATGTTTATGATGCGTTATTGGAGCAGTCTCAGACTGGCGCCGAAGAGAGAGCAGGTGTTATGTACGGACGTGGTAACGAAACAGGAAGTGAAAATATAAACCACTCAGAGGTTATGAACAAACCCATGTCGTTACTGGCGAATGAATGTTTTGACAAAGAGAAAAATTTCACGACTACAAGTAGCCTTTCGGAGGAAGAATCTAATAAACAGTTAGAAATTGAAAACAAACTGTCAGAAGCTTCGAGATTAAGAAATGAACAACAAAACTGTGTTACGCTTCGCAAGGTTAGAGAAGAGCTGAAAGCGAATAAGGGGAATTTTATTTTAATAGATAATTTATTATACCATAGAGAAAAAGTTACGGGAGAAACGGTGACCCAATTAGTTTTGCCGGAGTGTAGGCGTATGAAAGTACTTAAACTAGCTCACGGATTGGTATTTGGTAATCATATGGGGATGAAGAACACCAAAGAAAGGATTAGACTAAGTTTTTTCTGGCCTAATATGTCACAAGATATCGCGAATTTCTGCAAGAGTTGCAAACAATGTCAACTGAGAAGCCCGGAGAAAATAAGTGATAGGATACCAATTACCTCTCTTACTAGACCAAATTTACCCTTTGAAATAGTGAATATAGACATTATTGGCCCAATAGACCCTCCTTCAGCAAGAAAAAATAAATATGTTCTAGTGTTAGTTGACCAACATAGTCGATGGCCGGAAGCGGTGCCTATGCGATCATCACGGCCAAAGCCACATGTGAGGCCCTACTTGAAATATTTGTAAGAACCGGCATTCCTAAGGTTATAGCTAGTGACCATGGTACCAATTTCATATCAAAGTTGACTCAAGAATTTATGACACGTTTAGGAGCTAACCCGAGATTCTCTACCCCGGGGTACCTAACCTCAAATGGTTTAGTAGAAAGATTTAATAGAGTGATTAAATAAATGCTTCATCACGTAATTAGAACTGATCCATGTAACTGGGACAAACATTTACCATATTTATTATTTGCCTACCGAGAAGTGCTTAACAGTACAACAGGAATCTTCCCTTTCAAACTTTTGTATGGGAGAGAAGCTAGAGGTCCGTTGACGGTGCTTAAATCAAGTTGGGCCCGGTGAAGTACCTTTACCTTTAAACCTAAGTCAGTCGGCCGAAGATTATCTTCAATAATTGAAGATAAATTTAGAAAGAGCAGCAGATGAGGCATCGTTAACCGCGATTGCTAAACAACAAGCTTATGCAAATTATTTTAATCGTCGAGCTTCGATGAAAGAATTTAAACTAGGGGATCAGGTTTATTTGCTTATTCCGGATTCTACAAATAAATTGTATGCCAGATGAACCGGTCCTGGACAAATCGTCGCAAGATGCAGTCCACATTCCTACAAAGTAAAACTATCAGATGGTACTGTCCGTCATGTCCATGGCAATAAAATAAGGAAGTATGTAGCAAGAGTACAAACGGTTGGAGTAATATTCGAAGATGACGAAGAATTCGGAGATATTTATGCAACACCAGTCCAAAATGATTACCGACATGATTTTATTAAAGAGCTAGATATACAACCCCTAGACAGTCATAAAAGGAATGAATTGGTAAATGTACTTAGCAAGCATGCCGAAGTGTTTTCAGGTAAAATACAAATTGCTAAGGTTGGAGAGCACAAAATAAGATTAGTGGATGGAGCCGTAAGGAAGAGACCCTATGTTTACCGTATACCAGAAACCTTGAAAGAGAAAGTTGATGAACAGATAAAAGAATTAGAAAGTTTAGGGTTGATTGAGCCCAGTGATGCAGAGATTGCTTATCCAGTAGTATGCGTTAATAAGAAGGACGGTAATATCAGATTATGTATAGATTTTAGGTCCCAGAATTCAGTTACAAAGAAAGATGATTTTCCCATGGAAAATGTCACTGATTTGATCAATAGTATCGGACAAGCAAACGTAATAACTTGTTTGGATATTTTGAAGGGTTATTGGGAAATACCTCTTGAAAAGGAAAGTAGAGATCTAACCTCGTTTAAGACCCACCGTTCACAGTATAGCTGGAAAGTTATGCCGTTTGGTTTACGGAATGCAGCATCCACATTCCAACGGGTCATGAACACAGCTTTGTCAGATCATCAACAATATTGCAAAGCTTACATTGATGATATAGCAGTTTATTCACCTGATTAGGAAAGCCATTTGAAGCATCTACATTTAGTCCTAATCAAGTTAGCAGAACTACAATTTAGAGTCAACATCAAAAAGTGTGAATTTGCACGGTCAAATATAAAATATTTAGGACATGTGATTGGGTCAGGGAGACATCAACCCGATCCAACCAAGCTAGAGGCTATCGAAAAATTGAGTTCCCCCAAAACGAAGACACAATTAAGAAGTTTACTAGGATTGTGTAACTATTATAGTGACTATATTAAGGATTTCTCAAATCTGGTACATCCATTGACTGAGTTAACAAAAAAAAAGTACCCGAAAACATACCATGGCCAGAGTTACACTAAACCACCTTTGAAGCATTAAAACAACTCTTGTGCAATGCCCCCAAGCTATATACTCCTGTGAGGAATAATCCGTATACCATACAAGCAGATGCTTCGTCTTTCGCCGTGGGTGCTTGTTTATCCCAAAGAGACAGTGAAGGAGTATTGCATCCCATTTGTTTTGCGAGCCAGAAGTTGAGCAGTACTCAACAAGCGTGGCCTACGATTGAACGAGAGGCTTATGCCATTATTTGGAGCCTACGCAAATTTGAAACGTGGATATTCGGAACCCCAATTGAACTCATCACGGATCACAATCCATTAACTTTTATTACAAAAGGAGCACCCCAGTCAACCAAGCTTCAACGCTGGGCTTTGGCCCTCCAAAAATATGACATTTCTATTTCCCACTGTCCAGGAGCAGAATTAAAGAATGCTGATGCCTTATCACGTCTTCCAGTGGAAGAATAAGCGACATAGGGTTTCCAGACTGTTGCCCGTGAAACATTGTGAACTACGTGAAAACTATTTGGGAAATATTTAAGTGTATTAATGTTTATATTTTCTTTCTTTAATAGGAGCAGTTGATTAGAAATGTTGATGTATGTATTACTTCTTTTGTTGATCCAGGGTGGTAAGATATATAATTTTTGTATGGTTTGATTCATTAATATTTGTAGGTCCTGGTTATTATATCTTTTTTCATTACATTGTTATTCTAGTGTTATTGTTAACTTGACTAATATTTGGTAATTGAATATAATTTGTATTAAATTCAACATTGTAAATGGAGGCCACCAGGCAAATTTTTGTCAGATGTGTGATTGCAGACTGCAGCTGCAACCACCATCTTGGGGGGGGGAGGTGTAATGCCTGGCGCCCTCTATGGGTAGAATGGTTGCGGAGATATGGTTGTTCAGAAAGGGAGAGTAGAGAGGAACGGCGTGTGAAGGCCGTGTGGTTTCTTTTGTCCGAGTCAGGGACACGCCTATGCTATATAATTTTGTGTGTATGATTACTATACTATATGTGTTGCTGTACATATACTGCTTCCTGTGTCGTCTAAATAAAAACATTAAAGAAAAAAAAAAGGAGTTGGATGGATGATTTCGATAAAGTGATGTTTGATATGCGAGTTTCCCAGTCGGAAGAACACCAACGTTACACCGACATTTTAACAAATTATCCACAGTCATAATATAATTTTTTTCTTTTCTGTAGTCTTACATATTTTACAATTAGTTTTCAGTTCAGCAGTTTAAATTAGCTCTCCTCTATGATACTTTGTTGTAAAAATCCAAAAAAGGGAAATTGAATTGATAGTAAATTTTTAATTGATATGGTTCACATTTCAAAGTTGACAAAATAAAAATAACGAAATAATATAAAATAATAGATGTGTGAACACTGCTTTGAATTTTTATAGCCCAAAAAACACTCATATAAATACTGCTTATATTCTTTACAGCAGTATTTATCAAGTGTTGGGAAATATCCCGTACTTTCGGTTTCGTTTATCAACGGAATTCTTCGTAAACAAAATAACTTCAATACACTCGTGAAAGATTCCGTATTATAACCGATCACTAAGGAATTCTGATACGAATAACTTCAGTAAATAAATACGCCAAAATAAAAACACATCTATTGTCATAGCGTACTTCATCTCTTTATTCTAAACATTTTCCCTCGCAATGTTACACTGTTGCCACTACTCTTATCCTTTTTGGAAAAGAAAAAATATCTAAAACCATGGAGGTTACATTATCCCACCCTGAATTGAGCACAATTCAGCAATAGTAACAAAATTAACATAAAATCTGGTGAAAACACATTTAAATGACAAACAATCAGAACCTCGTAAATGTTTACATATTCAAATATACACAAATGTTTTGTAATAAGTGAGAGTTTATAAGGTCAGTTTTTCAGGCACCTTCACTTGTCGACCAGATCGAGTCGTTTTTGACTCACTCGTAACCTTTCCCTGGTCCGTCACTAAAACTTTATTTGAAGCACTACTGAAGTCACTTGTACCTGGGAAAACTACATTGTCAGATAAAAGATTGGCTATATCTTCGTTCGAATCGACTTCTAACGGATAAATCCTCTGAATAGGGCGTAGTAAAGTAGAGTGTGAAGTATTTACTTTCACCAAACGAACCTCTTTATCCTTTCCAGGTACAATCTCGACTACTCTTCCCATTGGCCAGTCAATCCGTTTGAGATTATCACTTCCTATCAATACTACTTGACCTACCTTAATTGGGCGAAGACTTCTCATTTTAGGCGTTTGTACCAGCAACCCTAGATACTCGGATCTAAATCTGTTTCGTAAATCTTTTTGTAATGCTTGTCTATACTTCAGTCTTCTATTCAATGCTCGTTGCTCGACTGCATCAATATCTGGTACACTACATTCATGAACGTCTTGCAAAAACATGGATGGAGAAATCGGTCGTAAGGATTCATGTTCTGATGCATATGTTAATGGCCGAGAATTTATAACGCTCTCACAATCCGCCAATACAGTAACCATTTCTTCATGAGAAAGGCATGACTTTCCTAACACTTTCTTCAGAAGATCTTTTAAAACTCTCATAAGCCTTTCCCACCAACCGCCCCACCAGCTTGCGGTTGGCGGATTGAATTTCCAATGAATTGAATTGGAAACTCCATGATTTTGTACTTGGTTCCAATTTAAATTCTTCAGATAATTGGCTGCACCAACAAAATTAGTACCATTATCACTGTAGGTAACTGTCGGCCTGCCTCTACATGCTATGAATCTTCTAAAAGCCATTAGAAAAACATATGAAGCAGATGTAACCAGTTCGAAATGAACCGCTCTATAGACGGCACAAGTAAGTATCAGAACCCAACATTTTTGATTACCCTTGAGAAAAAGGGATCCCGCCATATCGATTCCTGTGATTTGGAACACTGCTGCATCACGTACGCGATCTTCTCTAAGTGGTACTGGGGCTGTTTCTAAATTCTTTGACTTAAATCTTTGGCAAGTAGTACACTTAGACAAAACCTTCCTAACCGTCTTCCTACTGTTTAATAGCCAATACTTCTCCCGGATAATATTCAAGAGGATTTGAACTCCAGCATGACAATTTTTTACATGAAGATGCAATATCAGACGTTTTACAACTTCATGCTTTGCTGGTAGAACTACAGGGCATAGAAAATCTGCATCATCTTTACGGTAAATAATTCTAGTTTTTAGGCGAATAAGACCTTCGTCATCCTTAATTGCTTCAAGAGTCTTCAATTTTGAATCTTTCTCTGTAACAAAAGATTCTTGTTGAATCATCTTTATTATTCGTTTTTCTGCTTCCTGAAATTCTTTTGTTGTCAATTCTCCTTGAGTAATTTATGTAGGTACCAAACAGTTATGAATAAAACGGAAGATCCATGCAACAAGTCTCACAATTTTCAGATAACTTGAGAAATATTTATAATACCAATCACTTTTTGAAACCTCATATGCATTGTTCAATAAACAACTGGTCTTCTTTTTTTCTTTATTAATTTCGTCATCATCAACATTAATATATGTATTTGACCAAGGCCACTTTTCCATAGAATTCTTCATCCATAGTGGGCCCTCCCACCATCTGGTTTTCATTAGGTAAGTAGCTTTACAACCTCTAGAAGGTAAATCTGCTGGATTCTCTTCTCCAGAAATATGTCCCCAATGTTATGTACCATGTATTAAGTTTTTTGTAACTGTAACTGTGATGGTCTTGACCATGTGCTTTTAGTCTGTAGTTCAGAGTGTCTCTCGGTAGTCATGCCGCTTAGCCTCAATAAAGTTGTTTAAGTTTTCATCTAGTGTTGTAGCTCTCATCTAAGTCACCTACATCCATCTAAGAAACTTATCATGGTGTCAGAAGTGGGATTGATATGACATGCAGGTTTAAAAACTTTTATGTGAACACGATTTCTGCGATATTCTCTACCATTCTTTCCCTTTATGATGTAAGACCGGGACTGTGGTCTAACTGCAAATATCTTCCCTTTACACCACTGATTATTAACCCTCTAAGCGGTTCGCACGTACAATTCTGACAAACCGTTGATGTCTTCAAAGCGGTTGTCACGTACAATTTTCGACCTCCAAAAACGCTCCGAAAATTGATGCAGTGCTTTCCCCCATGGAGTTTTGCGGTAGGAGGGTTAAGACGAAACAACACTTCCTGATTTTCTTGCAATGGTTTCAGCGGGTGAGAATGTAGATCATATTTATGCTGTCGTTGTTGTCGAAAAAGCAAACGTTTTTGCACAGAGCTGCAATCATACTGAGGTACAAGCAGGGATGGAAGTGTAGGAATCATAGTACGAATACAACGACCCATTAGAATCTCAGCTGGAGAAGGTAGTCCATACATGGGAGTATTTCTATATTCTATCAAAACAAGATGAGTATCATTCTTGCCTTGTGCAGCTTTAACAAGACTTGATTTAATAGTCTGATTACACCTTTCAACTTGTCCATTAGAGCGAGGATATCCAGGACTAGATGGGTTGAAATGTATGTCCCAATTAAAGCAGAACTCATGGAATTCTTTAGAATCAAATGGAGGTCCATTATCAGCAACAATTTCCTCAGGGATTCCGAAGTGAGCAAAACAGGTTTTTAATGCATTGATGACTGTAGAGGCTGTTGTGTGATGTAAATGTTGAAGCTCAATATACTTGGAAAAATAATCTACAACTAAGATGTATGTTACAGAAGAGAGATGAAAGAAATCAATTGCAACCTTTTGCCATGGTCGCTCTGCTAGTTCTCTATCCAAAAGTGGTTCTTTGCTATTTAACTTTTGGTTTAGTTGACAGATATCACAATGTGATACCATGTTTTGAATTTCAGTGCTCATACCTGGCCAATAAAGAGATTGACGGGCAAGGTTTTTGCAAGACACTATGCCTCTATGACAAATATGTAGGCGTTGTAATACATCCTTACGACATGACTTTGGAATTACTAGACGCTGTCCACGACAGATAAGGCCATTCTTAACATGCAATTCAGATTGACAATGCCAATAAGGCTGTGCATGCTGGACTACATTTTTCTTATCAGGCCATCCATTTTCTATGTAATTTTTAATACTCTGAAGTTCTATGTCATTTTTAGTCTCTATCATGATTTCATTCAGTTTGGAATTTGATGCCTGAACCAACAGGGAAACCATTAACTGTACATCATCAACTTCAGTAGTTGAAACAGGATTTTCTGGAACAGGTGCTCTAGACAAAGCATCAGCAACAGCTAAGTATTTTCCAGGAACATGAGTTAGTTTAAAACTGTATCTTTGTAGACGTAATAAAAGTCTTTGAAGTCTTGGTGATATATCTTCAAATGGTTTATGGATTAAACCAAGCAAGGGCTTGTGATCTGTCTCTATTTCAATATGCTGGCCAAAAACATAGTAATGAAAATGTTCACAAGCATGAACAATAGCAAGAAGCTCTTTCTCAATTTGGGAATATCTTGACTGAGCATCAGAAAGGGTAGCAGAAGTATATGCAACTGGTTGGTGATTCTGAAGAAGAACTCCACCAATACCATAGGAACTTGCATCAACAGACAGAACAATAGGTGTATCTTTGTCAAAAAATTGAAGAACAGTAGTCGATTGTAACAAGTCTTTAACTTTCTTGAAAGCCTCATTGTGATGAGAACTCCATACCCAATTAGTACCTTTTTGAGTAAATCTCTTAATATAGAAGTTTCTTGTGAAAATTTAGGCACAAATTTCATGAGATATGTAGCCATACCCAAGAATCTCATTAGTTCTTGCTTAGTGGTAGGCACAGGAAATTGAGCGATAGCTGACACTTTCTTTGGATCAGGCGAGAGAGCATCAGTAGAAATTATGTGACCCAAATATTGTAATTTAGAAACAGCGATTTGAGCTTTATCTTTGTTGAATTTTAGCCCACTTTCTCTAGCAATTTGGAATACCTTTTTTTAATTTTACATAATGATCTTCTATGTTTTTACTATACACCATAACATCATCGAAATATGGATCAATGTCTGGGCAATCTTCAAAAATTTTGTCCATAATCATCTGGTATACTTCAGGAGCACAACTTAGATCGAATGGCATAACAAGAAAACGATATCTACCAAATGGAGTTATGAAGGTACAAAGATCAGAGCTTTCTTCATTTAGTTGAATGTGTTAAAAAGCATTTTTGGCATCAAGGAGAGAAAAAACTTTAGAACCATTTACCTTTGACAATAGTTGATCTTGTGAGGGAATCTGATAATGTTGTCTTTTAATATACTTATTAAGGGGACGAGGATCAAGACAAACTCTTATTGATCCATCTTTCTTATGAACTACAACAATAGGATTTACCCAATCAGTAGGTTTTGTCACCCTTTCAATTATACCATTTTGTTCCATTTTTAAAAGTTCATCCTTAAGTTTATGTTCTAAGGTTAAAGGCATCTTCCGAGAAGCAGCTATTACGGGTCTTGAATTATCATGCAGAATAATTTTATGCTTACCAGGTAAGCGGCCTATTCCTTCAAATATGTCATTGTACTTTTCAATGAGTTGTGATAATTTACATAAATGAGAACCAGAATTAACAGTAGGCTAATTTACATTATCAGTTGACTGTACATTTACACTTAAACAAAAATTAGTTTTTACTACATTTACAAAATTTTCACTTACTTGTGATGAGGAATTTAATCTTTTCACTAGACCCAAGGTCATGCATGCAGTTGCACTTAATACTGGTTGCACATTAAGATTCACAATAATAAATTTTAATTTATGACACTGATTACCAACCATGCACAGAATTTCACTTTCACCCACGACTGGTACTGCATCACCCGTATATGTACACACTTCTATTCTTGTCTGGGAAATAGAAGAGCAATTAAGATTCTGAAACACAGACAAGGGAAGCACATTCACCTGAGCACCAGTGTCCAGTTTGAAAATAACAGGACATTTATTAATAATGATTTCTTAAAGCCAATCACACTGCTGGGAGGCTGATATATTTCCAATGAATGATACATCTGGATTACATTCAATTGCTGAAACTCTATGTTGAGATCTTTGTGCTGGCTGTTTTTTGGGCTGTCTGCACACACTGGAAAAATTATTCTGCATTTTACAGTTGTGGCAAGTTTTTCCATAAGCTGGACAATTTCTGGGTCTATGATGTGATCCACATCGATAACAGGGTCGTTGATTGCGTTGAACTGGATTTTTTTCGTGATTATTCTTGAAATTGCACGAGTTGGATTGATGTTTGATTGAACTATTTTGTGCTTGAAATTTCTTGTGTCGAGTTATAGCATCAACTTGCATAGATGATGTAGATGGCTGTGACATAGCAAGAGAATGCAGTTTTGAGAGTTCAGCTGACTTGCACAATTCTAACGTTTTCTTTAACGATAGTTCTGGCTCTCTCAATAACCTTTCCCGTAAAACATCGTCTCGTAATCCTTGTATGATACGGTCTTTAATGTTGCGATCATGAGCAGCACCAAATTCATACTGATCAGCCTGTAACTTGATTTCGGTTACAAACGAATCAAGGATCACTGAGTTTTCTTATTTCATCAACTCTATTCTTCACAAAAACAGACCAGTTTTCATCTTGCTTTATCCAACTAAGAACTGTAGTTGAATCACTCCAATAGTATCATTGAATCGATTTCCAACCAAATGCTTTAATTACCGAATATGCTAATCTTGCTCCCATTATGGCAGCTAGAAGCTCTAACCTTGGTATCGTAGCTACTTTTAATGGTGCTATGCGAAATTTTGAAGACAAAAGAAATACTTCGTTATATTCACCTAAATGAACGAGGAACACAACAGCTGCATAAGCATCTTTGCTTGCATCGCAAAATATGTGGAGGGCACAGTTTTCGAACACATCAAAATTGATCTTGATCCACCTGGGAATGGAAACTTGTTTCAAAGCATTAAGATCTTCGAACCATTGTACGAATTCTTCACGTAGAGTTCCTTCTATCTCATCATCCCAGCCTAAAGACTTTTTCCAAGTTTTCTGAAGCATCAACTTAGGACAAAGCATTACAGGAGAAGCAAACCCGTACGGATCAAACACTTTATGTGCTACCGACAGCATAGTTCGTTTTGTAATGTTTTCAAGACTCATTTCTTGTAACCAATCAAGATTGAACATAAGTACATCTAAATACGCGTTCCACTTAATTCCTAATAATTCAGAAACTTCCGTGTGGTTCATTTCAGTTGAAGAGGATACTCAATCTGTCAGTTCAAATCCACCTCTCTTAAGTAGATCATTTGCACCTGCAAAAATTCGTTTGCAATCTTGTTCATCATCCACACTGGCGATAAGATTATCAACATAAAAACTGTTTGAAAGGCATGATACTACTAAAGGATCAAACTCAGAGAATCTATTAATATGGTGCTTCAACACAGCTTCCAACAAAAAAGGACTACTACTGACTCCAAACACAACTCTCGTATGTCGAAACATTCTGAGTTCTTAACAGTCTCTATTTTTCCACCAAAGAAAACACAAGAAATTTCTGTCTTCTTTGCAAATGCTAATTTGCAAGAAAGCCTTTCTTATATCGGCTATCATACCAATTGACTAGTTTTGTCATGACATCTACAAATATTTCCCAGAATTATGAACTTATTAACTGCAGAATGTTGAAATTTTATATTTAGGATTGTTATAACATTTAGAGGGTACATTACTTTTTAATTGCAATCCACATTACATATAACAAAAAATCTCAGTATAATAGAAATTAATGCGGATCTATAACAATATAACAAGAGAGAGGGCTTATTCATATACAATTGAAACTATTCATTTTTAATGAGTTGAAATAATATTTTTACAAGAATACAGAAAATGTTTCAGGGCCCAATATTTTCCTAGAGTAATTTGTTTTGTCTGAAATTTCCCCAGAAATGTTCCTGTATTTTCATTCCAGTTTAAGTGAATATTACAGAGTGCAACATTAATCTTCAAGAACTCTCTTTAATATTATTGCTTGGAAATTAAACAAAACAAACAAACAAAAAGAAACACTAATATTTTTTCTAGTAAAAAAAAAATTGCTTTAATGGATTATATTAGTTGCCACCAAGAAAAGGCAGCCTATTTGTTTCTGTGAAGGCTGTCAATCACTTTTGACATCTTATACTCTTTAAGACAACAGGTGTGTAATATATAAATTCGTGCATCTTGTAAAACCTGCCAAATTAAAATGTACCTACATGAATATATCTTTTTGACATGAATAAAACATGACTATATCTTTTTGACATGAATAAAACATGAATATATATTTTTAGTCAGTTCTATAAACAATGACCAGTGGTTTCATTAGACAGGTTTCAATTAAACATTTACTACTCATTGTCATTGGATGACTTAAGAGTTGATATTAGCTTAGCAACATCTAATGACTTCCATTCAGGAGAAGAATTATTTTCACCTTTCTCCAGGTTTATGAGATGCCCAGTAGAAATGGGAGATAAGAGAGAAAATGCTATTTTCCCAGTGCAATCTTCCTTACTGATTTCAGTAAAATATGCAGGTGAAACCATTTGAAAATTTGCTTTAGTGAAAAGGGGAAAAAAAATGGGGTGTGTGTACATAAGTTTAGTCACTAGCCAAAATATTTGTTCGTCTCTGATGCTAATGGCATTTGCTATGCCAAGCGTATCAAGGGTTGCCACAGCATCTTTCGGTGAAACGGTACCCAAATAGATTTTATCAAGTCCATGCGCATGTGCATTAGAGCACAACAGGTAGGAAACGACATTAAAATAAGGGTAAATCTGCGAGCATGCGCACATAGCTGGGTACCGATTCACTGTGCAGAAGCTCTTAAAGTCATTCCGGTATTTTTTTGCATTCTGTGTCAAGTTTTGTTTGTTGTGGAGTGGTTCTGTGATCGCATATCGTGATGTCACATTTAACTCGTAAGAGTAATGATTAAAATGCAAATTTCAGCCGTATTCTTACGACAAAACATGAATATATCTTTTTTAAATTCTCTGGGCAATCGTTCGCATTGTATGATATTTAAAAAACTGGTGTATTTTAAACATTTTGAATTGATTTTATTCCAGGAATGCTTGTGAAGGGTATTTATATTTTCATATATTATGAACATCGCTAAACGTATTTTTCCAGCAAATTTAACTTTCTTTGCACGGTAATACGCCGAAAATTTGTAGAAGATTTTCATGGGTTGTAATTGTTTTATCATGGTCATTTATTTTAGTTAAGGGTCGAATTTGTGTGGCGAGTTCATTGCTGATACTTGTTAATCAGTTATCCGCAACGCTCATATCTTGGTAAAATGTACATTCATTTTCCCACTCAAGTTCAGAGTTTTACAAATTAACTGAACAGTTTTAATTTTCACGGAAGCACTTTTGAATTTATTGAACAGTTATCAGTTTACTATTTTTTGTCATCATATTTGTAAATCAAATGAATATTTATTACACCACAGCGACTGTGAACCGCACACAAATTCTGAATACATTTGTTCGGCGATTCTTGATTGAAAAAATTAAACTTAGTTTTAACTAAACCCAGGTGCTAAGGTTGGAGACTAGTAAGATTTAACTCTGGATGCCTGCATTTATAAAAGGTTTCTTTAGTATCTACCTTTATGAAATAGTATATTTTAAAATTAACTTGAAGCACTCTTTCACCACGTAATATTGTGCTTGATATTGCCTATGATAAATCGTTAGTACTTTAACATATTTATTTCAATATTAACAAGTTTTTGAGATATGGTAGTTTTCTAAGTTGAGAAATAATAATGTTAGTAGAAATGAAAGTTTTAAGATCTTGTGACATTTTGAAAGACTTACAAGAAAATATAAAGTAGTTAAGTCTGTATTTATATATAACAAAATTTGTGTTTATAATAGATACAATAAAGCTTATTTTACCAACACCCATATACACCTAAGTACGTAGGGTGTATTTATAATTATTTTACAGTCAAAAATAAATACCTGTGAAAGATTGTTGTAGCCATGATATTACATTTTTAAAAATATATTTAATGTTTAAAAAATATTAAAAAAGCTTGTATGCATATGTGGAATTATTGCTTTAAATACAGATTCAATGTATAAATGTTATCATGTTAAACAGCTTACTCTTGAATTTATGTAGTTTCTTCATGTACTGAAGAAATTTATTGCACTTTTGTAATTGCTATCTGTTGCTCATTATTTTATAAGATTTGGGTAATTTATAATTCCCTTTTTTTTTTTTTTTTTTTTTTTTTTTTTTTTTAAATTCTTTGTATAATTTTTTTTTTATCACTTTAAGGCTTTTCTGTGCATCTGCTTATTAAATATCTTTACTTGCAAAATATCCATATTGCAATTATATATAAAAACATAAGGAAATAAATTATTCAAATATCCCCTTTGTGTGTATAGCGAATTGTTGATAGTGTGATTTCCTTTCTATAAGGACTGTCCTTTGGAAATAGAGTAAGAAAGCTTAATATCTGCTGCTGCCTGGTTGTTTGTAGCTATTCAGAATTTCAGCAGTGGGTCCAAATCTCCTTGCTCTTGTATAATAGAAAAGTATATCAAAGCACTTTTAACTGAATCAAACCCAGTCTGTGAAAGTTATCTACTCCTATGCTTCCCAAACTGGTTGTTACAGCATCCTGGAGTGTCATGGTAATAACCTAGAATAATTAAAAAAAAAATTAATCCAATTTCATTAATTGCATAAAAGAGAAATGAACATAAGCATTGCACTGAATTTTCTTCTTTTCCTCCATAATCAAACTTCTTAAACTGTTCTTCTACAAATTTTGTATAGCCTGACAAGGATGCTACAACAAAAAAAGTTGAGAACTACTATCTACTCTAGATTTAAAAGCAGATAGATACTATAGAGTAGAACATATGCTAGTATGTTGTAAAAGGGAGAAAAATTTATATGTATATTTATTTGAAATTCATTTTGGTAACTCAGTGCACAATTTGACCTTAATTTGGAAGTTTAGAAGGGGCATAATATATATATACACATCTATTAAGATAACTATAAAACATGTAAAATTAAATATATTAAGTGAAAAGACAAAGTTTCACCTCAGTTTTTGATTTGAATTTTGAGAAGTATAGACTAATGGAAAAGGTTTATTTTAAGACTTTAAAACGTTAAATTAGTAGAAAAAAAAAAAAAAGCAAATTACTAAGGATTTTATCTGTTGTTTTCTTATCTGTTTAAATATATTAGAAATTGTATCTTGTTTAAACAATATTTTAACTCCCTTTAGGTCGTTGGTGTTTTATAAATTGTTTAAATTGAATCTCATTAATCATGGAGATGGATGATTTATTTAATCAGCCACTTCCTCCATTAAATAAATCTGCCTCACGTAATTCTATGGATGAAGGTATATCATGGTTCCATGGAAAAATTACTAGAGATGCAGCAGAACATATATTAGATATTGGTAAGTTGATTTCAACTGTAAGTTCAATGTTTTGAAATTATTTTATATATTAACTATGTAATGTTATAAACTTTATACTATGATTTCATATTGAGTCTTAAGTGCATTAGGAAGTAAAAATAACCATTTTAAGTTGTTTCAGAATTCGTAACCTATAAGGAGGATTGAAAGACTTAGTTTCCTGGGCAAAAGCAACAAGTTAGAAAATTTTTATGAAAGCATATTTTTTAGAAAGAAAACTTCATTTAAAATGTCTTGTTTTAAAAAAAGCCAATAGCATTTCTTTTACTCCCCTCCCCCTTACTAATTCAAGAACGGATATTGGAAGAATTGTTTTTAAATTGAATGTTACAAAGCAATGATTGAATAACTTCTTGACTCGGGGGAATACAGGCATTAGATACTAGAAAATCGCCCATTTTAGAATGACAGATCCAATCGCCTGTTTATTCGAGAGATTTCCTATGAAATTTTACGGGTTTAAATAGATATATATGCAGGAGAAATGCTCAATGTTGATTAAGTTTTGTTATTAAAAGTCTGTTTTTTTATTCCACCAAGTAAAGAAGCTAAAAGTATTTCTTACATTTACAGATTCATAACAATCCTTTCTTAAAATCCAACTAACTCCTAATATTAACAAAAGTTAAAATTTTCAAACTCTAAATTATATACCAAGCAGCTTATCTACCATATAAATGAAAACATAAAATGAATTTTTGTGATTTGATATTATTGAATTTACATTTTGCCAGATGAGATCACCCATAATAGTTACTGAACTGGCAGTCTGGGCTAATGTATTAGTAATTATCATTTCTTTTCCTGTTGATGTCACTGTTAAAACTATTCAGTTATACACAAAAGATATTTCTCCATGAGATTTTTAAATAGTTGACTAGAGCAACAGGTTAGAATTTTGTTACTATCGATGTCATTTTTTCCACTTTCACTTATGATACTTATTATTTTTAGGTGGAAATTCTGAAGGGCTGTTTCTTGTTCGGGAAAGTACATCTTCACCTGGTGATTATGTTTTAAGTCTTGTACATAATGGTGCTCCAATTCATTATCAAATCCGTCGCCACGGAGAAGATGCATTTTTTAGCATAGATGATGGTCCTATTGTTCATGGTAAATTATTTTTTAATTTTATAGTTTATAATCAATATTATAGTTTAAAGGATGAAATCTATAAAATTAGGTAAAAAAAAATTTAAGAAATCAATCATTTTAGCTAAAATTGCTGTTTTTTTTTTTTTTTTTACACAATACAATCAATGGTGCATACATTTATTGGAACATAAATATCCATTTAAAAGAAATATTTTTATAATGAGTAATAATTAATCTTTTTGATTATGGAAATGCTAAAAAAGCATTTTTAAAATATTTTGATGGGGATTGGCCGAGTAAGGTAACCCAACACTTGCTATCTATGCACCACCACCAGGGTAAGCCTGGAGGACCATATGGGCTCTGATCGGTACATGAATATACTTATTATATTTATTAATAAGAATATATACAACTGTAATAGTTTTTTGTAGTGTTAAACTAATTATGCATTTAATATTCCCAAACTATTTACACTGTTTTGTAAAATGAGTAGACATTGTCATCACTCTTACTGATACTTTAGTCTTTCTTTTCACTCCACACTTTAGGTTTTTTTTTTTTTTTTTTTTTTTTAATATTTTTTCCCACTTGCAAACTCAGTCAAACATGTCATTTAAATGTAGACCTTTTGAAATTTAACTTGAAATAATAGTATGAAAAAGCACTATCCTGGGGCAAATAAGAATTTTATATGGGATATACTTATATGTAGGAGAGCCTATTGTGCTGTGGACCTACATAAATATCATATATATGT
The DNA here is from genome assembly GCA_032207245.1 of Pardosa pseudoannulata. Lineage (NCBI taxonomy): Eukaryota > Metazoa > Arthropoda > Arachnida > Araneae > Lycosidae > Pardosa > Pardosa pseudoannulata. Next base: position 106,763,652 of record CM063502.1, read on the forward strand.
ATATCAATATATGTAATAGTTAATAATGAAAGAATTAAAACGAAGCAAATCATAGAAAAAAAGAAGGATATAATGAAGTAGTGTTTCATCATCAGTACCCACAAATATCATTATATTAAAAGATCGTTTGTGGAAGGGGAAATCAATACATCTTGGTTCTGAATAATTCTTATAAGAAAAGGAACAAAAATGGCAACATCTCATACTACAATGTTAAGTAAAGCTAGACAAGATAGCAGTTAGTGAAACTAATCACTAGTACTATCAGTAGATACAAAAAATAATAAAACCAGTAGTATGTATTTATATTTATATACTCATAAAGACATTTTTCTGATAGCTAAGTTTACTTTCTAATTCACTGTTGCATTTCTAATTCTCTGTTGGAGTAAAGACAAGTACATTTAAATTAAAAAAAAATTCTCATCCCAATGTTTCATATAACTAAGCCACCCTGGTATACATACCACAGACATAACTGACCTTCAAACAAAAATAAAAGATCATTGGCTCTCTAACAAAGTTTTGGATACTCATTGTTTAGCAATTGCTTTTGCTTAAGGATGTTTTAACTGTTGATACTGATAATCCTCTTTTTTTTCTGCTATGTTGTCCATTTTTCTTAAGTCATCTAAAATAGGCAGAGCTAAGACACCATATTTAGTAAAATAAAGTGATCTCCAGCTTTTATACACCACTACTTAAGTCATCTGTAGCACATTTACATTGGAGTAATACTTGCTGAAACCATATGTCACATTACATAGGATTGGTACTGTATGGCACAGTATGAAAAAAAAACTGAAGAAATTGTAGATGCATGTCATAAAAGCATAGTTTAAAAATACATTGGGATTGGAAACAGAAAAAGTAAAATTCTCTCATATGTCACAGATGTTAAATTTTAATCCTTCTTGATCTTTAATTGTAAAATGATCAAATATAACAGTTAATTTCTTTAAATCTGTATGCGCTCCCTAACAACTTATTGTGTAAAATAATGCATAATTTTTTTTCCTCTTTGCAAAACGGAAGAAAAATGCAATAAAGCCTAAAATTAAGTTCAAGATATAACAGGTTCCCCTATATGTGTATTTTAATTTTTAGTAATCACAAATAGTTAAAATGTATATATTGCTAATACTAAGGTACAAAGTATGTAAATAAAGGCCATCTACTTGGGTAGATTCTTAAATTTTTGTATATTTGCAATCTAGTAAGAGGAGTTAGGTTGGTGAATTTTATCTCAACTACTACAGTTTGTCTTAAATAGGACTGCCAATGTTGTAAATAAGTTGACCTGTTATAAGATAAATTAAAGTTTTTAGTATTTTCTAACTATCACATTTTGTAATTTTGTAAAATCTACTTTAGTTTTGACTCCTATGTTGTATTTATTTGAAGGTCTTGAAATGCTCATTTCACATTATCAAGAAGATGCTCAAGGGCTGTCTACAAAATTGTGTCAAATGTGCAAAGGTCAGCCACCACCTCCTGATTCAAGGCGACATGGACGTACAAATCTGCTTCATCGTGCAACTAAAGAAGGTATGCAGTCCATGTACAAAGAAGAAAAAAAATCTACACGTTAGCAATAAGTCTCCCATTTTATGCAAAAAGTAAAATAGATAACTAAATCAGTTTGACTAAAAGTGAATATTTACTGCTTTATTCAAATATACAAACAATTAGGAAATGAACTATATTTCAAAAGCTGTTATAATTCTGTTCTATAAAACCGTCACTTAACTTTGTATGCAAGTGTGTTTATTATAAATATGAATTGTAAACTTAATTAAAATATTGAATTTTTAAGTATTGTAGCATTGTGTTCTCAAAACATTTACTGTAATTTAATGTTATAAAATGAAAATATTTTCCAACAGCATTATAAACATTCTAAATTTTTATGGTGATATAATTAGAAATGAAAATTTTCCCCCAATAATTGGTTATATTTACAAACAACTAAACATTTTTAAATTGTTCCTGTAATTCATTTCTTTATAGGGATTTTAAAAACTGTGCCTTTTTGTAGAAAATTTTTTCTCAGAATTTGAAGACTAAATCTTTTGCTATTTAGCATTCAAGCATAAAATAATCTATGTATTTAAAAGAATGTTGGCTGTGTATTATAAAAGAATATATCTTAATGTTTCAAGACTCAGTTTTTTCCTCTTATTGGCCGTTTTACAAATCTACTAGGGAATAATTTGGTACAATCTGACTTTTCATTCTAAAATATCATTTCAAATTCCTTTCCTCATTAGTACTCTTGTGTACTGCAGTTATAAACTTTTTGTTTACTTCATATATCACTTTAATTCTTTACCTTCTTTACTATTTATTGATAGTCCTGTTTGGTGGACAATCAGCTGAAAGTTTTAATTCATATATGGTGAGTTACAAATTTTTCTAGTCAATTATCTTGATAAGCCAGCAAATTTTCTTCGTTTCCTTCCAGTTTATTGCCATTGTTGCTAACCCAGCTCCAATAATGAGAACATGTTCAGTTTGTTTTCTTTTATGTAGATTTCCTGACTAATTTACGGGACTTGACACAATTAAACCATTTTTCTTTGTTGAAATGAGTTTGATTCATGCTATTAAGCTTTTAATTAATTGCCCTTACTGTATATCTAGTATTGTTTCCTAATTCTTAACTTTGTCTTAGTGCCTTTAATAACTAATTCATGATAATTTAACTAATGACTGCATGAGTGTGACAAGTTTAAAAAATTTCTGTTACTTTGGAAGGTCTGTTTAGAACTTAATTTAGAGATATTCAATTTTAGAGCTCTGTATTATACGTGAACTATCATTTTTATTTCATAATCAGCAAAATTTGGCTATACTAAATATTTGTATTATATTTCTGAGACTATTATGATAGTATCTGATTTACTAGGGTTTTTAAACTATATACCATGATGAGCTATTCAGTTTCATGATCCATCGAATTATGAAACTGTGTAGTTCATCATGGTCTATTGCAGATCATATATCATCAGCAACTCCATTAAGGGAAGAACCGAAGCATGAAAAAATAAAAATTACATTTTTAATTGGTCAGTTTAACTTGTATGCTGAGATTATGTATAGATAAACTAATGCTGATGATCTTAAACCAAATGTATGTTTACATATTTTAAACACTATTTTGTTAGCTTTTATAAATTAAAACTTTTATATTTTTTTTCAGTAATACTTAAAAAATCATATAGAGCACAGATAAAAAGGCTAGGAAAATGCATATACTTGTATGAAGCATAAACTTATCAAAATCAAAGGTGATTGATCAGAAAGTAGTCAATACAATATATAAATTAGACATGCTTCATTTGCCAATATTTTAGAAAATGATGCCTGTGAAAAGCCTTCAGGTATTTGAAAAATAGTCCAGGAAAACAAGTTAGGCCAAGTATGGGTAGCTTTTATACTGTATAGGTAAATTAGTCTAGGGTTTTAGCACTGAAACAGTGTTTTTCTTAGAATTTGTAAATTTTATATATTGGCCTGTTATTTAATAAGTTTTTTTTTCCACATCCTTTTACAGGGTATTTTTATGCATCCAGTTTAAAAGTAAATTTCAGTTGTTTGAAATTAAGAATTTTTTTTAAACTGGAGAACTTTGTATACTCCCCTCAGTACTACTATTTGTTCACTGTAAAAAATTAAAAGCCTATTGTATAATATGATTAAAGGATCTAAATATTCATTTCTTCTTTAACATTTGTGCTGAAAAAAAAAACTTCAAATGACATTTTATGTACGAAGGTTCAAAATTTGTTTTATTCTCTTTATATACTAAATTAATCTTTTTTTTACTTTTTTTTATTTTGTAGGAGAAATTAATGTTGTTAGAGAATTGTTGAAATCTGGTTATCATAATCTGGATGCTAAGAATCAAGAAGGGCAGACAGCTGTGCATTTAGCCAGCATCACTGGATTTGATGATATACTTGATTTATTGTTAGATGTAGGAGCTAATCCTAACATTCGAGATGGAAATGGATTAACACCACTACATGTATGCATTTGTATTGCTTAATTATTTCATTTCACCAATTAAACTTCCACACTGTGGTAAATTTAGAGTGTTTATCTGTGAGTTAAGCAATATATCAGGATTCCCATCAGTCCTTAAAAGTACTTTATAGTGGGAACCTTGTATATGGTGGTAATAAATTTTAAACAGTTTTGTTGATTTAGCTTTTGCCTGTCTTAAAAAAAATTCATTCATGCTGTGTTGAAGTCTAATATTTTATTTGTTATAACATCATTAACCCTTAAGTACCGTTGTGAAAATCAACTTATAGTAATACTCTCTCATCAGTACAATAGCCCCTAGGGAGCCAGGGCCTACAGTACCAATCTTTGTTTCCGAGACAAAGGGTCCTGGGGTGTGAAGTGCATGTTCTGGTTAGGTGGTAACCTTATGCAGAACCCCCACTGTTTAGTTCCTAAGCATGCTTGGTTCTCAGTTTACCTACTCACAGAAGGAATGAAATTCTGAATCAACCTTACCCAGCCCGGAGATCGAATCTCAAACCAGTATCATGAGAGTGCAAAGCTCTATTCCAGCATCACTGGGCTTTACAGTAATATTAATAAATTATATTTCTAATTGTACTTTAATACTCATTGTTATAAACATATTTGCACATAACACGCATAATACTAAAATTTCAAGACCAATATATTGTTTAGTTTTTTTTTTTTTTTTTTTTAACTTTGTCCCGGATTCTACAGAACTCCAATGGGAACAGTAAAGGCTAAAACATTTAAGTGGAACTCTGCATTTTTTAAGTTTTTATTAATTTTTCTTAAATTTTTTGTATGCAAGTTAAGATAAACTTTTTCCATAACTTGTTTGATAGTAAATCAGTTTTTCAAAATGATCACAGAAAAAAATATCTGAATATTCTTGATTTTTATCCATGAAGTAAATATTTTTTAGTGCTCCAGAAAAAATTTATTTTTGCTGTTTTTCTTATGAGAGTAATTTTGTTCAAAATTAATAATTTATAGGAATTTTTCAGAAGCTATCATCAGATATTTTTCTTTAATATTAATTTTCAAAGCAATTATTTATTTTAAATCTCATATATAAATGCATGGTTGATTTCTACCTCTCTCAAAGGGGTATTCTCTTTAAAGAGTCTCCTCTGTAAATGTTTATATAAAGATATGTTGTGTTTTCTCTAAACTGTGCATCTAGTAATAAATATGCAGGTTATGTTCTCCAGCAAATGAACTAGAAAAACAGGATTCACTTAATTTTCTTTTTGTGTAACACTAATGAGTTTTCCACCCATATAAGCTGTGCTGTATTAGAAGTACATTTTATTCTAGCAGTTTGTATCAAATTTGTGTGCACGAAAATTTAAAAAAAAATATTAGTTTTATTATTCAGAATTTAACAATAGAAAGTTAAAAATTTATAACTATGCATAAATATTTAAAATCAATGAATCAAAGGATGCATTCACTATAATCAATCTAATGCTTGTTTAATTTATAGAACTGTAGATTTAAACATGGGTTCTAGTTGTTTAGCCACCCATATTCTAGTAAACTTTAGACAGTATTAAGTGCTCAGTATAATCCTTTCCATTGAGGTCAGCTGTTTGTGGAATACCCCTTTAACTAACAAGAGAGAGTAAATTTTTCCACAATAAGAGTTTTCTTATTATAAAGACAACAATAGACTGTTTTATTTGCTAAAGGTTTTTTTTTCCCAAGAATTAAAGTCATCACCTACTTATAAGTTGTAAAATGATATAAATTCTGTGTCTTATAAATTTTTCTTCAGCAGTCTATCTTTTGCTACTTAGATGGAGTTCACCTATAAAATCCCCCAAAAATTTAAGTACCTATTAAGATTGTAAGATTTACTGATTTATGTCAACACTGTTTTAAATATCTATTAATTTTTTGTTTTAGTATGCTTCCCAAAATAATCTTCCATCTACTGCAATTGTTCTTTTAAATCATGGAGCAAATCCTCAAATTAGAGCCTCGGATACTGGTTGGGTACCATTACATTTTGCAGCAAGTCAGGGATTTACTGAAACTGCTCAAGTATGTGTTATTTTACTTTCTGTACATTTTTATACAACAAATGCTTTTTATGAAGATAGTCTGAACTTGGTGTAAACTTATAATTCTTGTATATCCCTTTTTTTTTTTTTTTTTTTTTCAATGATTGCTTTTTCCTTCATCTTTTCATATTTCTCTATAAAGTTATCTTTTCTTTATCATCCAAAATGTTGAATTGTTATAAAGGTGATTTTTTTTTTTTTTTTTGGGGGGGGGGTTAAAATTTTCATGTATGAAGGGTTTTACAATCCATGTTTTATAAAATGATACATGATTACTATTTTTGTTAGATACCTGATTACTCAATGTCAAAATGTTTCTTACAGTATTTTTTTTAATTAGCAATATTGAAGTTCTTTGGTATCTTTTCTTTTTACTTTTACCATACACAGAGCATAGAGAGAGTATTATAGTTATACTTCTGAAATTGTATCTGTGTGTGCTTGTTTGTCATTTTATGAATGAACATTTATGAAAAATTTTAATCTATGTGGATAAAATTTAGTATATGATTTTTAGATTGAAATTATATATCTGTATCACTATTTAATTTGAAATTGTCAGAAATTTTTAACTGAAACGCATGTTTAATTAACTTTATCATTGTTGTCCAAACTGCCCTCTTTTTAACTTATATTTTGTCATTTTAAATGCTTTTAGGGAATTGTTATAAATGCCATTTAAAAAAAAAATTATTATAAAGAGTAAACAAAAAAAAAATGGAAAATTTAAGACTTTTTCTTTTTGCATGTTATTATCGATATCAGTTTATTAAATGAATAACAACAAATTTTGGTGTCTTAAGTTGTAATCTATTAGATAACAATAGCTGAAAGGTAGGATGCTGCTCTTCCATACTAGAGTTATGGATTTGAATCCCATTGCTGGCATGGATGTTCATCTTCTATAGCTCTATAGCCTTTCATGGGCTCTGGTTTGTTCCACAATTTTATTCCAAATAGGTCCCTGTTATAAATTTTCCCTCCATACTAATAAATCTTAGAATTAATACAAATTTTATTATAATTTAATTATTTCTGCTTTTAATTTTTAATTAAATATTATGATAGCTTATCTAGTTCACTTAGAATATAAAGGGATAAATTTGGTAAGCATGGAAGAACTGGTTTTAGAATGGCAAAGCAGCAGTAACAGTGATTATGTGATAAACAATCCCATAACAAATATCAGGCTACCCGAAGAGCAACGCCCAACCCATTCGACCAATCAGTGGCTAAATGGGTAGGGTGCTGCTCTTCGGCATAGAAGTTTGTGGGTTTGAATCCCACTGCTGGCATAGCCATTCAAAAATTCATACTTTGGAGGAAAAGAGGAAATCTTTATTGTAAAGAGTTACTAGGAATTTCAGTAAATAAGATTTTTAATTTGAGGCATTAAATTTTGAGATTTATATAGAAATGTTAATTATTATTGATTGTAAGGCACTAAATATTTTGGCAAAATCATTCCATTGAATTATTTAATTCTATTTTTACTTGTCATTTGGCTGAAATTACTGAGTTTGGTACTTATGTATTATTCCATTGACCATATTGCCAAGTAAAACTTGTTTGCCAAGGAAACTTAAATCAACCAAGCAAGCTTAATAGGTGGGTAAATGTATAAGTGTATTATTCTGGTTTTTTCTTTAATTATAGATTAAATTTTTATTAATATAATAATTATTTAATAAAATTAAGATATTTGTACAAAATATAAGTTTATCTTTAAGGCTATTATATATAAACATTATAAGGTTATGTTTGGCTATTATTCATGGTCACCTCGATAATACCTAAGTACCCTGAATTCAAATTGGAAATTTTTTGATTGCATTCAGAAAATTGTTATATGATTAAACTTAGGTATGTAGATACTACAACAATTTATTTATATATATACGAGTTTATAAACATTTATTATAAAGTATTTTTTATCATAAATTCTTGTAATTCCTCTAAAAGCATACATTTTATTTGTTTGTACATCAGAAGTTTTATTCATATACACTTTAACAAAATATATTTAAATGGAAAATGATCTGCTAAAATCAGGGAAAGTCATAGATTTGAAAATTTTTATTTTGGCAGATACCCTGTATCCCTTGGTCACTACACAGGACAGGGATGCTCATAGCCATTTTATATCTGCTCTACGCCAGCAGTTTGTTACCTGAAAAGCACCATACTGAAACAGTCTGTAAAGGTACCATTGTTAAAACCTTTTGATCCATATAATTTTTATATAGGAATTAAATTGTACATATAAAAATGAATAAAAAATAAACATTCATAAAATACCAAAATAAACAACTGGATTCTTTTATTGTTATTGAAGTTTTTATTTATAGCTATGGTATAAAAATTATTTATTAAAAGGTTTTGGTGCCTCTCAGGTAAGAAATTGCTGGATTAAAGCAGATATAAAATGGCTATTAACATCCATGCTAGCAATGGAATTCAAATCCATAAACTTTAGCAGGGAAGAGCAGCACCCAACCTACCCATTCAGGCATCATAATCTAATAGATTACAATTTAAGACACCAAAATTTGCCATTATTCATTTATTATCTTGCAATATCTTTTTTTAAAAAACCCAAAATTTTCTATAAACATATTTTAAACACATCTACCAAATAAATAAAGCTTCATATCATACCAATAAAAGAATACTGTTTATTTTATTTTAAGAATGTTTATTTTTCACTCATTTTTATGCATACAATTTAATTCCTATACAAAAAATATTCATATTGAAAGATTTTAATTATAGCACCTTTTACAGACTCTGTTTCAGTAATGTGCAAAACAACTACTTGTTAAATGAAACAAGTTTTACACACTGGAGACATTCCAGTAAACTTGTTTTCCACTGTGCAGTAGCAAGTATTACCCCGAAGATTTGATTAATTGTACCAGTAAATAACCACCCTCATATTTTTTTGTGTATTAGATGAAGTTAATGTGTAATTTAATATAAAAGTAAATTTATATGTTTGTGCATAATAGGAAAACCTTATTCTGTTAATTGTAGATTTCAGTATATTTTTGGTAATAAAATTAGTATTGTTTAAAAAAGTATCTGTATTATATCTATTCAAAAATAAAATGTTGGGAGATGCAGATAATAAAAAAATTAAAGGAGGTAGGTATAGTAGCATAAAGGTTCGAAACTGCTGCTTTAAGCAGTAGATCCCAGTCATATTAGCCCTTGTGTAGTGAAAAAAGTACTATAGTCCTCAGAATCAAACCCTAATGCATTGAAAATGTAATCTTAAACAACTATGTTTTATAAAAATAACTGTATAATGATTAATGATTGCTTAGTACTATTTTATCCTTTTTTAAAAATTCCCAGTAAATTTGGCTTTTATTCATAGAAATGATTATGGTTTACCATATATCTAAAAAATATGTTTATAAATGTATAAAATTTTATACAAGTGAGTAATTGAACATAAGTCTTGTTATTAATTATTTTTTAATTAAATGCAAACAATCGTTGTTTGATAAGTTATACATTTTTAAAAGCATGAGTTAGTGTTTTTATGAGTATATATAAAGCAACTAATTATAATAGATACATTGATTTTATAATGTATCCAATTTACTTGTAAATAATTATTGAAGCATACTAAAAATTAAGTAGTATTCTTTCTTTTCTTCTACATGCAAACAGATTTTAAGATAATTGCTAAGAGTTCAAAAAAGTTGTAAGTACAGTTTAAATTGTTTTAAAGCTGCATGTGTTAGTTTCTAACTTATGATATGATACTAACTAGTGGTTAATATGTAGAAAGAGAATGCATTCATATTTTTTAATATTAAAACTGTCATTTAAAATTCAATAGCATATTTTTAGAAGTTCTGAAGTTATAAATGTATATATTTTTAAAATCCTTCCTTTATTATGTTTTAAATTCTGTATTATACAAGATTTTAAGGTTGTATTCCAGATTTGTTTATATTTTATTGAATTATAAAAATTTGTATCAGCTGTTAATAGATTCAATGTATGAATATTCTCTACTTATGTACTAAATATTTTTTTTTTTTTTTTTTTTTTTTTTTTAAATACAATACCTCAGCATATGAATGTTCTAACACATGAGACCTAGAATCAATGGTCAGTTAATACATTGCCTTGAATTATAAGCAAAAATTCGAGAAACAAGTTAACTTCAGTGACCAGAAATACAGTAAAGATATGCAAGCCAGTGAAATAGGGAAAAATAAAATTTTTTTACTAATATAGCTTAAAAACACCAGTTTATAAAATCTAGTTTTCTTTAAATTCTCTATTGGGTTTTATAATGCTTGTATGGACTGTTTATTCTTAATAAATATACATTTCTTTAGTTAACCTCTTTGCGACGGGCGAATCATATATGTATTTCAAACGGACGAATGTGAGTACCAGGCGATTCACCCGTGCATTCTTGCAGAGCTATCCTTGTGAACGGGCAGTGCATATATGCATTTTCATCTGGAACAATTTTTAATAACCACTAGATGGCACTCTGTCCATTACATTTAAACTGTACATAGTTTTTGTATTTTTACCTTCAGATTGTTCATATTCTGGCTGTTTTTGGTATTTGCATCATCAGCTGTGGCTGGAAAGGGGAAGAAATCGTAATGTAAACAAACACAGCTCGGCTCTTTAACTTTCCATGTGATATGTGTTTTCTTGCTTCTGATAGCTCTCCGAATACTTTTTTTGTTGTTGTTTTCACTATGTGGGGTCTTTTTGGGTTTTCTCATCATTTTTGTTACAGTTTTCATTGCTTTCGGATAAATTTTGCTCACTTCTTGCGTTATTTCAGAAAGAGCTTTCGGATCTAGATTATTATGGCGAGAAAGTGTTATTTATCAGAGGATGAATATACTCGTAAGATAAATGAACCACTTAGCGATATAGATGAAAGTGATGACTCAATTGCTAAAGAATTAGAAACTGATGTTTCTAGCGATTCTGACATGGACACTCTGTCAGAGACTGAGCTCGCTGAATGTCTGCCTTCCACGTCCAGTAAAAGATCGTCTCAAGATACTTCATCTTGAACTCGAGAGCTTAAGGAATTGAATCCTTATAAATTTACTGGAGTACCAAGAACAAATTCTGTAGATCATGCAGAAAAAGAAATTGATTTCTTTAATATTTTCTTTGATAATGATATACTAAATCTGATTGTTGTAGAAACGAACAGTTTTGCTCAAAGCGCTCAAAGAAGTGTTCCATCAACTTCTAAATCAGCCAGATTTTCAAATGTAACTATTGAGAACATAAAAATGTTTTTTGCAATGATAATACTGTAGGCATTATGAAGAAACTTAATTTGAAAATGTATTTTACAACAAAGGAGATATTCGTTACTCTGTTTTTCAATAAAGTTATGCCTAGAGATGTTTTTCTCAACATTTTAAAATTTTTGCATTTCACCTCAAACAAGAATGCTAAAAAGTTGGAAAAACTCGGATTAGTTACTTAAAACCTGAAAAAGAAGTTTAAAAGAACCTACACGCCAGAGGAAAATATTTGCATTGATGAATCCCTTTTTGCTTGGAAAGGACGCCTTGGCTTTCGTCAGTATGTTCCATCGAAAAGATCGCGTTATGGCATAAAAATATATAAATTATGCAAATCAGTATCTGGTTATGTGTGAAGCTTTCTAATTTATTGTGGTAAAGACACAGAAATGTTAAGCAGCGAGGGCTCTTGTGGAGAAAGAGTAGTAAAAACATTGAGTGACTTATTTCAGAAAAGTTATAATTTATATTTGGATCGATTTTTCAATTCCCCATCGCTTACGGAATATATGCATTCTATAAAAACTAATATTTGCGGAACAGTAATAAAAACAAGAAAGAGAATGCGTAAAGATTTTCCAGAAAGTAAATTAAAAAAGGGTGAAATGGACATGATGCAACTTGGCAACGTGAACGTCATTGCTTTCAAAGATAGAAAGAAAAACGTTTTTATGTTAACAAGTATACATGAACCACAAATGGCTAAATCTGGCAGAAAAGATAGTTACTGGAGAAGACATTTTAAAACCTACGTGTATTATCGATTACAACAAAAACATGGGTGGTGTAGACATAGGAGACGGAGTTATGACACACCATTCATGTTTTAGAAAATCGGTGAAATGGTACAAAATATTATTCTTTGGGCTTATGGATATAACCATATTGAATTCCCACATTCTGTATGCCAAAAAAAAAGGCACTAAAACACCGCTTCTCTAATTTAAGATGAAATTGATTGAGCAAATTTTGGAGAACTATGAAAATTATAGAGACAAAAAGCAGTTTACAGTAAGATCCGTACCAGCGGCTATTCGATTATCTGGTAGGCATTTTCCTACTCTTAATATGAACAAAAAAGGGCACAAAAGCCGCAGAAAGTGCATTGTTTGTTCACAAACCATACTGAAAGAAAAACACAACAAATATTTTATGCTTGAAAATCATGCAATGTAGGACTTTGCGTCTCTCCGTACTTCAAGATTTTCCACACTCAGATTTCATTTTAAATCTTATTTCTTTTTGTAAATAGCCCTTGCCGTTTTTTTTTTTTTTTTTTTTTTTTTTTTTTTTTTTAAATTTGAAAGTATATTAATGTGTTTGTTAATTAAAATTTTGGAATAATTGAAACAGCACTGTCAAATATTGTTTCTGCAGGTAAATAAACTTTTTTTAATATATATATTCATATAAATTGAAGGAAAAACATTATTAAAGTCTAGTTTTAATGTTATAAGAGAGGTTAAGTAATAATCTAAAATGCTACCAAAAATTGCGGTTGTAAAACATAAACTTTATTATTTGCGATTTTATTTCTAAATTTAGGCCTAGTGGAGCAAAACACCCATCCTGTAGTATCATACCTTTAACTTCCGCTTCGTCCTGAGCGCGCGTATTAGGAAAAGGCACCCCTCATGAAAAGGTTAACAATATAAAACAAATTTATTTGGGGAAGATACTAGTGTTAGATAATTTCAGTTAAACTGAGAAAAGGGATTTGATGTTAAATTCTAATTTTCCCCTCCTCCTCTATCATAGTCTTAAAGTTGTTTGATCTACACTGTAAATACTTTACATAATACTTAGCTCTTCAGGTCACACACCTAAAAATCAGATGATAGCACATGTTCTGAATCAATTTTATCCTAATTTATAAGTTACTCATTAGCATATTCCTTCTTATATTAAAATTGATCAAACAACTTATTTGAATAATTTTACATATAAAGAAAAAATTAAATTGTTTTTTGTCACTTCCTTATGATATTTTGCATTTTTTAGGTTTTGCTAAATTATAATTCACCTTGTAATCCAAGATCTAATTATAATGAAACTCCATTGGATTTAGCTATAAAGTACAGTCATCAAGATTGTAGGTCTTTACTTGGTAAGATTTTTTAAAAATTTTTAACTAAAAAATATCTATTTGCCCATTTGTACAATGATATATTTTATATCTATTTGTCATATTTCTAGAATATTATGTTCCCCCAACTCCTTCTTCTTCAAAACAAGATTGGTTTCATGAAAATCTGGATAGAGAGGTATATCATTTTATAATTGTAGTTGTATGAGGATCGTAAAAATTAATTTTAAATTTTTAGAATGTATTTAATTTTAGTTGTTCTTTTGTTAATTTTTTTTTTAATATTCTGAGTATTTTCTTATTTGCTGTTTTTTGTTTCTGAGTATTTTCTGCATTTAAGATTTTCCATTATTCATGCACTGTCATGAATACAATTACTATGACAATGTTTTTCTAAGCAATTATTTATTCATCAAAACAAATAATCTGCTGAATATAACATTTAATTTCATTCTTCAATAAGAGTTTCGTTAATTATTATTATTTTTTAAATTAATATAATTTTATGCAGTTGCTTTTTACTCTGGTAGATTTTTTTGAAGTAGCTTTGAAGATTTTTATGGCTATTATAAATGAATTTTTGAAACTAAAGGTTCAAAAATTCATTGTGCATATTAATTCTTTAATTACAAGGGATGTATTTGTATTTTCCTTAGGGAACAGTGAACTTACTTCGTTCACAAGGCTTGAAAGATGGTATGTTTCTTGTTCGTCGTAGTACTAGGAAGAAGGACATGTACGTTTTGTCTGTTGTTCATAATTCAAATACCTTCAATTATGAAATTCAGCGCAAGGTATTAAATTTTCAATGAAGTATTTATGATTTTTATGTGCTCTTTAGTTGTGGTAGTTCTTTAAACTTTATTTAATTTGAACTAGTTTTCTGCATTATTTTTTGTAAGGCAAAGTGCACAGCGATAAATGATTTAAAAAAATCTCAAGTTATAAAAAAAATTTGGAAAAAATTTCTGGTAACAAATTATAATATAATTTATTTGTATCAAAACAACCCTGATTTTGCAAAATATTTCCTGAAATGTTATAATATATCATTACACGCATGTAATTAAAATAATTTAAAACCTAAAACCTTTATTGGCTAAAAAGTATTTTCTACAAAATGAAAAATACTTAGTTCATATAAATATTGTAAATTACTATGGAAAAAAATAATCTTTACATGAAGAATCTAATCTGCCTTTTAGAAAATATTTACATCTGATGTTTCTAGTTTTTTTCTTCTAAATTTAATAAATCCAAAGTTTATTTCATTAATTATGCAGGGATGTTGCGGCTGCGCCAAACTGCGCCAATTTTCGATATCTGCGACCAGCTGTTCCAAAAATGGTATTTTAGCCAAAACTGCACCATTTTATAATTTTTTGCAGTTTTTGTATGTTTAGTAATTACGTTAGTTCAATTTAAGACTAATTTTTTCCGCCGAAAGTCACTGAATACTAGACTTTGGAGTGAATATTTATTTTTCCTACTTTGATGGATAAAAGTACATGAAACAAAAAGAAAGAATTTCATCCTTCAGACATGCTGTTACTCTTTCGTACTACAGACTCAAGATTGACAAAAAAATGTAATTAAAAATTAAAATCGTGCCCAATAAAAAGAAATACGTTTATAGCATGTACAGCGATAGAAAATTTCTGCTTTTTGGTGGAGTCCTGCTTCTGCAGTCGATTTCTGTGTTTTTTTTTTCCTGGCTGTTTGTAAATTTTTCAAAATTGGAAATAAATTCGCGTATTGGTGAGACTATCATCCCTTGATATCAGATTTTCATCTTTTGGGGTAGCAATACTCTTCCCCGATTGCCGATTGCTCCTGTAACGTAATGTTAGCAGCCTGTGATGACCAGCTACCTAATAGGGCTGGACATCTCTGATACAAAAGATATTTAAAGTGGAAGCTAGCATGACTTGTGCAGAATGACAAGAAATAAAAAATCGAGTATTTGAACTAAATATTTTTATTTAAGTTCTAAAAGTTTTTCAAAAAAAGTTAACAAAATAAACATACTCAATTTAACAATCACCTATTACAGAAAAACATTTAACCTAATACCATTAAAAAATACAAAGTAAAAAAAAGGGATTTTTCTAATCTGATACTGCTACCTTCACAGCTGACCAAAAAAGGGATACCTTGCCTCCTGCTTGTCAGCCTTATATATATCCAGTAGCAGGTATATCATGCTAATTAGCATAATCATGCGGCTTCCTCCCCCCACTCAGCCAATCACAAAATTACACAGATCGTAGCCGCCGAGTGAGAGTTGAAGCCACATTAGTGTCTGCCGTGCAGACGCCACAAACAAAATAACTGCGAGAGTCAGCTTCCTTAACAAAAACAATCTAACTGGCGATTAAGATGGCTGTCAAATCTCCTGCCTCATTTGACTTAAATAAATAAACGAACTAAGACAAATTGCCGGGATTCACCGAAAGTTACGGAAGGTGACAATTCGGCTGCAACTTCTAACAGGCTGTTAAAAATGGTAATCAGATCGGGAAAA
This sequence comes from Pardosa pseudoannulata, assembly GCA_032207245.1. Lineage (NCBI taxonomy): Eukaryota > Metazoa > Arthropoda > Arachnida > Araneae > Lycosidae > Pardosa > Pardosa pseudoannulata. The sequence goes on from CM063502.1 coordinate 106,779,675, forward strand.
TATGGAAATTCACTAATCTAGAATATTCAGATTTATTTTTTTAAATTTATTTTATTTATGTTTTGTAAAGCCAATTTACAATTTTCCGCTCTTTACCACTGGAGAAAAATTGGTTTGAAACAAGCCTGCACAAACATGTCACAGCAAGAATCTACTGCACTGGTCGGACGCAGATTTTAATCTAACTTTTTCATTATAGTTTCATACAAATTGCCGGCGGCTTAAATATAATCTTCTCTTGCTCATCTACATAATAGCCACGTACTATCGGCAGTTTTAAAATGCCGCCCCGGTGAAGTGAATTATAAGAATTATCTCCACTGGTTTGACGTCACTAATTAATCTATACCGGGAGCGATTTCTTAACCGGAGGGGAAAAACACCTTCCAGGTTTACAGTATGACATCACTCACAATGTCGCAAAATCGAACATATGTTCAAATATCGGTTGGTTGGAGTACTACGGTCTACTGTTTCGTTATACAAGAGCTAATGAGATCGCGACCATCTGCATAAGGCGGATTTGAATGACTACGAATATCCATACCAATAGTGGGATTCAAACCCGCTAATCCCGGTACCGAAGAGAAATGTGTTATCCATTCGGCCATTGTTTGACTTTTATATAAAAGGACGTTTTATTGCGCATGCGCTATGTGACTAGAAGTTGTAAAATCGGAAAAATTATGTTTACATGTCGGAATGTGATTTTTAGGAACACTGTACCTCGTATACTCTAATACTGTCATGATATCGGAAAGACGATTTCACACCAGAGATCGGCGATCGGTTTAGCTATATTGGTGTTCGTTCACATCTTGATCAGAACTCAGTTTGGCAATCTGTGACGCGATGGAGAACGCTTTATCGATATTTCACGATATATCGTTACATCGCCCAGTCTTAACCCGTTCATGACCAACGTCTCGTATACGCGACGCAGCGATTTCACTCTTATCAGTCCAGCGTCGCCTCCACGCAATGATCTGCGATTAATATTGAGAGACCAGCATCGCATATGCGTAATAGGAGATCTGAACGTTTTATTTTAATTTTTAAATGCTAGATTTAATTACTAGACAGCGTGAACAACCGTTTTCACAACGGTCGACTCATATACCATTTACGTGCTGGTGCTCAAGGGTATAATGCATACTGTAGTGATATGCAAATCTAGTATAGGTTCTCGTAAAGGATATAAAAGGATGTTGACTAATTGAAAAAAAAAATAGACAGCAAAATTAAAATAAAGTTAGAGAAAAATAAGATAAATAATTTTAATAACTTTTTAAATATTTGAATAGCTAATTATTTAATGTAACAGTTGTAATTGGATGCCTAAAATTACTTATATCAGCATTGAAAGCTTCATTTTGCCTCATTATTTTTCAATTTTTAATTATATTTAGTTAATTTTGAATAAAGTAGTTTAAATGCAGTTATTTTACAAAAATAATTTATGAATGAGAGAATATTGGGGTGCATTTTTTATGACCACCCTGGGTAACCATTTCTTGAAAGAATGTTAGGGGGAGAAGTCTTATGTATCACCTTCTTCCTGAAGGTGTTCATGTAAAATATCAAATATCATTTTATTTTCCAAGTAAAATTTAAAACTTTTTACTTGAAATAGTGGTTTTTAGGCTCATTATAATTATTTCACAATAAATGGAGAGACAAAACTCGTATCAAAATAACTTTTAAAACTGGAGCAGCAATGCACAAAACATCATCTATTTTTTGCTCTTAATTTTATCTTCTATATTTACACCATAATCTTTAAAAAGCATTTGTATCTTCATCTATAAGTACTATCTTTTGTCATGCAGTAGTGATGTTCATCTGCATCTTTCCACCTTGTGAGTTATTCTCTTCTGTAAACTAATCAGTGTTCAGAACTCACCCAACACGTTGAAAGGTAAAATTATCTTTAGCACTAAGCACATTCTTTCTGATCTTGACCGAAAAAACACTTGATATATCTTTTACATTACATTGAAGGGGGAAAAATGACTTTCCTCTCCTGTCCAGTCCTTTTTTTTTTTTTTTTTTTTTTTTTTTAGTGCTATTTCACGTGATTTTGGAATGAAAAGTAAATATCCTACTCATATTGTTTGTAATAATGTGTAACAACTCTTTAAGCATCATGCTGTAAAGAATGCTTTCTTGTTAATAAATTTGTACTGAAGCTGTAATAAAGAAGCTTACTAGTAGTTCTCCAGCTTTGGTTTTTACTGCTAATGCTTTGTTATAACCTTTTATATGATTATACTAATCAATTACACACAAATATATGTATATTGCATATACAAATCCAACAGACCACATCAGCAATTATTGAATATTTGGCAGTTCAGAATGCTATCGCACAATCATTCTTAATTATTTGGCAGACTCCTCAAAAACTGAAGTTTATTTTTTAAATCATTACTTTGACTGCTACATAAACATTATATCCTGCTCCAAATCAGCATTTCTTCTGCTACAAAAATTCTTTCTCCTGCTCCATATCAACATTTTGGCTGCTACAAAAATGCTTTCTTCTGATACAAATTTTAAGTTTTGCTGCTCCAAAATGCTTGAAGGGGTGCAACATCCCTGAATTATGTGTATCTGGTCAAGTGAAAAACTTGAGATTAAAAGTAAACTTGGTCTTACCATTTGATAGGGATTCTTTGAACAAATCACATTAATTTCAATGTTATATAATAACAGTCAACAAAACAAACTAAAAAATGTGTTCTCTGTGGAAATGACATTAACATTTTCGTATGTTGGCTATACTAACGATATAAATGGTCAAAACCACTTGACTAGTAATCAATATTTCTTTAAAATTTATGCATTTTATTTCTATCTTACCTCTGTATAAAGTAGCAGGTCTTGCCTTATTCTAGTTTAATGTGTCATTTTATGAAAACATTTGCTAATTTCTCAGTAACTGTTTTTATTTTATATATTACTTGTTAAAGTGATAAAAGTAATTATTCCTTTTCAAATTTTATTTTTGATTTTCAAAGAACCTTACCATGATACATGTTTTTCAGTGTATTTTATAGGGGTAAAATAAAACTCAAAATCATTGAATATATTATGCCTAGGAAATTACGTTTTAACTTTTCTGAAGCAAAATATGTCGAAGAAAATGATCTCATTGTCTATCAAATAATTTATTAATTTAATAAATCTGAAGTATTTGAATTTAACAACTATACAGGGCACCTTTTTTATGCTTTACAAAATTAACCCAGTTTCTGTTGGCTAAATGTTAACAGTTCATTATTTCATTTTATAACTATCCCCCTCTTTTTTCTAATGTAAATAACATGCTTTAAAAAATTTTAAAACTGATTTTATGTTTTATGGTATTAAGCTTTTAAAGCTGTGATTTAAGATTTGGTATGCAATTTTTTTCTCTTCTTTACTAAGTATTAAATGGAGGATATTAAAGTATTGACATATTTCTCTTATGTATACATTTTATGATGTTAAAGGAAATTTGTAGTATTTCATAGATGAAGACATTACATGGATAGCATACATTAGTTTTCCTTGCTAGTTAACTACAGTACTGCTTGATCACAAAATCAGAACAAAATTACCAAGATAAGCAGTTATGTTAGCTAATACCAAGATAAGCAGTTATGTAGTTGATATGTTAGCTCTATAATAGAATATATCATATACTTGGATGACAAATACCCTCAAAAAACTTGGTCATTGTCAGTTTTTTTCCCTACAGAAAATAAACTAATTGTTTTGACTGTACAAACTAATTGTTGTGACTACTTAATCATAGAAATTAAATATGTGTATGAATTGGTCTTGGTTAGAAAATGGTTCTTATTTATGTCTGATTCAGCAAAAAAATAAATTTGAGCCTCATTTTATCTATTAGAAATTTTGTATTAGTGAGGTATTTATTTTAATATTTAATTACTAAAACTTTTCCCTATATATGTTTCATCAAAATAAAAACCTTGAATGAGTTTTTATAGTTAAATCCCATCCTGTTTAGGCTTATTTAATCAAGAATCTCATTAACATTAGGTCCCTTTTGATCTGAACGAAAAATTTGAAAGGAAATTTTGCAAACCCAAGATACTAGTCCAATAACTATAAAAAAAAAAAACCTTTAGAAGACTATAAATCACTTACCTAGTTGACCTAAATTATTATAAGAATTTAAGGAATAGTTAAAAGAAAAGATGTTAAAACCTAAACTTATAATAAATTTGTTTAATACTGTTAATTTAACTTTTTTCATTGTAGATATTAATTCCTCACTTCCAAATATGATTATTTTTTTCTTTTCAGTGAAAACTATTAATAACTTATCAATGTAATTTTTACTAATGCAGATTTGACCGATCATTATGCACAGTTTACTTAAGACTTTCTTTTGAGTACATTTACTTACAAATTTGTTATGAAAGGAACTCATGAATAGTAGGATTTTTCTTACCTAAAAATCAGTTTTGCTGAATCATATGTAATAGCATTGTTTTCTTAAGGAATCTTTATATTTATATCTCTTTCAATTAATAATAGTTCTATTTTTTTTTTTTCATAAAACTTGAAAACTTTGTAAAAGGTTTTCTGTGTGCTCTTAAAATATTTTTGTTGTTCTAAGAAAGTTATTTTTTCCAAGTATTAAATGTGTCAGTTTTTGTAATACTGAAATCATCTATAGTATATTTTTAAATTGTAAAATCTTTGTTCAGTGATCTTGCACACAAATTTTAGTTAATGCACATAACATCCCTATATTTACTCATATTACTTCCCTTACCTTTTTGTATTTTTATCAATTGTACAATGAATATATATTTTTCTAAGATTTCCTTTGCATAAGTTAAGATTTCATCCAAACCTAAATATATTTATTTTAATGGGGATTTCATTCTATTATGTTTTAAAGCATACCAAGTCAAATAATAAATACAAACTACTTTATCGAAAGCTTTTCCTCCTATCTATCTAGATTTGTGTTATGTAATTAGTGAAATGTTCGAAAACTGCAATTTACTCTTTAAAAAATCATATAGACGTGTATTCTTTTAAGTAAAGTTTAAAGTTTTTAATTAGTATGCATACTAAATTCCTGTATAAAATTTTTCAGGAAAAATTTTATTTCATTGATGATGGACCATATCTTGAATCGCTTGATCATGTAATTGATCATTACAGCAGAATGGCTGATGGTCTTCCTACAAACTTAACTTGTTCTGTACCCCCAAGTATGTCTTTTAAAAAATTACTTTTTTCTAGTTCTTAAGACAAAAAATAGTTATATGAACATGTATATATTTTTTAAAATCTATTTTAGGTGTTGCTGCACCAGGAAATGTAAAAAAGGTATATCTTAAAATATTCTTTTATGTATTTATTTATAATAGAAGCATTAAATGTGAGTAATTTTTTATTCATATTTTTAGTTCTGTACCAGAATAGTTGAGCTATTTATCACATTTAATAAAGTACTTATAAGAAACAAAATTTGTTTTAACTTCCCACATAGTTTTCCTTTATAGTATTTAAATAAAGTAATCTTTGTTAGTTATCTGGTGTCTCTCTGGTTTATTTGTTAAGAGGATTTCTCTTTTAGAATAAATTTTCAGTGAATACACCTAAGTTTCCAAAAGGCAGTAAGCCACTTTTTATGAATTGTTTTGTTAAAATTATGTACTCATTTTTAAAATTTTGTCTTAAGTATTCATTAGTATATTATAATGCTTCCTTCTAATTCTTTATAACAGTTTTTTATGGTAGGCCTTTGCTGTTAGAAAGTATATTTTCTTTTAAAATTATGTTGGAACTTATCTGTTGGATCTATTCATATAACCCCTGCAAATAAAATGAGTTATGTGCATAGGTCTAAACTAACTAGCATAACATAAATTCAAGGTATTTAATTTTTCTGTTATTGTAAATATTTATTTTATCATTCCTCTTTCATAACTCATAAGATGTTTTCCTTTGATCCTCTATTTTAGAGCAATTTTAATTTCTGAAAATGCATATTTTAGGATAATCCTTCCTCAGTTTTGAAAGGGTAATTAAAACTTATTTTGTGTTCTAATCTAAATTTTGGTTTACCTTTTTATCAAAATTTAAATTGTTATGGGGAAAATTTTTTTTAGTAATACATGTTCTTTAGTATGTTTCTATAGTATTCTATATTCGAAGAAGTTTTCATTTGAAAATATTTTCTTAAAATATTTTAGTACCATGTTTGAATCAAGAAAAAATAATTAGCCCATAAAACTATTCTTTTGTCTTAATGTTTATTCTAACTAATCTGAATCATAAATTTTCTTTTAATACTTTTTCTTTATGTTTGGCAAGTATATATTTGATATATAACATGTAATATCTGTACTTGCCTTTTTCATTACAAATGCTTTATATGAATTTAATAATTTGTTATATTCTAGTTTAATTTTTGTTTTAGGAAACAGCTGAGAATGTTATATATAGTAACACATCTGCAGATGTTTCTAATGGTAGATCTCTTGCTGAAAAAAGAGTTGCTAATTCTTATCGGCCAAACTTAATACGCCGAGAATCTTTAAGACTAGGTAATTTTTAAGAATAACCTGTGAAATTTTTTATTCATATTTATGTAACTATTATATTTATTTATAACTACCTTTTATTATCCTTAGTTGGGATTGTTCTAAAATTTTATTTTCTGAAAATATTCATTCAAGAAAGCCAAATTTAGTTATTGCTTAATGTAATAGTACTGTAAGCATGTATATTTTACAGTGGTGATATCACAAATGCATTATTAGCTCCTTATTAATTGGCTTCCAAAAATTGAAATGACTTGAAAATATACAATCACAAGTTTTATTTTGTAATTGGGAACCTCAAGAATGTTCACTTTTGGGGTCTGGTTAATACAAAGCTTAGGAAATTACAAAGTTGATGAAAGGATTGGAAACATGTGCTTTTTAATATTGTACATTGGGGAATATTGTGGCGTAATATTGTAGGCACTGGGAAAAAAAATACTTATTTGAATAAAACATTTGCTGCCATCACACAGTTATATAATATAATCATTCTGATCTGATAGGTAATTAGTTATAAAGTGATTATTATAATTTCAGCACTAATATATAAATTTTAGAATCTAAGATCTTAAAAATATGCTATAATGTGTAGTATGAAATAAATTTAATATTTTCAAAGATTATATATATATATATATATATGAACAACTGCATTAGTTTGTAATTTATATAATAGACTTTATACATAATTGTAATATGACATTAACTACAAATAAGAGGTAGTTTTAAATTTAGATAATTTGTATTTTATTACATAATCTTAACAGATAATTTGAGTATTCCTACTCTGAGACAGCACATAGAGAATACCCTAGCATCCTTTCACAAGGTTGCATTACAGTCCAATAATGGTGGTGTTGAGTTTCATGAGTGAGAGGAATGAATAGCTTTTCTCACAAAGGGTGGGAAGTTTCCTTATAGCTACAAAGAGTGAAAAGTTTAGTTATTACTCTAATACTAGGCTAGATGCAGAGAATAAGTCAAATAGTATTGCTTATTTTTAAATTTTGCTCAATTTCTGTACAAGAATTTTTTGGTACAAAAATTCAGCACAAAAGATAAAGTATAATGGTTTTAAGTAAGGATAATTGTACCATTATTGTTCACTGTCTGCTTAACAGCATAAATAGCATGTCAATATAAATTTTTAACATGTTTTTTAATTGCAATGTTAAGAAAGAAAGCATTTATTGTCATCTTTTATTTTCTGTATGATTAACTATTTTTTATAATTATAACTTCTTAAGTGATAAACAGTTTTTCTTGGGTGGTTTTAGGTAAACCCTGTGTTAAACTTGCATGTAAATGGATTTAAACAATGTTGCTCCTATTAAAAAAATATAAATGTATAGCTTCTTAATTTGTAGTTTTGAATTGTAATAAATGTACATTATTCCCGTGTACAATTTGCCTTAGACATGAGGTTGTGACTTGAAAAGCTAACTCTTATTTAAATCTTTTTTTTTTTTTTTTTTTTTTGGTTTTGTTAATCTATGTGTAGTAAGAAAAAGTAAACTCCAAACTAGCCAATGTTACTTTTTTTGTTGTTGACTTTATAGGTAGATAACAAATAAATAATCTAATTATTTTTAGGACCACCTGTTGGAGAAGGAGAATTTGGATCTGTGTTACGAGGGAAATGGACTAGTTCAAAAAATATAGAGGTTTGTAAATGTCTTGCTACTGTTATTTTATTAACATACTCCAATCAGTATGGACAGAGCATCTAAAGCAGAGCAAGTAATTAAATTCTAATGCAAGTTTTTTTGTGTGATTGAAGATATATTCAGAATTTGTTTATATTTTATAAAAAAAAAAAAAAATATTTAGATATGATTAAATGAATATCTTGTCTCTATTATCACATATTGCTTTGTCAGTTTCTATCAGTATCAAAGAAATGCATATATAATAGTGCAATGTCAAAGTTTTTTTAAGCTAAATAATCTAGAATTTATTTACTTGTCTTTGAAATTTGAAGCTTATCTTATGAATATAATTAAGAGTTGATAGCTTAAAGCAATTCAAAATAAAAGAAATTTATAAAGGATTGAGTTACTGTTATCATATTTATGAAATACTTACCAGACATGTATTCACTCAACTCTGTACTATTTACTATCTTACAGATTTTAAAGAGGAGCAAAATATTACTATCTAATTTTGCTGTATAAATTGATTTACATGTTACATACCATGTTTAAAATAGCTGAAAAAATTGCATCTGATCCAGAAAATGCATTTTATTTTAAAGTATTATTTTTTACTTGCAGAAAGTTTAGTTTCTGAAGTTTTTATTGCTTTATGTAATATGTGTTTTGGTAATATACCAAAATTATTATTCCTAAAAGTAGATATATAAAATTCTCTCTTTTCCATTCTCATTTTATAATACCTAATTTCTCAGCCATAAAATGCCAGATGAAGGAGTGGTCTCTGACTTAAATTCTTTTTACCCTTCTCTCAAAACTAATGCTGATATAAATGCTAAATTTCTGTTCTCTGATCACATTTTTCAGATATCTTAAATGTTCAAGGTTTACTCTTGCTGCCCTAAATTACTGAACAGTCTTAAGTCTCAAGATAACGAGATCATATAACTGACTTGCTGAGGACCAACATTGTTAAACAATATGTATATTGTTGGAACATTCTATACAAAGCTGTTGAACTGTACAGACAGTCAATAGAGCAATGCATATTGATTTTCAATATTGGACTTCATTTTATTAATGACTTCACAGCTGCATTTTGACTACAGGTTCTTGCCTAGCAAGTATGAGTAAATTAAATAATAGTGGCTAATCTCCTGTGTAATCTGTCGAGATATTTTCACTGGTTATATATATAAGAAGAATTAGTTCAGAATATGACATTAAAAGTTATGCTTTTTTTTATCGGCTGTTATAATTTAAGAATTTATGTAGTGTATATTACTGTTACTGAAAATTTTCATCTATATTATGTTATAAACTGGATGTCTAAAAATAATTATAATTAACACTTTTTAGATAGGTAGCATAATTACATTGAAGACTAAAATGCTGTGCAAACTTAGTGTCACTATCATTTTTCTACAGATTACTGTTTTTATTTGCTTATTATACATTATTTATGTATAAAATTTAATAGCTTGATGTTGCTGTGAAAACACTGCGAGATGAACAAGTTCAAAGTTGCAAAGAAGAATTTATTCGAGAAGTAGAGGTGATGGTAGGATTAGATCACCAGTGTGTTGTGAAATTATTAGGAGTATGCCTAGGTCCTCCATTAATGATGGTAGGGTTTATTTTTGTACTAGTTCTTTCATGTTAAAATTTTGTCTATTTATAATAAAGCAATTATATAGTATATAAATAAAATATAAAAATTTAATATTTAAAGAGTGTAAAATATTATCTTGTGTATTACTAAATTTTAAGTATTTTTTTTTTTAAATATTGTAGGGTAGCATGTTTTCAAATTTCATGTACATAATTATATCTGGAGTTCTTGGAGTAAAATTGAACATAACATTAATTTCTGTCTCAATTTTTTAAAATTGCTTAATGTATAAAATTAGTGGGTTTAAAAATTTAGATTAATAGAGATAATTGAATATACAATTTTTTTTTTAATCTTTAGCTTGGTACCAATTACATCTTACTTGTGCATGACTTTTTAAATTAAAATTTTGCCAGATGAAATCTTATGAATCTTCCAAGGCATTTTCAAAATGTTTGAAATATAAAGTTTGAAAAATTTATGTAAAAATAGGAAAGATGTTAAGTTTATAATTCTAAAAGAAATGGCTTCACACACACACACATACACACACAAGTGTGTGTGAGAGAGAGAGAGAGAGAGAGAGAGAGAGAGAGAGAGAAATGAATTTCTTAGCACTGCTTTCCCCTATTTTTTTTTTTTTTTTTTTTTTTTTTTTAATTTTAAAATAATAGTTCTAGAGCAGTTATCCTATACTGATGAATGTTCATTACTAGAAAAGGTTTTTAGTTTATTTAGAAGAGCTAACTCTTCTTTAACGTGATAAAGTCTGAACAAAACACTTATATGTATTTCATGCATCTTTGTTGAATTTTCAAATCCTTAGCTAAGAAATTTTATAATTCTGTTTTCTTATTTTAATGAAGTTACTTACTGGTTCTCCCAGGTTCAAGAATTAGTTCCTATGGGTTCATTACTAGACTACTTGTTAGACTATCCAGATGCCATTAATCTGAAGGATTTGCTTTTATGGTCTGCAGAAATTGCTTGGGGTATGACATATTTAGAAAGCAAAAGATTTGTTCACAGAGACTTAGCTGCTAGAAATATTTTACTAGCATCAAAAAGACAGGTATGAATGTTCTTTGTTTTTATTTAATCTGGGAGTATTTTTCTTTCATCATTCACTTTTCTTTAATATTCTTGTTGTTTGATATTTTTTTTCCAGGCCAAAATTAGTGATTTTGGTTTATCTAGAGCTTTAAGAGCTGACAGTGAATATTACCGGGCAAGTACTGGTGGGAAATGGCCAGTTAAATGGTTAGTAATTGAAAAGGTTCTTTATTTTGTTATAAACTAGTAATTTTCCATTACAAGTGCATTTAAGCCTTAAACTATTATCACTATTTTAAGTGATAATATGGGTTGTTTCACTTGCACTTAGCTTAAATTTTTATAAAAATCATACTACTGATTATATAATTAATGAAATTTCCTTCAGACATTTCTATGCATATGAGAGGCTTTATGGTATTACTGTGTGAATTCAAATTGTGTTAGAATTCAGAGGGATCAACATTAGCTAAATGTAGCATATTTGAAGTATTATATTTAGTCTAGAGATAACAAATGTTTGTTAAAACTAATGAAATTAACTTTTTAAAACTTCTTTATTTTGGTAGTTCTCTCATCATAGGCTTTTAGAATCATTCACTTCCAACAGGAGACGTATATAGCTTCTCTAGTGAAAATAGCAATTTGGTTTTCCCTTTCACTGTTCTTGCTGGTAGTTCTGGAGTTTCTTCATGCTAACCAAGTGACTTTTGCTATAGCAGATACTTCAACAATTGAATGATATAATTTTATGTGCCTGCATATTTTTCAATATAAGCAAGTGATAAATATGTCATTTTATGATTAGTATTAACTCATATTTCCTCATAATCTTAAATTATCAATTTTTAGCAGAAATCAGCAACCAAAAGAGAATCTTTAATCAGATGTGTATAAGAGACAAATTAAGCTTATGCACATTTATTTGGCATTAAAGGGTGCAATTAAAAGATACACATGCCAGTATGTGCCAAAACTATTGTTGTCACATATGCCATCACACATCAAGACATGATCTTAACAAATTTCATTATTTTAAATTTTTATAGACAAAATTTAGGCCTAGAAAGAATGGGACAACACATTTGAAAGAAAGTATGTCATATGCATAAAGCTCTTTTTTATATAAATAATATTGAATATTGTGAAATATTTAAAAGTATTCCATTAAAGTATTTTATATCTTAGATTTAATTTTTAGATGGTGTTTTAGATTATCAATTCTGTTAAACTTTTGATACATTTTTTAGGTATGCTCCTGAATCTGTAAATTATGGTACTTTTTCTCATGCTAGTGATGTTTGGAGTTATGGTGTCACATTATGGGAAATCTTCACATATGGAGAACCACCTTATGGAGAAAAGACAGGAAGTGAGGTATAACATTGTAATATTTAATGCTGTTTAAAAATATTTTTATTTTGGGGATTTAGTTTTTTAAATGAATGTATCCCTTCTTATATATTAAAATTTTTGTTTGCTAAAGTTAATATATTCACATACATATTAAAGACTGTTACAATCACTCTCTGGTGTCCTTCCTGAGAAATATTCAGCATGGTATATTGAATTCCTAAAGGCAAAAATGAAAAATTATTGCAATTCAAAATTCTAATTTACAAACTGTGTGCTTATGCTTTTATTAACCGTTTTTATTATCTCATTTTATTTGGTTGACATTATCTGTTAAATGTTATTGCAGCTTATATATATATTTTGAATTTTGGGTAACGTTTTGAAGAGAAATCACACTCTTAGCTAATACAAGGATGGTCTTATATTCAGAAGTATATGATGAGGGTACAATGGCTTTCTTTAATTTTATATTTGCATAAGACTGTTAAATGAAAATCTTCACATATGACATTTCAATAATTAAGATGCATACTATAGTCATGTATGCAGTGCTAATAACTTTTTTTTCCATCCTTTTTACTTTTTTACAGGTTATACAATTTATTGAATCGAACCAAAGACTCAGCATTCCTGAAGACTGTCCTGAAAAGATTAAACAAATAATTAATGAGTGTTGGTTGTATCAACCAGAGAAAAGGCCTACTTTTAGTTACCTGTATCACTCTTTTTGTACTGATCCTGAATATTCTGAACTTTGGGATTATATTAGAAGTGATTAGTTTTCTCTTGTTTATCTGTGAAAGATATTTATACTGTTCATTAATATGTTTCAATTTTGAAATAAATACAAGCTAGCTTGCTGTAATTTTTATCTTCATTTATGTATATTTATTTTTTTCAATGCCAAATGGCATATATAAACTTTTTTCCTATTGGAAAAACTATATTGTAAAAATTTTTAATGTTATCCTGTAGCATGTCTTAATGGTTGATTAAGTAAAATATTGCAATGTTTATACTTTTAATCATATGCTATTCTTATTTGCCATTACATGCAACTTAATTTATCAGAAAAACTTTAAAGTATATGGCATTACATATCATTTCTTCTTTCCTTTCCTCTGAAATTTTGTTGTAATATTTTAGGTCTTTTATTCTTGTACAATTAAAACTCCTTAAATATTTTCTTTTAATCTGATTATCATTTGACTGTTTGTAATTTTATAAAGAAATTTACTAAAGTGCTCCTATTTTGCATTCATTTAAAACCCTTTCTGCGACAGTGTAAGCCTAAGTATGTCATTTTTAATTTTTAAGTATACTCCATGGACCAGCAGTTTTTGAATAATAGTGCTGTCATCTGTTGATTGTAGAAGGAATCTAAAGAAGTTCTATAAATCTTCTATAAAGTTTTTTGAGTTTTCTTTGAGTTAAAAATAATTTTATATGATACTCAGACACTGCCGGAAAGGGTTGATAAATATTTTATGTCAATAGTATTTAAATGTTTTTATCTATGGTATTTAGACATTTTTATCTATAGTATTTAAATAGTTTTATCTATATTTTAGAATCTATTGAGATATAGTTAATTTGAAATAGTAAACATTGATGTACTAAATTTCATGAAGAAAATAAGACAAAAAGTATAGTCTTCATTTAAGGTTGTATTAGCTTAGTTTATTACTATAATCTTCCTTTTAAATACTCAAAAAGTGTTGCCAATTGGGCAGTTTGGGATATACTGCAGAATGCTGTTTTTATATAAAGAATATTTATCTACCTTTTAAAAACTTTTTATATGAAAGTGCATTATTTTTTATATCCTCGACTGTATATACACTGTAAAAATGGAGGTATTCTTTTTTTGCAAAGGATATTTTCTAATTTTTCTAATGTTAAATTCAATAAAGATGGTACTCATTCCAGAGTAAAAGTATGCTTCTTGATAGTTTATGTCAATAGTTTTTCATTAGTTTATTTCAATTCTTTTTAAGACAAAATATGGTTTAAGATGTTGTATACTAATATGCAAAAAAAATAGATGGCATTTAAAATATGCACAAGAAAAAAATGCTAATAACAATAGCAAGCACATGACCAAATCAATACTAATCCCGTTCAGTGAGAGCATAAGGTAGAATAGTGGATAACATGTGCCGAGCAATGGCCAAATTATTGGTGCACTGATCTTTGGTACTGGAGTTCGTAATTTCAAATCGCACTGTTACATGGGTGCTCATTATTTAGAATTGGCTTTAAGCAGTAGGTCCCAGTTTCATTAGCCTTCATATTGAAAAAAGGTAGACTATGCCACTCCAAACCAAACCAGTGGATTACATGCCTGGCTAGAATCCTGGAATGCTATATTCAAATGTAGGTAAATGCCCGAGACTCTCTCTGTATTTAAAAAATATCCTCTCTCCAGGATCAGAAGCAAAAATCCTCTCTGAAGGTAATCAAAATTGGGGAAATCAGCTATGACATTGCTAGTGCCTTTTATACTCATCAGATTCAATGATCTATTGTGAGCCAAAATAGCAGCATACAATCAAATTTTTATTTCAAAATTGTAGTGTGATACTTTACTATCCAAGTTCATGGGTTCAAAATTTACTACAGGCACAGATGTTAATAGCCAATCATAATCAGCTTTTAGCACTGTGTCAGTCTATATTTCAGTATGTCAATTTGTAGGGCTCCAAATCGACGCAATAAAAATTTAGCTGCACTTTTATATTTTTTAATATATATGTATGTATGTATATATATATATATAAATGTGAGTGTTTAATGAAATATTATATTAATTTGAATTGTATGTACCCTTTTTACATATTTCAAAGTTTCACTTTTACGTGTATGTTTGTTGAAATATTTATTAGAGTTTAATGTTTTGTTTGTACATATTGCGTCAAAGAGAGACACAGTTAAGCAGATTGGATTTTGTTCTTTAATAACTAGATTTTTTTGCCTTTTTAATCTGATAACCGCTAATAATTTGTTATTTTTATTTTAAATGAATTTTTATAACATTGTTATTTTTAGGCTACAAAAATATAATATCTATATACTTTGTTTTACATTGCATTTATATTCAGATTTAGTTATGTTACTCTTATGTATATTTTCAGAACTGTTTCAGTTTATATTGCTAAATTTCATGCTTACACTGGTTGAATTTAACAATTTTTTTATGTGTAGTATAAGTACATTAATGGGTCTTTAAGGCTCATTTTATGCAATATGCATAATAATCTTACTTCAGAAATGCTTCCTCCATCTTTATTAAATGTCTATAAAAAAAATGTTTACTGTTAGGAATGTACATTTATGATTATCCATTATAATATATTCAAAATTTGAATTAAGTTGTTACTTTTTTAAAGATTATATCCCTGTGTTCAGTTTCTGTATGCTAGGCATGCTAAAATATTGTAATATTTATGAATATATGCATAAGTGTCTAGAATTTTAAAGTTAAAATTTTTTTTATTTTCTCTGAAAATATTAATATATTGCATTTTAAGCATTTAAAGTGTATAGTATAATGTATTATATATATATATATATATATAAAATTTACTTGTACATTCGTACTTACATTCAAGTGATGAATAGAGATAGTTTATGTAATTAAATGTTGTCCAGTTTATTTTACTTTATAAGATCTCTATCTCAGATGCAGTACTTTGATGTTACCTAATCTTTTATTTTTGTGGGAAACTATGATTCTTCTGTCAGAATAGTCAGTTTCATGCTAGTTGATTTTTTTAGACTACTTGCTTCACATTTGAGCTAGATCCTTATTCTCATAGTTTGTTATAAACTTTAACCACTTACCAGTTTTACCTGAATACTGCTCGGGTATAGGAAATTGGGACTTGAACACCACTTGGGAAATGCATTTTCTTATACTGATCTTCTGATTAGAATGGCTTCTTCAATTTTTTTAGTTTGAAATGTTTTTAATAGAAGTTGCTACAGGCTAAAAAGAACTGTAAAACCAGCTCAAAGACAGGCTTTTCTTTTTGATGTTAACATGTGAAAATTGCAGTTAGTCATTGTATTAAGCTTTGCAAATGTTATTTCTCTTAAATTTTGTAATTGGTGATAGTTTCATAACTGAATATAATTCTGATATTAGATCAGATAGCAAAACCAAAATTTTCCTTAATGATTCTGGCAGTTCTGAAAGTTTATCAGACTTTTCTAATGATGAAAACATGGAAATTTTAGATGATCTTGCTCAAGTTAGAAACTTTTGTGAAATACCCCCAACAATAAATGATCTTCTACCATCAAGATTTCCTTTTGCAGCAAATCTTGCTATTCATTTGAATAGTAATGTGAATGATGGAACTCTATACTTTCTTGATAACCTGATTAAAATAATAGTTTCTGAAATGAATAAATATGCAAATAGGTGTATTTATAACTGTAATCCATAAAGAAATGCGAGTGATTTTAGAAATTTCTCCAGCTGAAAAAAAGACCAATGAGTGTGTTTTGTCTGTTTGTTGAAAAGGAATGATTGTGGAAAATGGACAAGAGAAGAAACCAGATATTTTTTGTCTAGATTGTGATATTGGACTATGTTTATCTCTTTTAAAATTGATTTTACCAAAGCCAAATTTTTGATATGAAAGAAAAATGCAAGTATTAAAATAATGTATGCTTTTTTCTAACATTTATTTAATTCAGTGTTTGACATATGGTCTAACATTTGGAAAAAAGCTCACTTAGAGGTTCACAAAATGCCCTATTTTTGCCATAATTCAAAAAATTATAAATTAATAACTGTAACAATTGTATCAGTTTTGACTGCTGGTTTGAATTCATAAATTATAGATTAATACAAAAATGTTTATGAAAAATATGCTTATTTTTGGATGGAATATGGCAGAAAAATGAAACTGGTTTGTGGTTAATGTATAATATTCTTTTCATCCAAAGTTTTAATAAATGTGACATATATTTTTGAAGGAAAAAAAATCAAAAACTCTTATTTCATTTGCAGCAGGTAATTTTTATATCTACTGCCATTATACCCAAGAGGAGCTTAATTACTTCAATGTCTTTTTAATTAAACACTTGTTTCTAATCTAATTTTATCCAGTGTAATTATGTTTCTATTGCTCGTTATAGAATAGCAGCATCCACAATTATATTAGACATATGATCATTCTTATTTACCAGTTTATTATAAATTTGTTCTTAAAACTATGGTAAAAAAAAAAACTTGCATTTGGTATCAACACAAAAAAGCATTAAAAATTTGTACAATGGCCAAACATATAGAGAATTGTCATTCAATCCTGGAGCCTGTTGCTTTGTATCCTATAAAACCAACATGGATGTTTATAACCATTCAGAATATGCATTTATAAGTAGATCCCTGTCTCATTAGATCTGGTATGTTAAAAAGTAAATCATAGTGCTCATAATCATATTAGTTAAACAAAAGATAAACTTGAAGTCAAAATAATTATGCTGTATAAATTATGCTTAATAATTCTTTATTAGTTTAAAAATATTCGTTGATGTTTTATGTAAACTGAAATGATATGGCCGTTAAGAAGTGGACAGTTATAATTACCATATAACCTGTAAGATAAGTGAAAGATCAAAAGAATGGTAAACTAATCTTTAATTCTGCATTTTTATGTATTCATCTTGCCATGTATATTGATGCAAAAGTTTGACTTCTATTCATATTGTTATTTTTAATTGCATTTATATTTTTTTTAAACCATGGATGATTAGCATTTAGTACCTTATTTGTTTGTAATTCAAAAATTCAGCTTGCATAATTTATACTGTTTAGAAAGCTGACTTACCAACTGATTTAGAGCATACGAACAAACTACTAAGTGCTATATATAAAGATTTTAAATTAATTCTTGTTTAATTATCAAATTGTTGTGTAATTTCTTTTTAAATTTAAAATATTTAGAATTTTTAAATTTTTTTATGTACTTAATGTGTTAGCAACATTAAAATGACTGCTTCAGTAGTATTAAATCAGTTGTGTAATTTTTTAACATTCTTTTTGATATCTGACCTGGTAACTGTAATCTTGAGACAAATATGTTCTTATGTCTCATTTGCTGTTAATATAAAATATTAGCTATTCTATGCTAATTTCTGTCTTTATAAATATAAAAAAAATTAAAAATTCTAATATTTTTTAAAAGTAAATAAGATTGTAATATTTTTTAAATTCTAATCTTATTTTTTAAAAATGTTTCTGTGCAGGGAAAAAAATTTTCAATGATGTGTTATAAAATTATATTTTTTGTAGATACCATACATATATATATATATATATTGTTAAATAAATTATTTTTGCATTTTTAGTTTGTTTTCTTTTGATTTTTACATGACGGTTGTTTGCACACTAGAACATAAACTGAACTTTCTGTACATTTACTGATTTTATTTCAAAACTCAAAATATTCTGAAAATATTGCACATTTAATCTCTAAAAATTGCTTTCCAATCTTTGGATTTAAAAGGTGTTAAAATTTTTCCATAACTGCATGTCAAATTTTGAGAATTAAGAATGCATGTAAAATAAAGATCTGAAAACAGCACGTTGGGAATTGCCTGTAATTCATAATACTAGACCAGCAGTTTCTACTTGTTTTCCCCGTGTAATTGTTAGGATTCCAATCAAAACGTTTATGTGAAATTCTCTAATTTTATGCTTAGAAATATTTCATTTGTAATCTAAAATTAAAATGAACCCTCCCAAATTAGCATAAGCGAAATCGGTTATTTGTCAGATTTCGCAGTGCTGCGTTTTTTAATACTCGTGTTTCAATAACATTCTTCCTTTTTCTAACTTCTTTCGGTGTGTGTTTATATCCTCCTTCCCTCGCGAATGGTAGAGCGCTGCTCTTCGGAACCTGAGTTCGCGGGTTCGAATCCCGCTGCTGGCATGGATGTTTGTAGCCGTTCGGAATTGGCTTTAAACTGTAGGTCCCGTTCTCATTAGCCCTCGTGAAAAAACAGTAGACTGTAGAGCTGCAAACCAAACCAAACCTCCTTTCCTCGCCACGTCTAACGCTATTTTTCGGTAGTAAAGGTCGATATTTGAAAAATATGTGCGAATAACTGTCGGTAATGTCGAAACTGAAATTTCTACTACAGCCTGAAGAATTTCCTGTTATTTGTTTAACCCGTTTTGAACATTTAGATAGTAGTGTTCAGACCTTTCATTTGTGTAATGCCTTCTAGGGGCAAAAAGAGAAAGGAGAGGTAGTTATGGTTCGACTGGTGTAGTCGGACAAAAGCGACGGCATATATTTTTAGTTACGTTATAAATGGTGAAATTAATTAAAATGAACTTTCATGTGTATGTGCAGTATTTTGTGAACATGAGGTTCGAGCCGGAGCTGATTTGCAACCTGGATTATTAAATTTTGGTGAAATCGAAAATACGCAAACGTTGGAACTGGTGGCGGGCGAATACTATTACAGAAATTCAGGACCCATGGCGCCCCGAAACAAACGTACATGTTGTTCCAGAATGACATCCCGATAGATGTGGCCTGTCATCGTTACACTCTGAACATGCAGGTCAGTTCTGGAACCAAGAATAATTCCTCCCCAAACGAGCCATCCTGCACCACCGTAACGGTGTCGTTGAATGGTGTTCTCTTGGTGGTAACGGGTACCTGGCGCTCTCCATATGAAAGTCCGGTGAGAATCAGAATGTAAACTGAACCTGGACTCATCGGAAAACATCACACAAGACCACTGTTGCGGTGTCCACAATGCATGCTCTCTAGCCCAGTATAATCGCAGGCGACAGTGAGTTGCGGTAAGGGGAACACATCTGACAGGCCTACGAGCATATAGACCAATGTTCCCTAAGCGTCTGTACACAGTCTGCCTTGAAACTGTCGTACCGGTAGCTGAAGAGAGCTGACGAGACAGGTCTGATGCTGTACTCCGTCTGTTTCTTTTAGCAGTAACTGCCAAATACCGGTCATCATTCGGCGTAGTAACTCGGGGGCGACCTGTACTGTAACATCTACTCACATTACCATCATGTTTGAATCGTTGACAAAGCCTGGAGATGACACTCTGGGCGATTCCAAGTTCCTCGGATACTTCCAGCAGTGTACGGCCACATTCCAGTCGTCAGATAATTCTACCACGTAAAAAATCATCCAAATGCTTCCTTTGTGTCATAACTATGCGGTTATTGCACTGAAAGGCTTTTAAAGCGCTTGTGAACAATTTTACTTCTTTGCTACCATTCCTTATATACCCCTTTCATACCCTCTCGTCATTGTGACGTACTATCCGCGCCATCTGGTGGTTTCCTGCAATTTGCATATTCTTCTTCAAGATGTGTGTGATAATTCTACAGGTGAAATTTTTATTTTAGAGCTCAATTTCTGTGTGATTCTGAATTATCCTTAATTTATGGACATGAGTGTACATTTTCATTTGTTTTGTTACGAAGGTAATACATCTCGAAATTGTAGGTGATCTTACTAGTGATGCATTTATTGCTGCGATGAAGCGACTTTTTTCCAGAAGAGTTAAAGCTGCCAAAATTTATTCGGATAACGGGAAAACTTTGTTGGAGTTAATGATAAGAGTTAAAGAGATTTATTAAGATTGGTAAGGACAAAAATGAGCAATATTCAAATTTTCTAACTAGTGAAGGAGTGAGTTAGCATTTCATTTCTCCTCATACGCCACATTTCGGTGGACTTGGGAGGCTGGAGTGAAATCTTTTCAGTTTTACTTAAAAAGAGTTGTTGGAAATTTAACGTTAACGTATGAGGAATTCTTAACCATTGTTAAACAGATTGAAGGACCACTCGTTCCTTTGTCGGAAGACACGAATAAAGTAGAAGCCGTTCCTCTTGCTCATTTCCTTATTGGTAGACTGCTTACCTCAGTTGTTGAGCCTGACTTAAAAAAATTAAAGGAAAATAGACTCAAACTATGGCAAAAGATCCCTAAATATACCCAGCTGATCTAGAGAAAATGGAGCCTTAACTACTTAAACAATATGCAACAAATAACAAAGTGGAAATTTTTAAAAAATGAGGTCAAAGAAAAGAATATAATTGTTTTCAAGGGTGATAATTTGCCTCCTTGTAAATAGGCACCAGGAAAAATAACCGAAATCATACGTGAAAAGGATGATAGGGTGAGATTGGTTGTAGTCAAGACTTCATCAGGCGAATTTAAACGGCCAATTACAAAGATTTGTTTGTTACCTTGTAATGAGTAGTGTCTGAATTTTTTAATTTTATGTGCTTTAACATTTCTATTTGTGTACAAATATCTGCAAAACCTTTATAACAAAATAGTTTTCTGTTTAAGTTTAAACGATTTTTCATGGTTTTTTCCCACATCTTCTTCCTGTTTAATATCGAATGGGTGACGATAACACCCCAATTTGCTAAATATTCATAAAATTTCCTTAAGGAGAAATTGGTTAAAGCAGATGGCATATTTTATGTTAAAGTAGTCACTTTCCGTTTCCCCGGTCAAAAACTAAAACGAACACTAAGTATATCAATTCAGATGCTATCAGAATGCATTATATGGAAACTCCTTGTTTAATATCGTCATCTAAAGTGATATAGACACTCTGTATCGAAATTTTGGTAGGTTTTAAATCCCACTTGTCGTCCCTGTTCAGCAAAATGCGAATGAAAGCAAATTCAAATTCTCTTTTGGTTTTTGTTCCAATTTAGTTGAAAAAAAATATTCCATTTTGTTCCTGACCGATCAAAATCCTGTTTAAAATATATTTTAAACAGGGTTTAGACAGATTTTTTTTTCAAAAAAGCCATTTTCTTGTAAATACTAATATTACTAAAAGTTCATTGTTTGGAAGAGGAGTTCTAAGGATTTCCAGCAACTAAACAATCAAGCGCCTAACCGGGTACATATGGCCGTGAGACCCTCCAGGCTGATATCGGCAGAGAGTGACAGATCGCTAGTATAGGGCCACCCCACCTTGCACTACGCCCTTCGAAGTACCCGACCTGAGCTCGTCGTGCCGCAGGAGCAATCCACGAGCGAACGCAGAAGACGGAGGCTGCTAAGAGGAGGGAATTTGGAAAACTACTCTTTAGAAAAATAAACAACAGCATTGATTGCATTTAAATTAAAACACCACTTTGAAGGAGAAAACATGGCAATATTCTAAACCAAATTATTAGAAAAAATTAAATGCACAATTGAAATCAAAGTGCTGGTATAAAAATGTCAAATTAAAATATATACATCTTCGAAAACTTTATCTTAGGTGTAAACTTAAACCAATATTCCTTATGCAAATACATTTCAATGTGATTACATAATTCATGCCAAATAATTTATATAAGATCTTAAAAATAAGTAATAACTCTATGAATGCATCGATTTATCCTTTGCAATTCAAAATACTTAAATAATTTCTAATAGTTATGAGGTAGTTTGAAAAAAAAATATGTAATAATGGAATTTTTACAAATCCTATCTCGAGGTTTGCGCAACCCTCACTAATTCCGGCATCATCAAGAGATACACTAGAGCATCCAGTAATTTTCCAAATTCTCCCATGGCCGCTAGCCAAACGATGACCAAAAAGTTAGCACGCTGATCTTTGGTACTGGAATTCATGGATTCAAACCCCACTAAGGCATGGATATTAGTAGCAGTTCGGAATTAGCTTTAAGCAACAGGTCCTAGTCTCATTAGCCCTCGTGTTGCACAACAGTAGACCGTAGCGCTCCAAAATATACCATACCATATCCATGAACGCTACTCTGCTGCTTACTAATGGCACTTTCGCTCACTAATGGCACCTTCGACGCGCCAGGCACTTTGACGGAGATCTCCCGAGTGAGATACCCTTACTTGAGATCTTTCCACCACCTCTGGGGCAAGCTAAGAAAGCCTCATGGCCATATGGGGCTGGATCGGTACACGAATGTAGTATTTAATCTCTAATATTATGTTACATTACTTAAATATGTTTACGATGGGTAACGTTATAATAATAGTATGAAATATCAAAATTGTTACTCATTTAAATTCTTAAGTATTTATCAAATATTTCAGCTATCTTTAAGAAAATATAGTGTGTAACATCTTAATGTTAAGCTAAAGATGAAAAGGTTTTTTCTTAACTATATCTCATAAGTTAGAAGTTCCTGGATTCCTCAATCGTTTAATATTATTAACAAACAAAAGAAATCTAAAAAGAGCACAAAAATATCTAGATCAAAATACATTAAAATATCTTAAAAGTTGTTAATTTATATCATTTTAACGATATTTTATGTGATAGAACCCTCAGAGTAACAATAAAAATTAAAATATTCATTACTACTTACTTAAAAACACTTGAGAACTATTGGAAATTTCATACAACATAACCAAAATGAACAATCAAATTCTATTAGCAATCAGTCAGTGGCTGGTAGAAAGTGTTCGCTGTTGTTTTGGAAACATGTTATTGAATAAGAAATAACGATAACTCACTGATTAATGAGGGGAAAAAGCCCACCTGAATGCCTCCCTCCCATTTACAAAAGCTTTTTTTGAACATTTATGAATTGCAATGAAAATAAATCCAATAATCTATATAAATAAGATATTACATAAAAAACATTAATCTTCAGCACGTAATAATTTTGTTGAAAACCAATATTCGCAGTCGATTTTATGAACATTAAATGATTCGAAATTAAAGCACATAACTGCACTTTTTTTTAGTGTAAATGTGATCATGATAATTCAATTAAATTTGCAAATAATTATCTTAGAACAAACAGAGCCTTCTACTAATCATTTGTCCTTGTAACTTTCAAATATGACATGAATTCGAATTTCGAAGCCAAAATTCCAATTACTGAAACCAGTCATTTCAGTAATTCAACTGAATTGAATCGATATTCTAAAGGCGCTCAAGTCAATTTCAATAATATTTGATCATTCACAAGTGAGTCATCTCGGTAATCAGAATTTGCTCCATTGTTTAAAATTAATGAAGTGAACCGAGAAAACATTTTCACTTTGTATTTTATCACTAAACAGAAGCAATTCCCTAATTATATACGTCTTCTATGTATGTGAATTTCTTTCGTACCCAACCTTTGATCTACATTGTGAGTTATATATAGTATCTAATTAAAAGTTATTAAATGCAAAACAAACATTTTATACATCTTAGAAATGGTTAATATATAACACTTATTTACGTTTACCATTTCCGTATTATTTTGGTAACACTACTAGTATTTTGTACGTTTGTTAATTGTAAATACTATTGATTTGGTCAAGATATGAACTATTTTGGCTTGTTTAATAAAACGTTATTCCATGCATATTTAGAGATTCCTTTCAAAGTATTTGCAGTATTTTTTGATGAGTTTTCAGCCATATTTTAGTTTTGTAAGGAAATAAATATTAATAAATGTGTTCAACACAGTTATTTATATGTATTTATTGTAATGGAAATGCATTTTACTTACTCTAAATTTCATAAAGTTTTCATATAGGTGTTGGTATTTGACATTTCGTAGTATATTGTGAGTATTAAAACAACACGAATTTTGTAACTGAATATAATTAAAGCTATAAACTATTGATTGTAATGAAAGACATTTCTATAAAATAAAAGAATTATTTATAAATAGTATCCTTTTTGCATAGTGGAGTGCATTGTGAATTATAAATTTGAATAACACTATGTTTTTCAATAACTTATTTTTAATGGCGTTAAAACAATTAAGTACACATTTTTATACTATACATTACTCATACAGTTCTACTCTTAACAGGGTTTTACCTAAATCAACCCAGCCCCAAAGCACACACAGTTTTTTTTTTGGGTGCATTCACTTGAAAATAAAAATTCATTTCTGGAAAAATCTCTTTTTTCCCCTTCAGGAAAACTGCACATTGATTTTTTTTTCTTCAAGAGTAAAGTGATTTTTATCACTATTATGGCAATAATTATATATAAGTTATTTATATCTTAAAAAATTATCTAATAGCACAAAATTTTACAAAAAGAATGTCATCAAAGTTCAGATCTTTTTAGCCGTTAATGGTCTGAATTTAGATGTCATTTTTGGTACAGTTTTATACATTTAGAAAATTTCTTAATGATGATATGTTTAGGAGAAAGTTTTAAAAGATTTAAGGTATTTTTTTTTAAATTAAAGACTCTATACATACATACATTTATATATATATAATTTATCAGTAACTTTATATCTCTATTTATTAATCTATATTAACAAAACTGTATGTTTATATATAAAATTTCAGTTTATTACAAAAATTGGACTTCTGGCTACATCTTGGTTGGCAGCACATTAAAACCCATGCAAAATAAATTATATCATCGTATACAATTCTAGAAATCAAGATTGACTGAATTTTTCATGCCTTGAATTTTATTCTACTTTTCAATTTAAAGGTTAAATAACAAACAGTCTCTTTTCATTCAGTGATATTTACAAAAAAAAAAAAAAAAAAAGTTTAATAAAATTGGCACAATCATACTTAAAAATTTTTCAAAGAAAGAATAAGTAAAACAGTTTTTTTACTAAAAACTGTGAAGTATTGTAATTGTGAAAACTTTTAGTCTTTAACATTGCTATGGATATACTTATACTGACCATATTTGAATCTATTTTGGTTTATTTATGCTTTTATATATGTATATATATACATTGAAAATTCAGATATCAATTTCAACGATCTCTGATTGCATTTTGACTAGTTTTGTCATGACATCTATAAATATTTCAGATAATTATAAACCTATTAACTGCAGAATGTTGAAATTTTGTATTTAGGATTGTTAAAACATCTAGAGTGCACATTCCTTTTTAATTGCAATCCACACTGCCTATAACAAAGAATCTCAATATATTAGAAATGAATGCTGCTCTACAACAATATAACAAGAGATATTTGCTTATTCATATACAATTGAAACTGTTCATTTGTAATGAATTGAAATAATGTTTTTACAAGAGTGCAGAAAATGTTTCAGGGCCCAATATTTTCCTAGAGTAATTTGTTTTGTCTGAAATTTCCCAGAAATGTTCCTGTATTTTCATTCCAGTTTGTTACTATTATAGAGTGAAACGTTAATCTTTAAGAACTCTCTTTAATATTATTGCTTGGAAATTAAAAAACAAACAAACAAAAAGAACCACTAATATTTTTTCTAGTAAGGAAAAAAAATTGCATTAATGGATTACATTTGTTGCCACTAAGAAATGGCAGCCTATTTGTTTCTGTGAAGGCTGTCAATCACTTTTGACATCTTATACTCTTAAAGAGTATAAGATGTCAAAGAGTATAAGAGTTAAAGAGTATAAGACAACAGGTGTATAATATATAAATTTGTGCATCTTGTAAAACCTGCCAAATTAAAATGTACCTACATTATTTCCTTTTAGTCAGCTCTAAAAACAATGACCAGTGATTTCATTAGGTAGGTTTCAGTAAAACATTTACTACTCATTGCCATTGGAAGAGTTGATATTAGCTTAGCAACATCTAATGATTTCCATTCAGGAGAAGAATTATTTTCACCTTTCTCCAGGTGATGAGATGCCCAGTAGAAATGGGAGATAAGAGAGAAATTGCTATTTTCCCAGTGCAATCTTCCTTGTTGATTTCAGTAAAATATGCAGAGGAAACCATTTGAAAATTTGCTTTTGTGAAAAGGAAAAAAAAATAGGGGGGTGTGTATAAGTTTAGTCACTAGCCAAATATTTGTTCGTCTCTGATGGTAATTGAATTTGTAAAGTTTGTTTTCAACAAATCTGGACAAAAATTTCATCACAGCTGTTTGAATATCCTCCGAACCTTGTTTGTGCGTTTAAACATTCTGCACTATTTTGCTAAAAGCAAGCCCATTTCCAAAAATTAAAATTTATTTGTCAAGAATAATTTTGAATTTTAATTGTTTTATTACTTCTTGGTACAGAGTAAAAAATGAGGAATAGCCCCATAAAATTCAAGTAGGTGAACTGTGTTTTTTATTTTCCCAAAAAAGAGTTTTTTTAACTTTGGCTTTTAGTGTATATAAATGTACTTAAACTGTATAAATTATTTCAAAGTATTTTTTTCAAGTTTAAAAAACATTAAGAACAAGTATTTTTTCAATATTGTTTAATTACTAAAGTAATTAAATGGTATTATTTTATCACTATTAATTATATACACATTGAACTGTAAAGATTTATATGTACCCAAAGGTATTTTATAATTAATATTTTTCTTGGACAATTTTTATGCCATATATTTTGATTTGTTAATATGTTTCTGAATGTATATTTCTGATTGTTTATTCTAGAAGACATGAGTAAAGAAGGATCAAGTCCTCATTTGGGGGATTCTCCCCACTTGGGAGGCATAAAGGTATACATACTTCTTTTTTATTATATTTGTTATAATATATATATAAATATATAGTTTTCATAGTAGGATAATGGATTAAGACTCACCATCTCTAATTATGTTTGTTTGTAGTTTTGATTTCCCTAAATTTCGAAAATTGAACCCTTTTAAACTGATATGTATGTTAATCTCTCGTATCTCTTTTGGGTCTTTTGATATTTTCATTTAAAATGTAATTATTGATTTTTGATTTTATTTAGCATATTTTATCTTAAAAAATTTCTGTCAGAATGTTTTGTTTGTGCAGCTTGCTCAAAAGTGGTTTTATGCTTTTACCTGTTAATCAAGTATAAGGAAATATTTCATCATACCACGAAGACATTTTTGATGGAAATGTATCATAAAAGTAATAAAGTTTTCTTGGATAAATTAAAGATAAATGATTAATCCTTTAGTTGATAATTAACGTGTGAGTAATCTTTTATTATATTTTTAAAGATAACTAGGTATTTAGTAAAAGGCAGTAAAATTTGAGATTTCTCATCCCACAGCCAAGATTAGATAATTTTCTAATCATACAATTTGATGGTACAAAGTATGCTGCTTCATAGAGTACAAATGTAAGCAAATCTTTATTAAAATACTATAATTGCAAGTATAACTTTTTAATATTAGTTGATAATTTCTTATCCTTTGCAAATGGTTTGCACTGAGATTGTTTGGTGTATGAAACATGGTTGTAGGTTTCTGTTTATTGAAGTGCCTTTTTCAATTCCTACTATTAGTTCACACTCTCCCTATATATATTCATATATCTTGTTCAAATTTTCAATCATTAAAAAAATGCTTTTTATTCATCTACTCTAGTTCAGATATACTTAAAACTTGTAGTGGAT
Organism: Pardosa pseudoannulata; assembly: GCA_032207245.1. NCBI lineage: Eukaryota > Metazoa > Arthropoda > Arachnida > Araneae > Lycosidae > Pardosa > Pardosa pseudoannulata. Next base: position 106,808,218 of record CM063502.1, read on the forward strand.
TTTAAACTTGTAGTGGATGACACTTGATGTTAGTACAGTTTTTTAAAATATTAATTTATTAATTAAGTTTAATTTGGCAATAATGGTGTTCACAGAATCAAGTCAATATTAATGTGATTCCCCACCAAACACAGCTACTGCACTGCTGAACAAAGAATGCTACCATTAATACTATCATGGGCATTAACAGTACATAAGATGTAAGGTAGATTATAGAGTAATATATCTAGGATGAAAACTCTTCGCAGCAGATCAAGCATATGCCATCTTGAGTTGTGTGTAATCATTAGATGGATTATTAATTGAAGAACTAGACTGCTCAAAACTCACTGGAAAGGTTCCTTGTAATAATGAAGCATTACAAGCAATGGATAGAATGAAAAATTATAGACCACCATCAGCTTCATAAATTAGAAATGGAAAAAAAAAAAAATAGGAAGCGAATAAATAGTAACAAACAAAAATAATAGTCCAACACCATATATAGAAAGGAAAATGTAAAATTACAAGAAAGTTCCCTTTCGGCTTGATTGAACGAGTGGGTCCCCCCTGCCAAATAGGCGATAACGCGCCAAGTTTGGTAACCCCATCTACTTTCTCCTCTCCTCGCCGTGTTTTAATCACGTGCTGTCGTCACGCTACTCTTCTGTTACGTATGAATTGCGCCTCTTTCTGATTGGCTGATAAATTGGTTAATTTGAAATGCGCCTCTTTTTCATTGGCTTACAAATAATTTGAATTCAAAATTTTAAATAAGTTAAAATCGTTTTCAACCATTTTACTGTTGGATGTCGTTGGATTGATTCATCTTCTGATTTTGTTCTATTCCCTATGAGTGATGGCTACTGGTGGTAAGATTAACTCTGAGTTTTTCCATAGTTTGAAGCTCTCCGGAATGAAAGCTGTGATAGAATGGTGTATGAATGAGGGGCTTATCGCAAATAAATACGAATGCCCCAAGTGTAAGAAGGATATGCATTTGGTCGAACGTAAAGATCGACCCGATGGATATCAGTGGGTGTGTAGGGTGAAAGGAGCGAACCCCCATCATTTCAAAAGGAGTGTAAGGAAAGGTACATGGTTTGAGGAAAGTAAATTAAGTATTATAGACATACTTAAATTTACTTACCTCTGGGTGTATGAGGCGTCCACCAGTCTTATTCTTCAAGAGCTCGACATTAGTGAGCATTCAATAGTTGATTGGCGTAACTTTTGTCGAGAGGTTTGCATTGATGCCTGTGTCAATGCAAACCAAAAGATTGGTGGACCGGGAGTGGTAGTAGAAATAGACGAGAGTAAATTTGGCAAAAGAAAATATAATAAAGGGAAGAGGGTGAAGGGAAAATGGGTTTTTGGCGGGGTAGAAAGGGGTTCGAATAAATGTTTTTTTGAGGTGGTGGAGGATCGCACGAAGGAGACACTATTGGATGCTATTCAGAGAAATATCTTGCCCGGATCAACGATCATGTCCGATTGCTGGAAATCGTATGATTGTCTCTCAGATCACGGTTTCGTGCATCTGAGGGTCAATCATTCAGTGACATTTAAGGATCCGGATACAGGTGCCCACACAAACACCATAGAGGGAATGTGGGGACTCATTAAGAAAGAGTTCAGGAAGCAGGGCCATCGGCAAACTAACATCTTATTTGATTCGTATTTTGCTGAATTTATGTGGCGCCGCAGGTATAAAGACCATACTGAAGGTCTTTTTCGAGCCTTTCTATCCTGCGTAAAGACCCTATATGCGCCACATACTGCCGATGAAGAGAGTGCATCCAAAGAATGAAGTAAGTGTTTTAGTTATTTGATTTTAAAGGGATATTTTACTTTCTATATGTTGTTTTAGTTTCCTATATGTTGTTAGTATATGTTTATTAAATTATTTTTAATAACAGTAGTTTCAGTAAAAGTAGCATTAAATTTATACTCAAATCTTTTAGATGAATAGTAACTACATTTACGGGGACGGAGGCCCCCCCCCTTAATTGAAAACATTTTTTTTTCATTAATATAAACAAAAAAAATTGATTATAAAAAATTTTATCTACCAAAATTTGATCCGACAAATTTTTCAAAATTAGTATTTTAATATATTTTGCAAATTTTAAAACAGAATTTAAGCCATTTGTTAAAATTAATTGAACTATTGTTATATTTTTATTTCACGAGTTTTCAGTTATATTCTTATTTCCCGAGCTTTCCGTTAGTATCCGTTAGTTAGTCAATCCCGGCGAAAATCCACTCCCGCTCATCAGGTTAGGCTTGAGGTTGCCACGGAAAAGGTTTCGCGCTTGGCGCTCTTGGCGCAAGTTAAAAATCGCCAAATAGAGGAGGGGGACCCGATTCTTCAGTAGTACCTCCCTTTCTATTTTTCCACTTAATATTGTGATTCTGTCATATATATATACATATTTATATTAATTGTAATTATTTCATAAAAAGCAACTGAGAATCCAGTGAGTGCTGCTGTCTTCTGCTAAACACACCTCAACAATAAACCCTTTTCAAAATGATGAAGGATTTATTGTTTTTATCCATTCTACTAAGTTTATTGTGATATTCAGCAACATACCTTGCACTAGCATTCTGATGACAATTCATCCATGATATAGATTTTACATATACATGCCACTAGTGATCATCTATGAAACTCGCAGAATTTTAAGTAATTGGCTAGTGTATTTATAAATATATCTAATGAAAATTTGACTAAATGTACATATGTTTTTTGGCTATTTTTCTGGTATTATCTTTACAATAGTACTGTAAATAAAGTTACATTAGTTGAATAATTTTAAAATATGAAGCATTTTTTAGTGTTTAATTTTATTTATATATTTATGCTGTATATTTATTTATCAAAATTTTTAATGCATAATTAATAATTTGCCAGAGAATTTAAACATTAAAATGTGAATTAAAAATGTTGAATTATTGTACTTAAAAATGATAAAATTGTAAAACTATTTTTAGTTCAAATAAATAAATAGATAAAATTAAAATGGTTTTCTTTAATTTGACTTTTAGATGAGTTCTGGACTGAAAGAAAGATTGAAAAGAAGTTCAAGATCTTTTTCAAGTCCAATATCACAGACCTTTGAAATTAAGTCTATAACACCTGAGAATAACTCTATAAATAGTAGAGGATGTTCAAATTTTCAAGATCTTGTTTCAACTCAAACAAAAACATATTCTCTGGAGGACATTAAAACTTGTGATGATGAGAACTTAATACAACTAATAAATTTTAGTTTAAAAAATAAGATTCGTCAAAATGAAGAAAAACTGAAGAAACTTGAACTAGTAGAGCGTTATCATACTAAGGTAAGCATAAAATTTAAATAGCTATTTAAGAATATCTTAAGGGATTTTTCATTGGTTTTATTTTACTTTTATTAAAATTAAGTCAAATTTGATTATCTATTGAACTTATTATTCAATAACTATTTTGCTCTAATTATGTCAAAAAGGCTGTTTTGGTTTACCTTATTTAACACTTTAATATAGTTATAAGTTAGGTACATTAAAGTTAATTTTATTAATTTTATTATTGGTTTTCTTTTAAAATTATACATTACTGTTTACAAGGTATTAAAATATACATTTGCTTAACATTATATAAGAAAAATCAGACATACATAAAACTGCTTGTTAAGCGTAGTTGTGACAAAATTTTAAAAGAAATAAACAATTATATAATGCAGAAGGGGAAATCAGCTGAGGAAGAAAGTAATTTTAAAGTAATAAAGCATCTAAAATAGGAAATTTTAATGATATTTTTAAACTTTAGTTTTTTTTACCTCAAGTTATGATATGACTAAATGCAGATTTGTTTTGATAAATTATCTCTTATAACCCATTAGAATCCTTATTTTTCAAATTAACTTTTAATCTAAGAACCATTTATGCAAAGTCTAAATTGAAATTTTCGTAACAAATTATCTAAAATTTAAGAGGTTTACATTGCAAAATATATGTATATAATTTAATTCAGATTAGTAGATAATGTACAGCATGAGTGCCTAAATGCAGAATAATTTTGGATGGGGCAATTCCATACCTGGAGACTAGATATGGCAACCCTAAGTGTTAAATATGTACTTCAGGTGATAAATATGATCTCTCTTACACAGAATTCAGTCATCTCTTAAACAGTAAAAAATTCTTTCTTTAAAGAGGGGTTTCCAAATACTAAACTGTGATCATAAATGAAGAAAACTGGAATATCCTGAAAATAAAGATAACTTTTGCACTGTATATGAACTTTGACACCAATATCACCTCAGAATTACATAGAATTGTTAGAATACAAATTGTTTGGTGCTAGTTTAAGTAAAGATGATGAAGAGTATGAAAAAGTTATTTCATCTTAAGGATATACTGGACTTTATGAAAATATTCAGACTTATTTTTTAGGTCAAACTCAAGTGATAAAAAAAAAAGAAATCTATGTGCTTAATTTGATTTATGTTGTTACTCTCAAAAACTGCATATTGGATGGCAATTAAAAATATTATTTATTTAATGCCTACCTACAAGCACTAAATATCATACTTAGTATTTAAGTATACAATAAATGAATGGTGTTTCTCACTATTATGATAAATACTTAATTTAAAAACTTAGTTACAGCTGTTTTTAATATGCAGTGTAATAATTTACTACTATCTTAGAAAGTTTGCATTAAATGTACAATAAACAGAGTTGTTTATTAAAATTTTGACCATAAAACTTTTCATTTAAAATTCAGTCTGTAAAATGTGGTATAAATGATGCTTTACTATATTATAACAGGGTTTATACTGAGTTAACAGGAGAAAACTTAACAAACTGTTGGAATACACATATTACATTTTCAAATTTTCTATTTATGTAAGCCTACATGATATAACTACAAAAAAACAAAACAAAACATTAATTCTATTAACAGGGTTCATATTCAATTGGCAGGGTTAAAAAGTAGCATCTATTGAAATGACATCACATTAATGCAGATTTACTTATTACAATTCTATATTGGTTTTATTCTATTACCAAAGCAAACTTTCTGAATATACTTACTGCATTTTCAAATTTTACTGTTTATGTAGAGTATAATGTGAACTGATGATATAGAATAACAACAACAAAACGAGATTTATACTATAAAGTTAGTAACCTATTAATATTACACCAAAATAAAGATATTAATAGTAATCAAATGAAAACACATTTGAAAAAAAAATTACAGAAAGTAAACTGTAATTTATTATCAAATAGCTTTGGTATTAATACTATTATAAAAATGTGAGATACTATGCAAAAGGGAGGAAAATGGAAAAAAAAGGTACTAAAACATAATTTTTTATATTAAAAAATTTCACTTATGCATAAAAAATAGCAGTTTTAAAAAACTTTTTCTACATTAAAAAAATTAAAACATTTTAAAGCACTTTAAGCTTTGTACAAACCTTATTATAAACATTCAATAGATTTTGATATAGAACTCACATGCATTGACCCATTCTAGCAATGTTTTTTTTTATTAATGAAGATAAGAGTTAATTTTATATTTCAGTCTTAAAAGGAACAAGGTAAATTCTAATAAGAGAAAGGGCTCTTTCTTGTAACTAAGTTGGTAGTCTGATGATGGAGGTCTTGTACACTCCCAAAATAGCCAATTACTTAGATTTTGTACCCTTTTATTTGTGCAATACTTTGTTAGCTTTTATAATTTAATATCATTTTGTATAAAGTGTACTCTTTCTTATAATCCTCATTCTCTCACACACATATATGAATCAGAAGCATTTATGCTAAGAAAAAAAGGTAAAAAATTTTTCAATAACCAATTTATAAAGTAAATAAACCTTTAACATTTTACACACAGAAATATCTTCACATTAGGTAAAAAATATCCTAAAGATATTATTGAGTGTGTAGTGTTACAAGTTTTATCGCTGTATGAATTACTGTTAGGAAGAATTAATATATACCTGTCAAGTTTAAAATAGTACGTTCTTGAAGTTTTTATGAACTGTTTGCTTTATAATTTTTGTATTCTCTTAAAGTATTTATCAAAATCAAAGGGAATAAAAAAAATTTGTTCCAGACAAAAATACTATTATTTTTTTACAAAGCATATATTAAAGTTACTGTGTTATGACAATTATCCCATAATCTTATTTTACAGTAAATGTTTTAGTATATAGGTAGTATATAAGATCTAATCAACTGATACCCTCAGCTTTCCTTTATTTACAAATACTTGTAGTTGTTACAGGCATTAAATCTAGCAAATTTTAAGTCGTCATTTCTTAATAAAGAATAATGTACCAAAATGAATTACCTAATGACAATTTTGAGTGTCAATTTGAAAATCTTACTGTAATATGCTAGTGAGCCAATAATTCTGTTATGGTTTATATGAACATGCATGCCAGTTTAGAAATCTATGTTTAGTCTGGTATTATAAAGTAGCATCCTGCCCATTTGGCCATTAGCTAACCTATAATTAGTCTTTCAACTATTAAAGTTAGAAATAATATGGTCATGGATAAAACAACTGCATATTCTAAAACAAAGAATGTACTTTTTTTTTCTTTTTGGTGCATTATAGTTTTATAAAGACTACACAGAAATATATTAGAATTATTACCTAAATTTATATAGCTGTTTCTTTCAGAATAAACCTGAGGATTTGGTGTTATTGATAAAGAAATGGCTTACATCATCTCAGGAAGCATTGCAGATGTTAAGTGAGAAGTTACCAGATAATGAAGGTAATTTTCAAAGACTGCTTAACATGTTAAACATTGATAGCAGTATTATACACTATGACTGTGATAGTGAGTCTTTCTATTGAACTGTATATTGTTGTTATATGAGTGATACAATAAAATAAGCTTAAAACTTTCTCAAATAGTGGCGTATTCAGATGAAAGTGCGAACATCTTATTGGTTTGAAATTATATTTTTGTTCACTGATGTCTCTGTTTTACTACCTTATTTCTTCCTCCCATTTTAAAATTATATTTTATATTAAAAATCTTTTTAAGATTTTTAATATAAAATATAATTTTAAAATGGCAAAAGTTCTGTTTTTGACTTTAATAACTTTTTCCATTAATTAGATAAAACTACACAGCTCTCTACTACTAAACATTTATATTAGCAATGCGTAAATTGCCATTAAAATTATATTAAGAGTACATAAAGTCTGAGTAAAAAACTTTAAATTTCGAGTTGAGCATCATATATTTCTGAATATAAACCCATCCATGAAAAAGTAGAGTGTGTTTTTAGTTTAAAAAATTCAAATTCTGTGTATAAGCCAAATATAAAACATCCTGTAGCATTCAAACATATTGCCAAGCTAGTGAAATGGGTTAAACATTTTCTAATGAAATTCTTGTAAAGTAAAATGCTAGACAATAAAGCCAGTATGTTTAGTTATTAGATACCATCAATGATAGTTTTAACTGTGTTAACTCTTTTTGAAGATAGCAGATTTATTCCATACATCTGTTGTTTTATTTTCTGTGCATTTACTTTTTTTTTGTCTAAAAGATAAGCAAGAGAAATTCTTATACAGTGGATTTCAAACTACAGGTGATTGCATTTACTTAACATTCTAACAGAGAATGTAGTATGAAAATATAGTATATATAGGTATCCAAATCAGGGTACAGAACCTGAATTTGCTCAAAGCAACCCTGTAGATTTTGTTGCCTCTCTAAGCAGGAGCTATTAGTATTATGCACAATTTATGCATTAGAACATCTGTAAAAACTTGCTAGAAGAAAAAATTAGAATCTTTCAGTGACATTAAGAATAGTTTTGGCAGAACCCGTGTCATTTTAATTACCTTAAAATACATTGTAGATCAAAAAAGTTCTAAGACCATTTTTGTGATAAAATTAAGTCAAGGGCTGTGGTAGCTCAGTTGGCTAAGCCACAGCCAAAGACCTACCATATTCATGCTGGGCCACCAAAAATGGGTTTGTAGTTACAATGCTGTCCAAGTTCAAATGATACTTCTGGAGGTGGCAGGCCAAGTGTGGGTGGTTTCCAAACAAAAGGTACACATCTCTTTGCATTATTTTGTGCCCTTCACTTGTATTTAGCTTGTCCAAGTGACATTAAAAATAACAGGTCTCAAAAATGCCATTTTATGGTAGTTTTGTGTTGTATAGCAGATAATATCAAGTGTACCTTTTAGAATTATTTTTAATTAGAAGACTCTAAAAAGGTGTAAAACTTCCATGCTAAGGGCATGCTTATAAAAGGCTAACTGGCTTGATAAGTGTGATATCTAAATTGGTCTGAAAGAATATTGAGCTGTAGAAAATATATTATATTAGGACACAGCGAGCATGCATATCACAAATAAAGTAAAACGAAGTGCTGTATAATGAAAAGAAAAATAAGAACTGACATCTAAGTTTCAGTCAATTGATGTTTGCTTAAACAAGCCATTTGGAAGTGAGCTTGGATCAAAATAGATGAAGCAGATGGCTATGAAAACAAAACTATGACAAAAAGGGGGATATTTTACAAAAGATTTAGTAAGAGTTGCACAATGAGTAAAGGCACATGGCTAGAGATTTCATGAGAAACAATAGCTAATACTGACAAATACTGTAACAAATTCATTCAAAAATCAAACCTTTATGTAATCTTAATTTTTATTAACTATACAGTATGAATCTGCTAGGAAATAGCTATAAAGATTTTTCTCCAGAACGTTTAGAATTACTTTATGAATGAACATTACAGATGTTGACTGTGACAAAGTAACAGTGTACCCATAATAATATATAATCTGGTTAAGACTAATGAATCACTCTCCTAGCCTTCAGCTAGGATTTTGAGAATTTTACTGTAGTAAATACCATTTTGTTTCTTCAATCAATAACAATTTGATGTATATGCCTGCTTTTGACAGAAATATATGTCATATGTGAGATTAATGTAGTCATACAGGCTGGCACAGTAATTAGCTTTTATTAATTTTTAAACATCAACCGACTCATAGCATAAAATTCAAAGCTAACACAAGTAAGGTACAAATAGAAAGTACACTCATACAGCTGTTTTGTTCTGTATACATCTTGTCTCTATTTGTGCTTTACTTACATTAACTTTGCATTTTATGTTATAAACAGCTCACTTGTAACCCTATCTCAGATGAAGTTAATGTTTAATACAATATTCCTTCTTTTAAAAAAAATGGAACTCTACAAAAATCATTAGAACCATTGTTAGCCTACAATGTTAGCTGTGTAGAAATAGTAACTATAGAACTTATATTTTTAAATTTGTATGCTTCTGGTTGGTTGATGTAAAACACTTAGAGACATTAGCACTATTTGTGCCCAACTGTTATTCAGTTTGTACATTGACATTGGAAAATTATGCATTATTAATGTATAAAGGAAAATCATAATAATGAAAATGGTCATAGTGAGACACAGCTTTACAACTGTTTCTTTTATTAAACAGAACAAGTATCACTAATAATGTTATAAATAAAACTATATTAGAGGCACACTAAAATTAAAATGTGCATTCTTTTATTTATGAAGGTATTAACCTTACATGATTGGGCTATAACCCATTGAAGCTATAGAATTTTTTTCTTAAAGCAAAAAGTGAACAAGCAAAATTAACTTTTTTTGAAAAATAAAGCATTCTTTTTTAATAATTTTTAATTCCCACAATGGAATAGATTCAAGTAAAAGTCCTCAGTAATATGTAGTGAACATTTCAAACATATACATAAGAAAGATGTATATATAATTCAAATGTATTTTCTACAGGGAATATTTCGCTTTGTTACTTGTCGTATAGTTTTTAACTTTTTAATTCCAGAAAGATATAAGGCATAAATACTGAGGACACATGTACTTTGTGGCTTTTCAAAACTGAAAAGTCAGCTTCAATACAGAATAATTTATATCCAATGAGCTCCAATAAAATATTTTATGAAAAGCATATATCTATGTGAAGAATATCCTACTTTTAATAATCTATCATGGACAATTCAGCTGTGAGTAAGCAGAATCTAAGTTACTTTCAATAAAATAGGCTCTTATATTACATATATATCAACAAATATTTTCAAACACATTTAAGGCATATGACTTCCAATCATTCTTATGAAATATGAAATAAAATTTTGTTCAAAATTCAACAAATCTTTAACACTCCACATATCAGTAGCATAAAAGCACATTTCAAAATTTACTTAAAGAAGAAACATTCCCCTCTAGAATTACATGCAAAGTGTTTTGGATCAAATAATTTTCTAATGTACAAAACTAAAAATCATGCATGTTATTTTTGTAATGTTTTAAATGCTTTTAAGTATTTTTTGTGTATAAGTTTATCAAATAGTTAAAAAGAAAGTAACTTTATGAGCTTTTTCGACTTAAATCATTTGCTTTTGAACATTATGGAGCATCACTGGTTTTTAACATGTTTACAATTTGAATATTTTGAGTAATAAAATCAAATAGAGATTTGTCTTTCAATTAACTTGTAACATACTCTAAAATATGGTAATACACATCTTTAAAAAATAATTTAATAAATGTAACAGTAATTTCTAACAGACAATAATATGAAATCAATAAACAATGTATTAAAAATAAACAACTAAAATTAATACTTGTAATATAAACACATTTGGCACAATCCTAATATTAAAGCATTTCAATAAAGTCATTTTATACAATCAGGGCATTTTATTTAAATCAAAAATTGAAGAAATAAAGTCTATAATCTATCACATCTTGTCCATTCAAAAATTAAATCTAGTTTGACAAAAGAAAAATATTACATTCAGTGACATAACAATTTAGCCACATAATTATTAAGCAAATACATATACATTTAAACAATAAATAATTTTATACTTGATGATTATTTACAATACAAGGCACAGTCTAAGTAGTTAGAGAAAATAGCACACTCCTATAAAAAATAAAATAAAATTTTAAGATATAAAGTCTTATAATAGAAAAGTCAGTGAAACATTATATATTTAATTGTGTTTGTGTGTATATCTATATGTATTTACATATACATATATATAAATATATACACTATTTATTAAACCAATCAAAAAATTCAACAGAAAGTGACTATTTCATATCTAAAACTTCAATTTAAGAGAAATCTTGCTCAGGGTGAATAACACATCAAAGATATTTGTAAACAATTGTATCAGTTAGGTATGATATTACAGCCCCTCCCCCCAAAGAAGCTTGAAGTTATACTAACATTTAATTTAAGGCGAGCCTCCATTAACTGCTGTTGTTTCCTCAGAAATAGAAAGTTCAGCTTTATTTGTTACACTATTAGAAAGAGATCGAGAATGATGTAAATCTCTAGATTGCTTGGATGATGAATATGGACTACCATTTTTGATAACTTTTGAATCTTCACCATTTGTGCAAGGCTCAGAAGAATTTTGAAAACTACTGTTATGCGACCGATCTGAAGAAGCTTGTGTTGATGGTTCAGAAAATCCTGAACTTCTGTAATTATCATCACTTGCATTGCTACTTTCACCATGATATCTTGGTTTTTTCTTTTTCCGCCTTCTACGATTTCGTGATCCTTCTACTGATGACACACTCTCTGTAAAATAATATATTTAGATTAATGTTAACATATTTAATGTTCACTGATACAGTGCTACAAATGGCAATTGAACATTTGAATTAAAATGACCAAGAGATATTTATTCTTTTTTAAAGAGTAGCAGAGAAACATAACCAGCCTCATAAACACTGATACATGGAATAATTAACTAGCTGGAATAAATGATTCAGTGTGCTATGTTTTTTAAAACATTACTGTATACAGGGTATCCTGCCAAAATAAAATTTTTCAAATCCATGACTTTCCCTGATTTTAGCAGATCATTTTCCATGACTTTAAGAAAAGACTTTATAAATGTTTATATATATATATATATATATATATATATATATATATATATATATATATAAATAAATTGTTGTGGTACCTACATACCTCAGTTTAATCATATAGCAATTTTCTGAATGCAATCAAGAAATTTCCAATTTTAATTCAGGGACTTAGGTATTATGGAGGTGACCATGAATAATATCCAAACATAATAATCCTATAATGTTTATATATAATAGCCCTAAAGATCTTAACTAATTTTCTATATATTAAGAAAAAATCAGAATAATATACTTATACATTTACCCACCTATTAAGCTCGCTTGTTTTGAGTTTCCTTGGCGAACAAGTTTTATTTGGCAATATGGTCAATGGGATAATACATAAGTACCAAACTCAGTAACTTCAGCCAAATGACAAGTAAAAATATTATTAAATAATTCAATGCAATGATTTTGCCAAACACTTAGTGCCTCACAATCAATAATAATTAACATTTCTATATAAATCCCAAAATTTAATGCCTCAAAATAAAAATATCTTATTTACTGAAATCCTAGTAAATCTTTACAGTAAAGATTTCCACTTTTCCTTCAAAGTATGAACTTTCGAACAGCTGTGAACATCTATGCCAGCAGTGGGATTCAAACCCATGAACTTCCGTGCCGAAGAGCAGTGCCCTACACATTTAGCCACTGATCGGCCGAATGGGTAGGGCGTTGCTCTTCGGGCAGCCTGATATTTTTTATGGCATTGTTTATCACTTAATCATTATTACTGTTACTTTGCAATAAAAACCAGTTCTTCTATGCTTAACAAATTTCTCCCTTTATATTTTAAGTGAGCTAGATAAGCTCTCATAATATTTAATTGGAAATTAAGAGCAAAAATAACTAAATTATAATAAAATTTGTATCAATTCTACAATTTATTAGTACACCCCCAAAGTGCCCTGCTTCCTGTTTCCATGTTTAAAATTCAAATATAGTTTCTTTCTGAAAAGTACATGTAAATAATAGCTTCCTTATGCGAGGTTGCATGGGTATACATTTAATAAGGTTGACTTGTATATTGCGATCCCCCTCTTCACCCATGCTGATGTTTGCATTGATTTGTGTTCCTAATATTTTAATCAAGAATCTTATGGATATCTGTAATGGCATCTAGTAATTAAATCTAGCATTTAAAAATTAAAATAAAATGTTCCTATCGCCGATACTCCAAACGCAACGCTGGTCTCTCAATATCAACTGGAGATCATCGCGTGAAGGTGACGCCGGACTGATAAGAGTGAAATCGCTGAGTCGCGTATAAGATATATTGCGTATAATGTTTCTCGTGTTTTCTAAACAGTGTATCTTCAAGCATAACAAAAGAGAGAAACATACATACGCATGTTACATATTAATATTGTTTGAGAAAAAAAATTCCCCTCCTTCAAAAAATTCTCAGATTTTATACTCTCAAAACATTTTTTTTTTTTTTAAATGAAACTCGTCTGGGCTGGGATTTTAATACAAAAACCCGGGGTTTTTTTTACAACCCTGATCAGATTCTCGGAAACAAATGGTACAGATGCATTATAACCGCCTGGTTTTTTTCTCGCCAAATTTGGTGATTTTGTGTGGCAAACTTGGCGATTTTTGGGGCGATGACTAGGTTGCTGTATATGCCTTAACTTTGATAGGGGAATATGGAAGCTATTAGTGCACGTGATTTTTGACGTCATTACCCGGCAATCTATGCAAATTTTCTGTTTTAAATATTCTTTTCGTTCCAGACTTTGGATTAGTAGGTTGTCTCGTAGGTAGGTAAGTTATTTTTGGTATTTAGTTATGGATGTTCTTATTTCGGTTTTAACTATTTGTAGCATTGTGAAGAAATATCAGGAAATTCTTAGACCTGAGGTTGGATTTGCATTTCATTCAAAACGGCACGTTTGTGGGGATGATGGAATTCCGAATTTGAGTTTTTTTTATGTATTTGGTTAGTGGGATTTAGTTAATTTAGTTACGACAAGTGAAGTTATTTCGGTTTTGAAATTGTTAAAAAATATCAAAATATTCTAAATCAAACAAGAAGTTTTGGTTTGGAACATTTTGTTTTTGTTGTTATTTTCTGGGATTTAGTTAATTTGGTTATGATGAGTACGTTATTTCTGTTTTGAAATTGTTAAAAAGTATCTAAATATTCTAAACCAAACAAGATGCTTTGGTTTGGAACATTTTGTTTTTGTTCTTATCATTTTCTGGGATTTAGTTAAGACGGGTGCAGTTATTTCGGTTTTGAAATAGTTAAAATGTATCAGGATATTCTAAGTTAATTGGTTTGGAACATTTTTATTTTGTTCTTTGCACAAGGGGGGGGGGTTGAGGGGGGGAACCCCCCTCACATGTTAGATTCTTCATAATATTAGTGCTTATTAAAATGATATATATTGTGTTTACTCTGTTGACACATATCATAAATATTACTAATCTGTTATTTTTTAAAAAACGTAAAAAATTATGATTATTATGCTAATTTTATTTTAATAATACTTTAAATTGTTAATCTGTTGTTTCCTTTTAAAGTTTAGTTTTGTTAATGTTGTGTTTCAAATATGCCACGTGACCACTGCCATGTTTTTTTTTTGGTGATCTTTCAGAAAACACGTACCGCCGCCATGTTTTTCTGCTTGGCGACTTTTAAAATCATGCATTTTTCTATTGGTCGCCAAAAAAAAAACATGGCGGACGGGACCGGCGGCTATAATGCATCTGTTCCAAACAAATATGGAGGGAGGGGAGGGGGGTTCCTAGCTGACCGAATATACAGGTGAGAAAGAAGCCTACCCTGGTCTTGCCTCATTAACACACAAGACAAAAAAAAAAAAAAAAAAAAAAAAACAGATGACTGATCGAATCGTACTGCTGCGATAGAAATATTCGACCCTTCCAGTGCAGTGTACTCTGCCCTAATGAGTGTTTTCCTACATTTGTATCTTCAACGGTTTCGCTTCTCACAAAGAAATATACACACGATCACCGGCTGGGCCAAGGACGTTCCGATATCATCACCTTCCCTCCCACTCCACAGGCCGATGTGTACTTTTTTTCTTCCCAACCATAGGCAAATCACGCATAATGTGATACTGCACATCGGAGAGCTAACACCTCCTGGTCACCCCGTAGCAGTCTCAGCGTACAAATGGGATGAATGGGAGTCCAGTGCTATGGACAAAAGGGAGAAGTATGCCGCCGCTTCCGTTCAGAAAGGAAATTCACAGAGATGTTGCGCTCCTTCAAGCATTTCAGAGCAGCAAAACTTTAAATTTGTAGCAAGAAAAAGCATTTTCGTAGCAGTCAATATCTTGATTTGGGGCACAATATAGTGTTTTTGTAGCAGTTAAAGTAACAATTTAAGAAATAAACTTATGTTTTTAAGGAGTCTGCCAAATAATTTAGAATGATTGGTTAATAGCATTCGGAACAGCCAAATATTCTATAATTTCTGATATGGTTTATTGGTTTTGTATATGCAATAACATACATTTGTTTGTAATTGATTAGTATAATCATATAAAAGATTATAACAAAGTATTAGCAGTAAAAACCAAAGCTGAGAATTACTAGTAAGCTTCATTATTATAGCTTCAGTATGAATTTATTTCTTAACAAGAAAGCATTCTTTACAGCATGATGCTTAAAGAGTTGTGACACATGATTACAAGCAATATCAGTAGGATACTTACTTTTCATTCACAAAATCACATGAAATAGCACTAAAAAAAAGGACCAGACAGGAGAGGAAAGCCCTCTCTTTCCCTTCAATGTAATGTAAAAGATATACCAATTGTTTTTTTTTGGTTAAGATCAGAAAGAATGTGTTTAATGGTAAAGATAATTTTATCTTTCAATGTGTTGGCTGAGTTCTGAACATGGATTAGTTCACAGAGGAGAATAATTCACAAGGTGGGAAGAACATCACTACTACATGACAAAAGACAGTACTTACAGATGAAGATACAAATGATCTTTAAAGATTGAAAGGTATAAATAGAAGATAAAATGAACAGCTAAAAATAGATGAAATTTTGTGCATTGCTGCTCCAGCTTTTAAAAGTTATTTTGACGAGTTTCATCTCTCCATTTATTGCAAAACAATTAATGAGTCTAAAAACCACAATTCGAAGTAAAAAGTTTTTTAAAATTTTACTTGGAAAATAAAATAAAATATTTTACATGAATACCTTCAGCAAGAAGGTGATATATACGACTTCTCCCCCTAACGTTCTTCAAAGAATAGTTTACCCAGGGTGGTCACAAAAAATACACTCCGGTATTCCCTGATTTATAAATTAGTAAAATAACTGCATTTAAACTTCTTTATTCAAAATGAACTAAATATATATAATTAAAAACTGAAAAATAATGAGACAAAATAAAGCTTTCGATGCTGATATGAATAATTTTAGGCATCTAATTATAACTATTACATTAAATAATTAGCTATTCAAATATTTAAGGTATCCGTATACATTCAGAGAAGTTTTTCTTTAAACGTAGAAACTAGTTCATGTTTTTACATTTTTAGATTTATTTTCTATATTATCATAGAGAATTGCACTTAAAAAAATTATTTCTGGAAAAGTTTTTATAAAATTTCTAATAAATAAAGAAAATTTAGTAAAAAACTCAGTTTTTTTCAAAATGTTTAATTTTTTAATAAATTAAATTATTTCAATATTTTTTTGATGTAACACATTTCTTATACACTAGACTTGTGAATCACCTAAAATCTTCGCTGAATTTACATTTGGCAAAAAATTTTGGTCCTTCAAAATCAAACATATTGAATTTTTAACGAATTTTCATTACCTTAATATCTAACTATGAGTGTAACATCATTAAGAATTATCCAAATTTAAAGCTAAGGTCATTTACTAGTAAGTAAATACTATCGAAAGCATTCATAATAATTTTCAACAAAATATTTTAAGAACTTTTTGAGAAATCACATTTAAAGTTTCAACATTGTATTAAAAATACCATTCTGAGAAAAACGCCTTTGAAGTTTATGAAAGCAACATGTTTAACTATTAAAAAATTAAAATACATGTTTAAAATTCCCCACAATTTCTTGCTTCAAAACTTTCTAATTGCCAAGTTGCTAATTATTAAAAATACTAGAGAAATGTTTAAACTAATCTTCATAAAAATTTAAAAAGTTTTGTTCAAAAAATGCTCATTAAAGGCTTTAAATTCACAACTTCCGGTTCCGAAGTCGCTACTTCCGTTTTGTTTTGACAGCTGTCACTGATGTTTAAACCCTATAACTTTTCTTTAAAACGTCGTAGAGACAAAACAAAAACAGATTTAGAAGCCTAAAAGTTGAAATTTTACAATATATCCGTCTACGTTGAAAACGTAGACGGATACCTTAAAGTAATTAAAAATTATTTCTCTTGTTTTGAAAATGGTTGCCATTTACGCTATCTAGTAGTTAAATCTAGCATTTAAAAACAAAATAAAACGTTCAGATCTCATATTACGCATACACGACGATGGTCACTCAATATCAACTGTAGATCATCACCTGAAGCGACGCTGGACTGATAAGAGTGAAATCGCGGCGTCGCATGAGACGTTGGTCGCGAACGGGTAAGACTGGGCGATGTAACGATATATCGTGAAATATCGATAAAACGTACTCCATCGCGACACTGATTTTCAAACTTTGAGTTCAGATCAGCATATGAACGAACACCTATATAGCTAAAGCGATCGCCGATCTCTGATGTGAAATCGTCTTTCCGATATCATGGCAGTATTAAGAGTATACGAGGTGTAGTGTTCCTAAAAATCACATTTCGACATATAAACATAATATTTCCGATTTTACAACTTCTAGTCACATAGCGCATGCGCAATAAAACATCCTTTTGTATAAATGCCAAACAATGGCCGAATTGGATAAAGCATTGCTCCTCGGTACCGGGATTTGGGGGTTTGAATCCCGCTATTGGTACGGGTATTTGTAGTCATTTGAACCGACTTTAAGCAGAAGGTCACGGTCTCATTAGTTCTGGTATAGCGAAACAGTAGACCGTAGCACTCTAACCAACTGATATTTGAACATCATCTGTTCGAATTCGTGACATTATGAGAGGGACATGCGGTATATCGTGTTCAGCAATTTATCTACATCGCGAAATCGTTATTTTAACCTTAACTGCAGAATCCTGATAAACATTGGCCGGACGACGGCCGATTGGTTAGGGTGCTGGCCTTCAGTACCGGAGTTCGTGGGTTCGAATCCCACTGAGGCATGGATGTTCGTAGCCGTCGGCTACGAACAGCAATCGGCTTTAAGCTGTAGGTACCGGTCTCATTAGCCCTCGTGTTGCAAAAAGTGGACCGTAGCACTCCAAACCAAACCAAATTCAACTGGATGGGGTCTGAGTCAAGATATTTTTATAACACGTTTGTATGCAACTATAATGGAAAAGTTATATTAAGATCCGCGTTCGACCAGTGCAGGAGATTCATGTTGTGACATGTTTGTGCAGGCTCGTTTCAACCAATTTCTTTCCGATGGTAAAGCGCGAAAAATTGTAAATTGGCTTTAGAAAAAATAAATATAATAAATTTTAAAAATACAATAAACCTAAATATTCTATATTGGTTAATTTCCATATTTTTCCGATTTGATTACCATTTCATCCTGTAACGTAAGGTTAGCAGCCTATTAGCTGCTAACCTTACATTATAGGAGCAATCGGGAAGAGTAGCGGTGCCCCAGCAGATAAAAATCTGATATAAAGGGATGAGTCTCACCAATACGCGAATTTCTTTCCGATTTCGAAAAATTTACAAATAGCAAGTAAATTTTTGAAAAAGCATAATTTTCAAAAAGAATCTAAATTTCCCACAGACGCACTAAAATTTGTAAAAAAAAAAAAAAATCAGCAGTAGAAATCAAGAAGCAGGATTTCACCAAAAAACGGAAAATTTCTATCGCTGTACATGCTATAAACGTATTTCTTTTTGTTGGGCACAATTTTAATATTTATTTAGATTTTTTTGTCAATCTTGAGTCTGTAGTATGAGAGAAAAGCAGCATGTCTGACTTTCGGTCGAAAAAATTCGTCTTAAGTAGAACTAACGTAATTACTAAACGTGCGAAAACTTCAAAAAATTGTAAAACGGTACAGTTTTGGCGCAATTTTTGCTAAAATATCGTTTTTGGAGCAGCTGGGTGCAGATATCGGAAATTGGCGCAGTTTGGCTCAGCCACAACATCCCTAAATTCACTTGCAGAGGCATTTTTGATTTTTTTAATTTGTAGCTTTGTAGATCCATGACTTTTACTCATTTTACTTAGAAAATCATGACTTTCCATGAAAAACTTAATCCATTGTCTAAATCAATGATTTTCTATGACTTTCCAGGTGCGCGGAAACCCTGTGTATATTTTATTTATTAGATAGTAACACACATTTTTATGCAAAGAAATGATAATGTATGCATTTCCAAAAGGGGTGGATGTATGGGAAAAAAATAAAACCCAATAGAGTTCTATAGTAATTTTTATCAGTAATGCCCCAATGATTTTGAGTCTTGCTTTCCAATCTTAACCATTTGTTATACAATTGTGGATATTTCAATATTTTGACATATCACCCAGTAAAATATGAGAATTTTTGACATTTAGAAACTAGTATTTTTCAATATAAAAATATTCTAACAGCTAAAACATTTTATCATAAAGACTTAAAAAATTATATATATATATATATATATATATATATATATATATATATATATATATATATGAGGAAAAGAAATTATAAAAATTTTCAATGATACAATTATAAGCCTTTAAAGGATTTCTAAAATAAAATTTCTAAAGATTACTGAAAATTGAGAACAAGAAAGTATTTACCTTGATCCATGCTAGTTATACTAGAAACTTCATGGCTATCTAACACTGATTCATCCTCATCAGTAACACGACGACGATCATTTCGTCCCCTCTGACGTGGTGGCAAGTCAGCATTCTTGTCATCCAAGTCGCTGTCTCGATGATGGCCTTTTGAAAATTTAAAGTTCATATAGTTATTCAAATCCACCCCATTAGTATGTTCTTTTATATATTTTTTAACAAAATCCTTGAATAAACAACTGTTATATAATGGTAGAGTTCTAGAAATTCTACTTACTTTCCATTTATACTAAAAAGAGCAATTGAGAATGTATCATTCTTATACATAAATATATTAAATATATAAAAGAAAGTAAAAATTTGTATTCAGAACTATAAAACAAAGAGTTAAATATTGACAGATCAATCTATTCATATTTAACAAGAGTAAGTTTCAGATACCAGATACACTTTTCTGTCCCAAATTTTCTTCTCAGAAATGAATTATGTATATATTTCTAAAGCTCTAACTTAAATTTTTATCTATTTTACAAACTGAAAAATGCAGTACTCAGTATGTAAAATATACACAACTTATAAATTGTAGAAATTCAATATATTTATTACCCTGATTGGAATATCTTGTATCAGAACCACTCCATCTTCTATTCATTCCCATATTTCCACCACGACCTCTGCCCCGAGGAAGACTATTTCTACCTCTGTCCATATCATTATATGATCTATCATATCCACCTCTTCTTAATACAGGGAAGTTTGAAGTGGATCCCGTTTGACTCCTTAACTGTTGATCTATTTCCATTTTATCTTGACGTAATTTTTCTACCTCCTATTGGAGAAATTTTTCAAATTAGATATATGTTTTACTGTTGAGAGGGATAAATGATACTACAGTCAAACAGAAATTGTAAGCAATCTTAATGTTAATAAATAGTAACATTATCTATACAAATATAAGAAAAATACAAACTGAATGCTAATAAATGGTTAGAGCTGATGGACTGATGTTAATATACCATTTTCTTTTACAATTTGATAGTAGTGAAATTTCATATTATGCTTCAATCTTTTATATTATATTTTAGACCACACATTTCTCCTACAATTACACACACACACACACATATATATATATATATATATATATATATATATATATGTATATATATATATGTACTATATATATATGTATATATATATATATATATATATATATATATATATATATAAATATATATATATATATATTTATATATATATATGTATCACCAGTTTTCAAAAGAACTTCAGTATTTCAAAAAAGATTGAGTAAAAAGGAATTAAATATGATCATAGAAAATAATATAAGCATGTATATCATTACACAGTAATTCATCAAACACAGGTTTCATTTACTACAGATTTAATTCTTCAATACAAGGAAGAACAAAGTTTCTGTTGTTGATCTTAATTTTCAAACACTTAAAAGATATTTAAAAGATTTTTGTAGTTAATTTTATATTTTGCTTGTTTAAGTATAAAGAAAGCCCTTTCATTAGCATCTCCCCATTTTTTTTTTACTAGTTTTAAAAGTAATTACTGTTTTTAAAAAAACTCATTTTTTTGGTAATCAGTAAAGAATCTATGCTAGTGGTAATTTTTAAGTTGCCAAAGACATCTATACTGATTGTGGAACACAACAATAGTATGCATTAAATACAGTAGTTTAGTACTTCAATATATAAAATTACTTTTATTTATATTGCAATAATTTCAAACTTTGGATGTTTCTTTAATGTTTTGGAACAGTTATTGCATACTAATTGTTTGAGAAATCAATATAATTTTAAATATGCAAAACAGTATGGTGGTGAAGAATCAACATAAAAATATTTTGGGAAATAAAACATGCTAAAAAGTAATCAAATATAAAATGAGCAACTAATAACAACAAGGAGGCATAATTATTAGTAAAACACTTTTAAATTTTGAAAAAATAGAAAAAAAAAAAAAAAACTGAGTTATTAACAAGCCCCAATAATATTCTGGAACCATTATAAATAGCTTTAGAAAAAATGATTATAAAAGTACAAGCAGCATTTCCTAAATACATACAAGAGCAGTCAACTACACAAGATTTATTTAATGGCTTTAGAGAATTGTTACCAGTTTTTAAAATTTTTATATACAAGTTCAAAGAATATTAGAGCTGATAACAGTTTACAAAAAGAAAATATTACTATCCAAAAGAAATATGCGCAATAGGAAGAACAATTTTTTTTAAAATGCCAGTAAAGTGTTATAAGGATTGTATTTTTAAAGTAAAATCTTTAAAATAAACATAAAAATTTATTGTCAGACCACTAGTATAGCAATGATTGCTACACTGGAGCACATAATATATCAAAATATATGCTTTTCTTGAATTTAAAGTTAAGCATACAATATATGTAACAAGTCTTAACTCAGCTACAAACTTCTGTCAACACTCTTCGTTAGTAAATTGATAAATTTACTTGTAATTTATTTTAGAAAACATCCAAGTATTTATCCCTGTATTTCAACTATTTTATACAATTTTGTTATGCTTTTGGTACAATGATTCTTAGTAATTATACTTTTATAAAGAAGTCATGCTTTTCAGACTTTTAAATTATAAGGTTTAAACTTAAAGTACAAGGTAATAAATTCTTTTTTAATTTTACATTTAGCAGATGGTCTCTCCTTAAAGATAAAATTGACAAAATTTCATTGTAAAATAACGCAAGCATGTGTTTCACTCAGCTAATAACTAAACATATGAAAAACTAAAGTGTCTTATAACTTTCATCTATACAGTGTGTTAGTGTCAGACTGAAATAAAGATAGTTTCGTAAATTTAAAAATTTTAAAGTTTGAGTTATGGTGCAATAAAGCTTATTTTCCTGAAATTATAAAAGCAGTTTCATATTTGTTCATTTTATAAGTAACAAAAATTGTGGTACACTTTTTAACAGACATTTCTAAAAAAAAAAAAAAAAAAAAAAAATTTCTCTCTGCTCTGCTAAAAAATTTTGCTGTTTTTAATAATAATAAAACTAGGAAAACTAATTTTTTGAGAATTTTCTCAACCCTTTTCTTAGAATTTTCTCAAAATCTCAACTACTTTCTCATCCAACTAAAAGTTTTGACATGCTTAGCAAAACTAATGAAATGACAAATTGTAAAAACCAGTATTAAATAACAATAATAAGTATAAATTTCCCCCGACCCGTTCCTCTCCTTCTAAACAGAAGGCAAGCTCTGATCAGAGAGACCTATGAGTGATACATCACTTACTTTTGACTGAAAATGTGAAATTTTTCAATAAATGGAAGAATGGAAATAAAGCTGATTCTAACTTACTCTTAAATGAGCTAAATGATATTCTAACAGAACTTTTGCATTGCCAATGCTTTCTACAGTACCAACAAAGACAAAAGGAACCTGAAAAATAAAATGTTAAATATAATTCTACAAATTTACATTGATGAAGTTTTAATAACAATAGCTATGAATTTCAGAGGTAGTTAATATAACACAATTTCTTTTCTCCATTTCTGTTCAAATATTAGAGTTTACATATGTTAAAGCTTCAGATATAAAAAATAAACTTTGTATTATATATAAAACCATTTAAATATTCAAGTAAAATGATGTTTTTCATATATTGTTTAAGAAATAAAACAAAAATATGATCTACATTTTCGTTGCCAAAATAATTAAAAGCTGAATAGAAGCAATCCCAAATAGCAACCTCTTAATTGTTTGATTCCTAAGCAACATGATCATGCTGTTCAGTTTTTATGTCGAGAAAACTCAGCATATTTCAAGCATTGTGGACCACTGATGGCGCTCCATCGACTGTCAAAGTCCTGTATGTTCAGATTTACTAATAAAGGCACATCACACAGCTCTCCTTTTATGTAAATAATAATTTTACAAGAGATACATTACTATAATAATAGTGCAATATTGAAGCATATATGTTTAGAATATAAAATAGAAGAGCTATCATGCTACTTGGGATTTATTGCCATAAAATAAAAGAAGCGCTATAACACTGCTTGGGTCTTTTCATAACTATGTAGATAAAGCTTGGTTACACTGTTTAGGATTATTTGATGGTTATTTTTTGAAACTCTCTGGGACTCAAATGGTTAACCCTACTTTCATCACGAATATGAGTTTTTATGAAAAATAAATTTCATTTTAAGAAATAATGGAAAAATTCAAAATTACCTAATGATATTTAAAATTAAATAAATTCTTATCACAATCCCAACATTCATTTTGAAATAAATCTGAAGACTAAGGTTGGCTTAATTTTACAATTGGGATGACTTGTAGAAGAATCGAGGTTCATTTGAGGCAATAAAAGTTGTATATAATTGTGTTTGTAACTGTGTACTTATGCTTTAACTGTAACTGTGTTAAGTATGTTAATAAAGATACTAGATATAACAATAAATGCTACAGACTAATAATTATGAAGTCAATTTTCCAAATGTACTCTGAAATGTGTTGTTATGCATGTTTTTATTTACTCTGATTTTTTTTTTTTTAAAAAGAAGTTAATGCCTTATGACAATATATATATTACTTAATTCTATTAAACAATCGCTAATATCCATAAGTTCCCTTTAAAAAATAAAAATATATAAAATATTTTAGCATTTGTTCCCTTATTGAAAAAATGGGATAGTAAAAATTATAAAAAGTTATAAACATGATATTACCTCTTCTCGTGGAGTTTGATTATCATTATCACCTTCTATTTTCACTCTGACAACTCCCGATTTATCCACCATTTCTTGAATTATGCGGCCATTTTTACCAATTACTTTTCCTGCATAAATAAGTTATCTAAGTATCTGACCTTTTATGCATAATATATCAAAGCAAGATTATTAGCCTTTTTCAAAATGTTAAAACTATTTCTAAAAAAATAAAAAATAAATAAAATACAGAAGATTATAATATTTTGTCATACATTTTTAAACAAAACACTCAAATTTAGGGAATACCTTAGTTCTATCATACTTCCAACTAGGAACTCAGTTTTAGGTCACAAGCAAAATGAAAAATGGTAACTAAGTTTTTAACCTATTTTATATTGCTATCCTTCCCCATGCTTTAAAATAAATGAGAGCTGATAAAATGCTCACTTTAATAAATTCTGTCTAGCATATGTAAAATTTAATTATCTAAAATAATTTTGCAATAAGGAAACAGTTATAAAATCTTACTTTAGCAAAAGTTAAAAACAATAGTAAACAAGAGTTAACAAAATGCTAAATGAAAACCTGATATTAAGAAATATCAAAATTTCCATATTTTGCTATATAAAACAAAAAGATTTGCTGCCTAAACTACATATTGCAGTCATATAGTAATTATATTTTGGATAGAATATTTCCAATAGACTTTATATATTTAAACTAGAATAAATTTGTCAATAACATTATAAAAGAATATTTTAATTTTATATCTATATACATCTTAAATTGCATTTTATACCATTATAATTGATGAATTAACAAGGCTAATCATACTGTTTCAACTGTAATTATGATAATTGTTAAGACTTATCAAAAGATGACTAGAATAAGATATAGTAGTAAAACTTGACTTTTATGCAAACAGGCAAATAATTATTCTTAAATGGAGAAAAGGTCAAAAGGACAATTAAAGTAAAATTTTACCTAACAATATATTGAAAAACCATATTTCAGTATAGCAAAAAATTTACAGAAAATTCATTTTTCATATATATATATATATATATATATATATATATATATATATATATATATATATATATATATATATATATATGAAATGTAAATATAATATAATAAATATATATATATATATATATATATATATATATATATATATATATAATGTATATGTATATAGTCCATTGAATTCCATATCAACATAAACTTAAGCAAATATTATGCAAATCTACAAATTTTCAGTATACATTTTTATTTAAGAAAACAAAAATCATAAATGATTCAGCATGACTATTAAAATGGGAATTAGCCATGCTATAATTTACAAACATAGCTTTAATTCAGAAAGAAGGATTCTGAACTTTATTACACAGTTTTATGTTGTTTTTCTCCTTTTACTTTCTCTTAGACAGTCTTAATGAAAGAAACTAATTTCTGGTAGAAAATGGACAAAAGGTCTCTAAGGCAAATGGTTGTTGATGTTAAAGTAATCTGGAATTCCTGGCTTGAATGTTTTACTTTCATTTCAGTAGACATATTTGAGATATCATTTGCTTCTATGATCATTTCCTTATTTAAGGTTATTCAAAATAAGAAAATGAAAACAAAAATGTATGAACCTAGATTTGCTGCAATTGCTTTATCTTCAAATTCCAGATGATTTAAAAAAGGACAAAATATAAACTTTACAGCTTATATGACATGCAGATTTACCAGTGTCAGTTCACTGTTTGAATTAAGCTGTACTTGTTTGGGAAGATATCCAACAGCTTTTGATATACACTCACAAAAAACTGGCTCCTACATAACCAAAAGAGTTGCTACAAATCAGTGGGTTTTGTAAGCCCATTTGTGTTGAATGGAGGACCCCGCGAAGATCAGTTTAGATTTCTATTCACCATTTCTTCAAACCATAAGACATATTTTAGACCTTTTATATTTGGACATAACAGCCATACTGAGTAAGTAAAAATAATCTTTCCCGGGGACCTTGCTGAAGGATTAGGAAATGCAAATATGTTGAATATATCATAACAGATCTGAGTGTCCATCTCTCTAGGTTCTGAGGTCCAGATTTGCAATTGTTGACTCTCAAAAGTTCCTGCTTCTCTCTTAGGCCTTCCAGTTTTCATCTTGAAGTGCTACAAGCTAAATTCACTGTGCTAATTTAGTCCTTTTTAGCTGACATGGTTTCTGCCAACCTCACTCATTCTGGCATCAAGAGGTCCGCTTGAGTATCCAGTAGTATTCCAAATTTCCTCCTTGACTGTAACTCTGCTGCATTTACCTGCACATGGTACCTGTGATACTCCAGGCACTTCAAAAGTGATCAGTCATGTGGGGGGCTCAATACTTGCAATCTGCCTACCACCACCAAGAAAAGCCTGTAGATGGCCTGGTAGTATGGGCCTGGATTGATGCTAGATTATCTCTCTTGGCATAATAAAAACTAACAAGAACTATGTGAAGCCCTTCAAACTATAATATTTCTACCAGCAAACAGGACATTAAAGATTTCAAACCCATTTTCCAATCTAAGCTGTTTACATCAAACTACCAGATTATGGAGTGAGAGTCATTATTCCATAGAACTTGCTTCTGTTTTACTGCCAACTAACATTGAGTTTTTACTAATTAATCTATGAATTGACTGTATTAGCTTTGCACATATGAACAGACAGAACTGTGAATACTTATGCTTTTGAGCTCTTGTTCTCAATGCCAGTCTAAATGCTAGTAACAATACCAGACACTTCAAGATTTGTAGAAACTGAGAGCATATAGTTTTTTTACTATTCATTTTCCGAGTTCAATAGCTGCTATAATTTAGTAGCCTAATACTTAATTTTCATGTTACTTCCTAGCCCATAAATGTTTTTACTTTATAATATCAGTTATTGTTGATTTAAGACCTCATAACAAGATTAATATTTTATACTTATTTGTTGAAAGTAAAAAACACTTGAAATCATTTATGTCAACATATGCATTTCATCACAAAATGTATGAACCTCCAACTCACCTCAAAAAATGAAAGAGTTCAGTTGGGAAAACAAATCCTATTGAAATGATGTCATTACTGCTTTCATTTATTTTGAGAAAGTAAACTTGCTTCATGTAATTTAATTATATAAAAGTTAATAGTTCATGTAGTTATGCTGTAATGTTATATATGTATAGTGTCATGTTGTCTAGTGAAATTCAAAGATGTAATTTTAATAAAATAAACCTAAAAGTTTAAAGTTTAGAATTATTGAATCTTGGTTATAATAATTACATAGAAATTATATGAACCAAGATATTGTATATCATATATACTTTGTTATATAATAATTATTAAATATTATATAACAACTTTTAATTTTCGGGTTATGGGTTTGAATCCCATGTTGAGTACTATTTTATGACTAGAAGACAATTATTTTTACAGTTTTAGGCTTATTTTCTGAAAATTACATTTTTGAGCTTCACAAGATATGACATCATAACACTAGACATACACCACAATACAACATAACTATATAAACCAAAATTCCCTGGCAGAAGCTTAGTGGTATACTTGAAAGGCATGGGTTACACAATACAAAAGAAATTACAAGAATCAGACAGTATGAAGCAGTTGTAGTTTTTGGATTGCTTTGAAATTATTTTAAGTTCAAATAAATATAAAAATACTAACCTACTAAAACCCGCTGAACTAATACTAGTTCTTCAGAATATTCTAACATACTTCTTGCTTTACGTACTGCTTCTTCTGACTGAAAAGAAATTTTATCTTAAAGACCAACAAGTAAAAATTATTGAAAAATTCCAAAATACCAAAATATCAGCTTCATACATCACCATAAATCTTGAAAGTACAAGTAGACTCTTCAAGATCAATACCAGTAATTCCTTCAAGCTTCCTAGCATTTTGTATATTAGAACCATGGGCTCCAATTGCAAGGCCCATAAGATCTTCTCTAACTTGAAATTCTTCAACATGACCAGAACTTGAATGTAGTTTAGTGTTCTAAAAAGGTATAAAAGCTATTTAATGAATAAAATTTTGAGTACACATATCTCAATATTATAAATATATAAGATTTTAACCGAATATATAAAATATAATAGATGAATCTAAGCTGATAATCTGTAATGAAAGAGGAATAATTCCCTCAACAGTGCTATTAACAAATACTTTGTTAATGGCACTGTTGAGGAAAAGCAAAAACAAGTAAATATGTTGTATAGATTTTCTGGCCAAGCCATAGCATAGTTTTAAATGTAAACTTAATGTAAGACACAAATAAAATTATTCTACCTTAGCCTTATTTACACTGGATTTATATTTATTGCTAAAACATTCTGGCACAAATGTTTACCTTCTCACATGTCTGACTTTTTATACTGATCAGCAATATCTACTGTGTCTTTACATTTACCTGTGAATAGAAGGTGACAAGGTAAAATATTCCCCCCAAACCCCTCTGACAGTGGTTTAAATGTGCTTTATAGCTGGAAAGCATATAAATCTATCATCATCATCATCATCAATAAATAGATTTTAGAAAAACAACTATTTTAAAATTAAACGTATTAGCTATATAAATAAATCAAACCTTAACTCAAGTTTAGACAAAATAACTTAAAAAAAGAAACTATAATAAATTAGATTAAACAAAATATATATCACAGCTTAAGATGTTAAAACTAAACAAGTCAATCATTCACTTATGTAGGCAAGAGAAAAGGCAATAATCTATCAAACAGTCAACTGTTTAAAATAATTCTATATTGGAGTTGAAATAATTGTTTAATAGCAAGAAATGATCTTGGTGTGGTAAAGACTACCTTTTTCTTAACATGCATATCATTTACTTTTTTGTCCTGTAGCCAAGTTCATCTTCTAGTGCTTTGGACAATGTGTTCAATCCATCCTTATCGAGCAGTAATAAACAATTTTTTATTTAAACTATAAAGTGGTTAAAAAAATTTTTTTTTGAAAGGCCCAACTTATGTATTATATGTAATTCGATATTAAAAGAAACAGTATACTTGGAATTTATATTAATGTACTTCAAGAGGCTGCTAAATGTACAGTATGTCCATGTATCTGTGAAATTTTTTATCTGTGTAATTATGACAGTTAATATTTTTCATTGATAATTAAGGAAATATTAAAAGGAGATAATTGAATGGCTATTAAATTTTTTTAATTCCAAAAAAGTTGGTATAGGCAAGTGTTGGGTAATCAGTGAAATTTTGGATAGTTAGTCATTGAAAGACAGGGAAATTTATTTCCACATTTCTGTTGAAATCTTGTATTTAAAAACAATTTATAAACATACTATAACTAAAACCAAAGATGCATTACTAATTACAAAAAAAAAAAGTTTTGACTATGATTTAAAACAATTATTAATAGCTTGATGTAACATCAGAAAAATGTACCTCTAATTGCCTAGCTGCTTCCTCAGTTTTGCTGAGTAATAATACTTTCTGCCTGAGATTTCTAAAATGCATCTCACACAGCATATTAGCTCGCTTTTTAGCAGTATCTGATTTTGCCTACAATAAGGAAATAAAAGTTAAAAAAAATAAAGTACTTTTTATAATTTTTAAAAAGAATAGGACATAGTAAAATGTTAAAATATTAAAATAAATTTTTTTAAAATTCCTTCGAGCATAAAATTATTTAACAAAGAGCAAATATAAGTCATGTAGGGTAAACTATTTTAAAGTCACTAATAAATATTCTTTGGTATGTCATGAAATTACTTTATAATGTTATCTAAACTTTAAAAGTGCTAAATATACAAAATTGTTTTTATATATTCCTTAGGATGGATTTGAGGGGAGAGGTTTAACTGCAAAACCATTATCCTGTACAATGTGAAAATAACATTTTTTAAAACTTTAATTATGTTGGGAGAACAATGAATAATTATCCTTAAAACAGTATAGTAAATAAATAGCTAACAATCTATAAGTGTTATATGAAGATTATTTATATTTGGGGTCATGAGAAAAATCAAATTACTGACTTTTTTAAGTAAAGTAAATTTAAGTATGTATAAAAGGGAAAATAAATTTAGTGCTACCATCCTGCTGTATGTTCAAAATGATAAAAACCTAGAAATTTTTTTAAAAAATCATCCATATGTCTTTTTTAAAAAAGGAGAGAAAAAATATTTTAACAGGGAATTTTGCTATGAAACTTCTGACCCTTAAAGGCTGAAAGAAAAGTTACTGAAATACATACACTATACTTTAAAAAATAGGCCTAAAAAGGTTACTTGAAAGTATCATATTTAACAACTAGATCAAAATTAATGATGGTTTAAAATAAGAATTTTCTTTTTGTAAAAAACAAAGTTTAGTTTATTGGTAATGTTACAAATTCCAATATTTGTGCTAATTTCTACAAACGATTCTAATTTATATCTTTTATATATATTTTAAACTGTGAAAAAAATAGCTTATAATATTTTAAAAGTCAAATTAATTTTCTGACATATAAGAGCAAAACAATTTTTATTCTAAATATTTGAATGATAATTTATGTTAAAAATGGAATTAAACTTTTAGAAAAGTTAAAATGTTAATTACATTGTTTACATTAAAAGGTGCTTTTATCTATTCCATTAATAGTCATTTTTTACCAGACAAAAAAAAAAAAAAATATTGCAGATAAGCTGAATAGAAGCTGAGAGGAATTTTTATATTTTGCACAATATGCCAAAAAGTAGAAAATACTCCTCAAAAATACATCATTTGATTTAAGTGAAAATACTGACCTTCCTTTAAATTAGGAAATTACTAATCAAAATCAAAGGCAGCATTTGAATTATAGAATATAATTTATAAATATCTACGAAGATTTTAAAATAGATTATGGGAAAAAATAAAAACCATCCACAATATATGTTATAACTAAGAATGTTAAATATGAACACAAAAAACCTACAATTATGGTTAAACAATTCTTTTCAGGATCCATTCGACAAATTGCAGCTCCAATAGCTTTCTTGAATTCTTTGTGAGCAGATTCCACTTTGGCACTTGAAAAGAAAGAGATAAAAGATAACACATAGATAATTGTACAAAATTAAGAATAAAACTATTACCCAGAAATCTGATAACATTAAAATAAATGACACCCAGTCTTTGAACAGTGCTATAATCTATTCAAATTAAGATTTAAGTATTGTACATGCATTCAAAATTTACATGCTCAACATTATGCTCTTTAAAAATACTAAATTGTACTAGAAAGGTTTATAACAAGCCAATAACAAACATGAAATGTTAACTACAAAACAGTTAAGATGTAAATATTTAGATTGATACTCAAACTACATAGTTAAATAATAGTATGACATATGAAAAATTTTCAACTTTCATTACAATTTCTTATTAATACTGATAACTCTATTTTTTTTTTCAAACAGAGCTTTTGCCTTTTCCATACCCTTTTAATCTATATAAATAATGGTAAATTTTTTTTCAAGTCATCACATTACAGAAGACAAATGTTACAATATTTTGTGACTGTTGGTTAAATTTCATAATGTTCATAAGGTAACTAATTTGGTTATCCTTTAGACTATGTTTTCAATAAACTAAGGACATTTTGCAAAATTATGCAAATACCTGAAAAACAACTCTTTTACATTGAAAGGAGAATATATGCTTTAGTCAGAGATGGAATATAGCAGTAATTTCCCTTTTGTATATACATGAGTAGTCCATGTTTTTATCTAAGTCATAATTACTTTGATATTTCTGAATGAATGTCTATTCTTGAAAGCCTTTTCACTCTCCCTTTGCAAGTATCAGAGACATTCTAAAAATTATTAACATAGTACTTGGTGAGATGCAAAAGTTTTCATGGGCCATCATACTGTTTTAATATAAAATTTCTCTAGGAAATGTATAAAAGATTCATATAAAATATGCAGAAAGAAGTAAAATAGAATATGGCTTGATTTTGAAGAGTGCACTAATTAACTTTTTATTATTTAAGGACAAAATGGGATTTACTACTTAAACTTGATAAAAAATGGCTAAAACTTCACAAATCCATAGAGAGATTACATCAAATAATTAAGTACTAAAAAGAACAACAAACTCATTTGGCCATCTTCTGAATCAATAGACAATAGTTATAAAAAATATACCTCAATATTTAAAATAATGTTCATAATACTTACTATTCTCTTAGATCTTCAGGAACTTCAAGCTCAAATATTTTAAAGGTATTTTTAGTTATAGGTGGACTGCAAAAAAATTTTACACAGATTAAGTAAGCATTCTGTAGATTCTAAAAAACACAAAAACTAGAAAAAAATTAAAAGGAGAAAAATTAGTTAAATATTAATAGGAAATACCATATTTTATAAAACAAGTAATTATGAGGTGATATTTCAATGTACTTACTTTGTATTTTTGGTTCTTAGTCTTTCACTAGGCACAATTTCTGTACATGTTGTTTCCCAGCCAACATACTCAACAACATGAAAACTACCTTTTGTCATTTTAACAACAGCTCTCCACCAACCACAAGCTTCTTGTTCATTAGTTCTTGAATATACCTTTTTAAAAGAACCTAAGTCTTATGTTTTTTTTTCATGTCATGTAAATATTTAACTCTAATTATATGTAAAACAGTGATCACTATATAATTAAGTACTTTTTATATGTCACAGAGTAGCTGTTTCTTACATTTTATGAATCAAGAACATTGTGACAAGAGAAATTATCTTTTAATTACTGCAACTTAGATTGCACAAAAATGTATAAATTATATTAACTTTTTCTTTATGAAATGTACAAACATCAGATTTGAATTGAAATTATATAAATTAATAAAAAAATCAGAATAACACTCTTAATTAAAATGAAAACTTAAAACAACTAAGTTTGCCAGTCAAGTAAAACGTGTACCCTATTTATCCATTAATAAATAGTTTATACATTTATAATTTAACTCATTTTATCCCCTTGTCTTATTTAAAGAACAGCTAAAAACAACAGTTACAAGTGCAAATTTTATCTTTATCCTAGTGTCCTATTCTAAGAATAGTTCAGGTTTTTATATACAATAAAACCTACTTAAGAAATTTATGCAAGGGACTAAGAGATTAGAACTTCTTAAGAGGGAAAACTGGAAAAGTGCATTACAAAATATATTTTATCTAGTATTAATTTATTTTTTCACCAATAAAAAATTTTTCATAGATTATATGGTGCTATTTTATAATTAAAATAAATTTAACATTTTTGCTTAATCTATAATGTATATTTTCTAAACATCTGAAATAATAATTTCAACTAAGAATAAATGATTTCAACATTAAGGGAAAATGTTAGGTACAGATACAGACCAAAGGAAACTAGAAATATATTAATTTATATTAATATTTTTTTAATACTAAAAAGTCATGTTTCACTTTATTACAATCGATAAAAAAAAAAAAAACTTCCTTCCCTGTCTCGGATAGTTTGTTATAAGAACTTAATTGACTTTGTTTATAAAAAGTCTTAATTGCTGTGCCTTGTTGGCAGAATGCCAGAACTTTCTAATTTATAAACATCTATAATAATAAATATTTTTTCTATTATCTGCTATCATTCAATTTTTCTACAAATACATCTTTTGTATCTTTATACAATGAAAAATAAATTAAACTACATAATGAAATAGAAATGAAAGTTTTGAGTAAATAAAACTTGAGCAGAAAGATGTTTAAAACTTCTAAATCAGAAAATTTATAATTATAAACATAGGAATATTTAATGGGAATCAGAGAAATTGAGAAAGTCTTATGCTCACTTAAGTTCCATTGCGTATGTATTTAATATATATGTAGTATATCAAAATTATTACACTTTAATATCTCATAAAAATTCTCCTTTCCCATTATTATTTTTTCAAATCTATTTTCCCAGCCCCAAAATGTCTTAATTAAAGGAGAGTCCTTGACTTAAAATTCTTCCAACCCATTTCCCAAAGCTTTCTCTACAATAGATGCAAAATTTCTGTCCATCACATTTTCCAGCTATCACTGGCAAATGGCTCAGTTTCCCCCCTGATCTAAGTTACTTTTACTGTTAAATTTTCAAGTTCCATTTCTCTGGGAAAAATTTTCCTCTCTGAGTCTTGTTCTAGGGTCTACCCCTGTTCCAGCATGTGTTTTGATGATCATTCCCCTTGTCTGTGATTGTTAAAAATGTCTTTTTAGCAACTCAAATTTAAGTTCAACTCAGACTTATGCCGTTCTCTTTCAGATTAATTAGGCTTCTCCTTGCCCAGTAGCCTAGGTAAGTAAAAATGATAGCTACAATTTGACAAGACTGGCTAATTTATTTTCATAATATATATATATATATATATATATATATATGTGTGTGTGTGTGTGTGTGTGTGTGTAATTCAATTTTTTTACATTAATATACCTCAGAAAGTATACGACTTGAGTTTGAGCAAAAAAGATTGGAGTAAAATGGATTGAGAAATACCAATAAATGAAATATTCATATAATAGTGTTCTAGTATTTGTTGGTAGTACCCCAAGCTAACATTTAAAATAAAGCTCCTTAGACCTAACAAAATTTAATTTCAGTATAAAATAACTTATTAGGAAATATTTTATCCTGAAATTTTTAATATAAAATTACTATTGATTCAAAACTTTATTACTGTACTGTACATTCTTATAAAAAAAAAATGTAAAAAATAAATCATACCTCTACTTCTTGACCTTCTGTGAAATCCTTTTTATCCTCATCTTTATTTGAAGGAGGTAAACGAACTCTTCGAAAAGGAAATTTTGTTTCAGGTTGCCAGCTGAAAAATAAAAGGATATATATATATATATATACATATATTTATATATATGTGTGTGTGTGTGTGTAACTGTGTAAATATAAGAAACAAGCTTTTATTATTTATATTAACTGTATAAATGAAGTTAAACCTTAATTTTTAAATTCATAAATTTGTTAAAAAGGTTGTTGCTGAAAAATCTCATTTGAAAGATACCTAGGATATAAAATTTAGTTGTAATATTTTATGACATAACAAAGGGAATGAAATAACTGGTGATCTGTATAATTGTTAAGATGAGCCTCTAAAGATAATTCTATTTTTTCAAAAGAAAATCTCAGATGATCATGAACTGTTATAAAATCATGAGACAGAGCTAGGTGATAGTTATGACAATTTTTGAGAAAATGTTTTAAACGCATTTACAAACTCTTGATTACAGCTCCTTGTATTTAAAACTTTATTCATTCATCTCATGGACAGATGAAGTTAAATGTGGAGAGGAGAGAAAATTTGTTAATTTTAAATATTTTTTCAAAACTAGTTGTCTGCTATAACTGACACAGTATCTGGACCACGTTTTAAAACAGAACTAAAGCAAATAGTGACAATAAAAAACATGAAATTTTTTTCATTATTCTTTTAGTTAAAGTACAAAAAGATTCAGTAAATTATTTCTTGGTATACTGATATCAAATATAAAGTGGTTTATAGTAGCATGAAAGAATTGTTTAGCCAAATCAATATAAAAGATAGTGTTCATCCGAATTTTCAGTTAACACAAATAACAGATTGTTTAAATGGACTGGCAATTAATATGATTTGCTACAACCTGTTAGAACACGCAGCCCATCATATGGTTTCAGAATTTTTTTAAAAATTTGTTAAACACGATTTTGTTAGAAAAAATAATTAAGTTGTATGTTAAAACTTAAAAGATTGACAAAATAAACAGTGAAAGGCCTTTTTAAAGAGATTAACTTTCAATCAAAATTTATTGAATAATTATCTTCCACATTAATGAGCTGCATGTACACAGGTAATTAAAAACACTATATAATATACATGTTACAGCTTATTTCATTATAACTAGCATTGAGCTCTCTAAATTTTCAATGACACTAAATATGTAACATTTGCGTAAATAAAGGATTAATATATTAACTATTTCTATACTTATTTGAAATTTTATTTAGCTAGTTTGTTACATAACATGAAGAAATGGGAGATGGAAAGCACACTCTTCTCAAAGGGAATTGAAGCATATATAATCAAGTAAAATAGCATCAAAATTTTCAAGGATTTTTAAATTATATATCCTAGCTGTTTTCCATAAGTAATTTAGCAGGTCAGCCTTGCATTCTGGGAATCATCAATGAATGATGCCTGCTTTTGAATTTAAGCAGTCACCAATAGACATAGATATATACCAGTTATTTTTAAAATTTTATATACACAAACATTCTGTTTATTTTCATACTAACAGAGGCGATCAATGGTGAAAATATGGTACAGCATGGTGTCCAAAATGCCAAGTAAACTTTTGCATGGATAATTGCTATATAATTTATCCTACCAAAAAGAAAAAAAAAAGATTGAATGAAGTTATATGTAGTAGGTTTTATTTTTTGGTATATATAGATGTTTTTCTTTTAGTATATTCTGAATGATCTATTACTTATCTTTTGTAATTTTTTGAGCAAAATTACTAAGATGAAGTTTCACTTTTGTCTAAGTAGTGTTTTAAAGCAGAATTTATATTACTTTACTAATTTATACAAAAAAATTATGTTAAAATTGATTTTACATTATTATTTTAAACATTTCAATTGTATAAGCTTAACTCATAGTCAAAGAATTTAAATTTCAAAACAATCTAAATGAAAGTATATTAGATAAATAAGGTACTCAGAAGAAAATATAATGAGGTATTAGTTTAGAATGTCAAAGTCTGTCGTACAGACTTTGGTTCCAAATACCATAATTCTAACTATACATTCATTATTTGTTATAACGAGTGCAAGCAACATTCCTTAAAATATTTTAACTTACTATTTAATGGTATAAGTGGAATATTACTGAGAGACAATAAACATGATGAACTCAGACTAACTTTTGTAAAGACACTGATTTATTAAAGAGAAAAAATATAGAATATTCTGTGTACAGGGTTCCTACTCTTTTTCCAGAACAAAAATTAAGGACTTTCTAAGGACCAAAGTAACTTTTTATAAGGACCTACTTGAAATACATGGCATAACCATGTAAACCCTATTTCCTGAGGAACATATATTAATAATTATGAACCAGACAAGGCATGTTCAATAAATGCCCTAAAATATTTCAGAACTAAGTTTTTAAAAATACCTAAAAAATTAATATAAGATAAACCTATTTGACAAAAACATTTTGAAAAATGTACATCTAAAGTTTTTTGAATAATCAAATTAAAAATAGTATGGTTAGAAAATGTAAAAGAATGTTATGAACATTAACAAATATTTTATATATTCTTTGACCAGTACTTATCACCTGTACTGGTGTTCTTAATAAGAACCTGTTTGGGGCAAGTTTAACTCTGAACTTACAGAACTAGAAAATTTGGAGAGTATGGCAAAAATTGATAGGAAATCACATGGAGACAGATAAATTGTTCAAATTCCAATTTAAAAATTAAGGAGTTTTTAAGGACCTTTGACAAAAATTAAGTAGTTTTAAGAGCCTTTAAAAATGAAAGCTAAATTAAGGAGTTCTTAAGGATTTTTAAGGACAGTGGGAACCCTGTGTGTATCAACATATTCCCTGTCTTTTAAATTTAAAAGTTAGCTAAAAATTTTGTACAGATGCTAAATTTTTAAAACACATTTTGGAACATCCACACAATACAACTTTACAAAACTGATTTTACACAGTAACTTAAAATTAAACGATTATCTAATATGAATCTGCAAAACCCAACCACATGTTTCAGATTTAATTTTTTAGATACTTTTCTTTTGATAATTTTCATCTTTTAACTTTAACAGTATTTTCCTACAAACATGTACTGTTGATTGCTACAATGTATTTGTATAAAAAATTTGCATTTTTAACAAAGATATTGTTAATGTTATCAAAAAGATTTCTAATATACTTTATTTTTTTGGTATGGATCATTATGGATATATCCAATATTTACAATCATCAGTAAAATAAATTACACACACTGTAAAAATGAAATTAAAAAATTGAATTCATTCTAACAAATTATTCGGATCTTCCTAATCTTATCTATATATCCAAATTCATAAGTATGAACAGTAATATTATTACTACAATGTTTAAGTACCATGTAGACTTTAGACCATATATTTATTTATAGCTGAAAAAATAAATTTGAATAAATGAACATACTCATTTTCAAATGCTACAGATACCCCATCTTCATGAACATCAACCATAAATGCCTGAAAGAAAACAGAATTATTTAAAAAAAAAAAATAAATAAAACACAACACATAGAATATTTGAGCTATTTTCCTTTTCTTATACTGAGAAAATATAATAAACTTACACAGCTGATATAAACTGATAGAGGTACTTTATTTTAATACAAGTTTATAAATGCTACTTTACTAACTTAGGGATAGTTAAATAAAATATAAAAAAAATTATGCAGATGAGAAACATTTAACTCTTTTTATCTTAACAAGCTTAAATTCAAAATAATTGGTAGAATGTTAGAATACATTTTTAGACATCTAAAATAATTTGGAAAATTTCAAACAAAAATAAAAATCTGAGCAAATGTGATTTTTACAAACAAAAATTATACATTTCTTATAAATATTATGATCAAGCAAAGAATTTGAAAATATCTTTGAGA
Organism: Pardosa pseudoannulata; assembly: GCA_032207245.1. NCBI lineage: Eukaryota > Metazoa > Arthropoda > Arachnida > Araneae > Lycosidae > Pardosa > Pardosa pseudoannulata. The sequence continues at coordinate 106,847,480 of CM063502.1, forward strand.
GAAATCTACTTGTGACATTTCCACATATTTGTTTAATAATAATAATAAAAAACCCCAAAGTTTATTTCAGTAATATATCACTTATCCAAACAAATATTGAATGTAACATTCACAATAACTAGCAAATTGTGTTCATTGCAGTGTTACAGGATAGCAACAATCAACAAAACAGGTTTTTTTTTTTTTTTTTGACTCACTATGTAAACAATATTATGTTTTAGGTGTGTTGCAAATCTGTAAAACGTTGACACAAAGGGTTAAAATGTTTGCATATATTTTTTTTTGTTTATTTAAATAGCTTCAATACACTACTGTTCAATCAAAATATTTTTGTTGAAAATTACAACACATAATTTTTGAGCAATACTCATATAGAAATCCTGGAATATAAAATTTTATAGGATTTGATGATTACTTTGGGCAATATTATCATGATTTATTTTTTCTATTTTTTTTTTCATTAAGTTTACAGAAAAAAAATTTTGAAGTCATATCTATTTCAAGAATATATTATTACTCTAATAGTAAATTTACATCCACACATTTCTTTCTACCAATACCATTAGTATCTTCCATTCCAAGGTGTACCTACTACAAAGGCCATTTTATCATAGTGACACCATAATAGACTTGTTAACATTGGTCTACGATAGTTCGGCTTTCTATGACAAAATGGGAGCCACAGTACATCAGTCGGGCAATCATCAACTCATAGCCGGAGGGTTTTGAGTTTGAAGCCCGAGATAGCCAAAGACCGTCGAGTCCACTAACGGCAATAGGGCACGTGAAAAAGGTTGGTTGTCGTCAAGTTCAAGACCTCTGGTGATGGTAGACCAAGCTAGGCGGGAGGAGCTCATCTGCTGTATCCCTGCGTCCAAACTACGAGGTGCCACTTTGAACTAAACTCGCTCTTTCACCCTAAGTGGTACTTTTCAAAATGAAAAACACAACCTTTCGCCTTGAATCAAGTAGCCTCTAGCTTACACAATTGGCTCCTTCAAGTGGCATTACAAGCAACAGAATGACAAAATGAATAAATGTACAAAGTGAAATAATGTACAATTACTAGAATAAACTTTATAGAACAATGAAACTTCACTCAACGACCAAACATGTCCGCTTCACGGATGAACGTAACAGTTTAAGGTTTGGTTTGGAGTGCTACGGTATACTTTTTGCAACACGAGGGCTAATGAGACCGGGATCTACAGCTTAAAGCCGATTCCGAAGGGCTACAACATCCATGCCACTGTGGGATTCGAACCCACGAACTCCGGTACCGAAGACCAGCACCCTAACCAATCGGCCATCATTCAGCAATGAACGAGAGGGAAGCAAATATGCAAATTAGCAGCAACTATGGACGTTTAAGTTTGGTTTTGAGATTAGTATCCATGTTTTTGTTAGAGATAATTACTCTGGGAGCACTATTTAAATTGGATTCCCAACGGCTACGAAACATCCATGCCCGCAAAAGGATTCAAAATACACAAATTCAGCACAGAAATAGAAGCATCCTACCGAATCTGTCACCCTCGACCAATTATGGGTGTACACAGCAGTATAAAATAATGCTAATGATGGCGATTCCTTGCTTTATTTATACGAATAACATTTGCAGATGAAAATCTGAAAGAGAAAGCTGTTTTATCTTTTTACTCCTTAATCCTTGAAGACTATTTATTCAAGACTAATATTATTTGCATGCATCTATTTATGGATAAAATTCTGGAAGATAACATTTCATTAAAAGATTAAGGTATTTAAATGCATTTAAGTAACGGAACTCAACCGTTTGATTTTTCGGTTTTACACAATAATCATTATCAGCTTGTTGTGGATTTGTCGAGTACGTACTGTTTTTATGTCATAAAGCAATCATTCATGAGCTCGCATTTACTGCAATAGCTTTTTACACAAAAAAAAACAATGATTTTAAGTCATTGCCTAAGAACAACTCACACATTTCTGCAAATTTATTCGCTTAAAAGGGTCTCACTGAATTTTCCGATGCTTTTATTACGATTTCACCAATAAGGCTTTTCGAAATTCTCCCATTTAACAAAAAATTGACAAACTACATAAAATGTGTAAATACCGACAAAACCAGTTTATTATAAATAGAGCTATAAGAACATAGGTTAATATTTAAAATCAAAAACGAGTAGTAAAGAATAGTTAAGTATATCCCAATTTTCCGTGGAACCATTCAGAAATTTCACTGCAATTATGTTGAAGAGGTTTATGCTATTACTGCTTAACACATATCTAAAGGAAAGGGTGAGTTTGAAATGAGTTAAGAATGTATCTGTAACATTGTAATTAGAACTCATAAATATCAATTGTAGTATTGGTTAAATATCAGATTCATTGTAGATAAATAATATTTTCGTTTAAAAGATGTTTACCTTCATTTCATCAAAAGATGTTTACCTAGGGAGGGGGAAAAAACCCTACTCCCACTTCTTAGGATGATTAAAATTCTCTCTTGTAGGCTCACAAAACACCTCATGCCCGTCGGGGTAAACGACCCACTAAAGTCTGCTTTTAGATGCCCCCTCCCCCTATTTTTTTTAACGTTATTTATTACATATTTTTAGCAAGCTCCTAAAACCAATCGCTAGGTAAAGGGAATTTTATTTGGAAAGAAGAAATAGTTTATTCTTACTATTTTTATATGTCTTAATTTTATGGTTGAATGAAATAGATTTATAGCAAATGTTTTAATTGGATAACAAAAATTGCTAAAATTTTCTCAGAAAAGTAGGACTCAAAAAGGCTTTTTTAGAATAAAATGTGGGTAGATTTATGTCCTGAAAAATTTACTTTATTCAAGCTGAAAATGTCAGCAGTCTTTGCACTAAAAACAATATAAAGCATAAAAAATGCCAGTTTGAATAAAGATGATACACAAGAATATACGCTACAGAAAGAAAATGTATATAGAGATGATTCTGTATTATTTTGTGCGGAAAAGACCAAGATAGTTGCAAACAGCACTATGACAGGTTTGTGATAATAAATGTGGTCTTTTGCATTAATAAATAAAAAGTGATTTGAAAGCAACATTACTTCAAGAGTCGAACTTGAAATTCATAAAAATATATCTGAAACAGTATAAATACAGCTCATATAATGATATCAAGAAAATACAGTTATCTGAATGCCTCATTACAAGCTGATGGTAATTAGTTTAACATAGTACTTGGCAAAGCGATAAGACACTCAAACCTCCGAATGAAAAAAAAAAATAAACAAATATTTAAAACATAATTAGGTGTATCTATAAGGGATGATTGACAAAAGGAAAATTTTACGTTAACATAAAAATTTCAAGTACAAGATTGATTTAAGAAAATTATATCAGGAGAAAAAAGTTGTTTCTTATTAAAGCCGAGAGAAAACCAACAAACTTCAAATAACTGTATCTAGATAATGATAGTGTGGTATTGAAAGATTGAAATAGCTGCCCTAATCACAAAGTATATCAGCTCAATGCTTCAAAGAATTTTGAAATCATTAAATTGCAAATTTGGCCATACTGAATATTGATAGTATAATATGTATTTATACTTAATTTCTGTTACTAAAACTAAATTATGGCTGAAATGTAAATTTTCAAAGTTGAAATAAACTTACTAACTAATGAGCCCAATAATTTGGTCTATACTGGGCAAATTATTCCAGCACTAAACATAGTTTTTTAAATAAAAAAAAGGAAAAAGGGATACAGCTAACTAAAAAACAAGTTTATTATTTGATAATTGTCACGATTATTTCTCTGATGTTCTAAAAATTTTAAAATTGGTTTATCCCCGCAAACACAATTTCCGCCATTCAATTTCAATACTAGGAACTATAAAAAGCTTTAAAGTACCACCATATAAAATATTTCGTTAAAGTAATTATTATGAAAATGAAAGAACAGAGACAAAATCTGAAACATGATTCTAAAGAAAGAGATACAAGCATAAAACTGAAACGGCGATGCTGAAAATTGAAATACTAATTCCAACTAAAACTAAGAAGGTTCTAAACATATCAAGGAAATATTTGGGTACCAGTAGATTTTGCAATGAAATACACAAGGGTGAAGACAGACCACCATAGAACAATACTGAAAAAATTCCATAAATTTTTTAACAAAGATTACGCATCGGTTTATGCAACTGTATTATAATTTGAAACCTTTTTTATTCTTGTCGAATTATAATACATACTTATAATTTGACAAAATAGCAGGGGCGTCGCATACAAAAATTTACCTGTTTGCGACACTTTCGCTTTAAACCCTCCCTACCTTGTGCTATAAAAAGTGTTTGTGTATGCCACTGGATTTGAGAACTTGAAACTATGACTAAAAAGCCTTAAAAGGTCCCTACGTAATAAACAAAAATAGATCAGTTCTTTATAAAAGTTTAAAAATTTGTACGTAATTATAAGTATTTTAGAAAAAAATTAAGAATACTCATATAAAATGATTTAAAAGTAATGACCAAGTTAACAGTATTTATTTATTAGTTATTTTTTCATTAAATAAGATAGCAAACATACACGTCAGTCGATTAAACTCTGTCGTTTAATAAACTTGAATGTGAATTTAGTAAAAGGTGAGCTGTACTTTAATTTGCTAATTTTTACAAAATGTATATTTAAAAAAATTTTTCTTTTAATGAAATTTAACAGCCCATATATACATAATGCTTCGCTGCTGTTTTGTTATCCAAGATGTAGTTAAAAAAAAAAATGGTATGCCGTAGCGTTCTAAACCAATTATTGATGCTTTGCAGATTCAACTTTCAAGGAAAGCCATGCAAATATTTACAACTTCATTGAATTAGTATTTTACTGTTATTAAATAGACTCGAGATAATAAAAACTGTGTTGGTCACTGAAAGATCTGCTGTACTAGAAGTCTTCCTATTGGCTTGGTACTGATTCATAAGAATCACTTAAAAACATTAAAACAAAAAGCATGCAAAGATTCTTTTTTCCTCATATTTGATATGACATATTTCATAAACATTGGGTAGTCTCAGAATTGTAAGTGGCATAAAAAGTAATACTTATTAATCCCCTATAAAAGTTATATTGTGCAATTTTGAAAAATAAATAGAATGAAAGAATAAGAAACGCCACGTTTTAAAACTATTAGTGTTGATAAAAATAATCAATATGTTTAGAGAAATAAAAATTCCTAAAGGGAAATAAACATTTAAATATTATATTTTTAAAAAAGAATACAGCTTCCAACAAAATCAAAACTGAATAATTAGATTGCGACTATCCTTTCATCTCTAGTCAAGAGGAAACTGAAATTTAGAGTATATGATTAAAGTCCCGGTTTAAATTGTTCCGAAACAAATGACGTGAATCGAATTAACAGTCAAGTTACCAGGAGATTCAAATTATATATATATATATATATATATACATGCATACATCATTTACTTACCGAACCTTTTACCAATTTGTAAAGCCCTTACCACCTCACCTCATTCACTTGTTAAGTTATAAAAATTCAATCGGTCAGCTTCAACTGCATTTGATGTTCATCTGATAAACATCAAATGCAGTTCGCCGACAAAGATATCTTTCTTCCACATCTCTTACCAGTTGTTGTATGACGAAGGGGAGAGATGAATCAATCCCCTTGGGACATTACAATTACATGCGATTATCTAGAGCATATAATTGAGTGCAAGTTAAAAAATTAAGTTTTCATTTTTAGCACACAAATGTCATAATGGGAAGAAAATTTCACCCCCATACTATTTGTAGGACAACACTGTAGACTACATCCAACAAAATACCGCCAGGTTTGGGAAGATAAGGTCACTGAAGCTACTAGTGCTAATGGAAATAAAAGATCCCTTGAAGGAATGGTATCGATGACTCCTCTATTATGCAGTTTAATATCTTATTAATGCGCTGAACAGACCATTTGACAAATGATTATTCATTTTTTCTGAAACCAGTACAATATACTTCATGTAGCTTAGTAGTAATTTGATCATATTGGATAATGAGTAAGCTATTAACTATAAGGTAAAAAACCCTGCATTAAATACCAAACCTAAGATATGCAGATCTCCTTCGGATATGCTGTTATGTGTATGTGGTTTATGCTGTTCTTAAGTTATATATTACTTATGACGAGGAAAAACCAAGATAGTAATTCTAGTTAGTGACGCCAGATGAGATATTACAAAAGTTCGTTATATATGAGATAGAAAAAAAAAATTGTTTTACTTGTAACCCAATTTTTATCGTTTAGTAGTTTTCATACAAACTTCAATTGCTGCTTTAATGAAAATTCAAATGCGTCTTCTTGATAGAGCTCGAGATTGATTCTCATGTTTATATATAAATACATAGTGTGATAGATGTCTTTCTACTGCATTAAAATAAGCAATAAGATGGCCCCAGACGATCTTTAGCGCACAAAACCAAATTTTGAAATCTAAGATCTAATATGAATTGGTCAGACACTATCCTACTTGGATGCAGTTATAAAGTAATTATTTTCCTACCGCATCCCGTTTTAAGAATATAATCATTTGCACGTTAATGCAAAAAAAAATCTACATTGCACTCTGAACTTTCTATATCTGGTAGCTATTAAATATTGGCATTATAAGCGTATATATGAGCAAAAATTTTCTGGTTATCACAAAAGCCCGTACATGCTAGTATTTTTAGGTAGTTCTTGACATTTATAAAAATTATTACATTAGAGATGCATTTTAAAACTTCCATTTAGAAGCAATAAAGACTTTTGCTTACAAGGAACATTTTTTTATTTTTTGGTATGATGTAAAGGGATTAAGCAGTTATTTAAAAAACCATTTCATAACTAGACTTCTCCACAATTCTAAAAAATCTACGTATTTAAAACTCTACGTACTACACAGCATTTCTTAAAGAGGAAGTAAAAACTCATCTAGTATCATTTTATATAGTAGATTAGAACCAATTTGTGGAATTATTTAGCTATGAAAGAGATTAAGATATGGAAAACAAAATATATCCGGTTTGGAGACAGTGGTCATCTATTGAAGACTCCCCAGTTCTGCATTTAATTTTTTGCTCAGTCTATATGCAGACAAATGCTTTGTGTGAGGTCTTTTACTAATTTAAAAATGTTTGTGATTTTAATTTATTCTTTTGAATACCAATTTTTAAATCTCTTTTGAAGCGGGGAATGGCAGATAGAAACAACTAACAATACTCTCCAGGAATTAGTTTTTATAATGAAAACATCATGCTAGTAGTCAGTCCCCTCCCCTCAATTTTCTACCACTAAAACAGTGCATAGTATTTTTACGCAAACCTCATCAAGAATGAACTGCACAGCATTATCACTGTACCTGTACACAAATAATTTTATGCACTATAATAGTTCCATAATGTCCGGTCTACAGGCCATAGTCACGTTAGCAACTGTTACAAAGTTTGGCTTGGTTTGGAGTGCTACGGTCTACTTTTTGCAACATGAGGGTTAATGAGACCGGGACATACAGCTTAAAGCCGATTCCGAACGTTTAGGCACATCCATGCCACTGTGGGATCAACTGTCAAAAAGAAAAAACGAGATTGAAATAGCATTATTAGACTTGGCTAATTTGGAGAGAATATTTTTTTCCAGTACGAGGGCTAATTAAAATAGTGATCTAATGCTTTAAGCCGATTACAAACATCCATACTTTCAACAAAATAGAAACCGTGAACTCCTGGGGAAGAATCAACTAAAAGGCAGCACCCTACCTGTTGTGATATTGTCCGGCTCTCTTAGACTTGAATCAATATCGAAATAACTTTCCAATCACATGAACAGATCTGCCATACATTTAATTTTATACTGCATAAAGTTGATAATTTTTTTACGATACAAATTTAACATGCATTCAAATTCATGCCGATGAAATCATTTAGCCGGACGATGGCCGAATCGGGAAGGCACTGTCTTTCGATACTGGAGTCCACGGGTTCGAATCCCGTTCACTGTATGGATGGTAGCCATACTAGTATTTAAGCAGCAATTTTATTTTTTTTAATGGAAAAAAATTCTTAGCGCTCCAAACTAAACCGGAACTATTCAAACAAAAAACTCATTTCATACAACCATTCTGCGAGATGCAACCTCCAAATTAATCAACACAATAAAAATTTGCGTTACTTTCCATTTTGACGAATTTTGGGGAGAGTTTAGAAGTACAAAGATTATATAACGAACATTGGTTTATATAAAGTTGCTGCTAACATTTGTTTTTCCCATGTTGTAATGCTTAGATAACATGAATAATGTTTTGTTGTTCAATGTTTTTTTTTCTTCCCTAAAATACTCTCCAATTTCTGAGGAGCAATTATATCATTTGACTTCAAATCTTTTGAACGGGAAAAAAAGACACTCGTGCTTCTATTGGATTCTTATATTAGAAGTGTAATTTTTGTTCTATTAAAGAAAAAAAAAAAAATCCTAGAGAAGCAAATAATCGAGATACATGGCCATGATTATATTTTATACCTTTTGATCAAAGAGTACAGGTGGTTTTATATTTTTAATAATCTGAATTCTAGCAGATTTTGATTAAGAGCATTTCTGCTTATTAGGCCAACTTATATTATCCTATTTTTCAACGGTAAACAAATGCGAGTCCAAGAAGTTCTTGACAGTAAAAGAATATTACGAGTTCATAAAACACAAAACCACCCTAGAATGATTTAAAATCTAATTCTCAACTAGAGACAAATTCACAATAATGCATTTAGTGCTTAGTTCCAACTTAAATAAAATGGTAATACATTTAATAGTTAATATACGATATATAGTTTGATTTTCAGTTACAAGGTCAATTTAAAATAACTGTTTAAAGTTACTTTCCCCGAATCACATTTCTTTTTACACTAAATCACTAATATCAAAAATGTATGTCTGGTAACAATATACACTAATCTATTAAGATTTTTAACTTTGTGCATCTGCATAGTGTTCATTTATTTTGAAATACTTTAAAATGATAAAGCACATATTGAGTGTACTATACTTACATAAACTTTTGTACAACACATTTAAAAGAGGTGTGTGAAATGTGAAGAGGTAATGGGAGAGATGGTGGACGTGACAAGCACTTAGAATCTTGAAGACGACCTCTTATCCACACACGTTGTGGTTCCCTTACACCAGGTGAACGCAATAAGCAGTACTTTCCAGTTGATATATCAAATTAATGTGCATAAAGTTAAATTAACTTTTCACTTCTAGAGTGAATACTTACTGCAATACTTTTATTTATTGCACTTTTTAAACTCATTGTTAGCATTCTATACACTTAACATGATACATAGAATACTAGCCTAATCTGTTGCCCAGTTATTTAAATCTTTATACTATGCATACTTTAAATTGCCTGGAATTACCCGGAACCCCCCTCTCCTACAATAGTAAAGTGTTAAACGTACAAATGAGGAATAGCATTCAATGCAGGTAGCATGTGCTTATAGAAGTCAATTAACCATCCAGTTGGGTCGTTTTAAAAAGCATCCAAAACTCTAATTAATCTTAAAAATCTCAACTTTTTAAGCTATCTTAAAATTTGTGATGTTTTAAAGCAAAAATGGTAACAGTATTAAAACTTATTTGAGAATTCAGTAAGGATTATATGTTAGGATATTCACTTTGACATTATCTTGTCTTTTATGGAGATAAACTCAATTTACGTATGTTCCACGAGGTCTCGCAATTAGAAAATTATACGGTGGATAGGAAATACCTTTTCTCTCCTAACAAAATAACCAAATATACACTATACAAGGCGGAATAATAAGTCTTAATACCGAATAAAATATGATGGCACAATATCCAGTATGTTATCCTTCAGTGACCATTTTGCTAAATGTTCTATAATTAGTCAAATACAAAGATAACACAAAACTCAATCACATAACTGCATATAAAGTGAGTATACTATAAACAGGATATTTCGAAGAGTGAAATAAATCTTTGAAAAAATTACTCAAGCCTGTGGAAACTGCACACGAATATTTTATTACATTTTCATCACCCAATTTCTGGCAGTTTAGTTGGAAGTCATTACGGTTCCCCTCCCCCCAGAAGGGCTTATGAGACTGGGACCTACTATTTAAAGCTGACTCTGAACAGCTACTGACATCGATACAAGCAGCGGAATTCGAACCAGAGGACTCCAGTACCTAAAGAGTAACACCCTACAAGTGTGGCTATCGTCCGGTTAGACTTCAGGAACATTTTTGTTTAATGCAATTGTTTTATTTAGACTCAATCAAGACATTTTAGAAGTTTTTCAGCTATACATGCAATTTTATCACAGGTACTGAATGTGGAACAAATCGCTTTTTTCGCAAGCTTAGCTAATAGTCTTTCATATGTGATTTTGTTTATGGAAAATGACACTTTTTAGAGACATTTTATACCTTTTCAGGGGATTTCTTAGAACACAATCACAAATGGCAATCTTCTTTCGGTGATTAAACAGTCTCAATTTTTTTAAGAGTAATAATATGATGAACAAGTATTTAACGTCTTAGTGGCGGCTGAATGTATTATACCATTGTGAAGAATGCCAGATAAATTTTACGAATTTGCTCCTAAAATAATTATTTGCTTTTAAATGTATCAAAGGCAAGAATGATGTGAATAAGAAGGCACTGTCGCATACTCAATGACAAATCGTCATTCGGCACAAATGGGCTAAACACCAATAATCCCGGAATAACTTAGCCTGAATATATTTTTCTACAGCTTAAAACATAACAGAACATTTATGATAATTTTATTTCGGGTTATTACATGATACAATGCAAGATTTTAATCAATTTTTTTTTTTTATCTACACACAAATATTAAACCGAATACCATCAGCACCTAATACAAGACTGACTTATTTCGATCTTCTCTGAAGAATAATTAATCTAGTTCGTTTACTTCAAAGTGACTCCTTTATCATTGTCAATTTTTTTATTCAATAAATCTAAATTGGGCTCCAATATAATTAACTTTAGGTTAATGCAAACGGCAACATCATATAGAAACTTTCTAAAGAATAAGAAATCAATGATTCTAAAAAAATCTATCAATCAATATAAAAGGTTTATAGAACTTTTTTCTAAAACATGAAATTATAACTAGACTGACGAATTTTATCTATATTTCGTGAAATAAAGTTAAGGTGTAAACACGTAAAATGGTTACAACTATTTAAGAGAAAACTTACTGAATCACTAAATAATGCAATTTTGTGAAGGCAACTATGACACTGCCTGTTTAGTTGAAAACATATCATTACATAGTTGTTTTCCAGACAATGGCTGAATAGGCAGCACGATACACTCTTGGTACCGGAGTGTGTAGAATCCCGCTTATGGTAGGAATGTCTGTGGTTGTACGGAATCTGCTTTAAGCAACAGGTTCCAGTCTCATTATTCCCCATAAAGCAAAAAAATATAGACCATAGTGCTCCAAACTAAACATATAGTGTCATGCTGTCTTCAATAGCGAATGTTAGTTTGCCATCAGCAATATTTCAAAATGGCATTTCAGCTTTGTTTTACTAATCTAGTTAATTCAAGCTTGGGAAAGAAAGGTGTAGATTTGTTTCCCATATTAATATCGTAGAACACATACATTTCAAATGTGTTGCATTTTTTAAAGTTTTCTTGAATAATGTATTTATGGTAAGTTCTTTTTTTAAAAACATGTCACTTTTTTTTGTCAAACATTTTATTAAATAATTTTAAGTCCTGTCCTTGTTCCCTATACTACTTATTGTTGTATAGTATATATCTAGACTTAGCAGCTCCCCTGCTCCAATAAAAGTATTTGATTAGATTTCGTCCCATATCACTTGCATATACGTTACAACTGTCCTGCCAAGGTACTAAACCTCTGAAACACAGACGCTACACCTGCTTAGATGAACAGAATACTACTGTGGCGTATATGACACACTCGTCTGGAAGAGGTTAACAGCTTATTTTATTACAAAACCAAATTTTAATCACAAATTTCTTTGAGATGCAATGATAGCGCGTTCTAAGTTTAAAGTTCACTGCGTAAATGAAAATGACAGTTTTTGGGACGTTGCATACATTCATGCACTATCTCGGCCTATTGTGAGGCTCTCAGACTTACCCTGACGGTGGTTGGCAATAAGTTGCATACATGCAACACTGTGATACAAAGACGGGATAACAACCCGTTTAAAGACAAGTATTTAAATACATATATCGAGCAAGTCAAAACGACAACATGGTGTTTTTTATTTCTCCCTTGAAGATACAAAGAATTTACATATTAATAATTTTCATTAATGATCTTGCACACTTTTTTTTTTTAGTTTACTAGTTTAAGATTATTAAGAAATTTCATCTCCAATAAATTAAATCAATCTGCATTCCCTAAAATTTAATATTGAAAACCTGTGGTAAGGTTCCATAAGAACAAAGCAAAATTAGAAAATGTTTAAAGTATAATTAAAATATATTTTTTCAGTTATATGCAGAGCAGATAGCTATTATTTCATAAGCTTCAAAATAAAGTTTAAAAAATGTAATTATGGTATGTTTTACATATAAATCTCTACTGTTATTGATTTAATGTGTGCAAATATATTTACATGTTCAAAAGATTCCAATTATTCCTTAAAAGGTGATTTCAAAGCTTAATCAGTAATAAAAATGAATGTGTTCTTATAAATTTCAAACTTTGTTATCCAGTATTCTATACTGAGAATTTAATAAAAAGAAAAAATTAAGAAAATTAAAAGGGAACAAATTGAGAAGGACATTATTTAATCTCTTTATTGTTAATTTTGCATACAAATATAATAGTATAAATTCTTAGTTAGCAACGAGCCTTCTTTTATTCTTGCTATTTTAAATCAGATCCAGGGTTAGTCCATTCATAAAGACAAGTTAGGCATCTGTGTAGAATAAAAAATGTATTAGTTGAGCAGGATTTCAGGAAATTTGAATATAGTAAGTGATGGATAAATTCCTGCTTTTTGACAATGGGAAATGTTTAAAATCAGATTTAGGGCTTCTACTGTAGCAAGAGAATTGTAACTAGAAAGAGCTTGAGGCAAATTTACTTACCATAAATAATACCCAAACATACAATGAAAAATTAACATTAGTGGAAGGTGAGTAGATTACAGGATAAACAATAAGATTTAGCCATTATAAATTAAAAGTTGCAATCCCTTGTTATTAAAAACTAATCTTTTCTTTTAAACTTTTGAAAAGAATGCTTCATGTGAAAAATTAGTATAAACTAAAACTCAGTTATAAGTTTGAAAAGCAATAAATCATATTCAAGTAATAATTCATTTGGGATCAAGCCATGTAACAAACAAATTAGCATAATTCTTAAAAACAATCTAACAAGTTCCCAAACATACACAAAACTAGCTGGCTGAGCAGTAAAAATGAAAACTAGGAAGTCAGTGATTATACAAAATAACTATAAAAAAGTTTAATTTTGATTTGTAAAAGCCTCAGAGAGCATGAATGGCAAAACTCAAATAACTGAAATTATAATTTTGTACAGCAAGACCTGTCATTTCATATTTAATAAAATTATGAAATAATTACAAAAGATCCCCCCAAAATTTTCATTCTCTTATAGCACTTCAAAAATGTTTTATTTCCAATCTCCCTGAATGAACTTATCAGACAAATTTTGTTTTTTAAAAGTTACAGTATCTTCAATGATAGCTATGCCCTTAATAGCAAGTAGTTGAGAAGGGCGCTTCAAAATTTTTATAATGGATTTTTAACAAAACAAAAAAACCTTGCTTTAAAAAATATTTTAAGAGGAATTACATGCATATTTTTTTTACCTTCAGATGATTTGAAAGAAATATACAAACTATACTCCATAAAAGTAAATTCAGCTGAATTCACAGAAATGTGCTTGCTACCAAATGGAATGAAAATTTAAAAATAAGCTACTGGTATGCTTATAAACATAAAATAATTGAACTTATTTTTTTTTTTTTTAGACAGCCAAAAAGTATGCATTAGCTATCCTAGAAATTTATAAGAAGTTATTTAGAAAATGTAGTTTCTTTTCATATACAAAAGCCAGTATTTATCATAAAATGTGCCCTGTGGTTTACAGCAGGCAACTAAAAATATATAAACACATTGACTGGCATATCTTTGCATTTCTAATACTGAGTATGGATAAAAATAATGAAACCTTAAAGCTAGTTGCAGCAAATTTGTATTGTTAAGACAAAGATAAAAATTAAATAGTAACAAGTTTAAATATGCAAGCATTGAAATAGCATAGCGAAACAATACCAGAATTATGTAAATTCTAACTGATTCTCTGATATTTCTATTTTTTCTGATAACACATATGTTAATATTGCCACATTCAGAAACAAAAATTGCAGATCATGATTCATGTTAGTTACAACCAGCATAAAATTTGAAATGACATGAATCCATGCCAGTGATTGCGAATGTGTTAATTGATATCTTTAGAGTGAATTTTTCTCGTAATTTATAGGTTTATCTTTCATATGAAGTTTTCTATGGTATTTTAAAAATATTTGAGATGTAACTGAACAAGTTTATAACTTGTTTGACATTTGATCATTCACATGCAAAATATCAATTATAATATGAAAATCTGGACTTTAAGAACAATTTTTCTCATAAGACTAAAAATTTAATCATTAAATCAGACTAACAATTTAGTAAGTATTACATCAAGCCAGTTATAGTGGCCAGAAAATTAATCTAATTTTTTTGAGGTAATGTAACATTTATAATAATGACAAATGAATAACCAACTATTTTGAATTTAAATAAGTCAACAATGGTTTTTACTATGTTATTTATAAAATGTATATTTCACATAAGTGTTTTTTTAATTATGCATTAATACTATTCAACATTGTAATATAACTAGTAACACAAAAATATTCATCTAAAACAAACAAAATTATATAAGTTGAAATCAGACTTTAGTGGTACCAAAACAATCATTCAGGAAAGAAATATATATATATATATATATATATATATATATATATATATAGAGAGAGAGAGAGAGAGAGAGAGAGACAAAAGAAATGATTTAGAAAACAAGACTTCTTTGTACATCTATTAACACTTGTATGTACAGACACATGCCAAAACTAGTCAAATGAATTCAGGAGTGGTCAAAATGGGTAGCTTAACTGAAAACCGAAATTTGTGCAATTACAATAACTCTTTACCTCATACAGGGAAATAAAAAAAATATCTAACAGTTTGCATGTAATGAGTGGAAATTTTATAATCTTTCCTAGCTTATATGGTAGACAATGTGATATACAAAATGAATTACATATGTCTTAATATCTCCAATTTTGTTTTAAGTACTACCCTAAAGCTTTTAATAAGGATTAAAAAATGTAAATACTTCATAAAAACAAATTTATTTTGATTTTGTTGCTAACATATTCATAATATCTGATATTTCAAACTTTAAACTAGTCACACATTAATATTTTTCAGTACAATCAGAAACAGTGTATATTCCAGTATATAAGACACATACATACTTTTAAATTACATTTTACAACATTCACATATATTTGCCATATAACATGTACCCCACTTATATATATAAAACTGAAACCCTGAAAAATACATGTGCAATGTATTCTTATCTTTTAAAAAATTTTGCCAGGCTTTTAAAGAATAGTACACTTTTTGAATGACAACTCTAAAGCACAAGCAAAGAAGAGAGACAAAATCAGTACCATAGCACAGGATTATTCTGCTTATGAAACAGAATTTGGTGATTTATCTAAATGTGCAACAAAAGATGAATGTGACAAACTACTTATGTTATCTGATTATTTTTAAATTCAGTAGATATGTCATTTCTTTTAAATAAAGAGAATTTAGATACATGTAGAAATCTGTAATTCCTACATGTATCTAATTTTTCTTGTTTCCAAATATTTTTACATTTGGCATAAAGTACACACCCATATATTGCGACTTTTTTAAAATCAAAAGTGTCCAATGAATGCTGCAACATATGGTAGTTTGAAAATGTAAAATATTTTAAAGTTTTGTTGAACATGAAAATTTGAATTTGCTTTAGCAATAAATTAAAACTATTTACATCAATTAACAAAATAAAAACAGAATGTTTACTAATTTGTAATTAAATTCAGTAAATTTTAGTTTACGATGAATCATATTATATTAATGCTGGGTATTTGGTAACTCCTGTGATCCTTTGAATATTACCTTTAAAAGTAAAGTAGAACTTAAAAGGAGACTGATAAATGCAATTAGGTTCTAAAAATACCAATGAAAATAAAATTACTAAAACACTAAGAATTGCAATTTGTTATCTGAATACTACCGTTTTTGATTATATATATATATATATATATATATATATATATATATATATATAGAGAGAGAGAGAGAGAGAGAGAGAGAGCCTAATTTATTATCTGTATTAAGTTATTATATTTGAAATATTTTCTCTTAATTGAACAAATATCAAACTAACTCAAACTTATTTTTTAGAACATACAGGAGAAAAATTGTGCACTACACCTATAGCAAAGTAGTTTATATACAGGTTTTGTATACTAAAACTAGACCAATTTAAAAAAAAAAAATTTAAGTTAATTTTAAAGAGAGAACCCTTTATACTCCAAGACCACTTTAAACTCTTTCTTTAGTACAATTAAATTTTAAAAGAGCTGTATCATTCTCAAACTTAGCATAACTGTTCTGATCTATTAAATTTATAAAGCTTTGTTAGCAAACTGCTACATCTATGAGTGGCATTGGAGAGAGTTTTCGAAGATATGCAAAAAAAAAAAAACTGATTCAAATATTATAAATATTTTAACATTTCCTTCATGTATTACACTGATAGAATTTTTCTTAATTTTATAAGAGTAATTTTTGTTGGTATGAATTTACAAATATGAATAGTAATGAATTTTTAACCTAAACATTCAAAATTCTTTAAATGTTTGTAGAATCATGATCCTAACAGTTGTCACTCTCATATGAAACTGCTACATATTTTTCCCCCTTAATCATTTTAATATATGAAAGAAGATTTAAATTAGAAGTTTCAATAAGTAAAACAATGGGTCTTGGACTCTAAATATGCAGTTATATCTTCAAATATGAAGTTCATCAGCAGTTATGTAAAAAAAATTATGGAAGTATTTTCACAAGCAGTTTAGATTCAAGGTATTTCAAATAAAAATGACATACAAGAACAGGTATCTATATCCAGCTCATTGACAGAATCTTGGTGAATCCATGATTGAAGACCCTAGTAAATTATTCATGCAAAAGAATATCAAGCTAATTATAAAATATAACAAGTACAAATTATAAAGAGTACAAACAGTTTTAATACATAAAGTAAATATAAAAAATTTATTGGGTATCAATTCAAATTTTGTTTAATGTATATATTTTTCAGAGTAATCAGATAGTATGTTAAAAATTTAAAATATTTGTATATTATAAAGAATATTTTCTTTTTCTCATACATACATACACTCAGTCTTTCATTATAAAGTAAAATGTTTCAGGAGCTCCAGGGTTTCATAATTTTATATAAAGATTACAAATTACACAGTACAAATTGAAATATAAAACTGATAAACTAGAAGAAAAATTGTTTATAATTTAAATTATGCTACAAGAAATATAAATTGAATTGAGTCAAAATATTAGTTCTTGTATTTTAATCTTGCTTTTTAGAAATCTGATATACTTTTTACAAATCAGATATAGAATATTTTCTCATACATACATGCCAGTCTTTTATCATAAAGCAAAATGTTTCAGGGACTTTTTAGAACTTCAGTAATTTTGACAAAATTCAACAGCTATAAATTCATAATATTTTAAAAAATAAGTGACTCCTTCATAAAAGATTATAACTTGTAAATAAAAGTATAGCTTTTAGTCAACAAAAACTTTATGTTGGTTTCATAATTTATAGACTTCCTGGGGTTTATATTTAAAGTGTACTTATACAAAGCTATATTGTACATTTAAAATTAATTATTGCTGAACATAAATCAGCTACACAAGTAGGTTTACAAAAATTATAAATCAATAACATATCTCTAAAAAGTCAAAAAGAAAAATTAAACCTACCAGGGAATATATTTTTCATTTTTTTTCTATTCTAACAAAACCTTTTAAGATTAGGAAAATTAAAAACTGAACTACATTTAAAAGTACCACAGTATAATCTTATCTCTTTGAATATTTTTTCTAATAATTTTATTTTTTAAGTACAATGAAAATATTTTTAAAGGTATAAAATATGTGTAAAATAAAACACAAAAAGAAACTTAAAATTTATTTGAATAAATGATTCACAATTACAGAATAGGTAATACAAACATTATAAACTTATGCAAATAGTATGTAATGCGAAATAAATTATAAATATAATGATCTATATATTTATAAAAACTCCAAACAAATTGTTACTATAGTTGCAGCATAAATATACAATTCTGAATATTGCAGCAAATTATAAAATATAAAAATATGAAGAGTCACAATATCTTAAATATTATAAAGTATCTTAAATATGATAACCTATTATCACATTGTTACTTAAATATATAACTTATTTTTTGAATGTAATTTTAAAACTTCTTATATTTATCCAATTTCTGAAATTAGCAATCATGTTAGCTGATCAACCCCAGCAAAAGAAACCAATTAGTCCATATTTATAACTTGGAGAAATAAGTTACATTTATTAGCTTTGAAAGGATAAAAGAACAAACTGAGAAAGAAACCTATTTCTCCAAGTTTGAGAAATACTGATTTAAATCCATGGTATAGCCTACAAGCCACATGTTTATTTCATAATACTCCATCAAGCTAATAATTTTTCTATTCTCCGCTAATTTTGGTAAAGTAAGTTAAAAAAGTCGTCATATGACATCATTGCAGAGGTGTGCCGCATCGAAACAACATTAGTAAAAATGACAATTATGCGTTATTTATATTTATTTTTTTATGGGTGTGTACACAGATAACTGATTTACATTGGCCAATAAACACTTCTAAGATAACTTCTTTTTCTGTACACACAAAAATGTTTGGCATACTTAAAAATAGGTGCAACAAAATAGAATTAATTTAACGAGCGCCAAAGTATACTATATCAATAAAAGCCATTCTAAACTTAATAAAAATCAAACAAACCAAAGTACCAAAGAAAAAAATAGAGGATCACTTCAAAAACACGATTCCAAAGTAAGATTATTCAGAAACCACAGAAAGAAATAATTGTGAAAGTTTACTCATATTTCATAATTTTTAATGAAATTTATATAAACAAAACGTTACCTAATAAAACTATGAAGTGAATATACGAGTAATAAGTTATTAATGCACCTGTTCGGTGAAATATATTAGTGCATTTAAAAGTGTTTAAGTGAAGAGATTTAAAAGAAATTAAATTGAACACAAACAGCGACCAATACGGGATAAGTTAGGAGCAGAGTAGCTCAACATTAGAAGGTGAAAATATGGTGGAAAATAAGTTTAAAACCAAAATCAATACCTTATAGTAGGCCCCATTTTCACCGCAAACCTCTATCGATAAATCGTCCATTCCGTCAACGTTGATAGTAATTTTACAATACTATTTTATCGAAGAAAGCAGAACTTGTGATTTAAGACACATGCGGTTATAGTTACGACATTCAATTACAGTCACAGTTAATTCTATAGGAAAATAAGCACATCTGAACCGCAATAAATCATGGGTAAGGTTGACCCTTAGTGTCACCGTTAACTTCCAACATTTTTAAAAATTATTGGCATCATCAAGTGCTAAAATATTTTATTTAATGCAGAAACACTAAAAGTAAAGCCTATCACCCACGAAATGTGACAGATGACTCAGAGCTGAATTATATAACATAAAGGAAAAAATATAGAGAAAGAATATTAAAATGTATTAAATGTCATTAAAAATACATTGATTTTCTAAAAACTTTCATTCTTTAGTGTGTGCAGTGATCATCTTTACCTGTGAGAACAAGACATTTCGAAACACCGTTTCTGTTAATCGTAGTATCTTATTTATTTAGGGCCGATCCCACCAAAGTCGTTTAACGCTAAGCGAGATTAATCTCAGTTTAAACGGAGAATTGCGTTCCCCCATTGGTTGGCGCCAGGGTTAATGGTGGCTAATCGTAGTTAGTCGTTAAATGACTTTGGTGGGATCGGCCCTTAGACTGTCCTTAGCCATCTGGAAGCCTTGGTCGATATATTCTTGCCCTTTATCAATGTTCTCCATTTCTCATTATTAACTAGCATTATAACCATGAGTCGTGGGTAAAACCAATGTTTTCAGCTAAGAAATACACGTCTATCGTATCAATGTAGCCAAATTATCCTAATTAGAATAAATTATCGTATTTTTAAATTATAAGTGCAAAATATTCAGAGTATTATTAAATTATAAAATCAAAACTGATTTCTGATCTAAAACAAAAACTCGTTACCTCCCCAAGACTCTCCAGTCTTTAAAAACTTTTCTGTAGATTTCAGATGGTGTGCATATTCATTCCTTCCCTTAATTCATTGATTCACTGGTCAAGACAAACCCTGGTATGCCGTGTATGTGTCCTCATTCTACTCCCTCTAAAGTCATTACCGATACAGGTCATTGTTAATACTTTCATAAAAGTTTTAGTCATGAAACAATGTTTTTGCCCCTGGCGGTTAGGTTTTCACAACTCCTTGGACTTTAGGTGAAGTTTAAAGATGCTTATTTGAAAAACGCCAAGTCACGGGGAATCCGAATTCGAGGCCCTGCGACCACTTGAAATAAATTTGCACAGAGAGACTATGTATTCTTTGAAGTGCTTCCTCGCTGGGGCATTTCAAAGGATGTTTGTCGCTAGGATTAGTAATGACATACATATGGGGGTATTGGGTATCCAACTCCCTCATAGACCTATAGACAGATAAAATTCATATAATTTTAATTTCTATATGAAGTTTATGAGTCGACTTATGCACTTATAATCAGCATGCCCTGCCGATAGCCAGTCCAGGGAAAATCGTTGAAGTATTTTACGAAAAATTTCGTTTTGGATGTTCAGTTCGAAGCATACCGCCTGACATTCCACGTTTGTGTTTGATCTGTGATTATCAAAACACTGAATTGGACTTTACTTCTTCAGTTTGCTCATTTCATTCATAGTTATTCATAATAAGACCGATAAATCCAAGCTGCCAAAACAGAAATTGTATGTTTGTGTGTGTGTTTGTGGGGGGGGGGTCGAATAAAAAATTATCTATTTTTGAAGCTTTTATTTATAATCCCTTTCACCACAACAGAAGTCTGTGTACGTCACTGTGAAGTGGCTTAAGTGGTCGAAATCTTCTTCTATCGAACCAACCTGAGGAGGGGAAGGATAGCAGCCATATTATGCCCCATATTCTATGCATGAAGGATTATAAAATAAATGCTAAGGCAAGCGATCATTCATGATAACCAACGTAAAGGCGCAAACTCCAAGGGAAATCTTCAAAGTTTAAAGACATATATCCTTAATCAATTGCTTTTAATTTTTATTTCTGAACTCCCCACCCTTCTAAAAATTATGATTATCTCTCAACTAAAATTTTATTATTCTAACAGTTGACTTAATAATCTTTCTTACTTTGGGTTGTCTGAAGAATTTTTGTTCTCTTTTTTTCCAGTTCTTCAACTTTTCGTTTTCATCATTTCCGTAATGGACAAGGATTTTTTTGCAGTTCTGTTGTCTTGTTGCTATCCAATAGAATATTTGTAAAGACTTTAAACACCTGTATAGTTTCGGACTGTCAAATTTTAAATGACGAAATAGCTCGTAGAGGGAAAATCAAGTGAATCAATATGATAGCTCTGATACTAAAAAGGATTATCTCTAATAAAAATTTTATTATTCAATATTGTAATCAAATGTTTCTTATTTTTTTTGCAATAAGAATATTTAAATTCTGCTCTCTTGATATATCACCAGTCACGATACTTTTTTTCCTTCTCGCGCGATATCGTAGATCGGCAAAAGGCATATTGAATATTCCGCATTTTTATAATAGAAATTTTTTGACTTACCCTGTATAGTTTGATGTCAAATTTTAAATGACGAAATAGCTCTTGCGGGAAATCAAGTGAATCATATGCTCTTGGGGTGATACAAGTCTTTATACTAGATTGGATTGCAATCAATATGTAATCTGTTGATATATTAAAATGCAATAAGAATATTTAAATTCTGCTCTCTTGATATATCACCAGTCACGATACTTTTTTTCCTTCTCGCGCGATATCGTAGATCGGCAAAAGGCATATTGAATATTCCGCATATTTCAATATAAAGTATTTTTATTTCAATTTATTAAGTTCATTTTAAGTACTTACCCGTTTGCTTGATACAAACACAAGCCAGAAAATTAGCTCTTGCGGGTGTCTCCGTGCAAGTCTTCAGTAATATACCCCAACAATATTCTGATAACGAAGCACTCAGGTTAAATCACTCAGGAAATTTCTCTGCTCGCGATAGGCGTAGATGGATTCTATTTTTTTTCTGCACTTGCTACTGGTTTATTGGAATATATCAGGATATATCAAGGACACTGATATTGGATCGCAAAAGTCAGTGATATGTGCACGTGTTGATATATTTTGATAACTTGCTGCTTGCTCGTTCATATTTTCTACTAATATCGGAGGCGTATGGTGTTTCGGGGGAATATCGGGATAAAAAATGAATGTTAGGAATCGTGTTGATTGGCCAAAGTATCATAAAATTATATAAAAAAAAATGTAACTAAAGGCAATGTTTTCATTTTTTTTAGTTTATATGAAATAAAAATCAGTGAATATATTAATTTTTTTTTTTTTTCTATTATTTATTAATTTGAAATATCACTGTTTCAATATGAAATCTAAATTGAAATCGTCTTCTATTTTTAAAAATTGATATTTAAGTGATACATATTATTTCAAAAATTATAATTTATTAAGTAATTTATTATTAATTTCAAAGTTTGTTTTACTAAATTTTAATCAATCGTCTAAATTTTATTCTTATAAATAAAAAAATGATATCTGCATGAAATTTAGGAAAGTGAATTATCAGACGGAATATTTATTGTGTTCGGAGAGTCCGGGAAAAAGAAATGTTTAAAAAAATTATCAAAATAAATCCTTTTCCATTGAAATTCAAAGTTTTGAAACATACAATTATTTCATTTCTCCCAGGTAATATACAGAGCCTAAAATTGCATAAAAACATTAAATGTAAAGTAGCGAAGTGTTGCTAAATATTTTTGTCTGCGGTCTTTATTTTTACGATCACAATAGCTTTTATAAATGTTTCAAGCATAGTGATCAGAAAAGTTAAAATTGGTATGTTCATTAATTCGTATGACTGATTTTTAGAATATCCGAGTCATATGTTTAGTTTATAACTTGTTAGTTCTCCGTGCTGAAAGTTGTAGGTCATATTACGCTTCCGCCTTCCGGATATTTGACCAATGAAATCGTTTTGGTTTGGCCCGCTAAGGTTTACTATTTTTGACTTACGAACGCTATTAACCGACACCTGTTACTTAAAGCTGATTCCGAACGCCTACGAATATCTATGCTGGGAATAAAATTCGAACCTGCGGAATCCGATACCGAAGATCAGTTTACTAATGACAGGAGTTTAATTTCGATTTGGGAGAAATATAATTTGGCTATGTAAATTAGCAGCAATTGTTTCCAACTTGAATAAACAATTCTGCTGAGTATCTGGACAAACTATTTCTGAAAAATATACATATTTTTTCTTTTAAGTGTTAAAATGAATTACTCCTAATAAGTTGTTTTTACCTTTCAGAAATCCTAATTTTTAGGATCAAATTGTAATTCTAAAAATTTTAATTACCCAGAAAAAAGAAAAGGTTGGAATGAAAGAAGACTAAGTCTTTTCAAAAATATTAATATAAAAAATAGTAATATACTAACACTATTACACGCGATAACACTACTTTAAAGTGTTATCGCGATATATCAATGATATCAATATCAATTTGGGGAGATATCGCAATATTCAGTTTCTAATATCTTCCAGCTCTACTGATACTGCTTGATTATGACTATCGAATTGTAATCAAGGGATGTGCAGCAATAATATCAACAGTACTAATAATTAGGAAAAAGAATCTTTGGTTTTAAGGAAAAGTCTGAATCTCTATTCATCTGTGCATTTCCAATTCATTTTAGAAGCACTGAAAGACCAGATCGGTCAGAAAAATGAAGAGATGTTCAATCTGAGGATACTTGGTATCGATTGTATAAAAAGGTATAGCTTCTCAAAGCAACGTTAGGTAGTTAAAGATCATTAATTTATGCAGCACAGTAAAAAGCATCATATCTACACTTCCCAAATTCGGAATTGTCCCAAATCCTGAACCAATATCCCAACAGTCAGTTTTTTAATCAATTATAATTTTTATATCTTATGATTTAAAATGTGATTATCTTTTTACTTATTTTATATACGTATTACTTTACTAATTTTATAAACTTCGTTATAGTTTAAAACTGGGTTGATTACCCTTCTATTAACGATTTCTGAAGGAAGAGCTTTTTTCTCATACTTTATTCGTTTCAAATGTCAAATTCTCGCACCCTAAATCAGTTGTAAAAATAGAATCGAAAAAACGGAGGGTCTTTCAAGGAGACATTCAAGCGCGTGTCTGATAGAAAGCAACTAATGCTCTAGTGACTGCACATCTGAACCCAAAATGGCGATATCACGTATTCATTCTCTTCTTAGGATTGCAGAGCTAACACTCAACTGCTTAGTGTTGTAAAAGAATTAAGGAGGTAACATGTACACAAGTTCGCGTAGTGGGACAAGGATGGGTGTTAGTATTACCTTTTTTAACTTAAGAGAAAATTTGCGAAGTGTCCGAAATCTGGAAAAGTCAGATATTTGGAATCACTGAGTTCTGGACTTTTCTCCGGATTTGAGGTTCACTACTTTGAATATGCACTGGTATCCAAATGCATGATTCGTAAAACATTTAAAAATGTGAGTAAATACTGGTTAAATTGTTCAAAACTACTAGTGGAGAATCATTTGGAAGTGAAACATTGTGTATATGCAAAACATTGCAGTCAACGTTAACGTGTAAAAAAATTCTGCATATCACAATGAGTACAAAATGGACTCACTCGGCATAGGGAGAGGAACCAGGTTCTGTGCCATGGTGGAGTTAAATAATCAAAAAGGTAAATTGATGGTACAAAGACGCCAACTTTCTAAATATGAGAGGTGGTGACTCCAGTCGTAAAAGACACTAAGTTC
The DNA here is from genome assembly GCA_032207245.1 of Pardosa pseudoannulata. Classification (NCBI taxonomy): domain Eukaryota; kingdom Metazoa; phylum Arthropoda; class Arachnida; order Araneae; family Lycosidae; genus Pardosa; species Pardosa pseudoannulata. The sequence continues at coordinate 106,872,904 of CM063502.1, forward strand.
ATGACTTACTCTGATGAAGTTGAAAGATGTGGCACAATGACGATAACTGGGGTGCACATCTTAGGACGACAAGCGAGCGTCAGACGCGGGATGGCTCAGGCATCAGTTGATGGTGAAATCAAGGGAAGTTATCGTTATCCAGATCAAGTCTGATTTGCCAAAAGTAATAAATTTTGGGTGTAGCCATTTTGATATTTGCGAACTATGATCATTCAGGATCCTTCCCCAGATGTATCCCAGGATCCTACATTAATTTCCAATGGGAACCTCTTAAAGTTGCAAGTGGCCACAGGTCCTGACCTTTTGGCCTTTCATGACCCCTGTACACTTAATATTAATGTGCCACTCATCAAATTGTCCGTTTGCGTTCATTGAAATAAGCCTCCTGCGGAGTCCGCGTATTAAGTCATTCCTTCTGCCTCCACATATGTCCTTAAGAGTCAACACCTGCTACGGAGATCTTTACTTTTGCGAGGGTTAATCTGCCTAGATTAACTTACTACAAAAACAATTTTTCTTAAATCTGTATTAGTGTCCTTGTTTTAACTGAATTATATCATAGTTCTGGATAGCATGTTCTTTTACAATTTTGTTTTTCAATTTTGAATACTTTTAAACTTGGGGGAGGAATATTTTGTATTTGACTATGGCGGCAAAAACGTTAGGACAGGTCCTGATGATGGCCAGACTGGTAGGGTGCAATGCCATTAGGATTGGAGTAAGACACCACGGTTTCGAATTCTATTGCTGACATGAATGTTTGTAGCCGTTCATAATAAGTTTTAAACAGTAGGTATTAATCTAATTAGCCTTCATGTATAGAAAGAATTGACCACAGTTCACCATACCAAACAAACCAAACCAAGAACTACATAAAAAATGCTTCCATTTGATTATTTAATGAACATTAGTATCACTCATCCACTTATTAAATTGTGATACATACTGCTGTAATATTCCTATTAGATTCTAAGATATTGCCATTATTTGGTTAGATTCAAGAATAAACTATTTAATTTTTTTGAAGAAGGATAGTACAAGAAATATTTTTAGTGACTCGGCAAATGCCGTTCCTAAAGGGAGGGGAGAACCAGAACGTGTGTACAGATCAAGTCTGATTTGCCAATAGTAATAAATTTTGGGTGTAGCCATTTTGATATTTGCGAACTATGATCATTCAGGATCCTTCCCAGATGTATCCCAGGATCCTACATTAATTTCCAATGGGAACCTCTTAAAGTTGCAAGTGGCCACAGGTCCTGACCTTTTGGCCTTTCATGACCCCTGTACACTTAATATTAATGTGCCACTCATCAAATTGTCCGTTTGCGTTCATTGAAATAAGCCTCCTGCGGAGTCCGCGTATTAAGTCATTCCTTCTGCCTCCACATATGTCCTTAAGAGTCAACACCTGCTACGGAGATCTTTACTTTTGCGAGGGTTAATCTGCCTAGATTAACTTACTACAAAAACAATTTTTCTTAAATCTGTATTAGTGTCCTTGTTTTAACTGAATTATATCATATAGTTCTGGATAGCATGTTCTTTTACAATTTTGTTTTTCAATTTTGAATACTTTTAAACTTGGGGGAGGAATATTTTGTATTTGACTATGGCGGCAAAAACGTTAGGACTGGTCCTGATGATGGCCAGACTGGTAGGGTGCAATGCCATTAGGATTGGAGTAAGACACCACGGTTTCGAATTCTATTGCTGACATGAATGTTTGTAGCCGTTCATAATAAGTTTTAAACAGTAGGTATTAATCTAATTAGCCTTCATGTATAGAAAGAATTGACCACAGTTCACCATACCAAACAAACCAAACCAAGAACTACATAAAAAATGCTTCCATTTGATTATTTAATGAACATTAGTATCACTCATCCACTTATTAAATTGTGATACATACTGCTGTAATATTCCTATTAGATTCTAAGATATTGCCATTATTTGGTTAGATTCAAGAATAAACTATTTAATTTTTTTGAAGAAGGATAGTACAAGAAATATTTTTAGTGACTCGGCAAATGCCGTTCCTAAAGGGAGGGGAGAACCAGAACGTGTGTACACGTTTCTTTGTTGCCTTTGTGTCGATATTTTGAGATCCTCTATATCAATTTTGTGTATCTCTAATAAAACTCAAGAGCGGACGTCAGTAGAGTGGGAGGTGCAGTAGAGTGGTCTAGTGGCAACTCTGACTTAGACGGTTTTTTGGAGATAAGGTGGTTATAGAATGCAATGATATCATTAAAAGGAAATTTATGGGAATTTTTTTTTTAGTACGAAAGTGATACTAATTTGTAATAATACACTAGTCTATTGCAGTGATTCTCAACCTTTTTAAGCTGCCCACCCTACCGAGCCAAAATGGGTTCAACTCCACCTATGGAGCCAAAATGTGTTCAACCCCCTCCCCTTTGTAAAAATCTCGTAATTTAAAGTGTAGGGCAGGAGAAGTGCTCAATTATGAAAGGCAATATGTTTAAGTAATTTTCTTCAATAGAGTTACAAATCAAATATTTGTTGCTGAGACACTCTGTAGTAACCCTCAAACGAACGCTTAGGGACCGAATGATTAGAGAGCTGACCTTCAGTTCCAAAGTTCGTGGGTTCGAATCCCACTGAGGCATAGATGCTCAGAATCGGCTTTAAGTAGTAGGTCCCGGTCTCAATATCCCTTGTATTGTAAAAGAGTAGACTGTCTGCTCCAAGATAAACCAAATGAATGATGTTGATTAAATATATTTTCCTGAAAGTCGGTCCAATTTCACACAAAACATAGGGAACTAAAATAACTGATTCTGGTACCATCGCTTAAGTTTGTTTTATTACTTGTAAAAATCGTGTAAATTAGATAATGTAATAAATTTATTTAACATTTTAAAATTAAGTTTGTAAGCTAAAACCTGCTCACATCGACGCCAAACTGCCCAAAACAAGTTTGCTACTCACCAGCATCGTCCTATCGCCTCCATTGAGAACCACTGGTCTATTGTATTTGCTCTTATTGAACAAAAATCAAAAACCAAACAAACAAACAATAAAAATTGGATAGTGAATTTGTTCTTGCAAAAGTATCTTCCCCTTCATAAGGTATATTTCAAATTGGGAGCCCTAAATTCCTTGCATGCGGTGCATTTGCTGCATACTCGCAAGGAACGGCTCTGCATGTCTAAAACAAGCATAGGCAAATTACGGCTCACTTGACTATCTCCGGGACCACAGCAAAATTTAAAAGAACATATAATATTTACATCAAATTATAAATTAGAATAAGGAAAATGACTTTCTACATTTCAAGTGTACGTTGAACTCTTTTATGTTTTGTTTCTACGTTTCAAGTAGTACTCGTATTAGTCACTTTACTCTCTGGTTTAATATTTTAAATGTTACATGAAAAGAACATCATAATCGAACATATTAATTTATTAACATGTTGACTTCCATGGGGATCACCGGTGACCGGCTACGCAGCAAATAATAAAAGTACATAATTAGAGTAAATATGGATACTGATAAATTTATCAATAATACTATTGTTATGATAATGGTTTAAAAAATTAAGGCAATATAGAACATACAAAAATAATTTTGTTAGTACATGAAAAATATGCATTTTATCAGTGCGTATTGCGATGAGTCAGATTGAAACATCCAAGGCAAAGAAAAGGAGAATCAACTCAATCGGAACAATATGTCACCACCTTTTTAGTCAAATTCTTTGTTCTAGTTCTCCCTAGCTGCTTTGAATGCTAAAGAATGAGAGTAACCACTTATTAATCGAAGCACGATTGTTTGAAAAAAAAAGGACAATCGTAACAATTGCCTACCGCGTCGTAGGAGTCACCGGTGACCTCCCACCACGAAAAATGCATCAAGCATGATTTTATAACTCATTTTATCTGCTGCAAATAATATTTCAGCATATGCATTGCGTAATGAAAAGTTCACGAAAGAGCCTTGGGCAAACCATCGAAAATGCGTCTTGCAGTCAACGTGTTAAAATTTCGTTTACATGCAGTTATAAAGACTAGTAAAGACATCCCCAAAAATAAATTTTGAATAATTTTTCATGTTTTCGTATGAGATCATTGGCGGGATACAACACTTTGAAAAAAATTATTTTGAAATTTCGTAAAGAGAATCAAGCTTATGTTCCCTTTTGGCAACATGCAGATTTGTTTCCTTAAAAAAACATTTTTCTCTATGCTCCCATACCTAACTTTTTATCACCAAAGTGGAAGTTTATGGTATCAGTATAGGTATTTAAACAAATTTTATTTGATTTTCTACATTTTTGGAACTTTCTAGTAATTCTGTGTGAAAAATGGAACTAAAAGCTGTTTTGTTTTATGTATTTCTGTACGTTACAGAAATTATTTCTAGAACTTAATATTATATAAAATCTCAAGCATATCTATGTTTGTAATTAAAAGTTTTACAAGGCAGTTTTAAAAGAAACATTTTTTTAAATTGAATTTTAAATTGCATGTTCCCATGTGGGAGAATTGGCGGGTAAAAGGTTAATTATATACATTATAATGGTTTCATTTCAGACTGGAAAACATATGTAAATGAGGATTTTTTTCTTTTCGTTGGAGAGCTCGCTCGCATTTGTAGCCCCGTTTACATGTGCCAAAAAGCAGCGTAAATGCAGGGTAGAGCGTAAATGTAGGGTAGATCCGGGAATCGTACTCCTTTTTCAAGAATTATCCCTAGCTAGGGAAAAAATTGAGGTGTAGAAAGAATCCACCTTTGTACCCGGGTAATTGCCGAGTTTACTCTCCTTTCCAATGATCCTCTACATATGTTGGATGGCGCTAAATTTAAAAAGGCCGATTTCGCTGCTACTGTGTGCATGGAATTCATACAAATTTCTTCGATTGAACACGGATTGTAATCTATCACAAATGGTATACATTGTTGTTGTAAGGAAAAACATTTGTTATTTATTCAAAGCAGTTATACCATAGCATATACAAAGTCAGTGATAACGTATTTTAAATATCAATTCATTGTAAGCGGCACCCAGTATTTCTCTCTGTCAGCACAAGCTCTAATATTAATTATTTCGCCGAGAAAGATGGTGGATAGACAGCGCCATAATGAATACAGGTGAAATTATTAAGAAATAACTTGATGCTGGGTCTTGTTTCGGTTATTGTGAAATTCGTTAAGTGTTTCAACCCCAAAGTATCTACTAAAAATTGTAAAGTTGATCCAGACTTTCATGCTTTTGTATGGATCTGAAAACATTTGTTAAAATTTTACAAACAATTGTTATAATTTTAAAATAAATTATATTGAATTTTTTCTATGCTTTTGGGCACGTTTAGCTAAAAAGGTTTGCCCATACCTGGTCTAAAAGTGTTATGATGACTTAAAGAGGATTTGAACTAGTGGTAAATGAGGCTCAAGTCACATTTATTATTCGCTCCTGTCTGTTGTCATATTTGTTGGTAAAAATGTGTAAATCAATATAAATATTTTGTCTTTAGGGTGTAACCCACCCCAAGACTGGTGCTGGGGACATCGATATTCTGTCCCCGCCATATCACTAATCGAATTCCTACCCTCTATTTACCCAGGTAATTAGCAGAAGGGAAAATGATGCTGACAACTCGGCCACAAGTACCGAGAAAAATTTGACCCCTAAAAATATATCATACATGTCAGAAACACTATTTAAATACATCTTGAAAATGTGTTAGGCCTTTTCAATTTTTCGAGGCTATTATTATTTCCGTGTTTGTCTTTGAGTTGTTTGTATATCCGAGCCTGCTCAATTTATCTATTTATGTATCTATTTAATAAATTCAAGCTGTTCATTTTTAGAGCTTGTATTATTCAAACTTGTAATATTTAAATTACATGCAACAATATACCTTGCATATAAAAGAAGGCGAAGTGAAATTCCTTGACAAAAAAGAGCATGGGTAATCATTTGTTGCTCACGAGGGTAAATGTAATTTTTTTTCGAAGAGTAAATGTGGGATATTTTAATGTGTTTTCATCAAAAATATATTGAATCAGACACTTTTGTTATATAATTTACTTATACCATTTTGAAAACGCTTATTACTCATCGTAAAGTAGGAATATAGACCTATATGAGACTCAGGAAAAAAGTTTCGGTATGTTGCTGTTACACTACAATTCAATTTGGTTTTTTGTTTATATTTTCAACTATGCAAAATTGAGATGTAACAATATTATTGCATTAGAATTTATACACACGTAGCAGGGGCGTAGCGAGATATTTTTCATGGGGTGGGGGTTCTCTCTCTTCAACCCATATGTCAGAATTAATATAGTTATCTTTCTGTATATCATGTATCCAGGGGCGTAAGCAGAATTTTTTCAAAGGGGGGGGGGGTCATAATACTAAAAAATAAAAGCCCGCATAATTTCTACTAAAATTTTTATTTTTGCCATTTTGTCTGAGCTCAAGAGGAGGGGGGGGTAAACCCCCAAATCCCCCCTTGCATACTCCCCTGCATGTATGTATACAGCAAACCATTTGGGTGTTACAACCCCCAAATCTTCCCCTTTCGTTACGCCGCGGACTTATAAATTACACTTACAGCATTACTTGCTTTTTAAATATGTGTCGATTAAAAGACATTTTCTACATAATGCATTAAAAGATGAGAAACATTTTGCCTTTAAAAGACAAATATTTAAAATTATCAAAAGTTTAATTTTAAATCATGGCAAAACAAATAATTAGAGAACGCACATGGTTTAGTTCTATTTTTGAAGTCTTTTTGATTTCAGTTTTAATCCCGTTAACTTTAACTCATACATTTTCTTTAATGTTAAAATTTTAATTACAAATCTGCCAAAATAGGCCTCCTTTGGATGAACCTCTCCTGTTGTTACTATGGAATTCGATTAAGCGGAAACTTACATCAGTCAATATGTAATAAGTGCCCACAAATACTGTTTGATTAAATGGCTCTGTTACTCAGATGTAATCATATGGATGACATCAATACACTTAAACAAGGTAGGATGCTTCACGGATCTTTTGGGAATACGACATCTCTATAATTGATTAACTTTGCAATCCCTTCGACGTCAAACTGCTAGTAGCAGAATGAGAGATTTTATGAAGGCGGCCCACATGTAATGAAACAATTATAAGGAAGGACCTGCATAACATAGAAACTTCACAGAATAATTTTGTTAACTCGTTTACAGTTCGTCCCTCTTTCACACAGACAGTTATGATTCTGAAAAATTGTATAGAAATAACAAAATTCTCTTCAATAGATTTTGAGGAATTTATTTTCTCTTGTTAAAATGTTTTTTATATTTACTAACGTAAATACTAAATTTATTGTTCAAGCTCAAAGGGGAATCCTGAAGAAATGTAGTTTTCTTTTCACTTGATTTTTATTTTCATAAATATAAAGAGTCTAATGTGTAATGACCTCTGATAACTTAATTAACACTAGAACGTTGGTTGAAATCATTTCAACTCTAAGTCAAAGCCAGCATGCATATTGTTTTTTTTATTAAATCCAGTAAAATACATATACACACAAATTTATAATAATTATATGTTTTAATAAATTATATGTTAATATTTTAAAAACTATTTATTATAATTTCTAATACTATTTCTAATAACACTAGAATATAAAAAAGAAATTCCTAACATTTATACACACCCACCCACACACACACATATATAATTTTGAATGAGGAGACGCTTTTTGTAGCATTTTCTACTACAAAGCCGCAGATATTTGTAGGCATTTTATTAAGGGAGAACCCATATATGTAATTTAGAAGCGGGAACCAAGTACGAAAAACCCAGAGGTATTGTTTGAGAACTTCGAGGACATTGCAATCACGAATCTATTTTTAGCCGCCTTTAATGAACACGGCTATCTATCTATCTATCTATCTTTATATATATATATATATATATATATATATATATATATATATATATATATGAACGCATATATCAGGTTTAAAAATAGGGGTTAAGAATTAAGCAAGTTATAATTAAAAATAGTTAGAACTCATTAACGGCAACGTAATAGGAGAAAGACGCACTCTCGAGCAGAGCTATACAGAGTGAAGAAGCCGACGCGGAAGTAGACATAGGAATTTTGCTTAGGTAGCAACGCCCAAAAAGACAGTTCCGAGCGGGAACTCGGGCTGATAACGCCCTTTAAGCTTGTCGTGGCAAATTATGAGAACAAGGGATATCTAAATGGCATAGCCATGGATAGAAGGATTACAATAAAGAAGTTTTTATATATGAAATCAAATGTGTTGTCCATGTCATATATATATATATATATATATATATATATATATATAATATATATATATATATATATATACACATATATATATATATATGTATATATATATAAAGTGATAATTATCAGTTAGTGAATGGTTATGGTGTATACCTAAATGTCACGGACAGTAATTTAATATCGAAAAAGCAGTGCTGCTAAGTTTGATAAATTTAGGAACTTAATATCCAAAGTGGGGTGAGAAGTAGGACGACTAATAGGGTTACACATTCTTAGAGTTCCAAGTAGCAACGATGATTTGACATTGACTTTAGCTAGATTTAACAATGATTTAACTTTCTTTATTGCTAATTTGATCTGATGCCTAATTAATTTTATTATTCAGAGTAATGTATAAATTTAACAAACATACTTTTGCGGGAATTGGGGGTGGGGAAGGGCACTAAAGCAGATGTGAAGTATTTAAGATTCATTTGATGACTTTGAATTTGATGCTTTTTTATTCAAATGCATCTGACAATTCAGACAGATATCTCTCTACCAAACACAGCTGCGACGTTGTGTTTGGACTCTGTTACTCATTTATCACCACCCTAGGAGCACGTATATGCTAAGGGCACGAATAACACTTTAATATTTATGAGGTCCTAGCAGCAATGATGATTTGACATTGACATTACTTTTTTATTATTAGTTTGAACTGGTATTGATTTTTCTTTTCAGAGTAACTTTCAAATTTTGAAAAGATATACTTTTGTGAAGAGGTGTAGAGGAGAAAGGGACTACAAAAGGAATGAAAAGGGAAGGATAAGTTCTCTCAAAAACATTTCTATTACTATATCCCTGTAATAAGAGCATTTACGATGATGAATCAATTTGAAATTCGAATAAATCATTAAAGATTCTTTTACCCTCTCATCTACTTATTATATGAAAAAAAAAAGCGTTTTTGTAAAGTGGTATACTTAAAATAGTAAAATAGCAAATGGTATACTTAAAATATATTATGTAAAAAAAAAAGTTTGTTCATCATGATCTTATTAACCTTCTGCGGATGGAACCTCCTGGCGACTGAGTACGAACTTGATTGGATTATTCCTAAACCTTTATAGATATCTAGACGTATCTTATGGGTAACTAGACGTAAGCGAGTCTCTTCATGATACGTCTCCTTAGCTGTAAAACTAAATTTGGCGCCTATATGCCGAAATGCAAAAAGGCTTGGGCGGATATTTATCGGTATTGGACAACAATTATTAACTTAGAAAGCTATCCTTACACTTGAGCAATTTTGAAATATTGTTGTTGTTGCCAATGTCACTTGGACGAACCAAGTTCGTGGGCCAGAGGCCACAGGAATTTAGACGAAGGGGTGCGTCTATCGTTTGACAAGTACCGCTAGGTTGAAAAAAGTGTTAGCTTAAGTGGTTACTCGTAATTTAAAAGCAGGGACCAAGCAGAAGATCCCCAGGCTTGGCGTGCCACCCTTAGAACTTGAAGTATCACTTGAGAACTTGAAGTATATTGTTATCACGATCATGGTTAACGTCCCCCAGGCACCATTAACGAACACGGCGGGTCTTACGCCGACTTGGAACCCGAACCCGCAACCCTCCAGTAACGAGATCGGCCGAGGCTGATTTTGCAACCTGAAATAAAAAAAATGTGAAGTAAATGATTTTAAGTGAAAGTGTATGAACTACTTGCCTCCTTTTGCTTTAACCCCTTAACGTGCACTCTCGAGTTAACTCGCTAAACTGGCCAAACTGCGCACACTCGAGATAATTAGAGCGGTGTTACTATAATTTTTCACACTCGAATGCAATCGAGAATTGAAAATAACTATGTGAAAGAAAAAAAAAAAACGTTTTACTGATATTTATCATTTACATATGATTGTAAGCTATAACACTTATTCAAGTATAAAATATGTATATTTTTTCTACTTATCACTTACGACTTATCTCTTTCTTGTGAGCCGCTTTACGACAGCTTATTCATATTCATATTCTGATTCGCTCATTTTTCAATATATATTTACTTTCTAAATTGTGTTTTTTACATTTAAAAAATTGATTTTTTTGGTAGTCCTTTGAAAAAAACTGTGCATTAAGGGGTTAAAATAAATTTTTAAAATATTGTCTTGTAAATGGAACAATAGCAACAACGTTCGACAAAAACAGGATAATATCCTAAGATTAAGCAAAATTTAAGGGGTTTTCCATGAGGCTTGAATGGCTCAGGAGAGGGGTGATAAATTTATGTAGATTTTAAAAAATCCCCGAAACAGACTGCACTGACAGACATATGGTAAATTCATACGGATATAGACATTTTACATTATTATTAAGGTATTCAAATATTATTATCAATAATGAGGCAAAAATCCCCCAAAAATAATTTTTTTGTATTCACTTTTTCAACAAATCTGAGACATTAACTTTTGAATTTTGTGTTATAGAGAATTCAATCAAATTTAAAGCCCCACATGAGTCCTAGATATATAAGAGGTGTCATTTAAGAGAAAAAGTTTGTAAGAAAATTATTTAAAACATTTTTTAGTATTTAATGGAGCCTAATATAAGGTTCAGGTGAGCAAGAGGATTGATTAATTCTTAAAGGGGACTATAATTTATTTAAAGTATGATTAAAACCAATCAATACTGTTTTAGATAATTCGACGTTAAAGAGAAGGTTTTAAAAGACTTAGTTTTCAACTGTGAAATAAAAAAATGCACTTTAATTGCTCAATGAAGAAGTTTCGGATTGCCATTTCGTTGCTTTACTACCAACAAAAGCTATTCCAAAACATACGGATTTTGCATCATATTACTTACGAAACTTGTTAACTTAAGAGCATTTTATTGAAGCTAGTAACTTACACGTACTACGCAACTCGACATCGTAAGAATTTAAATGCGTTTGGGAATGCTTTTGGATACTATAGCTGCATCAGTTTAGCTCCTAAAGAGATCTTATAGTTTGAGGCAAGATCAGCAAATGAGCACCAAAGAAAGATTTGTCTAGATGCAATTGCCTACCAAAGAATTGATTTGGAAGTCTTTTTGTGCTCTCAAAAGTAAGCTCAAAAGAAACTTTTATTCAAAATCTAAATAAAAGAATGCTCAATTTATACTTTAATTATATTTTCAAAGTTACTGTATTATATTATTTGTAGCGTCTCTGTTAAATGTTTTCTATTCTTTATTTTTTAATCAAAGGAAATTTTTTAGTTTGTTTTAAAATGTTACAGTTCTTTAATTTTTGAACAGACACACGATAGAAATAAAATATAAAAAAATTGTATAACATATTTTACTATATTTATCAGACTGACAACGAATTTATATTTGTGGGGATAGTACACACACTGGGCAATTAATTATGCACCTAGTACAATATTTTATTGAACCCCTTTTTTAACAGATAACTCCAGAATCACATGGATACTTCCTTATCTCCTATCCTAGATTACTTGTAAGAGTAAATTTAGTAGGATTTTAAAGCACATTTAAGCCAAGAATATATTATATTCTAGGTACAGAAAATTTTAATACTGTAAAAGTGAAATCCAAAAAGATTGCTCTTGGATACTTATTTCCCTGTCCTAATTTTTCATTGCAGTGTTAAAACCTGGGATTTGAGGTATTTTAGAAAGCTAAATATTGATGTTCTATGAGCTCTACTCGACCAGTGCACTAGAGCTATGTCATTGCATTATCATCCAAGAGAAAATCTGTCACTTTAAAAAGCAAGGGTATTCCAGAATGCATGTGATCTCTCAGAATGTTCAACTATTACATAATTGAATGTATAAATTCCAGAAGCACCATACTATCAATTTTAATCCAGGAAAACAGGGGTTCATAGCATAATACTGAACCAGACTCTTGAAATATGATGGGTGCATCTCAGATAAGGTTCTTGCCAATTCTACATCTTCCTTTGGTACACTACAAGGTGCATGTGATTATGATATCTATTTTTCATATTCAGATTTCGAAGTGCATATTTTTAGACTCAACTGAAAAGGAACTTTTGGTGTTCATTTGCTGAAACGAGAGGTTTTCTTTCTGGCATATGACTGTTCATGCGCTTTTTTTCGCAATATTCTGCTTCCTCTAACTCCAACATCAGATAAGTTGGCTGGAAGGACTACTGTCAGTTTTTTTTCAACATGAGGATCAATTAGACAGGTACCTACTATTTAAAGCCAATTAAAAATGGCTATGAACAACCATAGTTTCAATGTGATTTGAATTAATGAAATTTGGTACTGAAAAGCAGTGCACATCTGTTCACTTATTACTCGTCTGACATGAGAAATAATGAACTTACATTAAAAATTTTTATAAGTTGTATCACAACGACTTTTTTGGGATTGATAAATAATTTGAGATGACTCTAACCTTGATTGGCTTACGACTTACCGATACCTTTTTTGAGCATAGATTGTTGGTTCTTTTTCGATTCTTATTTTTTTTTTAAATAACGGTATTTATGAGCTACCAAATTTTTTTCTGCCTATTGTAAATCGTGGCTAAATGACCCCTAAAACTCCTTCAAGGCAGCTGGACGATGGCCGAACAGGTACGTCACTGCCTTTTCTCTGAAAGTTTGATTACTGCAATGAGAATGGATATTTGTAGTCGTTAAGAACTGGTATTAAGACGTAGGTCCTAGCTTAATTCGCTCACCATTCAATTGTTAGCGGATAATATTATTTTGATTTCAATATTTCATTCAAAACACTGAGGTTAATTGGTTAGCATAAATGGAAAAGGGCTTATGCCTGTTTTTACCATTCATAAGTTTTTACAGAAAAATTTTAAATTCCTCTTAAATATTTAACTATATTTACAGTGCTGTACTTTAAAATGTCTAAACCATAGGATTTTTATGATAACTTCGCCACTCATACGGCCGTCAAAATTCTATGTGAGTTGAGACAACTCCCCTATTTACTGCACTTAAATCTTTCACGGAGATTCTCCAATGTTGGCTTGTTTGAAATACGGGATTGATGTTGGCACAACCACCGAGTCACATTAGCATGTGACAGACAGCTGTAAGAGGTTTGCTTAAGGAACAAATGGTGTATTTTACCATGTATGTTGGAATTAATTGATCCTTAGATGAAGCATGTTAACTTTATATTGATCATAAATAAACAGCAGTACCCTGCTTTCATAGCAGTTAACTTAATTCAACGGCATTAGTATATGAAATGCATAAATACAAAAAATTGATAATAGAAAAGAACTTTTCAATTTAAGGTTCATTTTAATAAATAATATAGGTCATCAATGATGATTTAAAAAATAAATTTGGTCTAACTATATGAATACTAATATTTTGTCAACGAAAAAAAATTAAATATCATCTTTATTATCACACACACGTATAGAATAATTATGTACAATGAAAAAGAGTATTACTATAAAAACTATTGTTTTAAATTGTTTATGAGCGTAACAAGCTTAACTCCAGAACCTTGTGCTAATAAGTTCTCTAGCATTGTTTAGAATGAAATTTAATGTCATGGTATGCAATAATTTTTTTTCTTATAAAAATATAGAATAAAAGTGTAGAGCCTGAAAAATTGACAATTTTTTTTAAAATAAAAAATCTAATTCAACTCAAATTTCAAATATTAGAGTTATAAACACACATATACACACACGCACAGACACACAGACACACACGCACACACACACACACACACACACACACACACACACACACACACACACACACACACACACACACACACATATATATATATATATATATATGTGTAATGAGACGGACTTCACGATAGGTGGTTGCAGTCATGGCCCATAAAAATGACACCGTTTCAGTGAAAGAACTTTATTAGCAGAACGTTGGAGAACGGGTTTCCACTTCATTATAGGGACAGGACAAACTGAGGGGCCAGCTAGCATGCAGCTATGAGTAAATGGCCCTTAACACCTGAGTTAACATCTCAGTCAAAATATCAAGGAAAAATCTACCTCCAATAGCGTGCATCATTTTTTTTTGTTTGGAGATTTCCTAAATTGGCCGCTAGGGCAATATAGAGTTAAAATTGTTTAGACCCAGTGGCGTGAGGTAGGTTTTCATGCAGGGTGTGCAGAGAAGATGGATTTTCCATTAAATCTTAAATATTGAGACATCTGAGTTCTCCATTCTGAAACGGGTTATTTATTATGAATATAAATTTAAAGAATACAATGAATAAAATATTTACCTACGAGTAGTCGAGTTTTAATTATAAAAACAGCTAAACTTGTGAGAATTCTACTAGCACTGAAGCAAAAATCATGTCTTTTGTTGTATGGTGTCACACCGGCGTCGAAAAAGCAACGCTTCGGGCTTCCACGAAAAACTTATATGTTCAGCAAACGTAGCACTACAGGGCACTCGCCTCTGCGGTGCTTCATCCGGATGCTCATTGGTGCCGACAAACCGAACGTCTAATCCACGTGCAGAGGATTTCGCTGCATGCTAGCACAATAGAGCGAACTGTTCCTTGTTCGGTCAGAGGATTAAATTATATTTATTAATTGTTTTTAACATTTGGAAATCATATATTCTGCGAAAAACATCTTGACAATTTTTAAAAACAAAACCAAGGATATGGTGTTACAGATATAACTTATATACTGTCTGTAAGACACAATGAATGGTAAAATTTGGACTGTTCTGTTAAAATTCGTTTCTTTAAAACAAAACATTATTTTTCTGCTAATTATTTCAATAAATATAATACATCACCGAAATTAATTTAATTACACCGAAATTAATTTAATCACACTAAAACATTTCACTTTATATTGATGAAATACTTCTTTTATATTTCCATAAAAACAAAATCTTACAATATATAAATTTAAACATTAACCGTCGGCAAAATCGTATGGCCAGTTAATCAGTTAAAAAACCAAAATCGCTTCAGTACGTAAGTTCCCGCTCTAATACAACGCTTAATAAATCGTACCTTCGGATGATTATGAATACCAAGTGCAGGAAAAATAGCTGCACTTGCTTCAGCGCTATACTGTTGCCCCAGCTTATGCTGTTCTTCTTCAGTTGCCCATACATATAAAGCGTGATTTTCAATTTAGTGCGCAGTGCGTACTCATCAGAACTTCCTGTGTTCGTTTGCGCGCTACGTGGTGCAGCACCTAGTACCGCACTCACTGCTGGAATACAAGCAAGCAAATCAACATAATATTTGAATATATTATAAATAATATTTATTATATACCATATAAAGATAGGTAGACATAGGTGCAGAAAATTATTGTCCCTCGTAATTTTGCCAGGGTGTGCAGTGCACACCCTGCACTTATGGACCGCACGCCACTGGTTAGACCCCTTCTCTGAGGGCGTAAACTGTAGCCCCAGTGGTTAATTTAGGTTAGAGGCTAAAAAGGGAAAAGCAAAGGCATGCGAGTTTTTCTGCCCTTGATTTAAGATTTGTAAATCCCTGAGAATTTTCTACGACTGTCTTTGGGGTTTTATGCAAAATACCTACATTAGCTTCCCGATCTAGTTTTCTTTTCCTTACACACACACACACACACACACACACACATATATCTTATGTATATATATATATATATATATATATATATATATCTGATATATATATATATACATTATATAGTATTATATATTCGTTAAAAAATCATAAAATTATTATGTATTAGCTAGTATTTTCTTCATGTTAATAGATAAGCCAGTAACAAATGTTTTAAGCCCTCCAATTTTTAGCTAAAATATTGAATCAAAATCAATTTTATACCAAAACAGTTTTTTCTATGAGGAAATATCTCTGTCTAAGTATAACAAAAACACTTATCTTTCGAATTGTGTATACCAAACATGGGAAAAAAGTTTTGAAGCTTTAAGCATGAATAGGTTTTATTCCATGATTTAAGCCCATTGCATTTTTGATAGAGGCTTGAGAGAAGGTGATTATCAAAAGGAAGTGTTTGATAAATCCTGAGATTGAATAATAATACAAAAATGAATGTTGAATGGCTTTTCTATTATTTGCAAAGAAGCCATCAATATGCATATTACCTTAGTTCATCATAAAAAAATCCGTTTCGCAGAATGCAGGATAAAAAATTATTTTATTGTGTTAAAAAAGGGAAAAATTGATTTTAGATTAATATCGATTTTCTGAAATACAAGTAATAATATTTTTAGATAAGAAGGAAATAACATAGTTTTAATTTATATAAGTAATATACTTGATATTATGTACGGAATATTATGTAGTTAGTAAGTATAATTCAATAATTGTACTCAATTTGATGTTAGGGCGGATATTTTTTAGAAAATATATAACTCTGAATTTTCTGAAAAGATATATAGAATATTAATTGAAATAGAACTTAACTCAAAGTATTAAATTCTAACTGAGATAGAATTTAATACTTTGATCAATGTACAAATGGAACTCTGTTTAGTGGAATAATTATAAAATTTTCAATTTGTATTTTATAAGCACAACAAAAGGAGTTAGTATTTATTCCAATGAACATCGCATTTCTATAATTTACTTAAAATGGAACACTTTAATTGGATAGATAAGAAAAAACTTTAGTGATATCATTAAGTTTTCGTATCAATTAAGGCTGGAGGAAAACGATAAATTAAATGCAAAAGAAGAAAAGCCTTGAAAATGAGATTTACCAAGACATAGAAAAGATGAGATATAGAAAAATACCTAGCATAAAAATTTAAATAAAATTACATGCGCTCACTAACAACTTATATAATCAAAATAATGTATTATATAACTTTTTTCTTCTATTTCTTTGTGAAATAGAAGAAAAATACTCTAAAACCTAAAATTAGGACCAAGGTGTCCCTGCGTATCCCCTCTTTATATTTCTATATCTTTATATACATATATCTTTATATATGTGTGTATGTGCACGGGTACCATTTAGGGCATTTTTGTTCAAATCGAAAAATAATTTTATATCACCATAGACTATCATGATTGTAACTTAAACAAGATGCACAAAAGTACATTACTTAAAACTAAAAGAATAGGTGCCTATTGATAAAAAACTTTCAATAGGAAGTTATGATCTCAAGTGGATGTCTTAAATAATGATGTTTTTGTTTTTCGAGGTACACACACATAAAAAAATATAAACTCCCCCCATCCCCTACATATTCTTCTTTTGTAAAATCTAATGTCCCAACTGTCGTGTACTGGCCCAGTAGAGTGTTCCAAATAGTCATGCATCCATCCACCCACACTAAATTATTTCTTTATTGAATAAAACCTACTTCATGAGTAAGAATTCTCCCCATATTTGTTTCTTCACTATTTTGTGTTGAGTTATTTACACTGTCATCAGGTCTGTAAATATCTTTAAATAGCTTTTAGTGCATCGATAATCAATAACATACTACAGATGTCATTTGTTTAGGATTATTGATTGCCATTCCCATGAATTTGTGAAATATAAATCATGGAATCATTAACTTGAACAGTTTGGTGACTGGAGTGAGTTTGACAGTACAGCTTTTCTGATATGGGTCTCTTTCCGTCATAATTTTTACAGATGTACTGAGCCATTGTAAAGATGAGTAAAACCAAATAAATACTGATTCCGGGTTGAATAACTCCCACAACAGGTAACTTGGAAAAGCATATTTTAGGATCAAAACGCATTTGATTGTTGGAAGAGGAGAGAAAAAAAATGAAATATTTGTTGCACAACTCTATATATGTTAATCTATTTTTCATATGATTCAGTAACTAGATATTAGTGGAATGGTACTAGATTAACTAGCTATTTTTCCAAAACTAGTTTTATTTTAGTAATAAGATGGAGGAGTGAATCAAAAACAATAAAATAAAAGGTATTAATGAATAGCATAGAAGTAAGGGATGCAAAGAAATAAAAGTTGTTCATTAAATTTTTTATCAAATATTATACATCCATGTTAAGTTTATTTAAATAACTTTCAGATTAAAGAAGCACACCAATTTGATACTTTTAGTGTATGGGATGGTGGAATGTTTAATAGTATAACAGAAATTCTTTTTTAAAATTGCCACTAAATTGAGCCAATTTTTCAATACTTTTTGCTAATTCTGAAGAAAGAACGTTGACTTTTGTATAAAATTAGTCTTAGTGGGATTTTCAGGTTCAGGTTAGGTTATAATTCAATTTTAAAGGCTACATTCTGTACTGAGTTGTTCTGAGACTGTTCTGTACTGAGAGAATGAGTATATATTAATATACATTACTGGAAAATATTCATAAATCACAACACTGGGGCTAGTGCTGTTATATGCTATGTATCTAGAGTTTAGATACCTTTCAGTGAAAGGTACGGAAATCTAGAATAAATTTATACATGCTTTATATTACCCTACTTTGAATTGTGCTAAGGCAGCTAAGGGAGATTAGGAATTTATATCCGGATTTCTTTATAATCTTATTCAAGCATTTTATTCAAGTTGTTATTGACTGTACTTGAACACAGACTTTCAGATTTGCATGTATAATTCAAAGATTCCTACATAACTTTTCTCAGTAGCTTAACGTAGGTTTGTGACGACTACGGCAGAAGTCAAATTTGTAGCCACTCCCTCTGCAATTTATTATTTGAAAGATAAATTTTTATAGAGCGAGAAAAATATTAAGCTACAGAAGTTTTATAGCTATAAAAATATTAAGCTAAAAAGAGTTTTTGGCTAAAATTTAAGCCGAATGATAGCTGAAGGGATAGAGCAGTGGACAGGGTTAGGGTACCTTCGGTACTAGAGTTCGTGGGTTCGAATCCCACTGTGGCTTGGATGTTCGTAGCCGCTCGAAATCATCTTTAAGCAGTAGGTACCGGTCTCGTTAGCCCTCGTGTTGCAAAAAAGAAGACCGCAGCTCTCCAAAATCAAACCATACCAGGATAAGATTTCAAATGTTTGTACATTAAAAAATAAAATTCAATCATAAATCCATGTTTTGACATCTAATATTAATAAACTACGATTTAAAATACGTGAAGAAGATATTTTGGTAACCGGAAATTATATTGAATACTCAAAAACTATTGACTGATGCCATATATTAAACTATTATTTCTTTTCCTCTGATGAATTTCGTTTTTAGTATCAACTTTAAAATAAAAAAAAATATTTTTAAATATAAGCCTTCTTAATATTAATTTAACGACAGGGATTTTGCCTCCCATAGCGAAGTGCTATCCCCTCCCTATGCTATGTTACTGAGTTTACGTGGAAACATCAAAAAGGAAACTGTTTCCCCCACAAAGAAGGGTAAGTATAATTAGTGCAGTGAAGACATTTGAAATTCATACTTACATAGTTATTCAATTGAGTCAGGGAAGTATCATAACATATACAAATTAACAAATGTCTAGGGCCCTGTCAAATTGCCATTTCGAAAAGATTTGTAAATAAGATAGTTTGCTTTTCTGCTAAATTCAATTTTTTCTCACGCCGAACAAAATGATTCAGATAATAGTAATTATGAAGAAATATTTGATAATTTTCTGAATGTAAGACTAGAAAGCAGTATTTTTAATGAAAGTTTATTCATATTTATATACTTACTTTTGTTAGATATTCAATAAAGTAAATTTCAATTTTAAAAAATTATAAACTGTTGAAACTTTTTTAGAAAAACTAAACTTTATAGTTGTTTATTAAATATTTTTATTAATGACAATTTAAGATTTGTTTTAGTTTTCCCCATTAGTTTTGTTTTATTTGTTGAAGAAAATACCCAGTGACCCGAAGTAGCTTTATATGGTCCTGAATTAAGTGAAAGCTGAATAGACGCTTGGTCAGAGAATAATGTTCAGCCATTTAAATTTCATATATATATAGATAAAAAGTCGAAAGGGAAACTTGTAATATTACCCGACAAAGTAGTAATAAAGGGAATATTTATAAGAGAAGTTTTAAATAGTTTCTAAGGATATCCACTATAGTTATGTTTTGTCTTTCAGCTTGTATTTGAAATGAAGACAGAATTTCAACGCGAGAAATGCTGTCCAATAAATAAATAAATAGTAAAATAGTACATGGTTGCGACAAAGCCTTTGGCTGTAGGCAGTTTTAATTACAGACCGCCATGTAAAACACTGTATTAAATTTTTATTCTTGTCTTTCTTTAGTGCATGAGTATGATGTCTTAAATCTTTTATGTCTACGCTACCGCATTTTTCCCCACCTGGCTTTTGTCTCACTCCAATATGTAACAAACCCAATCATGCCTTTGGTAGCAACCTTTTCATGCATTTTTTTTATCCCAACCAAAAATAATCATAGAAATATGCAATAAATTTATATGTTAACTCTTTAAAACTTGTAGATCACTGCTTTCCAGTATTGTAATTCCTAGGGTTCAGTTTCCCCTCTAGCATGGATATTCTCAATCAGGTTTAAAGAGTTTATTCAGCTCTAATGAAATCTAGTGTTGAAACAAATTAACTGTTGCGGTCTAAACCAAACCAAAACTATATCTTAGCAGCATTTTTTCTATAAGGATTAATAAATGAACGAATACCGATGAAAATAAAAAAAGAACTTTTAAAGACCTTTAAAAATAACAACTATATATATATATATATATATATATATATATATATATATATATATATATATACACTCGAAATTGTCTAAGCTTTTCTTAGTTCGAAAATGAGGAAAGACTTTAAGCAACATCATTTCAGTAAAAAATTCTAAAACACTTTTGCATGCATTTTAAAAGATTATTCATTTAAAACGCTTGTGGAATTTTATATATAATAGTCTGCAAAAATTGTCAAATTAAAGAGGTTTTTCTATGCGCTTCTTGCACCACTTTTAAACAACTAAAATAATTGCTAAACTTACAAGATCATATCTAACACATATATGTTTTATTTACTAGCCTACTCTCACTCTCTCTCTCTCTCCCTGTAAGTAATGCTAAGAAATTAGCAAGAGCAATTCTCAATTTTTAAATTAACTTCTTTCCATTAATCAATAAGATGAAAGTTATTTCAGACACAAAGATAACACAAAAGAGCAGAGTATTTTTACTTTAACCTTGTAGCTTGGGATTTGTATATGTATTGCAGCTGGAAGGAAAACTGGTGATTCAGACAAAGCTAAGCTATATATGCTTGATTGTGAGAACGAAGTACTAGTAAGCGCTGGGTTTTGTCATTGTAAGGTCGTCCCATATTTTGATAATGGCTAGCAGCCATTTTAGATCGTGAGTTTAAATTTCGCTTCTTGATAATCTAAGAAGAAAATAGAAAGATTTTGCTTGTATTGTATGAATGCATTTAAGTGAAAAAATTAGTTTCTTTATACAAATACACAATATTTTATGGATTTAGACTTAATTTGGTATAAATACGTTTCAGAGGACGGAGATGAATTCCGCAAATTTTAAAACATCTAGACTGATATAACTGAAATCTATACTTAAATTTTATAAAAATGTAACATTCTATATTTTTCTTGAAAAAAAAACAGCTTTTTTTTTCTTAATAAGCCAAAAGGTTATTCTAGTCTTTAATTACTTGAAAACAACTCTCGAAATTCACATTGAGTTAGCCAAGCTATTGGTGATGTCCCAAATTTCGACTTTAGACAAGATTTATCAATTTTTATTGATTTCGATAGTGGTTATTTAAAAATATAATGGAGGCGATAAGAATAATGGGAAATCAGTTGTATTTTGGTGTATTTAAGTCTTAAAAAATCTCCAATTTATTTACTATGAGTGCATTCTATAAGTAATTGTAACAGTAAATAAATATAAGAATATTTTCAATTTTACGAGGTAATACAATGCATTACCGCACTATAATACTCTTAAAACGGAACAGAATGTAATAGATGGTTTTAACTTGAAACATACATTTATTTCTCTTCACCATATAAAAAGAAATTCAACATCTTAAAATTTTTTAAAGCTTCTAAAACTAGCCCTTTTTAAAAAGAGCCCTCCTTTGCAAATTACTGTTACTTTTTTTTCATAATACATTGAAACAATCTGTATTTTTATAAATTACTTTCTATTTATATCCTTTTATAAGGATTATCTAAGCCTTAATGTAACATAAATTTTATTTTTGTAATTCACTGTTTTTTCTAATTAAAAAATATAATTACTCGTTTATATTCTTCACCACCATGATCTTAAGAGCACACAAATCCGAAAGGGTAAAGACATTCATAGTGCCACTGTAGTTAAAATTGCCAATTTTTACCATTGCTTCTTGATGTACACTCATGTCCATAAATTAAGGATAATGAAGTTCAGGCAATGAAAGAGACAAAAGCAAAACAAATTTGACTTATTTGTAAAGTCTATTAAACAAAAGGTAAAGAGCAAAAAAGATGCTATATGTTTGACATAATTAATAAAAATTGCGATTTTTACTCCCTGGAGCAAATTTCAAAAAAGAACCTATTTACAGAAAACAGTATAACATGGTTAGTATTATGGTTAATATGGAGTATGTCTCCAGGACGATGCAATACAAGCGTTACAACGCCTACGCATGCTGAGTATCAGATTATCAATCTGATCTTGGGGAAAATTACACCACTCATCAAGCAATGCCCTCCGAAGTTCCGATAGACAGTTGGGAGGGGGTTGACGGGCTGCAATTCGTCGGCCAAGCATGTCCCACATATGCTCTATTGGATTCAAGTCCGGTGAGTATGCTGGCCAATCCATACGGGTGATATCCTCCGATTGAAGGCATTCGTCTACAATGTTTGCACGGTGAGGTCGGGCGTTGTCATCCCTATACAGAAATTCAGGATCCATGGCGCCCCGAAACAAACGTACATGTTGTTCCAGAATGACATCCCGATAGATGTGGCCTGTCACCGTTACACTGTGAACATGCAGGTCAGTTCTGGAACCAAGAATAATTCCTCCCCAAACGAGCCATCCTGCACCACCGTAACGGTGTCGTTCAATGGTGTTCTCTTGGTGGTAACGGGTACCTGGCGCTCTCTATATGAAAATCCGACGAGAATCAGAATGTAAACTGAACCTGGACTCGTCGGAAAACATCACCCAAGACCACTGTTGCGGTGTCCACAATGCATGCTCTCTAGCCCAGCATAATTGCAGGCAACAGTGAGTTGCGGTAAGGGGAACACATCTGACAGGCCTACGAGCATATAGACCAATGTTCCCTAAGCGTCTGTACACGGTCTGCCTTGAAACTGTCGTACAGGTAGCTGAAGAGAGCTGACGAGACAGGTCTGATGCTGTGCTCCGTCTGTTTCTTTTGGCAGTAACTGCCAAATACCGGTCATCATTCGGCGTAGTAACTCGGGGGCGAGTTGTGCTGTAACATCTACTCACATTACCATCATGTTTGAATCGTTGCCAAAGCCTGGAGATGACACTCTGGGCGATTCCAAGTTCCTCGGATACTTCCAGCTGGGTACGTCCACATTCCAGTCGTCCGATAATTCTACCACGTAAAAAATCATCCAAATGCTTCCTTTGTGCCATAACTATGCGGTTATTGCACTGAAAGGCTTTTAAAGCGCTTGTGAACAATTTTACTTCTTTGCTACCATTCCTTATATACCCCTTTCATACACTCTCGTCATTGTGACGTACTATCCGCGCCATCTGGTGGTTTTCTGCATTTTGCATATTCTTCTTCAAGATGTGTGTGATAATTCTACAGGTGAAATTTTTATTTTAGAGCTCAATTTCTGTGTGATTCTGAATTATCCTTAATTTATGGACATGAGTGTAATACGGCATCTCATAAAAGAAGTGGACCTACAGATCTGAACCTGGTGAAAGAAATTTCCTTCCAACCCCGCTTCTTTTAATGGAATGATCATCATATAAAATATCTACAGAAAGATATGATTAACATTTAATTATTTAAAAGTAAATAATTATTATTTGGAAAATTAAACCAAGACTTTAAAAAAAAAAAAAAAAAAAAAAAAAAAAAAAAAAAAAAAAAAAAAAAAAAAAACCAATTGACATCTAGGAGACAAGCAGATATTTAAAAAAGCTTATTAATCTGCCATTTTTGAATTTTAATAAAATTTTTTTAATTTATCAGTAAAAAAAAGCAAAACAAAAGCGCTATTGAATTCCTAGAGTGTGAGTCTGTTTACAAAAATATGCAGTTCTGAAATTATCCAAACAGTTGTTAATATCATTAATATGTTTATGAGGAAACCTTTGAGATTCCGGCTCATGAACCGTTTTTTTTTTACAGTAACGTCGTATCTTTCATTCGGTGTCTATCCTCTCTCCACTATGTTACAGCACATATACTTCAAAATTAAGATTTTTCAGAGTATTCGCCCCTTGTACAGGCGCAAGGTGGTTCGCATTTCCCCGTTCCACACATGGTACGCTCTTGGTTCTGCTGCACAAAATATTTTAAACTTAATTTTATTTTCAATAGGACAAACGGAATCAAAATGTAATATTTAGTGTTATTCTTGTAGGACATGCTAATATATGACATGCTAAAGTCTTTGCCAAAATAAAGAGATAAATGGAAAGCCAACGTAAGGCATAAATGGAAAGTTAAACTCACAGACAGCTTTACGGCATCTTTAAGAGATCTGCATTATCAATGCGAGCGAATTCAGTGGCTATGAAAGCAGAATGAGCTAAAAAAATTAATACCTAATTTTTCATAGACTTTTAATTCTTTCATTTTTTGTTAGTTTTTAAATATATTAAAGAATTTTAAAAACTTACTGTAAATATCCGTACATTATATAAAGCCGGGCTATGGATGAAATAAGTAGCTACCTTTCGATCCCAGAGTCTAAAAGTTCAAAAACTGCAGATAGCTTGAATGTTTGTAGTCGTTTAAAGAGTGGGCTTCGGTATATAAGTAGGCCCTCGTGCTGCATAATAATTGTCCTCTAATTCAAATCAAGCCGTATATTATAAGGCTGCTTTCAAAAGTGAGTGATAAATCTTCCTTTTTTCCACTCCCGTTAAATCTTAATCATGTGTATTCAGAATCTATATATTCAGAGTGTACTGCATCGGGGCTTAGTTTCTTTGATTGGTTTCAAATATGCCACTGTTATGTCTCCCCAACGAGTGTCTAAAATAACCTGTTAGATGGTATTAACTTTAAAAAGTGATTATTTACTTGTTGCGTTATACGTTCTTTGAACTTTTAAAAGATTATATAAATCAAATGAGGGCTGAATCGGTAGGGCGCTGCCTTGCAGTTCCGGTTTGATACCCACTGCTGTGATGAATCTTCATAACAATTTGGAATTAACTTTCAACTCTATTTCTCTATCTAATTAGCCATCATGTAGTAAACAAATTCTAGTATATTACCTCAAAGCAAACAAGACGATTTAAAGTTATATTGCAGACTCTAAAAATCAACTGCCATAAACAATTGAGACTGTTAACATGTTTCCATACCCATTTTTTCACTCTGGTAGAAAAAAGCTAGTTCAAACGTTTATAAATCATCTGACCTCTTACTTTTCTGAGCGGGGGGAATTTATGAAAGGAAACTATGATCCTTTTCCTAAACCACTAAATTTCAGGTTCCTTCATTTGTGGGCCCCTCTCCCAGAGGGGTTTTTGCCCATTGGTCGTAAAAATTTCTTCTAATACATTTGACCAGTATACTTTAGTCACAGCCGTAGGCTAAAGGATACCAATTTGCTGCCGATGGAAACATTTCCTAACAACTAGTTTCTGAATACAGTTTACAAGATAGTTTCCGATTTATCTTCTTTGTACATACGTACTTCATACTGCAAGCAAGTGTTAAAAGGAAACCATGGAGTCTATCAGAGTGGTTGGTTTGGTTTGGTTTGGAGTGCTACGGTCTACTTTTTGCAACACGAGGGCTAATGAGGCCGGGACCTACATATTAAAGCCGATTCCGAACGGCTACGAACATCCATGCCACTGTGGGATTCGAACCCACGAACTCTGGTACCGAAAGCCAGCACCCTAACCAATCGGCCGTCGTTCGGCATCAGAGTGGTTGGTGAAAATAAAGTCTGGTGTTGCAGTACGGTCAAAGGTTTGCTACTGGAGAACTAATTAAACCCTGGCATATTTTTCGAATGATTATAAACAACGCCATCAACAACCAATCAACCATCAACTGTGGTTTCAAATGTTAGTGCCTTAAATATTCAGTTACCTTCCATACAAATAATTTGGTTTAGTTTGGAGCTCTACGGTCTGTCTTTTGTTACACGAGAACTATTGAGACCTGGACCTACTGCTTAACCCATTGCGATCCAAATTAATTTTCGTCATTTCCATTAATCTGGTCCAAATTAATGTTTGAGTTATATCAACTTATTGCTAACATAGCAATTTTAGTTGAGTAAACAAGTGTGAATTGCAATTCTTAAACTTAAAAACTGTTAGTATTATAACCTGCATTTGACGTTGTACTTACTGAAACAAGAAAAAGAAATAAAACGATGATGTCGAGTCTGACTCGACATTGAACCGCAAAGGGTTTACTCCTGTTGGCTAGTAGTTTTTGATAGCCATAACTGTCATAGGTTTGTTTTGGAGTTCTACGGTTTACTTTTTTGAAACACGAGTGTTAATGATACCAGGATCTACTGTTTAAAGCCGATTCTGAACATTCATGTTACAGTGGGATTCGATTGGTTTGGTTTGGAGTGCTACGGTCTACTCTTTTGCAACACGATGGTTAATGAGACCGGGACCTACAGCTTAAAGTCGATTCCGAACGGCTACAAACATCCATGCCACTGTGGATTCGAACCCACGAACTCCGGTACTGAAGGCCAGCACCCTAACCAATCGGCCATCGTTCGGCACAAATTCTGGAACCAAAGAGCAGAGCCGTAACCATTCGACCATCGTTCGGCTTAACTATGATAGGAGTGAAATATTAATTTCGATAAAATATTTTTAATTTTCATTAACAAAAATGATACTTTTTTAAAATAAAAGGTATAATAAGTAGTTGTTATATCTCTAACTGACATTTCAATGTTTTTGAAAATATTTTTGTTAAATAATAGCTTATTAGACAAGTAGTAAACCTATTATGAACACATATGTCTATTGTGAGATTCAAACCCAGTTATGCTGATACTCAAAGGCATTGACTTACATATTCGGCTGCAACGTTGTTAAATTTAACATTATAATTATCTGCTTATTTTTTAAAATTTCATTTTCAGTATAAGGAGTAAGCTATTTGAAAACTTTATAAAACGGCTAGTAAGTTTTATTATGTAAAACAGAAAGATTTAAAAGATTGAAAAAATACTCTAGGATCACAATGTAAATCCCATCCTCATAAATCTGCTATCGTAATTCTTAAAATTAACTATCGTTCTTGTTTAATTAGAGTGAAATTTTTCGGAGCATCGTAACAATTGACAAATAAAGAAGAGTGTTTCTCTCATTGCATTATCCCGATTACATTAACTCCGACTCATTTCAAGCCGATTTGCGTTGGCGGCAGACAAAAGTTTGTCAACTTGAGCTTCAACCAATGGGAACGCTCCTTTGCATTGCACGTGACTTCAATGTGGACTTTATCGGAAGCGGTGGAATAAATGGTGGAGGGACATGCGTTAGCTAATGACTGCACTCCTGAGTTCGAAAGCGGACATCATCAAGCAGTGAAACACAACCCGACTTAAGCCTGGGAGGTGAAAGAATTTCGGCTCATATACAGGTAATTATTTCATATGCATGCTTTGCGAAAATATGCATGAAAACAATTCAAACTGAAATGCAAACTTTTTAAAACAAAATTGAATTTTGAGTTAAAATATTATCTTTTACGCTGTTGTAGTCATGCAGTTTTTTTTTTTTTCGGGTTGAAGCAGTAAAACCTTTTACCTACTTGCGTTAGAAAATTTTATTTCAGGGACTTAAATATTTAAAATGAAATTAATTTATTTTTATTTTTAAAACAGTTCTTTTAAAATTCTTATCCAGTTTAAATGGTTCCACTTTAATATCTCCTATTTAAATGATTTCACTTTAATATCTCCAGCTTAAATGATTTCACTTTTCATTGTAGTTTTTTTTTGCTTAAACGAAAGAGAAATGTAACTTAAAAGCACCTAGTTTACACTGAGTGATAGAAAATTATTAAAAAAAATCTCAGTAGTTACGCTTTCTAAGCCGAATAATAACCAAGCAGCTGAGTTCTTCCTTTCCTACCTACGTTTCTTGTTACGAAAAGTTTCTTCCTTTTCTACCTATGTTTAAATGATTTCACTTTAATATCTCCAGTTTAAATGATTTCACTTTTCATTGTAGTTTTTTTTTGCTTAAACGAAAGAGAAATGTAACTTAAAAGCACCTAGTTTACACTGAGTGATAGAAAATTATTAAAAAAAATCTCAGTAGTTACGCTTTCTAAGCCGAATAATAACCAAGCAGCTGAGTTCTTCCTTTCCTACCTACGTTTCTTGGTTCGAATCCTACTGTTGATAGCCGTTTGGAATCAGTTTTAAATAATAGGTACCAGTCTAGTTATCTCTCACATAGCAATCCATTTATCAACTAGTTTAAAAGTCACAACTACAACTATTCAAGCTTTGAAATTCCCCCTTTTTTTCCATGACTGACAAAACTAGTTGAAAATTGATCGATTTTTTATTGATGATTTTTGATATTTATAAAATTCTAAATCGAATAAATTAAAAAAAATCTATAATTTTCTTAAAATTTTAATTTTTTTTAAGACATAAAAACTGTTTATTAATTTACCAAAGCTTTACTTAATATTTGTTTTTCCTCGTACATACTAGTTAGGCGGAAAAGTTTCAATGTATGCATTTAAAAAATAGATATAATTTTTGGACAGAGAAAAATTATGTGCGCTCTGTAAAATGTACATTGTGATCTGCAAACAATGATGCTTTTATTTAATGTTAATAATAGATGTAATATTTTTTTTCAAAAATTTAATAATTTTTATGCAAGATAAAGTTTGAAACATGGTATGCATAGTCCCAAATCTCAACATATGCAATAATACCTCCTTTTTTTTTTAAATAAAAATGGTATATAAAAATTGAAATTTATAATTTCCGTGGCTTTTCATCTCTAATGCCTGTGTAATTGCCTGTATAACGGACAGATGTGACTAAATTTCTTCAATTGGCTGTTCATGCAAGAAACGGGTAATACGATTAAGGGGTGGAATTTTCAAATTTGGTATAATGAAAATGCATTTGGTGTAATGAAATTAAGAGTTATTCGAATTGAGTGTGTTTATTGAGTAAATTTCATTGCATTCTAATTTGCTACCATATTAACTTTTTATTTAAGTCGGTAAAATAGAAAAAACTTTGAATGTATATTTCTTTTTAAAAAATCATAGTTACTACTACTTATTAATCTTCCAAGCTAATCACGCTGGGAAATAAACGAACAGGTAGTGCACTGCTTTTAGGTACTGTAGTCTATGGGTTTGAATCCAATTGATATCAGAGATGGTTGCAGTTATTAGACAAGTAGGTAAGTCTAATTAGCATTTGTATCGGAAAAAAGTAACCGAAGAGCATTATAGTTTTATTAGAAATGAAGTTAAGGGAAATAGAAACTATATATCAAATTAAAAAATACAATAAGCGAGAAAAATAAAAGAACATAACATTAAGTTTTACCCTATATTTTATTTAATTGTTTAAATTCCTTTTTTACCCTTTTTAAAGAAATAGTGTGGCGTGTTCAGGCTCCAAGAAAATAGAAGTTAAAGCTCAAATTAAAGAAATTTACAAAAAACATTACGGCTGAAAAATTCAGCAACTGAGATTGATTAGGTTTTTGTAATATCTTCAAACATATGATATATTCCCGTTTCTCTCTCGGAACGCCCACTAGATTAGGGATTCCCGAAATATGGCACCCCTGCGTATTTTCAACTATTAACGAGGCTTCCTCAAAGCTCAAAGAAAATTTATTTTCGTATGTTGATTTTACTATAGTTAAATTTTCATATACATTCCCAACCTGAAAGTTGATTTTAAGAAAGGTTTAGAACCATTCTCTGGCATATTAAACTAATGAGTGCAAAAATTCATTGAGAAAAATAAAGTTATTGATAAAACAAATTCCGATTTCTTTTTATAAAGAAATAAATGAAAAACTTCAAAACTTTGATAAAGTAAAGGCTCTAATAATTTTCATTAAGTTGTTTTAAAACTATAGATAACCATAATACTATAATTTTTTCTGCTAGTTTTATTTGATTACTGCAACACTATTCATGGACATTTGCCAATAGTTGTAACTAGGTCCTTTAGCGTTCGGGGCAAAAAATTGAATATAAATGTTTTTTCTATATTATATATTTGGAATGAACTCAAAACATTGTGTTGATTCTTAAAAAGTTCCAAGTAAATCAATTTTTAATTTTTTCTTCTATATTTATTTTATTAATACTTAAAAATATTTTCGAACCCTCTAGGGGTATTGTTTTGCTGATTAACTGAATAGTTTATTTGAAGGGAATATGTTTTAAATTTGTACGTTGAAATTTCATAAAAAATTGATGATTTTCTAAATTTAAATTTAGTTTCTATAACTTCAATAATTTCAAAATTCAAAACGAATACCCGGATTTATATAAAGGTATATTAAGAGTGTTTGGTAAACATTTTGTAAGAATCTATAACAAGTTTAGTCTTTAGGAGCATTTTAAAAAATAAGAAAATTCATAAGGCAGGAATTTTTAAACACATTGGATTTAAAAAATAAAATTTGATTCTATGATAAAAAAATATATTTTGAACCTTTCCTAATTTTTACTTGGGGCGAATCGTCTTCTTTCGGACCCCATTTTCCTCACAGTGCTGCGCCCCTATGACTGAAGCTCCTGTGGCAAATGCCATCTTTGCCACTCCCTAGATACGGCCCTGACTTTTGCCAATACAACGTGGTTTGGTTTGGTTTTGGAGCGCTACGGTCTACTTTTTGCAACACAAGGGCTAATGAGACCGGGACCTATTGCTTAAAGCCGATTCTGAACGGCTACGAACATCTATGCCATAGTGGGATTCGAACTCACGAACTCCGGTTCCGAAGGCCAGCACCATAACCATTCGGCCAATACAACATGGACTTGAAGACACATTACTGTGGGATTACCATATTAGTGGTCAATATCGATTCCAATGATGGATGGGACTACACAAATGACAAACATTCCTACGCGGGATTTGAACCCCCCCCCACCGGATGGCATTCTATTATACCTTTATACATGCTATGCTACTTTTCATTTTAGATACTGACAGAATATATTACCATATCAGAAATTAGTATTTTAGTTTAGCTGTATTACCATATTCAATCTTAGACAAAATTAGATATTTTGTATAAATAACTTTTAAGAGTTTTATAAAGCAGACATATCTAAACCTTACATCTTCATCAGTAATTCAGGCAGCTAGAATTTTTGTAGGTTACAGCCTTTCACGAAAAATTTAGTCTCATATATTTTTGTGATAAAAAAGCGTGAATGTAGTTTAAAATTGTGAAACTTTTGGGATTTCCATACATTTTTCCACAAATAAATGTTATTTTAATATCCTATGATTCAGAAATTCATTAGAATAAAAAGTATCGCCTTGGCAGGTAATGAAAGCCGGCATATTAACACTTTAAAAACAGTAATTATGAAATAGCATTATTGCTGTATGAATATAATAATTTGTAGTTTTAAGCCTAGATAATAATTTCACTTAATCATATCGAAACGGGATAAATGATTATATGTAGTATTCATGATATCACATAACATATGTTAGTAGATATCATAAAAAAATCAGAAAATAAAACACTTTAATTGTAAAAAAAAACAAAAGAAAAAGATGTATTCAGAATATTATATTATATGCTATCAAACATATTCCAGTTACAGGAGTAATGAAGATAATTTCTAATTTTCCAAAATTTGATATATCTAATTTCATTTGCAAATTATAGATTACTAATAGTATTTCACTGGTCTACGTTACTTTTATAGTAATTAATATTTTATTTGCGCATTACAGAAAGAATATTGAATAATTTTCCCACTAGTTCAAAAGATACAAATTCCAGGATTAAATATTCATGTAATGACCCAGAAATTACACTACTTGAGAATAATTTTGCGATGATTTTGTAGTTTTTTATTCCTGACATTTTACTATTGTAGATTAACCAAAATGCTAATACCACCTTAAAAATTGACAGTATCAATTATATTTGTTTATTTTTAAATTTTCTTTACTCTCTCAATTTGGATTTCAGTTTTCGCTTCACATAAACCTACAAGCTACAAGTTTCTATACATAAAAGGAAGTACAAGCTTTTATTTTGATTAGAAAATAGCTTGTTTAAAAGTGAGGTATATATTAGATCTCTTAAGATATGCCTTAAAATTAAAAACCTCAACCCTATCTTCAGGTTAAAAGAGTTTTTAATGAATTACTCTTTTCCTTTAGTAAAACAACTTTTTCCCTATTTGAATATCTTCCTCGATGTTTCAATGTTCATTCCCTATTTGAACATTGAAACATCTTTAATTTCAAAATAGAGATGTTTTCCCAGTCAAGTGTAAGAAACTAGCATGAAAGAATCAAGTCTATTGAATAAAAGTGGCAACATGATCCAAGCCCATAATTTGCATAGTTGTTTTTACATTTTTTTTAGTTTTAACCATTATCAAATAATATAATTTAGTATGTTAAAGTTTACCACGTATCCTTTTCTCTACCAATTCTTATTGTTGAAGGAGAAGATTACAGTAAATAGACTCAATAACTCTAATTCAGTGGTTTATTTCAGTTACACTTCAGTGGTTTGTTCCAGATGTTATTTTCTCTGACGTATCCCCAGTCTATGCTAAAAAATAAGGTGGGAAAATCCAATTATTTAGCGTGGTTTTCTTAACTATGGAACCATCGATGGTGCATAAGGGATTCCCTTCATTTCATTTTATAAGCTTCTACGATTACATCGGAAAATTTTTTGCAGGTTTTTTTCTTTACTTCACGAGTTTCTTTCAGGATGACAAAGCCCCTTTTCTCTGTGTAGATTCGCATGTTTGCCTGTAAGTGTGGAAAACTTAATAGGTTACTCTTTTCTGACTTTCGCACAATAATTTGAATCAATCTCAAAATTTATAGGGTATAAAATATCTGGACGTAAAATACATCTATTAGTGGGTACTACAAACGTGTACTATAAAAAATGCCATGTATCAGCGTTGTAGACCAACCCCTTCATACGCTATGAGAGAGATAATATAATATGGTATTACATGTTGAAGTTTACTCTCTTTATTCTTCTTCAAGATCACCTTAAAATGGCATAGAGCTAAATAATAAACTAGGTATTATGGACAAATATTTAACTTCTACAGCATTCTAAAAGAATTCGCGAGAGGAAAAGCATGTTAGGTGCAATAAAAAAATGAGTAAACTATTTTTTAAATTATATTTTCTACCCTTTGAAAACACTTTTTCAGGAATTTAAAAATAATATTATTTTACATATATTTAAAAAGTATTAGTAATAATTTTGAATTTTAATTGTAAATGATTTTTAAATCTATGCAAAATATACCGGATGATTCAAAAATCAGGAAAAACTTTAAAAATTAATAATTTGATAGTAAATAAAGGGAAATAGACGAGGTTTGAACCAATCGGATAGAAATGAAACAAGGTTTTTTGTAACAAAAGTAAAAAACAAATATTTGATTAGTTCTCTTGGCGATAGAAAAATGGAGCTGTGGTTTTTTAATTAACAAATGACGTACAAGTTTAACTTTATCTTACAAAAATGTTCAATGTGCCACAGTATATCTATGAAACGAGGTATCACACCGTTTATAGCATGAAGCAATATTTCTTTCTCTCAGTATGGTCGGCATATGTTGCAGTTTGGCGTATGTTTTACACCCAAAATCTATAGGTTAAAAGGATGG
Source organism: Pardosa pseudoannulata (assembly GCA_032207245.1). Taxonomy (NCBI): domain Eukaryota; kingdom Metazoa; phylum Arthropoda; class Arachnida; order Araneae; family Lycosidae; genus Pardosa; species Pardosa pseudoannulata. Next base: position 106,907,178 of record CM063502.1, read on the forward strand.
TATACAAACGTTACACGATTTTACAATATATTAAATTATATATATGCAATTTTGTACAAATATAAATTTAAGTGTAAGTAAATTAATCGTATTAAGTTTTTTCTTCAAATCAGATACAATTTAAAAAAAAGTTAACATTTTATGACATTTTTAGTTTTTTTTTAAATGTTCCCTGCGACTTAATTTATTTTAGACAAAATGCATACCAAATACTCCTAATATACGTTAAAAAATTCTGAGTATTCATTTTGAACTTACACTTTGGTAAGATTATTAAAACTTGATTTAAATTTTTGACTAAAGTTCAATATACAGACATAAAAATATTTCCTATAAATAAACTATTCAATCTGTCAAAAAAATAATACCAAAATATGTTTAAAATTTATTTATAAGTTCTAATAAGGTAAAATTAGGACAGAAAAGTGAAAGTTAATGATTAAGAAATATTTTAAAAATTAAAAAAGCATTTTTCCAAAACAAATTTTTAAAAAGCAAAAAAGTCTAACTTTTAATATTTTAAAAATGAGATTCATTTAAGTATACTTCAGTGTATATGCGTACAAAGTTTCACGACTCTAAGCTAATAATTTATAAAAACATTTTGAAACGGCTTCATTTCTTTAAAAATTTCCCAATCAGTTAGGTCTATGTAGGACACATCAATGGTCTTTTACCATCGCTCATACCGTACGTGTAGCGATACACTCACAATACCACCTTGTCATTTTTTTTTCTTGAAGAAAGTTAAAGTAAGAGGGCTTACTTCACTAAGGGTATCATTTATATGCGTCAGTCACGGCTTTGAGTCGCATTATCTCATACAGATGCTCTTTTATACAGTCTACTGTTTTGTATAATCCGATGGAAAAATCCAGCAACTCCCTCTAGTGGTAAAAATTGAGACTTTTTTTGCTTATGTAACACCGACCCCCATTTTATTTCCATTCGTTATACGTAAATTGCATTGTTTTTATGTATATTCGTTGTTTAATACCGTATTTTTTAAACTTTTGGATCACCCAATATGTTTAAAGAATTGTATATTTTTTTAGTTATAACTTTTGTAAAAAGTTGTTTTGAATTTCTGTTTGAAGGATGTCCATTTACTTTTAAGGCAAATTTAAACTCAATATGCATACATAGCCAATGATGACCGGTCATAGGCATTTTGTTGAACATCTAGAAAAATACACGAGGAAATTTCCCAAAACCTTAGCCTTGTAAAGAGAATGGTAGAGTAATGAATCATAGTAGAATATGTTTTCTCGAAATCCCAAAGGAAACCATCAAGAAATTAAGGAAAAAGAACTAATATGTTTAGGATAACCCTGTAAAAACAAATGTCTAAGTTGAAAATATAGCACATGATTAGAAGGCTTCTAGTAATAATCTGTGTTTACTTTTATGAGGATAGCTCATATATCTGTGGAGAAATTAAGATTTTTATACAAACAATTCCAAAGTATTCACCAAGTGTTTTGCTTATAATTTGCAGAGTTCTCGTTATAACATAATTCTATTTTCCTGAAACATGACAAATGATATTGTATACAATACCCTGCAATCAAGATAAGCGGATTTACTAATATAATAGGTTACTAATGCTCAATGCAATTAAAATAGAAAGGTTATAATTTTTTTTTTAGTTAATGTATGCAGCAACTTTTGTGGAAGACTCTCAAATATAGCTTGAAAATTCTGGACATCAATGCTTGTTCTGGCTGTAGAAGAAACACTGATATTGTTGCTCGCAATATATTGTATATTTTGTATAATTCAAAATATTATACTATATTTAGATACATCCCCTCATCTGTTGCTTCCTTTCGGAAACAACGGGTTTCGAGAGTGGCGTAAATCAGTTGGCAAAATCTTCGAGCTCAAAATCGGTGGATAGTGAATTGTAGGCTTGAGTCGCACAAAGATCGCCGGATTCATTAATCCCAGCTGGGACACGTAAAATAGGTTTGTGGTCGCAATGTCATCCAAGTTCATAAGATATTTCAGGAGGTGGCAGGCCAAGCTTAGGTGTCTTCTGGTTGGTCCCTGCTTCTAAATTACAAGAGCTCACCTTGAGCAAAAAATAGTGCTTTCACTCTATCGAGGCACATCAAAAGAATGTTTTTCCAATTTCTAGACAGTTTCTTATGGGGTTGCAGGAAAATTTCTTCGTCGAAATATATGACGTCTAACCATGCTCGTTACACGCTTAAGGTTTCTAGATGTATTTTTCATAATATTCATGTATTTTTCATAATATTCAACAAGACGTCTAAAATCGTGAGTAACCGGTCATTATTGACCATATATTGTGTTTGCAGTAAGACTGCAATCAAATTATATGCCCCAACTATAAATGCGATCTTGGCATATTAAACAGGAGTTTAAAATAACAGATTATTAAAGCTATTAACGTAAGTTGTTACTTGAAATGTCAGTTTTGACGTAAATCTTAGTCATGTTTTCCTTTTCGCTCACCTGAACCTCATATGAGGTACCTAATTTAAAGAATAAAAATAGTTTAAAATAACTTCTCAAGGAATTTTTAACTTTAGTGTCACCTTTTATTCTGGTCTCATAAGTGATTTCAAATTTGATTTAATTCTCAATAACAGCTGGTAGCGAAGTTTCTTACTAGTAATGTTTGAAAATACCATTTATAACAAAGTAAAATGTTAATACAAGTATAAAATTTATCATTTAATTATGCTGTCTGTTTTGTTTAATTTTCCAAGCCGTATATGAATTTTCATCCTTTGCCATTCAAGCCGGAATATTACGGAATAAGGCTCCTCAAATTGAGCTTAACAAAATCATAAAGGTCAAAATATACTTTTCAGTATATTCTAAAATATTAATTTAACAACCTTTCCTTCTCGCTCCCGTTAATATCCCGTGGAGAGTTTTCGCACTGTTTCGTACCCGTGATATTTCCGAACTGAAGTGTTTAAAATTAATTCCCCAAAAAGATAAAAAAAAACCATTACTTACAAATTTTTATTTTATTTTTTAAATAATTAGGGGATAACTGATATATTTTAAACTAGCAGTCAGTGTTTAGACCGTTTTCTTGAATTGAAAAATAGGTCCTCTTTTACTATTTTCTTGAAAATAAAGCGATCATTAATTAGTTAAGCAAATCAATTCCCAAAACGATTGTTTCCCTTTGATTTTTATACAAGACAGCAAAATTTCTGTCAGTGGTTGAAATTAAAACATATAACCAGGAGGGTTCAATATTCTTCGGAACATCTATTGTTTAATATAATTAGTAATGAGAATAAAAAATATTTATTGATAAAGTATTTTTAACAATTTATTAGTTTCATTTAAAATATATGTTAAAAAACGTTTGGAACATCCCGTACGGAATAAGGATTTACTCTAGTTTGTTTCTTCCTGGATATTCCAAAACTTCCTTTGTTAAGTTTTTCGTAACATATCAGCAAAATTTTGACTACATAAAATGATCTCATTTTTCAAATTTCATTAAGAGTTCAGTTACTAAGAAATAAATAGCTAAGTCTAGCCAGCTATTTCCTATTGATAAAAGGGATCGTTATGTAGTTCACAACGACATAAATGAACTTAGAATTTTATTCCGTTTATAGTTACCAGAGATTTTTATTTTGTTGTTTTGGGATAGATTAATCTTATTTTTACTAGAGCGTAATATCCAACAGTGTCTTCTTGTTGATAATTCACAAAATTATAAAAAAAAGATATGTATGGTAGACTTTATCTCAAACACATAGAACATTTTAATTATATGTAAATTACTTTTATTTTACGTTACAATGAAAGATACATTTTGCGTTTTTCATTATAATGTGTTCCATTCGTATCTGCACTTGTTTTCTACATATCCAAGTAATTATGAAATAATTACCTTACTTTACATAAAAGTTTGTGCTAGATGGATATACATCCTTGAGGTCATAACATTTGGACATTTGGTAGCCAAGAAAGGCAGAATACTGCCTTCCGTGGGGTTCAAATACCACTGTAGGTATGGATATTTGAGGCCCCGATACGACCCAGTAATCAGAGTGCTTGGCTTGAATCCCCGGATGTGGAATCGAGCCTGGCACGTACTAAACATATGTCTGTAAATCCAGAGAATGTTTAGAGAGTAGATTAAATCTGTGGATCTGGATGTCCACTGACTCTTAGTTTGGCAGATGAGAGAGAGGTAAGGAATCTGGAGTAAGAAAATCCCCTCCGGAGGTTTGTTTATTTGGATCGATACGACCTATTTTTTCTTTGTTACATCAGCTAATGAGACTAGAAACTAACACTTAAAGCCAATTTCAAAAGGCTACAAACATCAATTCCAGCAATGGCATTCGAACCTATGAATTCTGGCACCGAAGAGCAGCCTCCCATTCGGCCATTGTTAGGTCGCTTCTTGAAGAGAATCTAAATTCAGAGGATTCTACATCGTGGTATCACGAACGCTTTACACCTATCAGGGTTTTGCAGATCATTGCGAGGTATCAAGAAGTAGGTCCAGGTGCAAGTTAACTCACGTGTAGTAAAATATTTACCAACATCTAGCCGTCACAACCCTCTAACCAAGATCACAAAATAAGGTTTGTTGTTGCTTTTTGGTCAACTATACTTGGTTGTTATACTTGATCTAACCATTTAGTTATATGATAGTCAAACAGCTATCCCTTTTCTTACCGCGCGTTTGTGGGTTTGAATTCCAGTGTTCAAGTGAATGTGTCAAATTATTTATAAACAGCTTTAAGCAATAAATGTTGGTCTTGTTAGCCATCGTATATTAGCAAAATTGATTTTAGGCACCAAACTAAACGTTATCAAACCGTTTAACCCACAGGTCCAATTTATGTTAAAACTATCAAAGATTTTTCTTTTAAAAAATATGCTTATTATTGAATTATTAAATTCAATAATTAGCATATTTTTTAATAAAATTAATTTTATGAAAATTAATTAAAGAAATTTTAAACAATTATAATTCTAATAATCAAAACCCTCAAAAATCATTATAGTGCTATAGGAAAAATGCTTTAACTGAGTACGACTTTAAAGCCACGTTGGACCTCTTAAAGTTGACTTACTTCAGAATAGCACCTATGACTTGTTGCTTCAAAAGCAATAATGTAGTTGATGCTGTTAGGTCTGCCTTATTGATGGATTACAAACTTTCATGAAAGAAACACAAATATAACAGTAAGGTGTAGGTAGTAAAAATACATCTATTACTTTGCTACTGCGTGAGTTCTAAAATACTTTGAAATAAACTAACATGTATTGGAAGTCAAAAGTGTCAGAAATCAATCCGCAAATTCATCGTTATAATAACGAAGATACTAATAATTTCCTAGCATGCAGTTCATTTTAATTAAGTTATCCTGATATCTTTTATGGGGAGGGGTGTAGGTTAACGAGAGAATGTTGAAAATCAAGTTATTGTGTAAATATACCAAATACGGTCAATCTTTTTCAGCTGTAGTTTCTTGTTATGGGGCTGACGAGCGCTGCTATTGTATGCTTGCTGGTTGTGCTGCAACTGGCTCTGTCAACAGCTGGACAAGCCTACCAGTACAGTATCGGCTGGACGAACGGAAGGAAAAGAGCATACGAAGCCAACAAGGAATTGCCTCTTACCATCGTCGAAAAAGATCTCGAAGACGACTTCTTGGAACTGGTATAGCATTATCAATTAAAACCTTTCTTCAAAGAGATAATTTTACTAGAAATTCTAATAGGATGCGAAGAATCAGCTATCATATTATGGTCCAATGCTAAATATAGACGGGATATGGATATGTAGCTGCTCTATATGGAATGTAAATTTGGGCTGATAACACTAGAATTACGGAATTGCATTCCAAACATGTATTATGTGCAGGTATGGCACACTGAGATGTATTGATCCTTAATGGATGAACCTATGTAGACCAAACTCACCTACAAACTTTAGCACAAAAATATTACTGTAGACAATCTTATTTACTTCAATAATGATTTACATAATTTAGATAGACCTTTATTTCCTGTTGAATCTTCTTTAAATGATATAATAATCTCCGTTGGCAGTAAATATTTTCTTTTTTTTATTGTAGTATTAATTTTTCCTTATGAGATTGTCTTTTAAATCTATAATAAGTAATTTATTAATATTTATTAATCATTACGCTTAGTATTTTATCAATAAAATTAAAATTTTCAAAATTGAAATTTAATTTTAAAATGTTTGTAAATAGTACTAAGAAGCGTCTACTTTTTTTCCCGATACTGTCTCTATAAAATATCTTGTAACAATTGATTAAAATATAAAATTGAAGCAATTTTCTTGGCAAGGTTCGGCTTTTTCTGTTATAATACGTAATATCATTTGTTAATTTTATTTTTAGATTGAATGCATTTGGAACAGAGTTAAAATGCTTGATATTACAGTTATTAAGCTGCTTCAAAGAAAATTAATAATGTCTGACAAAGTATTTTCGATATATTTTTAGTCTTTTAGCCTTTAACTTCTGCGCGTGGTCTCATAAATTTCATCCTTAAGTATTTATCATTTATCTAAATCGTAACTGATCCTGTGACTTTCTAAGTATTTTCCTGCTGCCTGGTTTTAAGATTGCTTACCAAGTTACAATTCAATTAAAAAGTAATAGAAATGAACAACTGGAGATCTCAATAAAGTTTAATTTGATTACTAAAAATTCAATAAAACTTTTTTAAAACATACATGTTATCAAGAATACTTTGAAATAAGACAAAGTATATAATGTTTTAAAAATTCAATTTTTACCAAATTTCAAATTTTTAGTAAATACTTACAATTTAGATTTTAATGGGAAAGTTAAGTAACGTGGTCATATCCAATAAATTGTAAGATAAACGAATGTGATAAAAAGAGTATCCTGCCAATACCATTAAGCATGTTTTCCAAAGTGAATTTTGTAATTTCCTTTCACTCCATCTCATTTATAAATGGTAGATAATGGTGGTAAATGGCAGATTATAATTCTGAAACCAGTTGAACCTACCTTTCTTGAAAATTCAAGTTCGTCATTTCTAATTTTCCTCCGATACACCTTAAAGTAGTTCCAAAATAGTTAATGTACTAAATTACATTTTAGGTTGCTCAAGATTCAAAATTTCGAAAAAGATTAAACAGAGTACTATGGAAAATGAACCAGAAAGAGGGGAATCAACAAAATTGTAAGTATTACTTAGTCTTTATATTAATGAATTTTTACATTTGCATTCTAAAACTAAAAATTAGATTATTGAACAATTTTGGAATGCTTAAAATTTATTAAATGTATCTTAATTTTGATTCATTTGAGTTATGACTCTTAGTCTAATTGCAAAGCACTTGTTTTAAACTAAATTTTAAAGTCAGATTATGCAATAGTATATCGTAAAAAATAAAATGTCTAGAACCTGAAAAATTGACAGATTTTTTAATGAAAAATCTCGTTCCTTGAAATAAAATATTTATTTGTTTGGGCTTTTCTCGATTATCTCCTCTGTTTATTTTCAGAATCATTACACTTTGGTTATTCTCAGCGACCATTTTCCCATATTTTTGCCCTGACTTTTTAAGAGTAGGACACAGAAAAAAAATCAAATAAAAATTAAGTGGGTGCTTAAAAGTTTTATTTCAACAAAATAATTTACGGTACATATATAATTACGAAACACAGTACAGGTTCAAGAAATCTGTATTAATTTAAAATTACTTACTTTATAAAAAAATTATCGCTTTGGACTATTGGTCTCTGACATAGTAAAAATATATGAATATTGAATCTAAAATATAAATTTAGTCAAAGATGTAAATGAATTGAAGGGGAAGAGTTCTAATTTCTTCCCGGTACTATCTTTATAAAATGTCTTGTTACTATTGATTTAATTTAAAATGACTTACTTTATAAAAAAATTATCACTTTGGACTATTGGTCTCTGACATATTAAAAATATATGAATATTGAACCTAAAATATAAAATTATTTAAAGATGTAAATAAATTGAAGGGGAAGAGTTCTAATTTCTTCCCGGTACTGTCTTTATAAAATGTCTTGTTACTATTGATTTAATTTAAAATTACTTATTTTATAAAAAAAATTATCGCTTTGGACTATTGGTCTCTGGCATATTAAAAATATATGAATATTGAACCTAAAATATAAATTTAGTCAAAGATGTAAATGAATTGAAGGGGAAGAGTTCTAATTTCTTCCCGGTACTGTCTTTATAAAATGTCTTGTTACTATTGATTTAATTTAAAATTACTTATTTTATAAAAAAAATTATCGCTTTGGACTATTGGTCTCTGGCATATTAAAAATATATGAATATTGAACCTAAAATATAAATTTAGTCAAAGATGTAAATGAATTGAAGGGGAAGAGTTCTAATTTCTTCCCGGTACTGTCTTTATAAAATGTCTTGTTACTATTGATTTAATTTAAAATTACTTATTTTATAAAAAAATTATCGCTTTGGACTATTGGTCTCTGACATATTAAAAATATATGAATATTGAACCTAAAATATAAATTTAGTCAAAGATGTAAATGAATTGAAGGGGAAGAGTTCTAATTTCTTCCCGGTACTGTCTTTATAAAATGTCTTGTTACTATTGATTAAAATATAAAATTGAATCAATCTTCTGACAAGGTGGTTGTCCATAATTTGTCATTTTATATTTTGTATTATTATATTTGAATTATTTTGTGCTTTTAAACATGATCTAGCTCATATTTAAGAGTGTATTAATTACAAAAAACTTACAAATTAGAATTGAAGAAACTAATTTTATGGAAAGGAACTAGTTTTAAAATTTTATCCACGATACTAGGTTGTTATCCAAATATCAGTTTTGGCTGAAAGGTCTTGTTCTACAAATGAACAATAGAAATAAGGTTTAAAGTTTAGAAAATTAAATGTTTTTTAACTTCCATCTTCGTCCTTGAAAATATGCCTGTGTGCTAGTCGAAATTCAAGAGGCTGGGAGTGCGCAATGCTTCGTGAAGATGGCGTGTTTCAAATAAGATTTGTACAGAGTAAAATGACAGAATGTTCATACGATGTTATACGATTGATTCCGAAAAAAATTATCTTTTTCCACTTTAAAGCTTAACCTACAAATAAAAAATTAAATTATCATGCTAAATTCTCAAATCATTTTTTAAAGATGCATAGCTTTTGTGAACATATTTTCTTATGCTTACGAATGCTGTTGCAGATTATGCTAGATAAATGCATTAAGTAATGAATAACGGAAACTAGTTTCTAAACAACAACCAAAAATAGAAATGATTTTACGTCGCAGAGCAATTTTGCTTAATTTTAGATCAATATTTTTACGTCTTGGAGATGTTTTGCAATTAAAAAAAAATAAATTGTTAAAAGTTGAAAATAACTTTGATGCACAATAAATCATTTTTTAAATGCTAGCGTATGTATTTTTTTTTTTTTTTTTTTTTTTTTTTTTTTTTTTTTTTTTTTTTGTTTTTTTTTTTTTTATTTTTTTTTTTTTTTTTTTTTGGGGGGGGGGGGGGGGGGGGGGGGGGGGGGGGGGGGGTTTTTTTTTTTTTTTGTTGGTGTGTGTGTGTTTTTTTTATTTTTTTTTTTTTTAACTTTTCTTTTTTTCCTACTTTAAAATAAATACGTTTTAAAAAAGTCGTTTTTCATGCATAACTATAGAAACAATGCTTGAACAATGCAGGAGAACGTTCTAGGTTTAACAGACTAAACTGATCGACATTCCTGGGTACATGTAATTACGATTTTGATTAACGCCATAAAATATCTATTATTTTCCAATGAAGTTTCTCAATCTACACTAATTTATGCAAATCAAACATAGACATATTTTTTTCTCATTTAAATATCATGATAATATAACAAATTTTGAACGTGTATAAATAAGAATGCCCTTCAAGTGTTCGATTGATTACTTATAATCAGGCAATAAATGTATCTAGTAAGCAAATTAATTAAAATCTTAAACTTAGAATTATTTTATAGTAAATGGACAACAATACCTTTTTCTTAATTTTAAAAGGTAATTCTTAGTCTTACTATTAAAGCACTAAAAAGTTGATTACTTCACAAACAGTAAATATCTTAAACTTGGAGAATCGATTCAAAACCTTATGATAACTGCTGAACCAAGTAGAAAAAATATATTAGTAACTATTATCGTCTTTTTAGTATTTGATGAAACTAATGTTCACATTTCACGGTTTTTGAATGGCCTGCCGCCCTTTTTTTATTTAACGTTGACACGCCATGCCCCTTTTTTTCCTTTTCAAATTTATATAAATTCTGAAATCAATTAAAAACAGAGAAAGTGCTTTTTTTTTTACATAAAACAAGCCTTTTCATTCTAAAAAGCAGGGGTTCGAACCGTAATTTTTTTTGTTCCGGTTTTCGTTCCGGTTCAACTAAAAAATTAATATCGGTTCAGTTCCGGTTTTCGCTCCGCCAAAAATAACGGTTTTCGGTTCAGTTCCGGTTTTCGCTCTGCCAAAAATAACTGTTTTCGTTTCAGTTCCAAATGAATAATTTCATTTTATGTATATTCTTATTTGTACTAAAAATATAATTCTATCATAAACAAAAAATGTAATTCTATCAAAATTTAGAAGATTTTATTCTTTTTTTAATTGGTACACTATGTGAATTGATACAAACAGCAGGTACGATAAGAGCGGTGAGCAGAGGACGGCGAGCATTGGCATTGTTATCCATTATCAAAATCACATTTGACAACTAGGTTCATGATTACCCACATTCGTCGTTTGACTCTCACATCGTGCACTTGGACTTGCAATAATTATGTAAAAAATATATTATTTATTTAACATATGAAAATTGCCTCTAATTATTAATATATCTTCTAACGTGGTTTCACTGAGATTACTTCTGTTGTCTCGGAGAATAAATTTCAACACTAACTTGTGTAGCTGGAGCTGCCAAAACCACCATTGCAGTCTTATACAAGTGCGGATATGTAATTTTATTCTCTTCCCAGAAATCTAAAATATTATGCTTTATATCAAGCCTTCGTACATTGTCAAAGTTATTTAAAATGAATTCAATGTCAATCTCGGTAGAAATAGAGGTTCTATGTGTTTTTATTACTGCCAATTCTTTACTTTTTAAAAAAGTCTCTAAATCGTCTTCATTTTATCGCTTTCAGTAGAAGATTTTGTTTCCTCGTTTACTATTGAAATGGACTTTTCAAAAAATTGTAATTTGTTCCAAATATTCTTTAACTGTTACACAGCCTGTACCTTTTGTGACGTGGAAAGCAAAATTTGATAACGCGGGTCCAAATAAACTGCTCCTAAGATGCCAGCCCGATTCATTTGGGGGCGGAATGATGGATGATGACATCAATGATTGACGTAAAAATCGCCTAATGAAATACTACTATTACGAGACATTTGAATCGCCGCCATTACCAAACACCCATTTGATGCGCAGAAGATTTGATAGATGTTTCATGCTACGTCACTTAGGGCCTCTCCTGTCTATTTACTCCTCCCTGATCTAAACAGTCTATACAAACATCCGTGGATGATCGCATGCTGAGATGTGAAAAATAAAATATAACTCGATATTTTTCTTAAAAAATCATCTATACTTCTAGTTTAATCAACTGAATTAAATATGTCTTCTACAAGTAGTTTCATGCGAAACTGAAACAGAAAAATACTAGTGAATATCAAAATAGGAAATCGAGAAGCAGTATACTGTAACGTACTGGAAAATAGGTAGGCGAGGCCTTCAATGACACAGGCTAGAAATTAAGGTATTCTTGACTAAATATTTTATTCACTAGAATAAACTATGTACAGATATGTACAAATTCAATAAACGATAACATTCAGGGATCTCGTACAGAGATAATATGCACATACAAGGATGCGTGGGATACCGGAACAGTATGGCTAGGGCTTTAAAACACAATAGCTGGAAACTAATTCGTGCCGGGACTAATGTTGACTCGATCACTCCGTCAGTCGATTAGCGCGGTTGGCTTTCACAGCAGGTTCGGAGGTTCCGAGTGCGTATCACGCTGGGATTCGTGAAGAAAACACAGGATGCAAGTCGATCCAAAATTAGAGTGCAAAGTCACTCTAGGCTGACTACTTCTATGCAAGAAGTTAACTATCAATCAGCAATAACGGGGAAGGAATTCCCAAGTCGAATGTTCGACTATCTAGCAACGGAGACGCTGGCGGTCTCTAAAAAAACAAACTCCAGACACGGAGATAAGAGCGGTCCTCGATCGACCAGGCTCTAGCAGGTAGAAGCCTCGAGAGAAGAACAAAGCAAAAAGCCCCCGTTCTAGTCCGGTCCTTTTCATTTATACTAAACAATATCTTCGCTTCTCGGTTCTTCGAGAAGCTTCCCGAGCCAGGGTGACGCAATCTTGCGGTCACTCCCAAGTCTTCGATCAGCTGTCCTGGTTCCAGATGTAGCAATTCTCAGATTCATTAACTGAACCAACTTAATGGCCTTTTTGTAACCGCTAATGGGCGGCAAGGTGCACTCAATTATGTACACAGTAAAGGTCCATTCAACAGGTTACAATGTTCAGACAGTTCGGAGCCGTCGACGCACCGTTTTTCAATTACGGGTTTTAGACCACCTGGTTCTATTATCGGCTAATCGTGAGTCCACGACAAAAGGTCACCTTTTGGGCTCCTTGTTCGTTTTGGGGTCATGTAACGGATCGTTACAATACATGTAATGATAATTATAAAGTTGCGGTTAAATTAGAAAATATTGATAAGTTGGTAACAGTAACAAAATGACTGAAAGATATATCGAACCGAAATAAACCGATATTTTTTCGGTTCAGTTCCGGTTTTCGTTCCGACCAAAATAACGGTTTTTTCCGGTTTTCGGTTTTCGGTTCAGTTCCGGTTCGAAGCCCTGCTAAAAAATGCCCTTTCCTTTGATAAAAATTACCTTTTTTTGACCCCCTTCTCCTTTTTAAAAACTATGTGAACACTAGATGATTTCACACATAAAAGAACGCAAGTCATCGATATACAACAGGTTGATTTAATAACGCATCTCTTTTTACATATTACGTAAAATTTTTAATGTTACAAAGACAGATAACTGGATAATATACAGGTTTCATTTAGTCTAGTTAATGAAATCTTGTTATTTTTCAAATTTACACAACCATGTGCTCAAATGGGATTTAAATTATTTTCCCAGTAAACTATAATTCAAATAATTAAAACTTGTATAATTAAAACTCAACAACTTTATTTATAGCTTAGTCGAAATGTTTTATTACTGTTTACTCTCTTACGAAAACGTTCTCTTAACACTCTCCAAGTTCCAAGTAGCTAGGATTAGAGATCCTAGCTACTCTTTAAACCTACACTGAAACAGATTCATTACGAAATTCTGTATCTGTTCGAATTTTCTATGTTTGATCTCTCTTAAACTATTTTACGAACCCTAGCTAATCATGTAATTATTGCCCCCGTAGAATCTTTCTTTACGAAGTCGAATAACTTTAGATCCTCTCTAAGATTTAATGCAGATTATTATTTATGTAGATTTTAATAACTAGCCAATGTCGTCATTGAAAGTCCTATGATTAATTTTCTTTTTACTTCTCTTTTTATAAACTTAATGGCATAACAAGGGACAAAAGAATATGAAAATAGAAGCAAAATTGTTCTTAAAAATGAAGCATTGTCAAGTTATTTAAATGCAACAAGTTTATTCTTCCACTTGAAATATTAAGAAATTCTAACTGTTATTATAAAATTTAAAAGTAAAAGATAAATACGGTAGTTTCTGATCTTAAATCAGCTTAAATTTGATTCGGTTTATGGTTTTAAACTCTAAAAAAACTAAAATCCTCGGCGCAGCAGCTCCTATTGGACCTATCGGACCAGGGCCTACGGTGCCAATCTCCGTTTCCGAGACCAAGAGCCCTGGGGTGTGAAGCATATGTTCCCGTTAGGTGGTGAACCCCCAGTGTTTAGTTCTCATGCTTGATCCTCAGTTTGTCTACCCGCTGAAGGGATGGAAGACTGAGCCCAGTCCGGGGATCGACCCTCGGACCTGTGTCATAAAAGTAATGAAAACAGTAACTTTTCCCTAAATTGAAAAGAAATATTCAGAAAAATTGAAAAATAAAACATATCATCTTGCCGTTAATTATGCATACAATAATGTGCTTAACTCTAGAAAAATAAACTTTTCTTGTCAAACGTTGTTACTATAGCTACGTCTTCAAGACAACTATTTTGAAATTTATTTTAAAGCAAGGGAAGACAAGTAATACATAAATTTTTATTTACGAAAGGATTTAATGTGCAATAAAATTATTTCAGTTTTTATTTTAATTATAAAATGTCTCCATCACGTAAAGATAGCATTCTATAATTAAGGTTCGAATATTTTGTGAAGAGAACAAGTAAGATAACTCAATTCCCATTTCAGTTGAATGCAGCAGTAAAAGAAATCCTACAAATCACTAAGAAACTCCTAAAATTATTGAATTTCGAAAGATCGGTTCTCCTAAGAAATTTATAAAATACAAACTTGAAAGCATGGTGTTAAAGTATGCAATTACGTTTGGTTGCGATTAAGGTCTGTAGAACTCTTAATCAGAGAAGAAAAGGTTAAATACACAGAAAATGTTAAGGTAGTAATTCTAAGTTTACAAGCGCTATTTTTAAAACTTTTCCGATTTCAGAAATTATTGTTACAGAGAGACAGGAATTTTGAAAGCAGAAATGTGAGATAAATCAAACTACCTGATGTTAGAGTAGGCAAGGTAAATATGCCTCAGTCAAAGTGATTGAAAGTAAAACTGCTTATTTAATGTCAGGCCAAGACCTTTACTTCATGAAAAGGTTTCCAGCGCACATTAAAGATAAGGATGAGGCTACGAAATTTAATGAGTGCGTGATTTTCCTCACTGTGTCAACTTATGTGGGCTGCGTTTGACATCAACTCATTTTAATTCTGATGCAGTTATTCCTTTGGAAGCCCTTTTCTAGAATAACAAAAGTGAACTATTTTCTCCTATTTTAAATATAATTTTATTATCATTTGAGAACGAAAGATTCTTTTGGATTCTTCATCAACAACTATTAGGATCTTGCAATTTGTTTGTTTGTATTTGTGTCTTTCCTATCTATGTTCAGAATATACAAATGTAGCAGATATTTTCTTTTTGCATTTAATTTACAAAATGCATTTTATGGATGTTTTCAATTATATCTAGCTTAAAATATTCAATAATTATTTTCGACGGTAGATGGCCTAATGCAAGAGCGTTGCTCTTTGGTATCGCAGTCCGCGGGTTCGAGTCTCGCTGTTGGCATGGATGTTCACAGCAGTATGGAATCTGCTTTAAGCAGTAGATCCCGGTATCATTAACCCTCGAATAGCAAAAAAGTAGTCGATAACACTCCAACCAAACCAATCAACAGTTATCTGCAAGTTATTCACATAACATATGAATAATGTTTAATTTGTATCACCACAGTATTTTTTTTGCTAAACGATGGCCTAATTAGTTGGATACTAAGTGCTTGAAGCCATTTCCGAATGACTATGAATATTCATGTCAACATGTGGATTCAACCTAGGACTTCAATAACCGATAGGCATATCTATTCGACTTCATTTGATATATTAAAAGAAATTACTTCTAATTTACTTTCATCTTCAATAATTTCCAATCAATATTATGCTCAATTTTTGCTTGAAGGCAGTAGTAGTTATTGATAAATTCTTTTGTTTTTAGTTTAGTTTCGACTTAAAAAAGTTTTTTTTTTAATGAATGATCGGTGCTACTACTTATAACTTTATTGGCTGTTTTTATAAGAATATGCGCTGTTTAGTTTGTTCTTTTTGTATCGAGAATGAAATTTCTTTAAATCCCTCATGTATTTAACCTAGCTTAGAATTCAGTTTCCTTTCAGTATATCATGCGACGGACACAGGTTACTCATACATTTCTCTTATAACATTTTATAATTTTTATACTGCTAAAAAGATTCAATTTTTCAGTTTTTTAAACGATGGAAATGAAGATATGGGTTAGATAAATTTGCTTAAAGTTGCAAATCTGCAATTACGGTTTTCCCAATTCGAAATAGACACAAAACAAAACAGAATAGATAGTTTTCTTTTTGCACTAACCCTTCCCCCACTGCAATCCTTTTAACTGTTTGAGAGTACCCTAAAATTCGTTCACAATATTAACACTTACGATGAACGCGCAAATAACTAAATCTAAGTCTTCTTTGGCCAATATGTCTTCTTTGGATGCTAACCACTGTACAAGACTAAAGAATAACCAAACATACGATTAAATACTTAGAATATAAAGAAAATTAACGTAGTGGGGAATGTATTCAGTGATTCCCATCCTTGATTTAAGTTGGGTGGCTGAGAAAATTAAGATAATAAAATAAGAAAAATATATAGTGAA
The DNA here is from genome assembly GCA_032207245.1 of Pardosa pseudoannulata. Classification (NCBI taxonomy): domain Eukaryota; kingdom Metazoa; phylum Arthropoda; class Arachnida; order Araneae; family Lycosidae; genus Pardosa; species Pardosa pseudoannulata. The sequence goes on from CM063502.1 coordinate 106,923,664, forward strand.
TTGAGAGAATTTTGAAAATATTCAGGAGCAATAGTTTATGTATGTATGTGTGTGTGTGTGAATATATATATATATATATATATATATATATATATATATATATATATATATATATATAATATGACATTTTGAAAGTTAAGTCTATCTCTCTATCTATCTATCTATATCTATCTCTCTCTCTCTCTCTCTCTCTCTCTCTCTCTCTCTCTCTCTCTCTATATATATATATATATATATATATATATATATATATATATATATATATATATATATATATATATATATATATATACAGATACAGGTCCGGGACTAGTAGATGAGCAGTGCGTGCATACACGCAGCTGCCCAATAGAGTATCTTTTATGTTTAAGCATAAATAGGGGGACGGCAAAATACTACCTTGCACGAAGGCGGCTGATAGCCGAAAACCGACCTTGCATATATATATATATATATATATATATATATATATATATATATATATATATATATATATATATATTCCTCTAAATGTAATACATTTAAACGATTATCACACTATCACTGATTGTCACAGAGGGTTTAAAATGCAACCAAAGTTTAATTTACTGAGAAAAATTAAATGAAAAAAATATATTTATCATTATAAAATTACTAGAAGTATCTTTATGTAATTCAGCTGTTTGAATAAAATGACAAAATATATATTAATAATATATGATTTAATTACATCCTAGTTTCAGGAATGATTAATTTATACAGACCAATAGAGTTTATAGATTTAAAGAATTTTCCTTGGTAATCTTTCTTTCCCATCTAAGTTAATAATTTGAGTTTTGGGGTGTTTCCTATAAAACATAAAGTTAAGATTAAGTACATAAAAAGTGTGCAATAGAAAGCCTATAATTTTGTTCTATAATTTTCATCTCAGTATGCCGGTAGGTTTAATTGTGTCTAATAAGAAAGGCCACTTTAGTATTCATTAATTTAGTCTGTAGTAATTAGCTTTAAATATTACTTGCCTCTAGGACTGGGCGATGTATCGATATACAACGGAATATCGATATAACGTATTGCATCGTGACACTGATTTCCAAATTCTCTGTTCGATGATGTATCGTGATACGGAACGATCTTCGATATAACTAAATCGATATAAGCTTCTCCGCCAAACTTCAATGTGAAATTGTCTTTACGATATTCTAACTTAACGCGAGGAAGTAACATTGAATGTATGCTATAAGTGATCACCGATTTATTTATATTATGAAATTTTTTTCAACTTCGAACATGTGCAGGCATTATATGAATATTCGACCTAAGACATAGAAAATATTTTTATTTGGACTTAATTACCACATATAGAGCTTTATTACTGGCCAAAACTGTAGAGCTACGTAGGGGATTTTTATCGCCAAATTATAATTATATTTATGTATTTTCTTCCATATTAATTACTCAAATGTGTAAATTTGTAATGTTTGACTTCTTTATATTCCTTGTTTCTTCATAATACTGCGCTGTGATTAATTTTTCATTATTTTATAAAATATTAGTATCTCTTTATGTATGTCTATATATATATATATATATATATATATATATATATATATATATATATATATACATACAGGTCCGGGACTAGTAGTTGAGCAGTGCGTGCATACACGCAGCTGCCCAATAGAGTATCTTTTATGTTTAAGCATAAATAGGGTGACTGCAAAACACTACCTTGCACGAAGGCGGCTGATAGCCGAAAACCGACCCTGCATATATATATATATATATATATATATATATATATCAAATAACTTAATATAACGTATCATCATTATTATTAATTTTTGTAACCGAGTATATTAGTGCAGACTTACAAAAACATCTTTTATTTAGAACACCAGATAACGCCCAAATACCCATGGGGAAAAAGACCACTAAAACAGAAAATATTTGATGATGTATTATATCGCGTTCTGAAAGGAAAAGCCTCGAAATCTGTGTGCTAGGCCTTTTTATTAACTACTGGAAGGGGCGTGGCTCCAGGAATGATGTCATTCCGGTAACTTATCACTTCACTTTAATTAGATCTAGTTTATTCTAGAAGGTATAGTACTTCAGAATGCGTGGGAAAAGTGAATCCAACGGGGCTGCAATTCTAAATTCAAAAGTGCCAGGAAATGAGCATTCGCCGCCATATTTAAGAAAAATGTGTTTTAGAATTTTATTATTCCAAATATATATTACTGTAGTAATATATTAATAATAAAATACTAATCATTTAAAAAATTATATTTTTTTCTTTGTACTAATTTATGGTTTAATTCTTTTCAGTCTGACACTAGTGAACAAAGGATTTCTTAAATTCACATTCTTCATCGAGAAACCGGACATTATGTGCGTGAGTGTTTGTACTTATATCGGAACCTAAAAATGATCTTATACCATAAACCTTGTAAAAAAAGTAATAAAGGACTTTTTTTGTAACATCTTCTTTAAACATTTTGTTTTTAAATAAAAAAAGTTATCTCTATTCAATTCATCTTTATTTTGTGATAATTCCTACGAATTGAGCAACTAATTGAGATACTTATATTTAGACTTTATGGAATACGAAATATTATCCTTTCTCTGAAAGATAAAGAAACTAAATGTTTCTCTCTGATCAAATAAACAAATACCACATTTACTCGTGTATAACGCATACACTGTTTTTTCAATAAAAAGCGTTGAAATAGTATATATCGTGTATAACGCTGACCCAGACTTTCCTTATTGGGAACCCATTGCTATGCGCACCCATAGATTTAAGCTCCAATGTTCTTTCAATGTTATTTTTAAAGATTATTTTATTCTTAACGAAGTCCTTTGCTCTGATTATCGATGTTTTTAGAGTGTTTTGCTCGACTCCTTAGAGTTTTTTGCTACCATGAGATGACGGTGAGCTAGTGAAGGACATATAAGACCTCGTAATATATCCGCCTATTTTTTAGTGAGTGTTATGCGTATTTTCTTTATACTCTTCATTCTATCAGGAAAGAGTGATTTATGAGAACGTGGAGTAAGCGGGAGAAGGGATCTAGGTATGCTGCATTATTTAATCTGCATGAAGTTCAATATACAACAGAAAAGGGAAACGACGGCAATTCAGAGCACATAACTAATTATTAGTCTTTTTAGCCTTGTTGAATGTAAAATGTGCAATAGGAATGAAATATAGGCGCAACAATACTCCTATTACGATTTTTACCTTTTAAATTTTCTACCTTGAATACCTGTCTTTATTATATGTATATAATGTGATTACAGTAAGCAATAAAAACCATTCTGTTACTAACATGAACTTCCAATTTTCCCCCTAAATTTTTGGAAAAATGTGCACGTTAAACACGAGTAAATATGATGCATTAAAAGATTTTTCAGTACTTATGTTAATGTACAGAATACACATATTTTCTTTCAGTATTTATAGCATGCTATATAAGAATAGGTTGACTCAGCCTTTCATTCCTTCAGTGGGTAGAGAAACTGAGGACCAAGCATTCTTGGGAACTAAACACTAGTGATTCCGCGTAAGGCTTACCACCCAACTGGAACATATGCTTCGCACCCCAGGGCCCTTGGTCTAGATAACAGACTGGCAACGTAGGCCCTGGCTCCCTACAGGCTGTTGCGCCGAGGAGTTAAATAAGAATAGTGTACAAAATACATGAGTTAATTAATATGCTCAATTTGTATAAATATCTCTTTAAAAATTGCTTATTTTTGCATATACTATATATATATATATATATATAATATATATATATATATATATATATATATATATATATATATATATATATATATATATATATATATATCTATTATCTATATATCTATATATCTATAAATATATATATATATATATATATATATATATATATCTATCTACTATCTAAAATATATATATATATTATAAAAAATATACTATATATATATATAAATATATATATATATAAAATATATATAAAAATATATAATATCTATAATAAATATATATAGGAGAATTGAAATACTAATTCTTTTCTAGAAAATATTTTTTATATTGACTTTTATCATGAGAAAATAAGTTCAAAAAACTAATTTAAAACGTATCACATAAAACATTATTTAAAAAATTTTCAACTTTAACATAGTTTCTATTATAAAATATCTATCATTCTGTTATCTAATATACTATAATAGTTAGTCATATAATTCTATTTACCTAATTAAATGTTAATACTGTGTATTTATTTCACTGTTTAAACAGTGAAAGCAGAATGTGCTTCTTAATAAAAGAAGAAAAACACATGCCCGCGAAAATCGCTGAGCAAATTTTGCTACATTTGAATTGCCCGTGGAAATCGCATGAGCACATGATTAATATTCATTGGTATAAAATATCACTGAAATTTATGTACTTTGAGTACTTTTACAAGTTCAAGAATTTGAACTAATAATTACATTTTATGGGAAACAATATATGTTTCACTAATTTTGAAAGAGGGGGAGAGGGTTCAAACAGCACTGGTCAGGGAGTTAAGTACGTATGCACACGCTCGTTTATCTCCGTATTACAGATTCTTACATATTTGAAATATTCTTTCGGTAATTACCGTGTATGTAATTTTAGTATACTGTAAATTTCTTTATAAATGAAGTTAACAGAATGAACTTATGATATTTAACGCTAAATTAGAAAAATTTACTAATATTTAAAACCATTCTCCTGTGAATATTTTAAAATTTTCTTTAAAAATGTTGTCTTGTAAATTTAAATTCCTAACCTACTGTATACATTGACCTGATTTTTAGATTTTTAAAAAAGATATACTCATAGAATAACTGAACTTAGGTTTTATATAAGACAATCAATAAAATATTCAAATTTACTCTGGAATAATCGCATGAAATCTTTAAAAAATTATAATCTATACTTGAATTTTTTTAAATATTAGTATTTTTTTAAAGTTTTTTCAAACTATATAAATAGCTTTAACACAACTATTAAAACTATTATTTACCATATCAGGAATTGTAGATTTTTAAAGTGAAATTTTCAATTTTTTCACTCAAAACTATTTTAACGCATTTTATTTAATACTTGAATGTATTTAAAATTATGTGAAATTTTATTTGAATTTCTAGAAGATGATATAGATATACTGAAAAAAAAACAGCAATAAGATTCGGGAATGAATTTGTAGTTTTAAGAACTATCTATCTTGTTCTGAAATTCTGTAGGAATAACTTTTTATGATCAATAAAATTTATTCAATAAGAATTTTGACACGTAGTCTCTGTTTCGGTGTTTATTCTTTTGGGAATTACATCTAGAAAATATCATTTTTTTTCGGAAGTATACTTCCTTGAACTGCGTTTCAAAAATAGATTTTGATAAAACATATGAGATGTATTAATAAAGAATATTGTTGAATGTCGCAGTCAAGAAAAAAGACTTGTGTATAAGTAATAAGTATAGATTTAAAGAATTACATATAACAGACACAGAAAAATGTAAAAAAGAAAATTTAATAAATAAATTATCAAAATAATTCTGCAATAGACTAGGCTAGGGGTAGTTGCATTATAGAGAAACGCTGTTATAAACAAAAATATGAACGTCTTGGTAGATGAAATAAATGCAACAACTCAAGAAAAAAGTATTGAAAAGGGTGGAATTGAAAGGATTTAAAGGGCTAAGATTAATTTAGCGAGACAAAAAAAAAATTTATTGTCAACACCACATGACTTCTTTACATGTCTATTAAATTATGCACATTTTTTAATTTTATGATCTGTTATCAAAGTTATCCTTTGTACTTTCCTTTAACTGTTGAAAGTTAGACATGATTCACAAGATAACGCTTTTGCTTAAGTAGAGATCAAGTACTGCCATCTGGCGATGCCAGACAGCTCTAATATTCTTATATTAACATTTTTCTTTAAAATCATTTCTTGTGGAAAGCAACTTAAAAGGGAGACATACATCAAGATGATACAGCAGTTCTAATACAAAATTTCAACATTCTACGGCTAATCATTTTTGAGTTATTTACGCTTCGTAGCTTTAATTTCCGTTAGATTACATTAAACAAGGGATAGGCAAACTTAAAACCATCCACCCTCTTGCAAAAATTCCAATATTTTGTGTTTTGACAATAAAAACCTATAATATATTTTAACCCCATATACCCCACACCTATAATATATTTTATAATACATTTTACACCTATAATATATTTTATAATACATTTTACACCTATAATATATTTTATAAACCTATAATATATTTTTCTATAAATACACAACATATAGAAGGCTATCAGGAAAGAATAATCAGATTACAAACTTTAATATTTTCGATAAATACAAACAAAAAATTATAAATAATGTGTTATTGTAAAGAAAAAGCTGTTAAATTTTGTTTTACAAGTGTTCATTATGACTCCCTTGGCCACCCGAATATTATCATAACGATATACCATTTCTAGTCATTTCTAGCCAATTCATATAGGAAGAAATTGCATGGGGTTAAATAGGTGATCTAGGAGAGTAGCTGTGGAGGGCCAATTCATCGGCTGCCCTGCAACCAAATCAATGGTGTGTAGGTCTGTCTTTAGAAATTTACTATCCTCCAAATGACAGTGGACGATGCACAATCTTGGTGAAAAAAGAAATTTTACATAAGTTCCTTCATCTGAGGATGAAGCCAAAATTCTAACATATTTTGGCAGATCGTATCACTCCCTGATTTTCCAGGAAAAACAGTTCGTAAGTCTTTGATGAAGATAGAAATGCTATAAAGCCAAAACTAGTAAATCTTTGATGAAGATAGAAATATAAAACAAAAAATGGGCAAACTTAAAACCACCCACCCTCTTGCAAAAATTTGAATATTTTGTGTTTTGACAATAAACACTTATAATATATATTTCTATAAACTCACAACATATACAGGGTTATCAGGAAAGAATAATCAGATTACAAACTGTAATATTTTCCATAAATACAAAGAAAAAATTATAAATAATGTGTCGTTGTAAAGAAAAAGCTGTTAAATTTTGTTTTACAAATGTTTAATATGACTTCTATTGGTCACCCGAATATTACCATCGCGATATGTCATTTCTAGACAAATTCATACAGGAAGAAGTCGCTTGGGGTTAAGTCAGGTGATCTAGGAGAGTAGCTGTGGAGAGCCAAATCATCAGCTGCCCTACAACCAAATCAATGGTGTGTAGGTCTGTCTTTAGAAATTTACTATCTTCCAAATCACAATGGATGATGCACAATCTTGGTGAAAAATGAAATTTTACATAACTTCCTTTATCTGAGGATGAAGCCAAAATTCTAACATATTTTGGGAGATTGTACCACTCCTTGATTTTCCGGAAAAAAACCAGTTCTTAAATCTTTGATAAAGATAGAAATGCTATAAAACAAAAAATGGGCAAATTTAAAACCATCCACCCTCTTGCAAAAATTTGAATATTTTGTGTTTTGACAATAAACACTTATAATATATATTTCTATAAACCTACAACATATACAGGGTTATCAGGAAAGAATAATCAGATTACAAACTTTAATATTTTCCATAAATACAAAGAAAAAATTATAAATAATGTGTCATTGTAAAGAAAAAGCTGTTAAATTTTGTTTTACAAGTGTTCAATATGACTTCCCTCGAACATCCGAATATTACTATCGTGATATGCCATTTCTAGCCAAATTCATATAGGAAGAAGTCGCATAAGGTTAAGTCAGGTGATCTAGGAGAGTTGCTGTGAACGGCCAAATCATCAGCTGCCCAGTAGCCAAATCAGTGGTGTGTAGGTCTGTCTTTAGAAATTTACTATCCTCCAAATGACAATGGACGATGCACAATCTTGGTGAAAAACGAAATTTTACATAACTTCCTTCATCTGAGGATGAAGCCAAAATTCTAACATATTTTGGCAGATCGTATTACTCCCTGATTTTCCGGGAAAAAAACAGTTCGTAAATCGTTGATGAAGATAGAAATGCTATAAAGTCAAAACTAGTAAATCTTTGATGAAGATAGAAATGTTATAAAACAAAAAATTAACAATTTTTTTTTCTTTACAGTGAAGTATTATTTAGAATTTTCTGTTTGCAATTATGGAAAATATCAAAGTTTATAACCGTATTCTTCTTTTCAAATAACTTTGTATTTTACAGTCATGAGTTCATTTTGCCCGTTAAGACTTAAAAATAAATTGAGTGAAAAATTTAATTTAACCCTTCACTTCTCCAACATATTTTGTAATTAATATACAACACTGTTTAAAACTGAAAATAACATCAATTTTAAAATAAATCATTTTTAAAAATGAAAGCATACATATTACGTGCCTTTTCTTGCTTTAAAATAAATTTAAAAAAATTGTCTTTTATGGATGGAGAAACAAAATTCAACAAAAACATGATAATTTTGAATACCACTAGCGTTTTTAAAAGTTTTTAACTATTTTACATATTTTATGAAAAAAATTGAATATGAATTGAAAAATGAAAGCTCTAATGCGTATTCCTTTTGAAAATATTGGTATATATTTTTTATAAAGTTGATTATTTTCATCTCAGAGCAATGTTATTTCAATTTTTAAAGATAATTTTTTTAAATCAAAATAACGCAAAACATCAAGAGCATTTTTTTTTTTAAATTTGAAATCAATAAAAAGGTGAGTGGAAATGTTTACTGCAAGCTTCTTTTAAGATTTTTCATACAGAAACAAACAAAAAAAGTCAGTTGAAAGATACATAAACAAATACAAATATATCTTGTTATCACTATAAATGTTTTCAACTGCAATCGAAGGGAAAAATTTAGAGAATTCTTATTGTGTGCTTTCAATAAAGGTTAAAGGTTTTTAAACATTAGATAATAAAATCTATTTTCTTCGCATATAGAATTACTTCTTTACTTCAATACCTTTAGTATATTTTCAGTTAAATCTTAAACTATTAGCTGGAGTCAGATTTCACTAAGAGCAATCAACTAACTCCTTTCCCGAACTCCATTCAATTACTCCAGAGTAATTACTTACCTTCTCAGTGTATCTCCTCATTCCCATTTTATTTTTCCCTCTTAAACAGTTCTTTCAGTCGCTCATCCGAGTTTTACTCATTTACTCATTCATTTGGCTCAGACAACAGTTCTCGACACCAAATGAGAAATACCTAAGGGTTGACCCGAGTCACGAATGCTGTACGGTTAAGGGAGCTAACTGTCTGTACTTGCAAAAGTTCGCCAATAATAAACAAATAAACAAAAACAAATTGTGAAAAGAAAGTAATTTTACTCTTGGAGTTTCACACGTTTGTTAAAATTACAGTATATGACATAAACAGAGTTATGGCTTGTGACAAATGTAATCGTAAGTGTATTACATATGGAAAATTATGAATATAGGGCTTATGAATAATATCATACAACAGTAATCGACATCGAGTGAGAACCGCCAAAGAGTTGAACTTGGTCGTGAATGCTTCATAAGAGATCTTCTCTATTCACTGAAGACGTCCATAATAGCAAAAAACAAAGGAGAAAAAGTAAATTTTCTTAGAATTTCAGTCATGCCAATCTGGTTATCAAAAGTAAAAAGATTATTTGAATTTACGTATGATGCAAAATGTAATGATATAATGTCACGTATCAAAAAATTTCAAAAAATGAATTTAAGGCTTATGAAAAATGAAATTGTATGTATGATACATATAAAAAAGAAGTATGAATTTAGGGCTTAAGTAACATATACACCAGTACTATATATCTAGTGAGGTTGGTTGGTTGGTTGTATGGAGTTTAATGGCACTGAGTCCTCGTGGGACATATTGTGCCAAACAAATAGTTAAAAATCGTTCTACAATGACCAAAACAAACAGCTATAAAAGGATGATAAAAGGAACATATAAATAGATAAAAGGAACAAGTTAAAATGCAAAAGCAGTGTAGAGGAGATAAATAAGGTCAAAAGTAAAAACTAGCGATGAGATATAAAATTCAGATGTGAGGGTAAAAACCGATGTCTTTTAAAAACAGGAATAGATTACGATGAGGTGGATTATTTAAAATATCTTTAATGAGAATAGATGAAGAGTTAAAATAATGAACACGATGTTTTTTAAAACGGGGACAATCAATGAGGACATGCTTTACGGAGATTGCTGTATTGCAGTGATTGCAAACTGGAGCAGATTCTCCGAGTAACAAATGACGATGAGTAAAACGTGTATGACCAATCCGAAGGCGAGTGAGAATAACATCATGTCTCCTAGATGGCAAAGTACTCCAATTTTCAATGTTTGGTTTAATTGTATGCAATTTATTATCAGTCTCTTCATCCCAAGAGCTCTGCCACTTCTTATACAACAGATTTTTTATATATATTTTTACATCACAAAGGGGAAAAGACATATCCAAAAAGTTACTAGCAGTTTTTGCAGCTTTATCAGCATCCTCATTACCTTTAATTCCCACATGGGATGGAATCCAGCTGAAAAGAATGGAAAAACCCACGGATTTCAGGCTGTCAATGAGGTCGAGGACCTGGAATATTAGAGGGTGACTTTTATATGTGGGTGAAGAGAGAGATTCTAAAACGCTTTTTGAGTCTGAATAAAATATATAGTTACCTTTCTCACGACGTGCTATCTCTCCCAAGCCTTTAAGAATGGCTAAAATTTCTGCGGAGTAAATAGAAAAGGCGGCATGCAATTTGAAACTATATACATTGTCCTCTATAACAAAAGCACAACCCACAAAATCGCCTTGTTTAGAGCCGTCCGTAAAAACAGGGGTAAAGGTAGAATGCATTTGTCTATGGTGTTTAAAAATTTGGTAGTAAATGATATCAGGGGTAAACCCTTTGTCAAATTTATTAAAAGGATTAAGAAAGGTAAAATTGGAAGAATTCCAAGGAGGTTTAAAATTATCAGTTCTTAAAATTCCACAGTTATAAAAGCCGATTTCGTCTAAAGTATTTTCCATCCTCTGATGAAATGGGATAATAAAAGAAGGCCTAGCGGAGTACAACCGCATGAGACAATGATTAAAAGTATGATTTTTTACAGGGTGATGAGCAGTGGATGAAATTTTAAAAAAATAACAAAGAGATAAAAGTTTCTAGTGAGAACCACATAAAAGCTAACCTTCGTCTTATATGCATGACTAAGAAAGTTGTAGGTACTTATTAAATACTACCACAATAAAAAGATTTTAAAAAAGGTTGAAAAGAAAGTAGTTTTTTTTCTGAGAACTTTACACATACAATTTTGAAATTTACGTATAAAAAATGAAAAGAAATACGATTTTAAGAATGATGGAAAATGTAATGGTATGTATGTTACGTAGCAAGAAGTAATAACTTAAAAAATAATTATGATTAAGACTCATAAAAAACACAAATCACCAAATGAGAACCACCAAATGAGAAACAGTTAAGGGGTGACCGGGGTTGTGAACATTGCCCCGCTATGAGAGTTGTCTGTACTTAAGAAAGACCACTATAATAAAAAGATAAACAAAACAAAGTAAATTTACTGTATGAATTTCACACGTACTATTCTGAAATTTATGTATCGAAAAGTAAAAAAAAAAGAGTTATGAATTTAATTTTATGAAAAATATTATATAAAGTATAACAACCGTTTGAGGAAAGATAGTAAGGAAACTTGAAGCCGATTCTAGCAAAGTTTAATTAGGAGTTGTAGAGAATATGAAAGTCGAACAGTTTTAATATGTTGCGTAATTTTATTATTTCCCTTAACAGAAAATCAGAGTACATAAAAATTAAATTTGAAAACAATATTATAATATACTACAGTCTGCTACAAAATTATATGACTTCTCAAAACACCACACTTTAGGAACGAAGACGTCATTTATGCAAATTTCATTGAATCTATATGGAATTGAGCATTGTTTTAGAGATTATCAGTTACGAAAATATAAAACAGATTAGATGCCTGTTTCATGCCTAATGATTTTAGGAAATCATACTGTTTCATAAATGTAAGACCACTTTTGTTTTGGGAATGAGACAGCAATTTTTGTGTTAAGTTTAGAGATTAATTGTAAACTAAACTATCTGCAAAGATTAAAAAAAAAATGGGGGGAAAAGTACATATTAGGAATTGAATGTGATTTTTTCTTTATAAGTAACATACTTCGCTGAAATGGAATGTCTGCATTAGAAAGGCAAAATGTTTGGTTCTACATAGGAAAAGGAAAGTTCGCACTTCAAATGATAAAGATTGCTAATAGTTCTAATACTGATATTAACATTATTGTAATTTAAAAAAAAATGTTATGAAATGGAAAAAAGATCTGGCAGAAGAAAAATACTTTATCACGTGGAAAATTCTTGTAAAATTAAGCAAATTTTCAGCTTCAAACAAAAAAAATATCAATCCTATCGTAAAATAACATAACAGGATGATCAACAGGTGTTTCATATAATTGTGGTGGGACATTTGAAGACGAATTCTTATGTTAATTTTCTGGAAAAATAAATAAGAAAACTATGATTACTGAGAATCCATAATGAAGCACGTCTGAATTGGGCAAAGAATTTCATGTGCTGAACTCTAATTAGGAAAATATATTGTTTTAGGGTGAGAAAATATTAACTTAGTGGAAACCGACGGTCATTATTACTATTGACGTGATTTGAGGCAAGAATCTTAAGAGTACAGTAGGCGGGCTGTGGGAGGTACCGTTTCAGCATGGGGTGATTTTTCATATGTAAGAAAATGCAATCTGCAAAAAATTAATGGCAAGGTGAGCTCAAAAAGTATTAAAAAATTTTTATAGGAAAATCTGATACCATTCTGGTTACATTTAGGAGGGGCGGGCAAAATGGAAGTTCCAATAAGATGTCATTCCTAGTCTAACCCTCTAAGTGGTTTGCACGTACAATTCTGCCAGCTGTCAGACAATTTTCGACCTCCAAAAACGTTCCAAAAATAGATGGATTGTACATTTCTGACAGTGTTTTCCCCCATGAAATTATGAGGTAGGAGGGTCAGGTCGATTGTTTAGGAACTTCACCCCTCTTTGACTGACATTTATTGAGGGATGCACCCCTACTCTCTGAGGAACAAAGACGCTAATAGCTTCTCATGGCTTTGTCAATCTCTATTTCGAAGTATTTCGTTTGCGGTAACATATATATCTCTAATTGCACCACTGAAATATCTTGGATGACTTTAGTAAAAAAATATAAATAATTCTAAAAAAAAAAAAAAAAAAATTTTTTTTCGTACTTTTAGAATACATTATTTCTTATGTGATGATCTTTATGTGTATTATATGGATTGATGAGCTTTATGTGTATTAAAAATTAACAATCAATAATGTCTATTTATATATCTATTTATTACCGGAAGTAAAGGGACAATAACGAGGGTGGGGCAAAGGGTGAAGTAAAAAATCATAGAACACTTTGGTCACTGACACAATAAAGCTTTAACGTATTTTTTTGGAGACTTTTTTTCCCCAGTGTGTTCCACTCGGAGGGCTAAATCAATGAAAATTAGATTTAAAAGGGGAAAGTTTGGTGTTATATACTATCCAAGACAGCCCTGGCATGAAATTCCATAGAAAGTCTGTAAAATTATTTGTCTACGACATAACATAAATAAACTACACCAATCCGAATATGAAATAGAATGTTACCCAATGGAGAAAGGGAAGAATATTCCAAATTTTTTACATAAAAAATAATTAATTCAATACCAAATGGATCGTTTCAAGTTAATTAGAGAATTAGTGATGTAACATCTTACTAAATTTCTTAAAACTATCTTTTCCTATGGGTGGTCTTATAATTTTTTAATAGGTAATTTGGGTAATGTTTTTCAATTACTGTTTTATTTTTGAACTTTTTTCATGTAAGTTGTGACAATTTACTTGAAACATCATATATTAACATGGAGTCTATTTCATTATGATAAAATGATTCCATTAATTAGTTAAACAGTAACGAGAGGTATAATTTTGTGACAGATTGTATATATGCAATGCCGAATGAACTTTTTTCATGTAAGTTGTGACAATTTACTTGAAACATCATATATTAACATGGAGTCTATTTCATTATGATAAAATGATTCCATTAATTAGTTAAACAGTAACGAGAGGTCTAATTTTGTGACAGAATGTATATATGCAATGCTTAATACTTTTTATTAACTTATTTTTCTTTATGTTATTAGTGGGTGTTTCTTGATTTTAGCGTCCAAGAGACATTTTTGCTCTACTCCAAAATTGTTTAAGAATACGCAATTTTTGTTATTGAACTTTTTATTTATTAACTGTAGATATTTTTACCTATTAGGAAACTAACACATTTGTCCATTGCATCTTAGTATTTTTTTTTACCTGTATATTCATCTAAAGAAAATATTTTTTGCAATGAAACTGTCTAAAATAATTCTCATTTAGGGTAAGTATGATTTTCTAGACATTTCATAGGATCCGAAACTTAGTAAGATAACCATTCTATTTATCTAATCAGGTGACGGGAAATTTTATTCATTCTCTTTTTTTTTTTTGGCCTTTTCGATCGATTTTTGTGTGATAAAAATTTTTGCTATCGAAAGTAATTTGATTTAATGCTGACAGGCTGAAAAAATTTGCAATGATTTTAAAGCTTTTAACTTTTTTCGTTTCCTAGATATCTCACAGGACAATATGGCACAATCATATTTCCATATATAATCATATTCCAATATATCTTATTTGTCTAGGTTATTTCTTATAATACAGCAATAAAATTTATAAATGTTCTTTAAAAACAAACATATTATCTTATAGTAATTTGATAACCGATGGGACATATTCACCTACAGTTAAATGTGATTAGGACGATATATCCCACAGAAAGAATTTAGTCACGATTTCTTAAATCTGTCGTTAAAAATGTTAAAATATTTTTTCATAAGAACAATAAAAGCTATTTCATATTATTTCAAAATAGATGTACTTACTACAAAATTTAAAAAGGCAAATCGAAACTTGATTAATGGGTAAGTTCAAAAGCACAATTACGCCAGTTACAATCTGAAAGTATTGACAGGTTTTTTTAGTCATAATTTTATTCCGTAATTTTTTAAGAACATTGAAAACGTAAAAAGCCATTTAAAAGTAGGCTTTATTTACTCAGTAGGGAAGGAAATTTAATATGTGTGATGTATATGCCTATTAGGACCGAAATGCAAATGAATTTAATTCATTATTTTTTCCTTACATATGGAAATACTAATTAAAATTTTTATCTGCGATAATCACATTCATAATGGCTATTTATTATTTCTTTCTTCTTTCGTAGATCAAAACTGTAAGAATCTTCTGATAGAACTGATTATTAAAGCGTCATAACATCAAATAGCAAATAAACTTCATTGGTAATGTGAGGAATTTTTCCTAAAACCCACTGATTACAAGCCATTACTTAAAATAATAGTAAATCATAGTAAAACGTTCGTCTATGTCTTAAATGCTTTTTATAAATGTAATAAAAAATATATTCCTTACTATGATTCAAAGAATGCATAAAAAAGTGAATATAACTTTTGGAAATGTATATATGAATATTGATTGATAAAACTTTTATATATTTTTAAAGCCATTTACATGTTAGTGCTAAGCCATCGTGACACTTACACTAGATTTTCTGAAGCATTTAACTCCAAAACTGTGTTATACAAAGAAATATACAAATTTTATTTTAGCCTGTTAAAAATATTTTCTATTTTTTAAGCTTAACTTTACGATTTTATGCCTTGAACGTAGATTTGTGGGTGTTTTTAACATTCTTTAAAAGAAAGTACATTTTATTTGAAATATAATTATGAACTATTTCTTATTTCACCGTTAATTGTCGGGATCTAGATTCTGAAAGAAATGGGGGCATCATATGATTATAATTGCAAACCGAACAATATCAAGTAGCTTACTATAACCCATCACAGTTTTATGATTTTTAAATACACCAATTTCATGTTTTATTAAATATCCCAAATTTTAAATATAAAATTGTATTGGAAGTAGGAATTAATTTAATATTCAATTATAAATAATTCTAAAGCCAATTAATTAATTTTCAGAAAAAAATAATCCGATTCAAACACTATAAGTGTGTTACATATTCAGAGCAATACTCAATAAAAATTCCATCGAACCTTATGGAATATAGAAAATAAAATTCAGTTCTAAGAACATCCTCTGCCTACATATTTCGAGAAACTTCGGTTACGGAAAACCCTCTTGCCCAAGAGGCTTAACCTCATAAATATTTACCGATTGCAGTAGCATCCACCACTAAAATAAAACACACATATCTCTGTGTAAATTACTTTTTTATATGTATGAAAAATTAATTCACTTCAGGGGGAGAGTAGTAAAATCAATTCCTTTTCGAAATGTATATATACCGAGGATTCAGTCTGAGGAAGATGCAAGTTCCAACAGATCTTCTGAAGGTAAGTCAGCTTTCAGATCTTTCTAGCTTTGATCTCTTTCACTTTCCATCTCCTAAAACTACAAAATCAAAAAGTGAACTAATTTACTAATCGATGCTAGTATTTTCATAGTATTTAATCATCTGTACCTCGTAATCAACTTATGCATGTTTTACTACTCAATTAAAAAAAGGATTTATGATCCTTTTTATCGATTTAATACAAGAAATATATGCCTTATTTTAGCAGTCTTCGATACCTAAAATCGTAGTCTGTTGCTGTCTAATCAACATTAAGCTTATATCGACCAATGTAAAAAATTCTTTAGCAATGACAGATATTTTTCCATAAAGAGTAATTTTCAAACCCTTACTCTTCTATAAAAGCCTGACTCTTATATCAGTATTTGGAAGCTTCATTTAAAAGCTTAGGAATATTAGAGAGATACATCAGGCTAAAAAATAGTTGCATATCTTTACTACTTTCTGTTGTCATTGAATTGCCATTGATGCAAAGTGGAAAATTATTTTAATCCGTGTATTGAGTGTGTCTCCGTGTATTATTTTAATCCGTTAATGATTTGTGCATGAGGAGCCGTAGTAAGTTATATATTGTCCATTTTATCTTAATATGGTATATTTATCTATTTACTTTCAAATGTTATCGTGCCAAACCTGTATTTTCGAAAACCAATGCAAATGCATTTATTTTAACTACAGCAAAATATTTAAACTTTTGTTTAGTTTACTATAATTTAATAGCAAAAATCATTATTCAATTACCTCTTCTCAATAAAACATCCCGTTAATCAAATTCATTTTTAAAATTTTAAGCACAACTGAATAGATATCCTAATTTTAAGTTTTAAGATTTATTTTTATATATTTTATAGAAAAAATGTATTGTCAAAGTAATATTTCCAGCACAATAATATCATAAAGCTGTAAAATAACTTTCCATGTCTTTTTTTACTTCATCTTATACGTAAAATAATCCTTTAAGACTTTATATAGACTATATGGAATCGTGAATTATAATTTTAATTTGATAGGTTAGCATTTAAAATATACAGACAATATTTAATATAAGTCATCAAGTAGAGTTTTACTCTTTTTCAAGGAAGCCTCACTCTTAAAGAGTTTCCTAATCCCACTTACATCATATGTTTGAAAGGATAACCTATGTATTACTTTCATTTTTAAGGCTTGAATTCGTAGTAACTTTCAGAGTTACCACCTGTGAACAGTCACTTATACCTACTACAATTTCATATACTACTCTAAAATAAAAGGTAAAGAAAATTAAGATTGTTCCCCGTAAAAGTATAGAAAATGTGGGTGGTGTATTGTCTGAGTTTTAGATACCCGATCGTCTCAGTGGTACATGTTTAAGTTAAACTTTTAGAAACGACGCAGATAACTTGAATGAAAATGTTAGTGGTTTAATTTTAGAATACCCCTTACAAAAATATTTAAAACTGAAGAAAACAAAGTGAAATAGATTATGTAAGAATTAAAAATAATTTTAATTTTTACCACGCTACCATATTGACAGGAGCATTTATAATAGTATATCTTAGCCTAAGGGTGTTATGCAACAATTCATAGGAAAGTAATAGTGGAACTGTAATTGAGTCTAGAGGTAAATTTGCTAAGCTTTTTAATTTTCTTTTGTTTCCGATAAATTGAAAATTAGAAAATTAAGAAATATTCTAAATTTAAAAGAAGAGAGAAAAGAAAATTAATTTGGGAATACCGTCCTCTCGTTATAGCGGCTTGCCTATTCTCCTTCCACATTAGAGGCGTGGATTCAAATTCCGTATAAGACTTTTTTGTCTCCGTGGAAAGTCGGTCTATCGCCTGAAATAGAGTCCCATTTCGAAAGAAAAGCATAGTACTCCTCAAGTCCATAGCTGATTTTTGGAAGAGCTACTGTCTACACTTTTTGCTACAGTCAGGGTAAGGAAACCGTGATCTACTGTTTAAACCTGATTCCGAACGACTACGGACATCCTTGCCAGCTGTGGGATTCTAATTCATTAACTCCATGACCGAAGAGTAGCGCCGTACCCATTCAGCCATCATTCGGTCAACTGCATAGCTGAAATCGTCTACATTTTCTAATAAACAATATAATGTTAAGTTTCTGTTTCATGACTATGTACTTATGAGTTACTCTTATAACATACTTATGTGCTTCTCATTCACACTTCGCACTAGAGTTAGGTTTGAAACCTGTCCTAGGAACATTAGTCTCAAAAACACAATTTGGGAATTTTCAAGATTTTTAAAAAACAATAGTGGATAATATTTTTAAAATATTTCTCAAAATTTTAATCATATTAAATCTTGAATTACTCCTGAAGATCTCTATTCTCATTAACCCTCAGGTTGGTATAAAGTTATTTAAAAATGAAAGGAAACGTTAATTTGAGTCCGAATTTGTACTAGAAATTTGATAAGTATCCCTTTTTGTTTAACAGATGGCATATGTTATCAGCAACCGTATAACTATCTAACCAAGTATTATCTTATAATTTTTTGTACATTTCAGAGGTTTTTTTGTTTCATTTTAATTATTCTCTTCCTATCTTCTCAAGTTTAATTTGGAATGTTTTGTTATATGGTAAAATGTTGATTAGGTAAGTTAGATACCACATTACAAATTGCGTTTTCATTATATTGAGACAATATCGACTAAAAAAACAAAAATAAAACTGGTATTCCGTTAGCTTCGGGATAAATAATTACCGTAGAATTCCATAGCTTTATTTTAGCTTTATTTTTGTTTTATATCTGTTTATTTATGAACAATACAAATATCATTATATTACAAATATCAAAATTGGGATATAATTATTAACAGAAAATAATCTGCTAGGTATTTATAGTTTGTAATGTAGTGCGATCTTAATTTCTTCCTTGCAGTCTAAGAGTGATGAATAGATTCTTTTTTTATTCATCTTAAACTAGAATACAACTTTTGTCACTGTTTAGAAACATTAGAGAAATTAACTGTTTCATTGATTGATTTCATACTCCAGTGCTATTAATATTACTTTTCTTAGATGTCTTCAACAAAGTCCTTCACTTTCTTCTTCCTGTTCCTCGTGATGCTGTCCATCATCCTTATGTCTGAAGCTGGTACCATCCACAGCTCCCTCGGCACAGGAGACACAAAAAGCAGCTGGAAACCAGGAGGCAAAAGAGCTTTCAACTGCTTACAAATACAATCGGAAGCTCTGTTCTCCATTCTCGAAACTGTGAAAGTAAGTAGCAGAAAATTAGCCTCATAGAGTTACTAACTAAGATAAAGTACATTTTATAGGGAACGAACTAAAGGCTTTCTAAAATATCTAAACTATATTAAAATATTTCACGTTGACGAAAGGCTGCTTTCAACTTCTTAATTTAATGGTATCTAGTGATAATGCAAAACAGAAAAATCTTTAAATAAAATTTTAATGCCTCTCAGTACCTATATCTAGATATTAAGTACACGCATATATATATATATATATATATATATATATATATATATATATATATATATATTTATTATCTGAATAGTTATAAATATATATATATATATAGACATAACTATTAAGATACTAGAAAATCACTCGATATGGTATGTTAAGTGCAAATTGCATCTTTATTCGAGAGATTTTCAATTTAAATTTGACGTGTTTTAATATATATATATATATATATATATATATATATATATATATATTTCTATTATCTGAATAGTTATAAATATATATATAGACATAACTATTAAGATACTAGAAAATCACTCGATATGGTATGTTAAGTGCAAATTGCATCTTCATTCGAGAGATTTTCAATTTAAATTTGATGTGTTTTAATATATATATATATATATATATATATATATATATATATATATATGCAATATATCAAAATTATTTAACTTTAATATTTCCTTAAAAACCTCATCTCTCTCATTCTAATTCCTTGAAATCTTTTTCCCAGCCTCTAAATGTCTTAATAAAAGTGTCTTCGACTTAAAATTCTTCCGATACAATTCCCAAAGCTTCCTATCCTATAGATGTAAATTTTCTGTCTATTCAACACGTTTTCCAGCTGTTGCCTGCAAATGGCTCCACGTTTTTTCCTGATCTTACACTTAAATTCGCTGAGTAAGTGGGAAAATTCTTTCTGTCTTCGCTCTTAGGTGCACCTCTGTTCGAGCAGAGTGATTTTTGTGTATTTCTTTTGTCTGTCGTTGACTAGTAAAGATGTCCTTTTTAACAGCTCTAAAATAAAGTTTTAATTAGACTTGTGCCGTTCTCTTCATTGTCGGCACACTGCATTTTCATTACTGCTACTTGTTCAGCAATTTTATACTTGTTGGATTACACACACACACATGTATATATATATATATATATATATATATATATATATATATATATATATATATATATACGAGAGAAATGTTTAACATTAATCAATTTTTATTATTGGAAATCTAGTTTTATTAATAGACTAAGTTTAGAAGTCTATAATATTTCTTGCATTTACCGATTCATTACCTAACCCAGGTTTAAAACCATATAACCCCCAATATTAATAAAAGTCGAAATTTTCAAACTGCAAATTATTCTTTAAGCAGTTAATAAATCGAATAAATGAAAACATAAAGCTAATTTTTATTATTGGATTAACATATTTTTTGGCTAAGGGATCACCCGGAATGGCTACTGGATTAGTGACAGATATGTGCTATTATACCAGTAATGAACTAAACTCAGCACTTGAAATGTCATTGCATAGAAATTGCTAATTAAAATATTTTACCTTTTTTTCATATAGATAAAATAATTTTTTTAAAGTAATAATTAAATTATATCAGTCATCTATACATTTAATATTGTGCTAATTACTTTGTTCTAAATAAACGATGAAGATATGAAAGATATTCACTCGCGAATTATTTAATATTATCATTATTACATAACCATCTGGAATTACAAAACAAGATCTTATACGTTGAATCCCCAATCGTTTATTATTATGTTATTTTGACCTTTCACTAAATATTTGTATACATTATTAAAATTTTATTTTCAGGAAGAAGTGCAGAAAATATCTAACTGCGAGAGAATCCCTATGGAAGACAAATCACTTTGGTAATTGTTAAATAATAAATATCAAGTGAAGAGGAAGATGAAATCGAGAATTCCAGCTGTTCTTTCTTAAGATCGTCAAGAATGTAATGTAAAAATAAATTTTTTCCTTGCATTAATGGTATGTGTTTCCTTTATATCCAAAAAAGAAATAAATAATGAATTAAACGGTGGATTTTTAAGTGAGTTTATAAATAGCCAAGTCTTAATTTTTAATTTCTGCAATTTGTCTTAAATGCTGGAGAATTTATGAAAAATATCAAAGATAATTCTTTTTTTAAATACAAAAGGTGTAGTTGAGACTGGGAGATATTTCTAATTTTGAATAATTATTAAGTTTTTTGGCTATCATTGCAGTTTCTTCATTCCATAATAAGCAGAAAACAATAAAATGCATGATTGATTATAATTTAATTAAATTATTTTCATTAATTTGATTTGCAGAAAGGATTCCTATTATATTAATAAAAACCTTCAGACATGTTTCGTTCAGAAAATTTCTCCATTGCACGTGTGAGAATGATTATTTTTTATGATTGCACCCAAATGATATTAAATAAGTTATGTGTTAACATGCAAGTGCCATTCCTTAATAGGTATAACTTATTCAACATTATTAAATGTTAGAATTCATTCTGCTTTGTTTTCGTTTCTCGTTATTAGCTTTACTATATATATATATATATATATATATATATATATATATATATATATATATATATATATATATATATATATATATATATATATATATATATATATATATATATATATATATATATATATATATATATATATATATATATATATATATATATATATATATATATATATATATATATATATATATATATATATATATATATATAGTAGAAGCTATAATGAGAAAAGAATACAAAGCAAAACGTAGAACTAAAAATTAAAGGTTACAGAACAGTTAGTTACTAGGTTTTATATTGGAAATTACATTACTCAGAATTCAATAACACATAATTAATAGATAATTGTATAAATATGATTAGAGTATCTTCGATTAGTTAAACAGTTAAAAATAAATTATAACAAAAAAATTGAAAGCTCATTTAACTAGCTAATATTGCACCATTATATGGATAGTGAGTAAAACTAGAAAAAAATCAGCAGATTTGCATTAGTAGATGTGTTTAAGAGTATCTAAATATATGTAAGAAAAATATTAAGTTATAACTGTGAGAATTTACTAAGATTCAGCTATGGAAATTAATACAATGAATTTCAAAGTAGGGCATTCAATTGCAGCACTTAGAAAGAAGATAAATAGTAGAAGTTGATCTTTTGTGGTAAAAGGGATTACTTTAAAGTAATGAGCATTCTAAGATAATTGAATAAGGATAAAAATTTTCTTCCGGAATCAGTTCTTTTTTAAATAGAATATGGCACTCAATTTGAATAACTGCAAAATAAGGATTTATGTTGATATAGATACTTGTACTTAGTTCGTTGCAAATTCAAATGTTTGGCAACTAGATAACTGCAATAGGAGCCTTAGAAAACAACCATAAAAATTTTGAGGTTATAAAGCTACACTGTTTCCAGAGAACAGTGTTCAACTAGGATTAGCTCATGCCAGAAGGTGTAATCCGTTGTTGGGGTGAAATGTGTTTTGCAGTAGAAAACGGGATTACAAAAAATAGATGGATTGACAGCAAGTTCTAAACTTTTAAAGATTGTTTTTCCTCCAAAATCTTTTAAAGATTTCTTAAGAAAGATGAAATAAATTTTTGAGGGATTTAAAAAAAAAAAACTTTTTCCTCGATATTTTTGAACTAAATAAGTTTAAAAGGATAATAACGTTTTTTTCAAAAAGTTATCAATACTTGGAGGTACCCACTAAGATTAATAGAAGTCCTTTGTAACTTTTATAGTTCGAGGAGAAAATTTTGTGTCTTAAAAATATCAAGAAAAACAAATAAATATCTTAAAAAATAGGTGTGAAGATATATGAATCCTTGTCAAGAGAAACTGATATTCTTTTCTATAAAGGGATAATTTCTTTCTATTAGTTTAACTTTTATTGTACCTCATGCTTTTTTAAATACAAATAAAAACATATGAGATTTCCATTCTAACTAACAAATATTTGAGGAAGAATTTAGATTTCTTATTAGATCTGTAAAATTCCCAATTATATTCATCAATGATATCTTTAACCATTAATGCATAGTGTTTCTTTTGAGGATAGTTAATATTTTGTAGAACTTTAACGTTTTCGTGGAATTTTTTTTTTCATTTTCCCTTTTTCGTTAAAATAGATAACAATTCTATAAACAATTCTTAAACTTTTCTAGTATCGGCAATTTATAGTTTTGTTATTTTTTTTTTGTCCTTATCTTATGCAAAATTTACTTTTCCAGCAAGTATAACAACAGAAATTCTGATGAATAGCTATACCCAGATTCAGAGCTAGTAGGACAGTGCGTGCATGCGTGCGTGCACGCACTTGACCAAATTTCGAGGGTGACTAATGGATTAAAACATATTAAATGATTTATAAATATTTTAATTAAATACATATATTAAATCATATTAAATGATTTATAAATATTTTAATTAAATACATATATTAAATACATATTAAGCGATTTATAAATATTTTCTATTAGTTTAACTTTTATTGCTCCTCATGCGTTTTTAAATGCATATAAAATCATATGATATTTCCATTCTAACTAACAAATATTTAAGGAAGAATTTAAATTTTTTATTAGATCTGTAAAATTCCCAATTATATTCATTAATGATATCTTTAACCATTAATGACTAGCGTTTCTTTAGAGGATAGATAATATTTTATAGAACTTTAACGTTTTCGTGGAATTTTTTTTTCCTTTCCCCTTTTTGGTGAAGATAAATAGCAATTCTATAACAAATTCTCAAACTTTTCATGTATCTGCAATTTATAATTTTGTTATTTTTTTTTGTCTTTATCTTTTGCAACAATTTACTTTTTCAGCAAAGTATAACAACAGAAATCCTGATGAATAGCTATATCCAGGGTCAGAGCTAGTAAGAGGGCAGTGCGTGCATGCGTGCATGCACGCACGTGACCAAATTTCTAGGGTGGCTAATGGATTAAAACATATTAAATGATTTATAAAGTTTTTATTAAAAGTAACTGCTTAAATTTAGATAATTATCTTCAATTAATATTAAGTTTGCATCTAAATTTAAGAAATGTGAAAGGAGTTATTCGAAACTGAAAACAAAACATGCTAAAAACATATTTAGCAACGTCCATCAACCAACAAAGATTTAACGTTCTATCATTTTTAGCAAACAAAAGTTGAACTGTTTGGGGGTTCAGAATTATCGGATTTTACTAATGAACTGAAAAGCAACAAAGCTAAGAGTGTAGTTATAGTTTTGTGGATTAATCCTGTCACTTCTGTGATAGTATATAGATATTTATCTTAGTAAAAGAAAATTAGGTATATGTTGTATAGATTTTCATTTTTATGCGTAGTAAATTGCATACAGAAGTCACACAGACATAATGGTAAAATCTTTGCACAGGATAAAGTTAAATATCTACTAGGAATTCGTAATGATAATGGGTGGCCAAATATCTCGCACTCATGTAGCTAAAACTCCAGAGCCAGCCCTGGCAATATCCATTATAAAGCTTCACTTTACAGTATCGTGTTTATATATGATAGTAAATAAATCTCTTATCAGGGCCTGATGAAACCACGGGCTGAATGGGCCTAGGCCCTAAGCCCCCTAATTTTATGGGGCCCCTAAAATTTGGTACTTAATTATTAAATTTTAAATAATTTAATTAACAAAATTTGAAAATGTTTTTTGTTAATTCTTCAAATAGTATTTCATGAAACCTTATTCAGAAATTAAATAAAAAAGTTAAAATATTGACAATTTTATCTGAAACAGACTCCAGTTTAATTATTTACATCACTCCTGTCACTTTATTTACTCATTACTTACTCCATGGACTGTACTACAAAGGTATGTAAACATAAAAATATTAATATAAACTTTCCTTCAAAAATATTCGTTTGTATCCTCTTTTATAAACTAATTTTATTTTGCTTTGAAAGGAGGGTGGGGGGGGGCGAAAGTCTACCAGGCCCTGGGCCCAACTTTGCCTTGATCGGGCCCTGTCTTTTATCACAATAGTTTTCTTTTTTATTAGTGGAATTCTAAAATGCTTAAAATTATAGCTTATCATTAATGCAAACAGGCTATAATATTTAAAATTGTTTAAATTTCAAATTTCTTGCACTCTCCGACGTCCTTAATAACTTAGATTTAAGGAGTCTCATACCTCCTCAGAAAATCGGTGCAAGCTGAAAGTTTGTCTGTTTTGACCTACCTTAAGTTTCTAAATAATTAATTTACCCAAAAGTTTGTTTGATATTAAGAACCTGTTTCTTCTGTTGTAAAATTAAGAAATTATTCCTCTTAATTGATACAATAAAAAGTATAGAAAAATTAATGTAGAAAAAATTAAAACTATGCTATTTTCCTGTTTGAAAGGTTTAGAAAATTCTCATTAAGCGAATTAAGCTCAAATTTGTTTCTGTGTGTATACATTTGAAATATATATAGAATAGATTATACTATTAAGATAATTAAATGGTCAGGAAAATTTATTGACTAATTAGTTATAATTTCCTTCTACTTTTTCTGGTTTTAATGAGTTTTTGATTTCATTTCATGAAAAAGAATTCTGTATTAGTTATTTGGTTTATAGAATGCAATCTTCAGATCACTGTAATTTAACTCGTTGTTTTATACATAGATTCTAAACTAAGTTAGTCTAAGCTTAGTATTATGTAAAAATTATTTTTTTTTAATTCTCCAGTGTTTATTTCATCTACATTTTACATTATAATCAATAAAGAAGAATTATTTATGATTGTATAAGAGATGAAAGATTTTTAAAGAAGATTTGAAACTGATTTAAGGTGTTCATCAATATATATTAAGCAGAAATGATTCAGGAATTAATAGGTTAATGAGAATGAGACCTCCATTCTTAAAATATTTTCGAAAGAACGCATTTACAAATTATTCTCTTTTTGAGATACATAGATATGTATCTCTAAAACTTAGCAAATTAGTAATATTAGGAACTCTAAAATTTAATCAATACTGAGAATCCTTTATTAAGTCTTAATTTAGAAATTTTAAAATGTTTATGACCTTATTATTTTAAAAGTCTTGATAGATGAAAACAAAGATTTAATGTTCTTTAAATAACAATTTTCATATGAATAAAGTTTTCGAATTTTGTGAAGCTGCCTATGTAGGAGTTTGATGATTGCGTATCTTTAACATCTGATTTCACTGAATAAATATGCTTCTGATTAAATGACGGTTTCAAAAGCAGAAACACTTTGCGACTTACATTAACAACAACAGCATTTGCATATTCATTTAATCAGAAAAGGCGCTAATTGGCTCAATAGATAGAATGTTCTAACAGGTTTTAATTACGAACTACAACAAGTGCAAGTAATTTTGATTGAATGAATTGAGATTAGTCCTCTTCATACTCATATTGTTTAATTAACTTCCTCTTTGATAATCTATGAATTCTAGAGTTTTATCGTAATCAAAAAGGGACTTCTTCATTTACATGCATCGGGATTTCAAATTTTAGAATATGTCTCACTTCAATACATCACAGAAACAACATTTAATTGTCAATTCTAAAACGGGGCATTAAGGGTAAGTATAAAATTTCATATCGTAAAACTGACAGAGGAAAAATAATATAGCTGAATTGTTGACTAAATATAAATATTTCAAAACAGATATTGCGTGAAGTTTATCTAAGAGCAGAGATTTTTTAAGTTCTTCCTTTTAAATATTAGTTTATAAAATTCAATTTAGAATGTGAAATATAACATATCGTCTATTGTAGTTCAGAGTGAACTGCATTTAGAGATTTTTTTTCTCTTGTGAAACAATTAGATACAGATATTTTACTTTGAAGACCGTGGAGCAGGAAAAATGACTCCAAAAGAAATTTACATTTTTCATTTTGGTTATAAGCTGTACTCTAAGTATTAATAATTTCAAAATTAGTATTATTTACTGTTTACATCTTCATTACGCTCCTCATCATTGGACTTGAAATTTCATCCCTGTAGTAGGCTTCTCCCCAATGCATTAATGGAGAAAGCAACTCGAAAATAAAATCTACTACAGGAACCCCAATACACTACAGAAAAAAAGTAACTAGTCTTTCCCATTGGTTATAAGCTGTGTTGTAAATATTAATATTTTAAAAATTACTATATTTTAGTGTATACTTTTTCTTTATATTCAGCATCTTGGATCTGGAATTTTATCCCCGTGGTGGGTTTCTCTCCAATACACTACAGGTAAAAACAACTCGAAATTACAATAGACTACAGAATCCTTAGTACACTACAGGGAAAACTAACCAGTTTTTCACAATGGTTTTAATCTGCACCGTAAATATTAATGTTTTTAAAAATACCTATCATTTACTTTTACTCTTGCATTGTGCTCCTCATCTTTGGACTTGGAATTTTATTCCCGCTGTGTGGGCAATACAGGAAAACTCCAAATACACAGTTTCTCTAAATTTTACGCATGACTAACAATGTATTTGAGAAAGCCAGATTAAAAAAATCTATTGTGTATCACTAAATGAGATACAAGATTGAAGTTGAAAAGGTGCAATGAAACTACTTTCGAGTGTTTAGGCTTTTCTTGACTACAACTCAGGATTTCTATTTATATGCGCCTCTTCAGGAAGGAAAAATAGGGGAGACGGAAAGCACCGAAAAAAATCTTATGAGTAATGGAAACCTTTGAGTTTTTTATTTTAAGAATTATATATGTCTTTTTATTTCAATAATTATATTACCTTATTATTTTATATATATATATATATATATATATATATATATATATATATATATATATGATCCTATTACCAATGATATTTCTACTCCAAGTAGAAGTACAAACCTGTCTGTCTTGGATTCACAGCACACCTATTGTCCAATAGATTATTTTTGTTGTATATAGTCGATTAACTTAACGAAAAGAAAGTATTCTGAAGTATTTTTCTGAAGGAAATTTAATATAAATTCATAGTTATCGGGACACCCGTCATTGTTCTTACTAAAGCATAAGACATCACTAGCAAGGCAGTTTGGAGTTTTGGGATTATTTTTTGTTCAATTCCTCCTCTTTCATGGATCTACAGACTGAAAAAAGTCATCTAATTTTTAATTTTCAATATAAAAATCATACCTTAACTTATGCTCTTATATTATATTTTGACACTTGTATTATAATTTAGTACGTTATAATAAAATTTCAATTTGTATTATATTATAATTTGACAAAATGGCTGAAGCATCACAAAAAATTTAACTGTTTGAGGAGCTTTGTTTATAACCATCCCCCAAGATGTTTGCGTACGACACTGCTCGGGTTTCAATCCCGTTGGTGGTGTACATGTTCGTAGCCGTTTGAAATCGGCTCTAAGGAGGATCCTGTCTAATTATCCATAGTGTTGCAAAAAAATTGACAGCAGAATTTCAAGCTAAGACAAACTAAACCAAGGATACTAATGCACGGATCATTTGTAACGGCCAAGAATAGATTTATGGCAGATTTGGGGAACATTTTTACCATTATATGCTGAATTTAAATTAAATTATACAGAAAATAAGGAGGCCAGATAAGTTGATATGCACATTAATGTGACTTATGTGGAATTATTTTAGTTTTATAAATTTGCTTCATTATATAGAAATAATAATAAAAAAATGAAGTTATTTATTATAAACATAAAAAGTTTCAACATAAAATATTTTTGTATTCACATAAGATTGGTTGGTTTAGAGCGTTGTTGTGCACCATTTAGGTACACGAGGGCTAACGAGACCGGGAACTACTGTTTAAAGCCAATTCCGAACGGCCACGTATATCCATGCCAGTAGTGAAATTCGAAGAACAGCGTCCTATTCATTCAACCATCGTTCATGATATTCACGCAATTTATAATAATTTACCACAATGATAAAATGCAATTAATTAGACAAATAATAAATATGTTAATTATTTTTAATGTACAACCATATATTTAAATACCACTTCAAATTCCCCTTGTCACCCTTAATGTAGTAATAGCTCAAATAATACAATAGAATCACCTCTTTTCCTTTTGGCCAGCAAAAATCCTTTCAAAAGCATATCTACCTGTGTTTCTATATATACTTGTTACAATAAATCCCTAGGCAGCGAAACTTTCTTTAAAAAATTTTATACTTCTATCTGACACATTTTACTTGCATTTGTTGTCATTGTAGTGAAATTTAACAAAAAAAGTTACTCCTGTGTTATGCACTTTAGTTGAAATTATTATTTATTACTTTTTATTAGACTTAATATCTAATAACAGTAATAAATAATAATAATGTTCCAAACTCCTAAGCTATATAGAATTAAATCTTGCTAACTATTTTTATGCAGTTATTTTCCTAATAAAGTATTTTAAAAATACTAGACAAACTGCCGGTTTGTCCGGAACCTAGAGCTGCTCCTAATAGCGATACCAGGAGTTGCGATATGTTATTGTCTGAAAGCAACAGAGAAAAAAACGGGACAAAAGAAGTCATGCATTACACAGATAATATTTTCAAGGTTTGTATCAGAATACACAAAAGCCACACAGAAAGAGATGGTTTACGGTATTTCCTGGGACGAGCCCTCTAACCCCGAAAAACTATCAACAGGTAAAATTGGAACTAGCGGTGGTGAGAACATAAATATGCAAAGAAAAAAGTTAAGTTAAGAGAGTTGGGGAAAAAAATCCAGAATTAAAGCACACCGTTCACTGGGATTATTGATATTTTTAAGTTTATTTAAAATTTCCTTGAGTTTACTTAATAAGGTATTTATATCAGAGATTCCAAGAGTTTTAATAACTTCAGAAATTAATTTTCCAATTTCGATGATATTGTATCAGAATATGCCGTGTCAAGGCCGTAGGCAGGGGGAGGGATTTGGGGGACTGGTCCCCCCCCCGAAATTTTGAAAGACTATTTTGTAGAGGACAATGTCCCACGACTGTGTGTGTATGTGCTATCTGCCTAGTTGTTTATGAACATGGACAGTTATTTTCTTAGAAAAAACCACTGAGACCATAAAAGTCTTGCTGGCCGCTGGCCGGAAATTCAGCTCTCTGTATTTCCGGCACTGTATTCCGGAAATACAGTGCTTTCCCTTTCATTAATTGAAGTATCATTCACATACAAAAGATGTCTTTCTCCCTTGGTCCCCCTCCGAAAATAATTTCTGGCTACGGCCCTGTGCCGTGTGCATCTTTAAATACTGGAATCTAACGTAATGTAGAATCAGAGCTACTATCAAGTGGGTGAAGTACCGCCATCTAGTTATTGGAAATGAAATTAAATCTCATCTTCTAGAGAGTCCTTTAAAATTTATTTCCCTTTAAAAGTTATATATATATATATATATATATATATATATATATATATATATATATATATATATATATATATATATATATATATATATATATATATATATATATATATGATAGTGATTTTTACTTACAAGCACACACACCATCTTTATAGAAATAATTTTATATTTATGTTTCTCCTTTGCACTTTGAGATAAATATTTGGCATTTCCAGTATAAAAGTAAACTAACTTAGTTAAATTAACTAGTTATACTTTTGTTAGAATGTTGAATTTTAGATTTCTCTTGAAAATGGCTCCTAAAATTGACAGGTGGCTATAAGGTTACTTAAATGTTCTTCCCAATGAAAAATATTTTTAATGATGAATAAAAAATTGTGTAAATGTAAAGATCATTTAATTTCAAAGAAAAGTAATTTTAGTAGTTTAAACTTGGAAAAAAAAAACATCTGGATAAATGTTAAGTCTAAAATAAAAATGGCCCTGAAAGCCGCATCCTAAGAATGTTACCGAATGATGGCCAAATGGGTAGGTCTCTGCCTTTTGTTACTGGGGTAATAGGCTCCGAATCCATTAATCCTCATGCAGAAAAAAAGGAGTTTTTAGTGCTTTAACACTAAATCAAACTTAAAACTATTTTAACGCAGTAAAATACCGAGTAAGTAACGTTTCCGATCCTAAAAAAATTCCCCTATTCAAAAAAATAATTGTATCGTATTCCAACTGGGATTATCTTTTAACTTTTTAAGTTAAATTCTTCACAAAGATTTGAAATTGAAAAAAAAGTTTTTTAAACTTAAAGTTGAGCTTGAGTTACTATGGCTCGGGATGTTTGTAACCATAAGAATCGTTTAGGGAGGAAGATCCCAGTTCCCTTAACCCTCCTGTATCACAAGGAATAGACCATAGTGCTCCAAACGAAAACAAAATAAAGTTCACAGAATTTAATGACCTTACAAAACAAGAATTTGTACATAAATTTGGTCACACACGCATGCGTACATTGCTACATTACACACATACACACACATATATATATACACATATACTGCGGAACCCGTTTTAGGATTTTTAATTTTTTTCAGATTACAACATTCTATTTCTTTTTTGTGACCCCAATTTTATTCCCGTATCTGTGATAGTAAATTACCCTATATAAGAAATTTGACATCTAACCGTTTTCCGGCTTAACAAGCTTTATTCACTCCAAACTATGCTCTACATTTCATATTGTGGTTTAATTAATTATTATCTAAACAATGAAACAAAATATATGTTTGGGAAAGAATTAAATAATAATGAAGAATAGCAATATGCATAATTTTAACATTCACTATAATAAAAATTTTTTGAAAGTAGAATATTTTGACATTCTGCTTGTAAGGCATTGAAGATACAAACTATTATAGGCTGGATCAATTTGTTCCTTTTCATGAACCCTCCTATACGGGGATGAAAGGCATGGTTATAATAGTAAATCTAATGTAAAGAAATCCAAAATGAATTCTGAGAAATAAAAAATGTTAAGATAAATTAATATAAATTATATTGTTTTTAATTTCCTTTAGTCTCTATCTGTACCTAATGTTTTTCTTACTGTTACAACAGTTTAAATTGTACTTACTTAAGGTTAATATTTTATAGGTTTTGGAAATATACTTTCTAGAATAAATTTAAAAGTTAGATTAAATTAAATTTTCAATTATATTCAACTGAAACAGCGCTAAATATCTATTAAAACACATTTTGAGGTGAAAAAAATTATTATTAGATTAAAATAATTTCTATAATTACTTTTTTCAAGTTTGAGATTTTTCTTCACTGAAGAAATTTTAATCTCCTGGTTAACTTCTTAAGCGGGTTTCACTATATATATATATATATATATATATATATATATATATATATATATATATATATATATATATATATATATATATATATATATATATATATATATATATATACATATATATATATACATATATATATACATATATATATATATATACATATATATATATATACATATATATATATATACATATATATATATATATACATATATATATATATACATATATATATATATATATATATATATATATATATATATATACATATATATATATATATATATATACATATATATATATATATATACATATATATATATATATATATATATATATATATATATATATATATATATATATATATATATATATATATATATATATATATATATATATATATGTGTGTGTGTGTGTGGTGTGCTACAGAAATTTTTTTTTCCTGTCTATATATCGTAGCACATTGGTAGTTTTGAATTCAACGAATAATTTTATTAATTATTAACAATTTATGTAGAAAGGTCCATTTTATCCTGAAATCGATAATACATAAAAATATGCTTCCCTGCTCTACACATATACAGAAAAACTTATGTAACATACATATATATGAACATAAGAGTACAGTATAAAAAATTCCTTTAGTATAAATATGTCTTTTGATAAGTATTGTATAGCAGTTCGCATAAGGATAAATAAAAAAGGGATTTTTTGTTTGCTTAAAGGGAACAGATTTTTTTTTAGCCGCAAATGTATATATTTTATATAATCGTATCGCGAGCATATCTAACATTTTGCCTTAATAATTGCTGTTTCAAATCTGGATGTAAATCATCGCATTCTCCGATCTCCTCATTGCGGAACCTAGTGTCATCAGATTTTACGAGTGCCATTTTTCTTGAAGTGATTCTCTGCTATCAAACGACAAACTGAAAATTCATAAAAATTGTAATGCGCGTCATAACTTTGCGGAGGGTGAGATTTTTATCGCCCAGCCCATTATTCGCTATCAGAGTTAATCTCGAGTTACTAAGACGAATGAAACTGGGGAGGACCGAAACTTGGCAGCTCTATCGCATCGATATGCAAATTCGGGAATGATTTCTAGATTTCATATTTCATGACAAATTTCCGCTCTTATGAAATGAGCATCTCCCCGCTTCGGATCCCTGGGGTTATGCCCAAATTGAGAAAAAACGCCGCATCTGTTTATATGAAAATAAGGAGTGCTTGGAACAAAAACAAATACGAATTATTATTTAATATTGCAGCACTGCTGGTTCTTGGAATACATTTTTACTTGAACGGACCACAATGAAATAAAAGTTCTCAACTGAACAAAAAGTTGGATTATAATTTCGAAATTTTTGCAAATAAGACAAAATCTTTTAAACTTAATATTTTTGTTGCTGTTTCTAATGCCACTTGAACAAACCAAGCATGATTGAGCCATAGCTAATCGTATTAAGGCAAAGGGATTCTTGGAATACATTTTTACTTGAACGGACCTCAATGAAAAAAAGTTCTCAACTGAAAAAAAAAGTTGGATTATAATTTCGAAATTTTTGCAAATAAGACAAAATCTTTTAAACTTAATATTTTTGTTGTTGTTGTTTCTGATGCCACTTTGGCAAACCTAGCACTATCGAGCCATAGCTACTCGTATTAAGGCAAAGGGGTGCTCCTTTCGTTTTAAAGAGCACCGTTAAGGTGAAAGAACGACTTTGCTCAAGTGGGTCCTCGTAATTTTGAAACAGGTACCAAGCAGAAGACCCATAGACAGCCTACCACCCCCAGCTGTATTGATTGAGAACATCGAGGACTTTGAGACTACGAACATATTTTACGTGCCCCAGTCACCTTTAATGGACACGGCGGATCTTAGGTCGGCTCGGGTTCCGAACGTTCGAGATTGTTACCTTTGCCGACTGAGCTACTGCGGCTCAGACCTAACATTTTTTGTACTTTTAATGTTTTACAAATGAAGAGATAATCTTTTTGCATTGCTGCGATGCTATTTTTATTGAAATAACAAGGCCAGTTCGAAGGGAGGCTTACACAAAATCATGGTATTATAATAAAATGTCATTTTTCAGTTACACCTTGGTGGAAAAGTTGCCTACTTGTGAAACATCTATTTTAAGTACACTCATGTCCATAAATTAAGGATAATTCAGAATCACACAGAAATTGAGCTCTAAAATAAAAATTTCACCTGTAGAATTATCACACACATCTTGAAGAAGAATATGCAAATTGCAGGAAACCACCAGATGGCGCGGATAGTACGTCACAATGACGAGAGTGTATGAAAGGGGTATATAAGGAATGGTAGCAAAGAAGTAAAATTGTTCACAAGCGCTTTAAAAGCCTTTCAGTGCAATAACCGCATAGTTATGGCACAAAGAAAGCATTTGGATGATTTTTTACGTGGTAGAATTATCGGACGACTGGAATGTGGACGTACCCAGCTGGAAGTATCCGAGGAACTTGGAATCGTCCAGAGTGTCATCTCCAGGCTTTGGCAACGATTCAAACATGATGGTAATGTGAGTAGATGTTACAGCACAGGTCGCCCCCGAGTTACTACGCCGAATAATGACCGGTATTTGGCAGTTACTGCCAAAAGAAACAGACGGAGCACAGCATCAGACCTGTCTCGTCAGCTCTCTTCAGCTACCTGTACGACAGTTTCAAGGCAGACCGTGTACAGACGCTTAGGGAACATTGGTCTATATGCTCGTAGGCCTGTCAGATGTGTTCCCCTTACCGCAACTCACTGTCGCCTGCGATTATGCTGGGCTAGAGAGCATGCATTGTGGACACCGCAACAGTGGTCTTGTGTGATGTTTTCCGACAAGTCCAGGTTCAGTTTACATTCTGATTCTCGCCGGACTTTCATATGGAGAGCGCCAGGTACCCGTTACCACCAAGAGAACACCATTGAACGACACCGTTACGGTGGTGCAGGATGGCTCGTTTGTGGAGGAATTATTCTTGGTTCCAGAACTGACCTGCATGTTCAGAGTGTAACGATGACAGGCCACATCTATCGGGATGTCATTCTGGAGCAACATGTACGTTTGTTTCGGGGCGCCATGGGTCCTGAATATCGATGACAACGCGCGACAAACATTGTAGACGAATGCCTTCAATCGGAGGATATCACCCGTATGGATTGGCCAGCATACTCACCGGATTTGAATCCAATAGAGAATGTGTGGGACATGCTTGGCCGACGAATTGCAGCCCGTCAACCCCCTCCCAACTATCTATCGGAACTTCGGAGGGCATTGCTTGATGAGTGGTGTAATTTTCCCCAAGATCAGATTGATAATCTGATACTCAGCATGCGTAGGCGTTGTAACGCTTGTATTGCATCGTCCGGGAGACATACTCCGTATTAACCATCATACTAACCATGTTGTACTGTTTTCTGTAAATAGGTTCTTTTTTGAAATTTGCTCCAGGGAGTAAAAATCGCAATTTTTATTAATTATGTCAAACATATAACATCTTTTTTGCTCTTTACCTTTTGTTTAATAAATAGACTTTACAAATAAGTCAAATTTGTTTTGCTTTTGTCTCTTTCATTGCCTGAACTTCATTATCCTTAATTTATAAACATGAGTGTACTTCCTCCTTCCTTTCTAAAACAGGAAAGAAAACTGGATTCCTTTTAAAGATAATGAATGCACATGTAACTTTTGAGAGTAATATTTTATGTAGCTATTAAATCCTAACATTTTATGTTTAAAAAAATTTACATGAAGAGGCAGGCAATTTTTTTCTTGAAATACAAGGTAGGGATGTTTATCATTTGGTGAGTTAATCTACATAACATGAATTTCCGTCACTTCCTCCACAAATTCTTCAATACATGAAAGTAAACTTAATGCGATGTTTTTGTATGGAATTTGTAGGCTATCACCGCACTTGTTTCAGTAGTATAAAGCTTATTCAATAAAATTATCTGGTCTATTTTTTAAAACTTTTTTTAAAGAATTGAAAACTTCAATTTATATCTCACATTAAATTTAACTTAGTTGGACAAACAGTATTTGATATTTTAATTTCTTCAATTTTTCTTCTAGATTTTTGTAATTACGAGGAAAATGTAAACAATATTTTCCCCGTATCAAAGGATGATCGTTTTAAGAGAAAAAAAGAGGATTTTTTACTTTAAATTAAAATAAAAATTGCAAGTAAGTTTTTAAAAAACCACAAGGCAAATTAATTTATAATTGTTTTCTTTACTCGATATATATATATATATATATATATATATATATATATATATATATATATATATATATATATATATATATTCGAGAATTATATTAAAATTTAAATATGATCAAATTTTTAATTTTTAACTAAAAAAAATATTTCAAATTTATTCCTTAGCTCAGTAATTTCTATATAAGCATACATTTGAGAAAAAATCACTCATCTGCCAACATGTACGATTTTTCAGTACAATGTACGAAATTATAAACGATTGTACTATTGTACGGATGATTTTAAAAGCAAGAAAATGAGACCCTTCCTTCAAGCTAAGCATATCGGTACGATGAATTGATGCCACTCTAGGTAGTAAAATTGGAATGTTGGCAGCTTTTAAATCTCAATATAAAGTTGACCCCTTTAAACAATTTATCGATGATTAATAATTTACTATACATAGCTTTCTGTCATCGTAAATTAATATTGAACAGAAATTTTAAATTATCGTAATTAAATATAGTAAATTAAATAAATTCGTAAACTAAATAAAAGTAAATTAAAACATCGTATATTAAATAAATTCGTATGTACATATATACGAATGACTGGTTCAGATATTTAGCGAAGAATGTATTTTTAAATTGATATTTAATAGCTGAAATCGTCCTTTCTGGGTTGACATTCTCGAGTTGAATGAATATTAATATTGCTTACAAATTAAATGTTTGATACACAACTAACAAGGACTATTTCATTTCCCTGTTAATAAATATTGTGTTCTCCACGAAAACGTTTTAATGCCTTATTTTCTTCTAATGTGTGAAGGATAATGTCCGGGAGGGGGGGGGGAAGCAGGAGGACCTGCCTCCAACCTCAGGTGCTATTACATCTTCAATCCTCATGAGTGACATAATGAGCTCTAAATGAGTTATTGTGAACTGAGTGCAAACAGCAATTGGCGGTTTATTTTCATCAAATTCAATCAGAACGGGTGCTGCCGTTTCCTCTCTTTAACGAAGCTATTAAGGAGTAGCCAGCAATGAATACCATCTGAGTGGTCGGCATTAACAATTCTTTAGATTCGGTGTATGTCGGGACAGTAGCTTATTGTTTCAACGATAAAAAGTCATTAAAAAGCTCGATGATTGAATCGAGTTCGATTTTTTTTTCGTTTAATGTGCGAGCTCTAACTGCAGTCATTAAGTTTTAATGGATCGCCTCGTGTTTTTCCGCAGACTTACCGCAGGCGTTAATCATTATTTGTCTCGACCTTTCCCAACTTTTTTCGCCCAGTTTTCTTTCCCCCGCTAGAAAATGAATGAAAGAATAAATTGAAGCTCAGCAGAAACTTTTCAGCATCATTTCGTTCGCCTTTAATGACGCAAAAACTGATCGAGGCCAATGAAAAAAAATTGCAGAACGAGAAAAAACTGTAAAATTTATATGGAAAACTAAGCATCGCAATTTTTAATGACGCGTTTTTAGTTTGAAACTCTGGAAAAATAATTAACGGCTCATGTTAAAATTGATTATAGAAAAGGAGATCATTTATCCACGTGT
Organism: Pardosa pseudoannulata; assembly: GCA_032207245.1. Lineage (NCBI taxonomy): Eukaryota > Metazoa > Arthropoda > Arachnida > Araneae > Lycosidae > Pardosa > Pardosa pseudoannulata. Next base: position 106,962,445 of record CM063502.1, read on the forward strand.
TGATTTTCTCTGGTAATATTAAGCATCATAATGAATTAAAGCGTAGTTCATTTTGAAGTTAGAAAACATTGCATTGGCGCAATCAAACATCACTGTTTAAGTATTCATATCAAGAATTGTACTGTGGTAAACTGACGGAATATAGAAAATCAGTATCACATGAGCAATTTTATTTATTTATTCATCATTAAACAGAGAAAATGTTCAGTATGTATATGTTAGGAAATATATGGATTTTTTAACAATCTAAAAGCGCATTTGCAGAAATATCATAGAAAGTTTTCTGTGTAAAGTTTCGGAAAAGGGGCTTTCTATTTTCCTACCTATGGAATCCATCTTCCTCGTGTAATCGATGGAAATAAAAGTATATTCTATCAAGACAGTTATTGCTCTGTTCTGTCTTTTGTCATATGTATTAACTTTGTTCCTGTTGATCAAAGCATTTTTTTAATTTGTATCTTTGCTTCTCGTGTTAATCTTTTTATGCCTTAAATTTTTAACATGCTATGTATGTTAATCAGGTTCTTGTAGTTTATTACCTTTTTTACAATCTTTCCCACTCTCTCTTGTCTTATCTGTTTTACTTGATTTCTGTAGTATTTAAACCTTTTCCACTTTTACTTGTCAATATGTTACATGTTTCTCTTATAACACTACATTATTCCTAGTACTTACAGAAGCTTATTAATTTAGTTTTCCTTCTTTAAAAATCTTCGGAAACAAAATAAGAAGTTGGGATTTTTCTTTCAAGCATTTCGTAATATAATTTCGTCTCCTAGTATGAATTTTAAATATGCTTTATGAAAACTTTATTAAATATTATATTTAAATTCAATTGTTGTTTCAAATGAATAACATTAAATAGCGTATTAAATTTTTGGAGTCTGTGTACACTAGGCTATAAATTCAAAACATGGGTATCAATGTATCATATTTTTATTTTATTCTTATTAATTTATTTTCTTCTAAGTGAGAGTAGATATAGATTCTACAAAGTTCTAGATAGCATTTAGGTGTAGGAAACGATAAGACGCATAGGATACACATACCTTATAGCTCTGCAAATTGGAGGATATAGGGCGGTATTCTCAGATTCTCTTTCCCAACATGTCGTAAAAGTTATTTAGGACTTCATTCTTTAGTGTTTACGAAGAAATTTCAAATAGTTTGCTGAGCTGTATGTTTTTTCTATTAAAATTAATCTAAAGAAAAAAATAGGGCATTATGGATGCACCTGATCAGGAAGTCAAGCATGCTATGGCTAATTGTACATCTTGTAGAAACACAAGACACCAACTGCAAATCCTCAAGGCCTGGAACGATGGTCGAATGGTTATAGGTTAACATTTAATATCAGAGTTCATGAATTCGAGTCCCATAACTGGCATGGTTGATCATCACTGTTTGGAATCAGCTTTAAACAGTAGGTCCTGGTCTCATTAGCCCCCTTGTTGCAAAGATGTAGACCGTAGCGTTTTCAACATTAACTAATTAAACCGTCAATATGTTCCCCACCATGTATACCGTTAGATTATACCGGCAAGGTAAGATGGGTGCATGACTTTATTCTCATTTCCCTCTGTGTCACCATTCAGAGCGAAACAGGGAGCACTGTGATTCGTCTGAATACATCAAATTTTCTTATTCTCAGGTACCCAGTTACATCTTTTCAACTTCAAGAACCTTAAGAGAAATTTTTTTTTTTTTTTAAATAACAAAAATATTGAGGTTTTCTTTCTTTTGTTTCAGTTCCAACTAGAGCCTATTCAGCAACCATATTGTTTACCAATATGTATGTTTATTATCTTTTCTCCTTTAAATTTAAACTAAACAAGCAATTATATATGACAATTATATATTTTCCTTGTATGTCATCTTAGGTAATAGGTGTTTTGGTTAAGACAATTTTAGACACCTAAACTACATAATGATAGTAAAGTTATTAACATTTTTTAGTTCGAAAAGTAAATTAGAAATATAAGACATTTTAAATATATAATTATATTACATCAAAGTTTAGTAATACTTAGGACCCGCACAATCTAGGGCGTCGTCGTAAACGGAAATTGAAAGGAGTATTCCTTTATCCCTAATTTTATGACGATTTTCTTTCTTTCAATGAATATTGTGTACTCTAGTAGAAACTTATTAAATTCTTTTATCAAATATGATATAGTCAAAAGTCAAATTTAATAAAAAAACGTGTCATTTTTTGAAAAAACAAACAAACATTTATATACTTTTAAAAATATATAGTCAGGTTGACCTCACTTGACGCTCTTGTCTGAGTGAAATTCAAAAATTTACTTTGATGGTTAAAAATTTCAAATTAGATTAATAATTAAGCAAAAAAAAAGTCAAGTATCATTATATACTTAAAATTAAGTGTTTTGAAGCATGTATAGAAAAAATAAAGAGTTAGATTCTTTTAATTTAAAATTCTTTTAAATGTTGTTGTGGAAATTTTTCTGAAAATAATCCACACGTATCAAAATAAACAAATATTTTCTTAATTTTAAAATTATAGTGCAGAAGTTGAAGAACAGCAGAAGCAGCTTTTTAACTTCTGTCTCATAGACCCATACGCTATAACCCTTGAACCGGCCCAAGTCCTAATAAATATTCTAAGTGCAGTATTGATAAAAATGAGTTTCACTAAGTGGAAGAAAAATATACCTATTGAGTCTAGAACGAAGAAAAACGACACTGAAAAATTAAACAATTTTTATACCTTATTTTACCCAATTTGTATACTGGGTTTTTTGAGTTGTAGTAATTTTATAATTACTGTGGTGTTCAAAAGTAAGGAAATTTTCAGATTTACTCTATGATCTCCAAAATTATTGAACAAATTTCAATAAAAATTTTTTGAACATTAATTGATATAACACAAAAAGATACAAATGCACAAAAAGATCAAAAGTTACAATACACGTGCATAATTGTGCTTACCACTAAAACCGGAAGGTATGAAACAGTGGTTACATTGGTTACAGAACAGAAAAAAAAATGTTTAATAGGAGATATAGTCCTTTCTCATTGATAAAAACGTCTCACACCATGATTTTATAGTGGAAATAAGGTATTTTAGGCGATTATGTGGACATTTATTTCCCTCGTTCAACAATGCTGTTTCCAGGCAGTGTATGGTTGTCGAAGGAGTGTTGCGAGTTGCAAATGTCCTCCCCAGAGCGTTTTCATGCGTAATCTATAAGGCTGAAGTCTGAGGACCAGGCTGACCAATTTATTCGAGGAACATCTTCACTTTCAGAAAATTGTCAACCAGATTAGTTCTATGTGGCAGCACTTTGTCATCCATTAAAATGAAATCCAGACAAAGTACATCTCTGTAAAGGTGAACATAGAGTTTGGTTCCAAGATCTCCCACCTATACCTCACGCCACCCACAGTGCCTCTTTCAAAGACATGTAAGGGTGCTTGTCAATACATGATGTCTGCCTAGACCATCAAACCTCTGCCAGGTATTGGACATTTAATGGCTCTTAGCGGGTTCCTGATTCTCTCTATATGTAAGTGCGTCAAGAATCAATGGTTAGGATGAAAACTGTCCACACCAGTGAAGAGAATGGTCCTTGCTCCAATCTCTGTAATCTCTGCATCGTGGTAAACGTACTCTCCTATGTGCAAAAGCGAGCTGGACATAAAAATGTCTTTCAAACAACCCTGTCTCATAAAGCCTTTTGGAAACAGTAATTCTTGACATTCAACTTCCTGTGTACGCGTCGGCTTTAAGCAGTAGGTCCCGGTCTCATTAGCCCTCGTGTTGCAAAAAGTAGACCGTAGCGCTCCAAACTAAACCAAACCAATCCTGTGTACGCGTAGGAGTCACGACATCGCTGAGAAGTTGTAGTATGCTTGTTACGTTTCGCTCATAATGGACAAATGGCGGTCTTCTTTGGTCATCGTTTGGACAACCTTGGCTATATTTCCTCTCGATGGATCCGGTATCCTGAAACCGTTTATATGAAGTTTGACACAGCGCTTACATTGAAATCTCTATAAATCTGGACTTGCGACTGCACTGCTTTTACCCTCCATACGATTCACCCATTCCAACCTTCAAAAGTTGGTGGTTACTCATTTCTACTATATGATTTTTAATTTAAACAATTGTTGAAAAAAGACAAAAAACTAAGAAATTTGTGAAACTGTGCGATCGAACGAAATGCAAATTTCCCGTTGTCCGCTTATAAAACCTGTTTGTTTACTAGTTCTTCCTATGCACGCAATTAACACACAAGATTTGTATCATTTTTTCGAAGCAGTAGTTTTACATTTCATTCAATTTTTTTTTCACGAATTTGAGTAAAGCATCTTGTCATTTTTGAACATCAATGTATTTTTCTAACAAGCATTTAAAGAAAATTCTAACAAAGATATACACATAGCAAGATAAATTTTGTTGTTATTTTTTTACGACATTTTTTAAATTTTATTGTTAGTAAAAAAATAAAGGCAAATTATGAAAGTTAAAAATTTATTAATGCGTAAGGTTACTGCAAAACGTGGAGACAAATACAATAACTTAATTTATCCCACAGAATATGTGCACCTCTTCCAAAATTATGCAATTAATTAGCAGTTAATTTCAAAATTTATTTCCAGTAAGGCATATATATATGCCTTTCCTACTCCATCTTCTTTTCGCTATTAAAGCAAAGGACGCCAATAAAAGTATGATTTGATTGTCAAATCAAAATGCTCCTTTCCCCTCTTAAAGTGTACTAAACAAACGAAATTTTATCCGCACCTAATTGGGAGCCAAGGACGCCTCGTCGAACATGTCAGTACTAAAATGAAGTGCGTAGGGGTGATTTCTCCTCCCCCAACGTGATGGATGACCCCCTAAGAGGGTATGGGGAGCACCACACCTAATCTTCATTTGATCCGATTAAAGGCCCAAGCCTGGGAATGTGCACAATTTCCATCCAACGCAGCTCGAGTCGGGATTTCTAATGGATCAATTTGTGTGAAGATGTTTCTTACGAATTAGAGGAACAATTGCGTATCGGGTGGCTCATTAAGACACCAAGATTTCCCTCATGTTAGATTATTATGATATCATTCGCTTTCTTTGTTCAATGATCTAAGAGATTGCGACGGGACAAAGCACGTTTATGAATGGATAGTTTCTAAATTTCTCCCCTTATTATTAATCGTATGGAACGTTTAGAATGTATATGAAATATTTAAGAAGTTAAATTATCAGAAAATTTGTTAAAGGATTTGCAGCTAAATTTATTTAAATAAAAATGTGAAAAAATGTTTATATTCAAACTAAGAGAAGATTATAAATAGTTTATGAATTTCCAGAAAAAAAATTGCAGAACGAAGGCCGAATGGGTAGGGCACTGCTGTCTGGTACCGGAGTTCATGAGTTCGTATCCGTTCGGAATCGGTGGTAAGCAGTAGGTCCCGGTATAGTTAACCTTCGTGTAACAAAACGGTAATATTACAGCGCTTTAAATCAAACCAAATCCAGAAAAATTTCCCATACACATGAAAATCTTACACACGAAACATTCCCATGAAAACTTATGCACGAAAATGTGTCAGAAATGTGGAAAAATATTGATAAACTTTCTTTATAATAACCTCTTGTTTTATAATTTCTTCTTCATATAGGTGTATAATTTATATAATTTAAGATATAATAAATATGGCACTATAATTTTTTTTCTTTAAGTTAATTTAATATAAGTAACCATCTTCTCTGTATTTACATTTACTCAGTTTAAGAAAGAGATCTTATCTTTGAAAATATTGAATGACTACGACATTTTATAGCTCTTACATATGGTGCATTTTATTATATATTGATAGCAATCAGTCTTCTCAAAATTAAACGTATGTTAGATGATGCTTGTAAGTAAACATATACATTATACATTATAACATTCTTATGATTTTCAACCAAGTTCTTAATGTATATATTTGAAATTATTAAAAAATATTATAATATTTAACCCTTCTTTGATTTTACTGAATCAAGAATTTCAACATACAAGGTACACATTCAAGTACCTTCTGAACAGTATGCATTTTAGAACTTATTGAAATAGAATAAACTGCACTTACAAGCATTATATAAAGTATTACAAGCGTTTATATATAAAAAAAACCCTACAGAAATCACTTCAAATTATGAAAAAAAAATCACTTATTTAAATTATTAAAAAAATGTAAATTTTTATAATAATCAAATGATTGTGTGGGAAAATTTTAAATAATACATTAAAACAGATACCATTCTTTTAATAAAATTCTCACTATTAGCACATTCTCTATCAGCATCCGTTGTGATAAAAAAAACTCAATGTCTGATATATACACGCATTAACATAATTTTAAGATGGAAAATCTGCATTGCTGTAAGTGTGAAATTTATAATTACAATATCCTTTCAAGGTATGCTGATTTGCATGACTATTTATTTTGCGCATGAATGTAAATTATATTCATTCATACTTATATGAATGCACACACACACACACACACACACACACACACACACATATATATATATATATATATATATATATATATATATATACATACATACATATATCGGTGTGTGTATACATAAAATAGTCAAAGCTGGAAACCTCTGGAGTGTATATATATATATATATATATATATATATATATATATATATATATATATATATATATATATATATATATATATATATATATATAAATATATATATATATGTATATATATGTGTATATATATATATATATATATATATATATATATATATATATATATATATGACAGGTCCCACTAAATGATACTAGAGTTCGGATTACCACTTCATCTCTTTATTTAAATCTCATCACACACTACTCTACAATGGCGTCTCACATTGGCGCCCAACTTCTAACAAAGGCAGGTTTTACTGCTTCGAGGAGCTGCAGGTCTGACTGTGGAAAGTGCATACTGCTCTCTGCCCAGATCACTGCGCGTGAGCCGTATTTATGTGGCTAACTCCTCATGTCGCGTCACTCTCAATAAAAGAATCCCTAATTAAACTCTCTTAAAATTAATCTACATTTTAAATCCTGACACACACACATTATATATATATATATATATATATATATATATATATATATATATATATATATATATATATATATATATATATATATATATATATATATATATATATATATATATATATATATATATGTGTGTGTGTGTGTGTGTGTGTGTGTGTGTGTGTGTGTAAATTGAGAATTTTATACTCGCCTGTACACCAGAAAATAGCCCCCAATTATTTTTAATTGTCCGGGCTTACTGGGCAAGGAGAAGACCCTAAGTAAATTGCAGTTGAGCCATTAAAACAACAGTCCGTGGTGGAATTTTAACTTTATTTGAGACTAAAAACAGAGACAGAGATGTCCCTTTCAGAAAAGAGATCAGCAACAAATGAAGACGAAAACACACTTCTATTACAAATTTCTCCCAAGAGCGAGCAATCAGGTAAGAGTTTTTCCCGTAAGACCAGAAGCTTTGTCAACGTTATTAACAATTTAGAGGAGTGATATTATTAGCTTGGGACAGCTGGAAAATGTTTCAAGTGGGCAGAAAATTAATATTTATTCTAGCATTATTTTTGGGAGGCTGGTAAAAATAACTTAAGTCGGCGAAAACTCCTACAAATCTTAGATTTTGTGGATGGGAAATTAGGTATGAAAGAATAAGAAGGGTAAAAGGAGAATTTTAAATAGATATTTTAGGTATAAGAATTTTGATATATTATATACACACATACATAAATATATATGCTTAAATTTGGCCAAATATTGTGTTTAATTGTGCTATTAATATGATGGAACTCCCTTAGCTAGGAAATTGATCGGAATGTTCAAATTTGGGTCTGAAGAGGTCATACACACATATATTATACATATATAGATAATTGTACACATATGTTATACATATATAGACAATTGTAAATATATATAGATAAAATAAAGCCTGTTTATAACGGTGCTGTGGAACCTAAAAAAAAAAAAACATTGCTAAATTCAGAATGTTTGATAAGTAGAAATGCATAGAATAATTTGGATTTTATTTAGATATCTAATTTAACTGTATCTAAATAATTTTAAATTCATATGTAGGTGAAAAAAATCTATATATGTTTTTGAAAGTTCTGTACTTTAAAAATAATAAAACATAAAAAAAAAAAAATTTAGTAAATTCTTCTCTCTTAGAAAGACGTCAGACCCATTTTCCCCGTTGATCTCTTTAGCGTGAGTGTGACCACAGCACAGCTCATGACAATTAATTAGAAAAGGGGTGACCCAAAGTTAATGTGACTCACCCTCTGTGCTGGAGATGAATACGATAATTCGTAACATGAAAGTGGGGCTGTATTTGCAAGGGAAAATATAGAAGTTAGAAGGGTAATAGATTAGTGATTTAATTTTCACGGAAATTTATACGAGATCTCTTAAAATACAGATAGGGAACGTGCGGCCTCCTTCCAAAATAATTAACAGTTTCGGCCTTAGTAAAAGTTACTTCCTGTATTAACCCTCTGACTGCTCAATTTGTAAACCGAGATCTCTTTTAAAATTGCGTATTTTTTTGTTGCATAGTTCAAGTATATCTATCTATCTATCTATCTATCTATCTATCTATCTATCTATCTATCTATCTATATCTATATAATATCTATATATATATTTATATATATATAATACATATACATATATATATATTATATACATATATATATACAATATATAAAATATATATTTATATATATATAATTTATATATGTATATACATACATATAATATATACACATATATATATATACATATATACATATATATACATATATATATATACACATATATATATATATATATATATATATATATATACATATATACATATATATACATATAATATACATATATATATATATATGTATATATATGTATATAATATATACACACACACATATATATATATATATATATATATATATATATATATATATATATATATATATATATATATATATATATATATATATATATATATTGGAGAATTGAAATACAGTTAACTTCTATTTATAACATACTATCTATAATTCTGTTATCTAATATAACTATAGTTCTAGTCATATAATTCTATTTATTATCAAATTAAACTCTAATACTGTATATACTTTATTCGACTGGTTAAAGGCCGAATGTGCTTCTTAATAAAGGAAGAAAACACATGCCCGTGGAAATCGCGGGATGAGCAGTCAGAGGGTTAATATTTATCTATATATACATTACTGCGGTTTGAAAATTAATAAAATGTATTGCTGCTATGTAACTTTTTTTGTAACTTAATATTATTTTTCTATAGCATTTCTTTATAATGTAATAAATTAATTTAAAATACTTTTACTTTATTATTTTAATTAAAAGGGATACTTAAATATATAATTGTTTATAAAAATAAAGATTAAAGTTATAACAATTAATTACCCTTATGTAAATATAAAAAATATTATATATTTGAACTTTCTAAATTAAATGATAAATTAATGATTTACATTGATTGAAATCAGATTTACATTGATTGAAATCAGGATAGGTAACTTTAACAATCAATAAAATGTATTGCTGCTATGTAACTTTTTTTGTAACCAATAATTGTAATCTAGTTTGTACTTTTTTTATAAATGACTTCATATAATTTTTGCATAATTTTTATACAATCCAATAAATTGATCAAACTATACAAACTATAATAATTTCACAAAAGTAAAATTCATAGCTATATCAATATATGCTACCTCTTTTATTATTGTTTAATTTAAATGTGGTATCAAATGGTAAAAAGGTTCTCTGCCTTATAAAAATCGTCTTTGTATCTCTGTCAAGAACGATATCCCTGTGGTCCACTTCCAAAAATCAATTATTTTTTGCAGTGTATTCGTTACTATAATTCAAATCAAAGTTTGCGTTAAGTATCGTAATGATCAGAAAAATAAAATCAAGAATAAAATCATGGAGGTTCACGGTAAAATAATAAAAATGATACATATATACTATTGCAGTGAAATTCAATTTTAATTTCATTTTAGTTTCAATAGCCCATTACGTGATTTTATTTTATACTACTTTCATGAATTATATTAGCTTCAGTCATAATAACTTTTTAAATTATAAAACTAAAAACATGAAGTGTTATTTTTTAACAATATTAAGAATGTAAAGTAGATATTTTAAAGCAATATATTTAGCCATTACAAACTTCGTTATATATTAAGAATGTAAAGTAGATATTTTAAAGCAATATATTTAGCCATTACAAACTTCGTTATAATATATTAGATATAATATAAACTTTTGTTATAGCTTTTTAGTTATTAGTGGTATATATATATATATATATATATATATATATATGTGTGTGTGTTATTAAATGTTATGTGTATGTATAGTTGTGGAAGATCAAGAATATTTTTATGCATAGTTAAAAAGTGAGTCTATCAACTACCGTAATGAACATCGAATCACCAAATCAAAGGAATATAGCAAGTATAAAGCACACACACACACACACACATATATATATACATATATATTCATACATATATATACACATATATGTATATATATACATATATATATACATATATAATATATACACACACAAGTATATATACATATATGCACTTTAGGAAAGTATATGTAATGTTTCCTTTTGTACACTACACTTTTATAATTTCTATCTTTCTCTAAAGTCATCAGGTTAATGATTACGTTTTAAAAATATATTGTAGGTCAAAAATTTTAACTAACTTTCTATAGGATTTAGTATAATACTGCACAATTTGTATCTTAACTATAAATGAAAAAATAACTAGTAGTAACGAGACACAGACATATTCTTCACTACTTGAACTTAAAATATGCAGTAAATTCTCCTCAAAATTAGGATTTATAAACAGTTCATGTTATTATTTGCAATGACATCTTCCATAATACTTTTTAAGACTACATGATGATGATGAGTATGTAAATTTCATACGCAAGTTTTAAATAAGTATTAAATATCCGGTGTTTCTTTAAGATATTTATTAAAACAACGTGCAACTAAGTTTCAGAACCATTTCACATTATATTGATAATTATTTTATAGTACTTTTAGTAAAATTTACAGAACTCAGGATTTTAAGGGATAAAAATGAAATTGAGGTATCTGTATCGCCAGTTTCTTCTCAAAGAGAAAAACGGAGCTCCCTGCACTAAAGTCTTTTAATGTTGTCATGGAAACGAAAGTTGATCGGTGAATTGAAAGTTTGAGACACTCAGAGAAACTGTAGAAAATTCATATGTAGATTTTACTTGCCGCTGTGATTAAGGCTTTTTACTGGAAATATATGTATATAAAACTCAGTTTCGGTTGTTAGCACCCCGATGTGGTGTATTCTTAACATCTGTGATTGGCTCTTGAGTCATTTTCACCCTTTATAGACGAATATACAAAGTTTTGAGAAATGAGAGCAAAAGACGCATGTCTCAATAAATTCTATAGTTTTATTTTCAAATTTAGTTGTTTTTCTTTCATGACCTAATTACTGTTCTTTATCTCACATGGATATAACTCTTAGATTATAGAGGATAAAAAAACACTCATAACAAATATATAACAGAATAATTATAATTAGAATATGTATAATTTTAATCATCATTCTCTAAGTTCTCTGTGATTTTTATTATCTTTGCAATGCTCAAAAAAAATTCCACACATATACGTCTGTAACATAATGTTTATACATATAGGTGAAGTGAAAACTGGCATACAAGGACGTATATTTATAATAACAGTTATTGGATAGTTGAATTCTCTACTTTTGCATTATTTCATTTGAATATGTTGGAAGTAGAATTTCAGAGGGATTTAAATAGTCTGCTTAATTTGGTTTGCAGTACTATGGTCCAATTATTGCTATATGAGGGTTAATTAGTCCTAGACTTATCGCTTAAAGCCTATTCCTACCAATTGAGAATGTCCATACCAGCAGCGGGACTCAAAACCGCAGACTCCCAAACTGAAAGTCAGCTCTCCATCTATTTGGTCATAACCAGGCCTTTAAATTGTGTTATATTGGTATATTTATAAAAATATAACACGATTAAAGCTATTTTAAGATGGGTTAGAAAAATTAGCTCTTTTTAATCCATTATTTTTTTTTAGATTTCAATCTTACCTGTAACTTTTTCTGTATTTTAAAAAGAGAAAATGCTTATAAATTAATTCACTTGAGAGATTCTTTTTCCTTTTCTTACTTTTTTTGCGACTCTAGTTTCATCATATAGACACCAACCATATTTGATTTTCCCCCTCGAAATTCAATCCCCTATCAAAAACGGATTCCAAAAGTATCATTTTTGAGGTTAGCTCTCAATGACAAGGGAAGACATTATGAATGGGAGTGTAACAAGAAATTACCCATGGGGGGTATTCTTTAACTCTTATCTCAAAATCAATACAACAGCACTTACATACATAATATGTTTATATAGTAAACTTTATGGCTAATTATAATTGCCGCATCCAGAGCCGCCTAGAAATAAAAATTATAATTACAATACTTAAGAGAAAATTAAATCTTCAATTATTTTTTAAAAACTCGCACACGATATTATGTGTGAAATATCACCCAGATCAGTTTTCTTTGTTCTGCAGCTAGCGAAATAATATTATACGTGATTTTTTTATGATAACGGTATCTTTACTAATGCCATAAATGATTACAGAAAAAATCATTGTTATCAGCATTTCGGTTTTTTAAATAATGTTAGAAAAAGTTTAATGGTGTTAAAATAAAAAGGACAGATGACCGTCACTTGGGGGTTTTCTCTTACCTCTCTATTATACTAACTTAGTTTAAAGTTGCTTGTACTTCATATTTATTTTAGTCTTTGGCCGTAGAGAGAAATTTAAACAATCTTATTGGAAACGCCTATTCGGAAGCATCAGTTTCTTCTCTCGATCTCTTTGCATCTGTGCACTTACTACAATATTCTTCTCATTTTTATTCATAGACATCCCAAGACTTCTCCCGCCATAGAAAGTGAGAAAAGAGTTTAGGACCATTTCCTAGTACTTCATAACTTAATCTCTGATACATCAGTGTCATTTCTTCTTTTCAAAGTTACACTTCCCTTACGTATTTCTTTCAAACTAATTTTTAAATTTTATATTGTTTTATTACTTAAAATTATCTATATAGGTACATATTTAGGTATATTTTGTCAAAAGATTGAATAATTTATTTGTGGGAAATATTTTTATATCTTTGGGTAAAATTTTCGTAAAAAATGCGGATTTTCTAAACTTAAATTTTTATAATCTAAATAAAGTCGAAATTTTAAATTAATACTCCGATTTTTTTTTATGTATAATAGGAATTTTGACAAATATTTCGTAGAAATTTATAAAAAATTAAGAAGCAAGGAACATTTCAAAAATTGGCAAATATTTATAAAAAATGAGGTATTTAAGAAAATTAATAGAGTTTAAAAGTTTATTGTGATTAATTTACTTATAATTCAGTTTATATGTGTGCAAAATTTTAAAACTTTTATTTTATAATTAAAAAAAAAAACAAATTGTTATGCCTACCATCTTCTTAAGTGTAATCGATGGTTGATGTCTATAACGTACAATCAGATATTCCTTCTTCGATATAATTACTTTAAAAAGCTAGCTTTTTAGTAAAAGGCAAATTAAATAAACTATTCATAAACTAAGTCCAAACAAACTTTTGTTTGAACAGGCGTGACTCTCATATTTTGACTTTCTAGTTTAATGCTAGGCTTTAAAAAGCTCGGAAATTGATTCAATATTATGGTCAGTGAATATTGAGAGCTAATGTTTAGTTCTTATCTTAGCGATGATTTTTTTAAAAATAAATTTTAATAAAGATTTTATAACCCAAGATAAAATAAACTTCGGTTTGAACATCTATAAACCTTATTTTTTAACTGTCCAGGGAGATGAAGTGATGCAATTGATACAGAAGTTGATACAATATGATGGGTCATTGAATTTTTTGAGCTAATAATTTGTTCCTTTCTAGGCATCATTTTAAAAAAAAGACTTTTTAGAATAAATAAATAAATAAATAAATTGTTTATAAGCTAAAGCAAGCTTCTGATTGGGCATTTCCGACAGTTTCGGACTTTCCAGTTAGATCCAACGAAATAAAAGGCACAGAAGTTTATCCGATATGATTGTCAGTGAATACTGGGAGCTAAGATTTTTTAGTGCAAAGTCCCTTTCCAGTGAAAAAGCTCTTAAGATGCATCTTCGTACATCTTAAGTGAGAGAAAAGATAAGTTCATGAAACGACCGCAAAGACAAAAAATCATAAAAATGAAAAGCCCTGATAAACGAACCATAAATAAAATATTACAAGCTTCTCGACAGACGTTTGCCCACTCCTAGCCAATCTGTCTTGTCAGTTATGGCTCTCAATTCAGGCTCAATAATTCGGCGGCTACAGAAGCAATAACACTAAAGGTCGATAGGGCAGCAAGATGGATCGGTGGAACAGCCGCGCTCTCATTGACAAGGCAATACAGAATCCGATTGAGCGCGGAAAACCTTTCAAAGTGGGGAGCCGGAAGAAAAATGACAAGCCGAATTTTGAGAGCTTTCATTCATTAGAAATACTTTATCAGCTGCGATTTTTTTAAGGTTCCGTGATTTTTGGAATAACAGGACCTACTTACAAATAAAAAGCCAATTTGTCCGGTAAACTGAACTGAAGTCCCTTCTTTCCTAAATGCCAATAATTATTATATCCCGGAAGAAATTTATATCTACTACCTGTATAAAAAATACGATGTGAACACCACGTGACTTCCTTGTACGCCTGTTGTATTATATCTTTTTGTTATTATGTATGATGCCCCATCAAAATCATTGTTTGTAATAACTCTTCAAGATTCAAAGTAGGTTTCGTTTCTAGAGGTAACCATAATGTCTGAGAAGAGTTTAAGTACTACCATCTGGTGGAGATCCGAAGCGCTAAGAATTCTTAAAACAAGACTTTCTTTTATACAGATATTTTGTTCTAATTGAAAATTTTTCTCAATAACAATACTTTCTCCACTCTGTACTAGGAAGCAATAAAACGTACAATTTTAAAGCTATTCTCTACAAATAATAAGTTTTTATTTTTGTTTTCTAAAAATGATTTTAAAAGCAGTGTTCCCATTGACTAAATAACACTGTTAAAGCAGCGTATGAATATGTCGTTATTTTTAAATTACATTGTAATACATTTACATTTTACTTTTACATTTTACATTTACATTTTACATTTTACTTTACATTTTTAAATTGCATTGTTGTAGATCGGTAGAAGTAATTGCAATTGAGATTTTTCTTTATATAAAGTAAAAATTAGAATAAAAACTTTTGGTGCTTATGTTGATGTTATAACAGTCCTGAATACAAAATTTCAATATTTAACAGTTAATCATTTTCAAGTTATTCCTTACAGAGTTCATATACGTCATATTGAAAATATTCGTTATATGATGTGCAGATTAAATCAAAAGAGGAGGTGTATAAATAGACGATATAACAGTTATACAACATTTCAATATTTTACTTCTAATCATTTTTGAGCTATGCCGTACAGCGTTAATATACGTTATATTGCAATTGGTTGTTATGTAGAGTTCAGACTGCAATCAAAAGGAAAAAGTGCACAACTTTACATTGTAAGTTCTAAATACAAAATATTGATTCCCTACGTTTATTCGTTTGCACGAGACACTCAAGTACAGAAGCCAAGATTAAACTAATCATAACCATTTAAGGGGTAGTCAAAATGAGAATTTAAAAGTTTCAGAATTAAAGTTTCCTTGTACGTGCATACGGCTGTAACGCTTGAAATGTTCAACAGTCATTTATGGTCAAAATAAATATTTTCTTTAAAATATTGAGCTCTTTAATTTACTGTGAATATAATACTTGCTTTACATTGTACAAAGAAATAAAAAAGTGAATTGAAGCCACTCAAGGTTAATCAGACCATGAGCTACTACCTACCGCTGATTCAAAAACAGATGTGAAAAACTATGCCAGCATTGGTATTCGAATCCGTGGATGACGGTACCGAAAAGCAACGCCCTACGAATTCAGACATCATGAGTCCAGTTTACTTAGGAAATTCTATTAACGATAATGTAAAAAAATAGTTACATGCTAACTTATTAAACACACATAAAAAAGTAGTTTTATCAGATGTAATATTCTAATGGTTTGAAATTATTTATTAAAACAATAATTTTAAACCATACATATTACATAAAGATTATGTTGATTCATATTATTTGCTTTCTTTATATTTTTTATCTCAATATTTTTTATGGACTTAACTGTACTAACTTTCTCTGAGCGATTCAAATAATAGTCAAGTAAAATCATAAAGTAAGATTTATAAACTGTAGAAAATGGCTGTAGTGTATGAACGTCCAAATTTCTTAAGAGAAGCCATTTAAATAATGATTGATAATGAAAAGAGAATTACAGGGAAAGAATAAAACCATTGGAAACATTTTTTTCAACTACTTTTTTATATTTTGTTATTTTTATCTCCTTATGCAAGTAGGTATGAAATATTAAGTTATAAAATATAATGCTATTCAATGTTTTTCTTAGGCTTTAACAATATCAATAGTTTTAAATAACTGGCATCATAACTATTAAAGTGAAAAACTAAATTATATTGTTAAAAAATTTTGCTCTTACGCTTAAATCTTAACTCTTTATTTTCTATTAGTATTTTACATTAAATGATCAACAAAATACATAACAAGAAAAATAAATATACGAATCTAATTTCAATCGGAAGAGATTTAGAAGTTAGATTTAAAGAATCTTACAATCAATATAAGTAGTATGAAACTGAGACTGACTACTTAAATTCGATCGATCTGAAAGAGTTACAAGAATGATTAACGAAATTCTATCTCACATTCTATTTCCGGAAAGCAGCGCTTTACCATTTTCTCCATTGTCCCATTGGGTAACATTTTTATGAATATCTGAGCCTCTATGAAAAACTTTCTGAAGATTTATCTCATATATTTTTAATGAATTTATGGTTTTTCTAAAAGCGTAAAAATGCGTAAAAGATGATCTGATGCTTACTTATATGTCGTTGATCTAGAACAAGTTTTCAATACACGTGGCCCACAGTAAGGATAGGAAAGTGCATAAATGTGGCTATAGATATATCAAGCAAAATGAAAAGCAGGCTCTACATATATTCTTTCCCTATCTTTCCAATATTAACTTACGATTAATTAACATTGTTTACGGTTCTCATTAAAGCCCATAGCAGCACAACTTTCTCACAGACACGTATTAGTGCTTCTTAAATTTCCCATAAAATCTGTTAGAGCCGAAAATTGGTGGATAGCTTCAAGAGGCCCAATTTACCACTAACATGTTTCTTTTCCTTCAGCAGTTAATATTCCTTTATTTCTCTAATATTAGTGCTAAACAGCGGACTAAACCTAATTTTACTCCAAGGGTGTTGTTGGATGGCTTGCCTGAGTCTTGAACTTCGTCAATGTATAGAGACGGATTATGTTTGTTAATGTATATATCCATATAAATATAAACTTATAAATTTCCTGCAAAAATCTCCCTAAAGTGTAGTATAAAAGTATTGATTGATACACACATATGTCATTCGATTTATGTATGTTCTTCTGCACTTACTTGGTTCAAGTAAAGATATTTTACTTTTTTTCCTTTCAGCGGCATCAATAAAGTATTAAAAAATGATAGTACTATTAGTTTCATACTTGGTTAAATTGATGTTAAAATCTACATAATTATGCAATAAATTACGAGTGTCATATTTTATGCCCATCCAAATGTTCTATAATACAAACATTAAAACTTTTTTAATATAAGTTCTTCCCAAAGTAGCTCACACCTTTTATTAAACAGGGAAATTGAATTGAATTTCATTAAATGGAATCTTTTTTATGCCACCAAATGATTTCTTTTCTTCTCAAATCTAAGTTAATGATCGGAGACCACTCAGTACCCTTTTTAACCAACAAGAAAATAAAGAAAACAGCAACACGATTCAAATCCATCTGAAAGAACTTGGGGGGAAATTAAGGAAAGAGACGGCGACAAACTCCTTTAATATCAAAACGCGAGAAAAAAAATTGTGTTTAAGATAGTCGTTACAATTAAGCCTTTGATCTTGTGGGCGGGATCTGCCCATCCTAACACTTGATGGATGTTTCGCACAGTAAGCTTTAATTAAACAATTACAAAGAATCGGATTTAGACTAAAGAATTCACCTCCCAACGATTATTTTCGACATTTTACAGTAAGGCTATTAGTAATTCGTGATTTTTTGCCAGAAATCAGGTGAAGAGAGGTGGCAGCATTTCAGGTTGCTTAGGAAAAAATTTAAAACTGAACAAAATATTTTTCTAAAATGAACATGATTATATTTAGGGTCATAACACATCACTGAAAAACTTACAGACTTAATTATTCTTCTACCATTATACTGAAATATAGAAGAAAAGTGACTTGTTGAAGACCATGCTAGCTTTTGGGGAACAGGACAATTGAAGTTTGTATATCCCTAGTATGTTTTTTCTATTAATATTGATTTGTTTGGTTTAGTTTGATTGGACCACTACAGTGAATATTTTGTATCACGAATGCTCATGAAGGAAGCACCAACAACTTAAAGCCAATTCCGAACGGCTACAAACGTCAATGCGAACAGGAGGATATGAACCTGTGGATACCAGGACGTACAGTTAGCAGCTTGGACTGTTCGATCATTATATATATTTTTCTCCTAGGACGCAAACAAATATAAATAATTTACAGTAGTAAATAATTTATACTAGTTCCCCTTTATCTTCTTCCTAACTAACATACACATTTCTTAAAGATGTATTACATTAATTTTAAGATAGTTTTAAATGTTTATTATCAGTATAATACTTAAAACTATATACTTATTTTTATTAGGCTGCAGTTTAATTTATGCTTGATTAAAGTTAATCTTAATTAAAAGGACGATGCAACGTAACGATACAGCTTAGGAGCAAGAAAAAGTCTACCAATCCAGAGAATTATACATTACTGGTAGAGTTTAACTTATTTATTCAGGATGTAATGGATTTTCTCATAAATTATAAGGCATTTCAGGTGAATAAAAGTTTAAAAATACATTGTGGGTTTCCATAAATCTGAGACTAATAAAGTCAATGTTCTATGAAAATTTTGCTTAATAAATCTACGTACTAAATAAATTAACCCCAAGATTTTCATTAAATAACTTGTGAATATTCTGTTTATTAGAATAAGAAAAAAAAATCAGTGTTGTGAAATAATATAAGTGCAGATTGAAAAATAAAAGAAGATACAAACTTTTAAACTTTTTTCGCCAGATTGACATGGGAGTTTTTTTTAAGGTTTTTCTAAAATGGCCGCTTGGCAGTCATGAAATTGAAATTGCATTTTATTTTAAAAAGACACATGTGAAAAAATTTAAGTTATTTTAGTCTAATTACTTCTCTGAAAAAATATCAGCATTGCTAAATTTTTCTCTCCTTTATTTTTTGCGACAACCCTATCAACTGTGATAGCGACAAAAGTATTTTCATTTCACAAAAAGTGTTCCAACAATTTAAATAAGCTCCCATGCAAATATTTTTTTAAAAACTTTTTCATTTAAGTAATTTTCGCCAATTTCTAGCGTCATAAAATATTTATCGAAAAGTCGATTATTCTTTTAATTTCATATTCCGAGACAGACGCAATTTAGTGATTTATAGGCAAATATCGAAATCCCCGATTTCTAACTTTTATCCGACATTAAAGGAATTCTCGCCGAGAAAGGCGTACGATAAAATAAAAAAAAAGAAAAAAAAAGAGCTGCTGACGTTTTCATTTTCCCGTGTGTCGGTGTTGCGATTCCAATGCTTTCCCTCTATAAATTCATTATTAGTTTTTCCTTCGACGGCGCCGGTGAACCAGATAAAAAACACATGGATCAAAAGTTTTTTATTGAATTTTTTTTTATCCTTTCTCCTCCTTGGCAGAAAGAGGTTGAACCACGTTTAATTAAATGACTGCTGCATCCCTATGGAAAAGAGATAATCAACGGTGCCTGGACGGGAGGTGCCGTTATTAGTTCCACGCCCTTATATGCAGCAAGAAATTGACTTCTTGAAGGAAAAGGAAGGAATGGGAGGATCTATATAATCATGGATACCACCTTCCAAAATGAAAGAATAGGGGGAGAGTATAAAAATATAAACGACGCACGACACAGCCCGTCTGCTGTGCGTGATTAATCCAAGCAATTTGACGCAACACTTGTACAGCACGATCCTCAATAAACAAGGTGGAGCGAATCACTGCCTCTCCGGCTGCTCTCGAGAAAAATTTATCATGCTCTTTATTGCTCCCCCCCTCATCCTCCCCGCTGTGAGAGGGGTCGCTCTCTTTTTCTGTAAATTGAAAGAAGCTAACTGCCAATTGTTTCTTTAATCCGAACGCTTCTTTCCGCAGCAAGTTTATGAACAGTCTATTCGCCATCTCTTTAGCGTTACGTGTTTACATCAGAAACATTTCAATCCTTTAAAAATAGCAGGCAGAGGGACAGATTTGACTCGAATTTTATATATGCAGGAGAGGGACTTGCAGTGAAAAAATAATCACAGGGAGTTTACTCGTGATGTCCTAGGGGGTTAGTGACCAGTAAAAAAGATTTTTAAGGGTGAAGTGATGTAAAGTATCTCATTTTACAAAATGAAATAAAAGAAGGGTATAAAAACAGAAAATGAAGAAAAAATGATTTAATAATGCTTCAAATATTATGCAAGTTAATCAGTGAATAAAATGATTGGGATGAAAACGCTCTATAATCTAAACGCTCCTATTTTAACTAAGAACATAATTTATTGTAACAGACATCAAATTTAACCCTTTGGTTCCCAGACGAGATTTTTCAGTAGATTAAAATGAGGACAAAAGATATTTCTTGAGAATAAATAAAATTCTTATTAGCATTATAATTACAATAAATTAAATCTACACATTCCAATACAGATAAACTCTGATATATTAAGGTGATTCAGGATTTAAACTTTGTAGATAAAAATAATAACATGAAAATAAATTCCCGAAAAAGGCTTTCCCCCCCAAAAAGATGTATTTGTTTCCCACATACGGAGTAATGTCGACCTCCTATATATGGTGCCCCTATAATAAAATGGTTAACAAGGCCGAGGTTTTATATGCATTAAGGTATCAGTCTACGTTCGGAGACTTTTTTCTTTAAACGTAGAAACTAGTTCCTGTTTTTACATTTTTAGATTTATTTTTTATATTATCATAGAGAATTGCACTTAAAAAATTTATTCCTGGAGAAGTTTTTATAAAATTTTTAATAAATGAAGAAAATTAAGTAAAAAAATCGGGTTTTTTCAAAAGGTCTAATTTTTTAATAAATTAAATTATTTCAATATTTTTGATGCAACACATTTCTTATACACTGGACTAGTGAATCACATAAAATCTTTGCTTAATTTACATTTGGTAAAAAATTTTAGTCCTTCAAAATCATACACATTGAATTTTTAACGAATTTTCATTATCTTTATATCTAACTATGAGTGTAACATCATTAAAAATTATCCAAATTTAAAGCTTTTAGTTCATTTACTAGTAAATACTATCAAAAGCATTCATAATAATTTTCAACAAAATATTTTAAGAACTTTTTGAGAAGTCACATTTCAAGTTTCAACATTTTATTAAAAAATATCGTTCTGAGAAAAACACATTTGAATTTAATGAAAGCAATTTTAACTATTAAGAAATTAAAATGCATGTTTAAAATTCCCCACACTTTTTAGCTTCAAAACTTTCAAATTGCCAAGTTGCTAATTATTAAAAATACCAGAAAAATGTTTAAACTAATCTTCATGAAAATTTAAAAAATTTTGTCCAAAAAAAAACGCTCTTTAAAAGGCTTTAAATTCACAACTTCCGGTTCCGAAGTCGCTACTTCCGTTTTGTTTGGACAACTGTCACTGATGTTTAAATAGCTGTAACTTTTCTTTAAAATGCCGCAGAGACAAAACAAAAACAGATTTAGAAGCCTAAAAGTTGAAATTTTACAACAGAGAAATAAAAAAAATATATGATTTTTGGCAAAAAATGACGTTTTCAACGTAGACGGATACCTTAACAGCTGAAAAATGTTAAGTGATTCCACAGAAAAAAAAAAGAATTATCAAAGACAATATCAAATTATTTTTTTGTTTTTCTTCTTACAAATATTAACTGCCGATTCTTAAAATTATTTGGAAGTGTTTGTAATTTATTGTGACTATAAATATTAAATTTGTAATTTATTGTGACCAAACAGTCATTCTTGCTGGAGAATTTAATGTAAACGTTTCGTTGCCTAAGCTATACCACTACTTAAATTTATTAAAATAAATTCTCCTTTAACATGATTAACGGAAAAAAGTATCCTACAACAAATGAAGGTTCAACAATCGAGGCTGTTGTTTTTGCTAGGAATGCTGTCACTTGATAAATTTATAATCTTACTGTCAACGTTGTTGATTTGAATATACCATTGACGACATATGATGAATGATATTATAAAATGTCTATGAATACCATAACTAGCGATAAAATACTGATCATTTTTCTATTTATATATGCGTTTTATTTTCTATCTTTTTAAATTATCCCCTTTCTTACTCTTTTTCTGTCGAAATTTACACTAGATTTTTGAAATATTGCGTGAAGAATTATTTTAAGTGACTTCTCACTAGTAGCCACTACGCAACTACTTTTTTCCTTGGTTTGGTTTGGTTTGGAGCGCTACGGTCTACTGTTTTGCACACGAGGGCTAATGAGACCGGGACCTACAGCTTAAAGCCGATTCCGAACGGCTACGAACATCCATGCCATAGTGGGATTCGAACCCACGAACTCTGGTACCGACGATCAGCGCCCTAACCAATCCTCCAGAGTTCTGCACTTTTTTCCTTGAATTAACACATTAAAAATTGCTGCTCCTTTAATGAATGTTGGATACATGAATTTTTTTTTTAAATCTTCATTCCAAAATTTGATTGAAAGAGTTAAACTGTTTTACAAGAAAAAAAATTTGTACATTAGAAGTAAAGGGCACAACGCCTATTTTTATTCAGAATTTTTTTGCATGCTCATATATGATTTATTCTTCTCTTTTATGGGATAAAAACATTACCTCCTTTTCCTAAAATCGAGAGATTTAGTAAATTAGAAAATGCAAAACTAACCAACATGGTTATGAGGTAAAGACTTCCATTTTGACATAAAACTTCCTCTTTTTACTATTTTCAAATACTTACAGTCACTATGTCTTCCCCATTACCTCAAAGACGTTATAGTAAATATTTTCACTAAAAAGGCCTAACACAAACAACTGTGTAAAAAATATTTATTACACTCTCTTATAAAATTTGAAATTTGGTATATAGTGCCCTTTTCTTCTTTTTTAAAGAAATAATAAAAAAAATAATAATTAGTCTTATTGATAATTTGTGAATCCTTACAGTGCTACACGTAAAGAAAATATGACAGCTGTGAAAATCCAGATTATATTTAGTGGTTGCATAAAAATGTATCAATTTCTCCAGTACGCAGGTTACTAAATGCAAACTCTAAATTTAACAATTGATTCAAGAAGCAATCATTAAGAGCATCATTGAGTTTACTTTTCTACAGTTATAACATAAAATAAACATGCAAGAAATCTATTTCTACGGAAACACGCATGAAAAGTTTATCTTAAATACTTTACCCTGATAACTCATCTCACTTCTTCTCAGTCACTTAAAGCGTGCTCTTCTGGGAATGAAACATAAAACAAAAGGTTTTTTTAAAGTTATCTATTGGAAGCATCATCATCTATCTGTAATGTATCTTAAAACACCAGGGGGGGGAGTAGATAGAACGAAATATAACAGAGATTAGAATATGGAAATGGAAAATAATAAAAGATTAGAAACCACAAAAATTATGTTATTTGGGAAATAAAACACAGATATGGGCCTTTACAATTTGTTTTGTACTTTTTAGTTATGAAATAAGCATTAAATAGATTTTATAGACCTTGAAATTAAGGTCGGAATTATGAAAAGTTATTGATTGTTCTATCCTTGATAGGGAGATCCTTTGGTAGGGAGAGGGGAGGGAGAATTTAAAATTCTCTACAGGGTCTCTTAAAACTCTTCTGTCTACAAGAGGAAAAGAGAGAGTTGCATTACCCTTAAAACGATCGTTTTCAAAACAGGATTCTTTGTTTTCCGAAAAAAAAAAAAAAGAATGTAACAACCCACAGTTTAAGCGTTTATGAGCTTGTTTTACTATAAAACCGACTACAAAAAGTAAAGGAAAATGTTGGTAATTAAAATAAATACTTTTTCTTATATTGATTTTATATAATGTAATTGCCAAAATGAAATTTTTGAAGCTCAGTGAAGTTTACTTATTAACAAGAAACACATATACAAAGAATTTTCATTTGGTGACAACACAGGAAGTTGAATAAAGTAACTATTCCTACGGTGTATTTTATATAACGCAATATTCTCTTATTTTTAAAAGAATTGAAACACGATCTCATTTAGGGAGGAAATTCGCAAACTAAATGGAACATGTGGTTAAAAATGTAATGACTTTTTAAAAGTCACTACATTTTAAAATACTTGAACTATTTATTTCCATTGAACTTCTACGAATGAAATATTAATTCCGTTTTTCATAGTTATAGCTAGCAATCCAGCATTAAAAGAAAATTATTAAAATGAAAAGCACAAACTTTTCCAATTTCTCTTAAGTTAAGATACGATATGACTTATTTGAAGGTGAAATGGCTTAACTTAAAGAGGAAGACACTGCAGTGGGGAATATGTTATAAAGCAATTCAGATTAGTTGCAACCTTGTTATGCAACAAGTAACATAATTTTAAAAACTGCTAATATACCATTTACATTTGCTTTATTTTTGACAAAGATATAAAATTTCAATGTAGATAAATTACTTTTTTTGTTTTTCGTAAGATTCATAATCAGTTTTTAATATTTAGTCAAAGAATAATGTTCGCTTGCTTATAAATTACAAAATAAAAGGAATAATAGGTAAAATAACTTTGCTTTCAATGAACTGACAGTTACTATCTTGTAAAACATTCTTTTTATTTATTTATTTTTTTTAAATCTTATTATCCTTATATACATACTTTAAAGTTTTATAAAGGATTCATAATTAACATCCCCTTAAATAAAGCCACGTCTTAGTTGTCACAAATTGTTTGACAAGTTAATCAACTTTAAATTAACATTCTAATTTTAACAGTTTACTAAAACTTGAGGTATATTACATAGACTTTTAATAATCTACAAATGAAATACAGTTTCAATTTGAACATCAGCAATATACTGAGGTTTTTTTTTATTTTATTGCAATATTCCTCCGAATTTCAATCGAAGGAAATTGAATTAAGGACAGTAGACAAAGTGAGAAAGATTTGCCGTTAGAAAAAAAATTAAGGAAAATATTTGTTTTGACATTTAATATGATTTTTTTAAAAATTCTATAGATTATTATGTAAAGAAGTTTATCATTTTTGTATTAAGAAGCAACTTTATCCAGCTTGTATTACAAATATTGAAGGCTTATTGCATAATAAAAAGATTTATTACAGACTTGCATTTTCTCTTCAGTAGAGTCTAGAGATGTAAAATTTAGAAATGTTTAACAAAACAGGCGAGAGTGTTTACACTTAATGAATTTGAAGTTCATAGATACAAACATATACACATTCGCATACACTTCCTCATAACTATATATATATATACGCGGGAGGGATATTACTGCTATTTTGTAAACATTTTATAAATTCATGAATATATTATTAAACATTTCGAGCAGAAATTTCACGGCATTATTCACAATTTGTTAGTAAATCGAAAAGATCATCAAAAATTGCGAAGCTTTTAGACCCTTATTCTTTTTGTATCATTGATCGTATCGACTCCAGTGTTTAATAAGATCTAAGGCAGCAATTGTCGGTGCTGCCTTGTTGATGAAATAATCGTTGAAGCTTGGACATCTGTTCCCCTCGGATGCGAATGCGCGGGACGGAATTAAACAGCCATTTGAAAACAATTTGCATCGGCTGTTCTATT
This sequence comes from Pardosa pseudoannulata, assembly GCA_032207245.1. Classification (NCBI taxonomy): domain Eukaryota; kingdom Metazoa; phylum Arthropoda; class Arachnida; order Araneae; family Lycosidae; genus Pardosa; species Pardosa pseudoannulata. The sequence continues at coordinate 106,988,772 of CM063502.1, forward strand.
GACACGGACATTAGAGCACTCCGGCAATCGGTTGGTAAGCCGAGGCTTCAGCAAGTTTGGGACCCTGCGGTGGGTCATTAGTGCGTGAGGGGAACGCTTGTGATTCATCTTTTCACATTTGCCCTCTATCCCTGTCGTCTTTTTTTCTGACTGTTTGTTAGAATCGAGGAAAGCGACCTTGTGGATCTTGACTCGTAACAAGGCAATGTAATTATTTCACGTTGTGGTTATTCCTACAGCTTACAAATTCCTCACATGAAGTGGAATACAGGGATTCAAATACACACACTGTTAGATGTGCAATTCAACGTGTATTGTTTTTCTAGTTTCTCTCTAGTCTTCCTCCTTTTTCCATCTTTTTAACAATATTTTTTTAGATTTTCATGCACAAAACTTATAAGTTTCTTAATTTACCACTCTCTTTTAGTTTAAAGTTTATTTTCTACCATAATTCCATTTTAGAAATAAATGGAAATAAATGTGGGAAAATAGTTACTTGATTTTCCAACGTTCTCCCATTTTTTAAACTTTTTAAAATGTGAATTAAATCAACTAATAGAAACATTCCTTGTTACTTAGAATAAACGATTGATATAATCAGCTCCTTTACTGGATTTTCTACTTTTAATACCTGTTCAGAGTGTAAACAATTTTCTTCGAATGAGATTTATTAAAAATTTCTTTTTAAATACCTTTTCTCTTCCCAATATTTTTAATAAAGTATCATAATAGGGCTATTTGAGTTGAATATTATCTGAAAGCTTGTTAATAGTATATTTTCTCGACTTATACAACTTACAATTTTACTATTTAGGATGTTACTACAAAGTATTTACTTTACTCTTTGATGGTAAAATTACTTAAATTTTAAATAAATCAGAGAACATTTACATTCTACTAAAATATTCAAACATCATTTATAAAAAGAAGGGCTTGTGTTTGTTCCTTCCACTAAATAATGCAATATAAAATTTTAAATATATAAAAAAAATTCATTATTTTAAACAAATAGAATGAATTAATTCTATTAATTCAAGATAAATTTTCTTAAAAAAATTATTAAAGTTTTTGATAGAATTTTAGTCACTTTCAAATAAGACACGATGCTGCCAACTCCCTAAATATTCCCTGGAATATCACAACTGAAAAAAATCTCAAAAACTGTAAGTTTCTATTATAGTTTTTATGATGTTGTTTAACTTAGAGAGACAACTTGTTGACATTTAATCACAAATATTAGGTAATAATTGAAGTAATTTAAAGTTACACGTGCAGTAGAAATACATTTTTAAAAATATTGAATCATTTAATATTTTTATTATTGAATATTTTTTGTTTAATTGGGAATTGCATAATTCTCTTTTTTTACACCAAATTTTTCTAGTTAATAGATAGATGTCTCACAGTAATTACAGACAAAGATAGGAATTTGCATGTTATCACATTAGTAAATCTCAGCTAATAAAAACGGTTTAATACATTGCAGGTTAATCAATATAGAAAAATGCATTAAAATGTAATTCTTTTAGAGTGCTTGGGGTTACTAAAGAAATAATTCGGGATAACTTCATGTGATGTATTAAAACTTCCTGGCTAAATCTTTTTAAAGTATAATGCAAAATGCTAAGGAACTAAAGGAATGGAATAAATGATAGAACTACTAAAACCAGTATAAGAAAAACTTTAGACTTAATTAGACAGAGATACAATGCACATACATGCATACACACACACACACACATATATATATATATATATATATTTCTATTTAGAAAAACTACTAAAATATGCAAACATTAAATATAAGAAGGAATTTTATTTACTCTTCCCATGAAATAATCAAATAATAAATTTGATGTACCTCTCATTTATTCTCATAAACTGTCAGAATATGTTCATTATAGTAATTCAGAGGAAAAATTTCCTTGAAAAATTATTTAATTAAAATTTTTGATAGATATTTAAACAACTTTAAGTAGGACAGAATTTCGATTATTCCCAAGACATTTCCTGGGACAGCACAATTAAAAAAGTCATAAAAATGGTTCCCTACAGTTTTAATGATAGTATTAGAATGAAAAAGTCAACCTGTTGATGTTTTATAAGAGAATTTATGAAAGAATGAAAGAACTTTTTAAAGTGTGGCACAAATAATTTTTTTACTATATTGAAGCATACATTTTTTTTGTTCGATTCCAAACTCCATACATTCTACCTTTGATGGGAAAACTATTTGGCTAATAGATTTCCTAGATTAATTACAGACACAGCAAAGCAATGAATTTCCATGTTGTTATCACATTAGTATATCGGAACTAATGCAAACAGTTGTTCCTGCAGTTTCAACACTGCAGTTTCAACAGTACTGGAACATACATTAGAATACAATGCTTAACTGTTTAGGATTTCAATTCGAGTATTACAAGGCAAGTAATTCAGAATTAAATCGTGTGATGCATTAAAATGTCCCACCTCAATCCCAGCTGTAACACAAGTAATTTTTAGGCTCAACAGACATTTAGAATTACGAATGGAGCAAGGCATTCAAAGGCAAGTAATTCAGAATATATTTATAAGGCAAGTAATTCAGAATAAATTCGTATAATGCATTAAAATTTCCCACCTGAATCCGCAGCTGTAACACAAATAATTTTTGGGCTCAACAGACATTTAGGATTACGAATGGAGTCTTATAAGGCAAGTAATTCAGAATAAATTCGTGTGATACATTAAAATTCCCCAGCTGAATCCTGGTAAACTAAAACGTAAAATGCTAAGTTGAAATCTCTTACGAAAGGTATACTAAATGAATGAAATAGATGATAAGACAACTGAAACTGGCATATAAAAAATATTTTAGGTGCCACAGACAGAGATACATTATATATAGATTTGGAGAGGGGGAGAATAAATCCTTGTAGGGAGGATAAAAAAAAACTCCAAAGGAGTTTTGAAACGATTTGATACTTATAGCTACCATTTTAAAGTGACAAAGGACTTTTAAAATACATAAATGTATAAAAAGAAACCTAAAAAATGAAACAAATTTCCACGTAAAAAAATCGAATTGAGAATTTTCGAAGTGTACCTCAATTCACTCTCAAAACGACATGTAATGAAAATCAGTTGATTGAATGCTAAATATTCTGCTTGAGCATACTGAACATATATCTGCTTGACAATTGCTTCAGCAAAATTATATTTAGAGAATGAGACAAAAGTTAAGACAAACAGTGGTAAGAGAAAAAGATATATTGTTTATCCCAACAAAAATATCGATTTGAATTTCTGAAGTAGTTTTGACAATTTTATTAGGAAATAATTTATAAAATATTCCGTTTTTTTAGGGGAAAAGACAACTGCTTTATTAAAATTACTTTTAGGTATTTAAACAAAGTTAAGACTCTTCCCTGTTTAACAGAAAAATATTAAATATTACTTATAGAAACAAAAATCTCGATTTGAACTTATGAAGCAGTTTTAGCATTTTTCCAAGGATAACAGATTTAACAAAGTGTTCATAGGGGGTTAAAACAGCCTTTTGTTGCCATATTTGTACTCAGTTTCATAAGAAAGTATTACATTTGATTTACGAAATCAAACAGTTTTTTTGTTTCAAATGGGAGAAAAATATTAATTTTTTTTTTACTCTCATGGTTATTTTACTTTAATATTGTAGTAAAAAATGTTAGTCCAGAGCTGTGGTGTTCAAACTTTTAAGACTTACGACACCATTTCAACTACATTATCTACTGATGGAACACTATACCTTTCTCCATATATAAGTAAGTTATATGTTAGTTACATGATCTAGGTACTAGCAGTCAAGGTTACCAGATTGGTCTCAGCCCAGAAAAACCCAGGTAGGTTTTTCTGGCCAAGCCCACCAACAAAACCTTGGTTTTCTAAGGTTTCTGATACATTTCAGAATTTCTCAAATTACAATAATTTATATATAAAGTGCAGAATTTTACCACTGTTCCTAAAATGTTTCATTTTTGTGTTATTGTTTATAATTTGGTTTTGTAAGTTTTTCTATCTATTTGAATACTTGGTTCCGACATTTTTCCTCCTAATAAATATTTTATATTAAAAAAGCCTAACTTGAGGTATGGATATAAATTAAATCATAATTTTAAAAAATATATAGTTTATGAAGTCAAAGAAATTTACAATAAATGTATGGTATAAACTATTAGGCTTAAACCATACATTTATTTATATTTACCATACATGCATTTATTATAGTTATATATGCCATAGTAATTCCGAATGATTTGGGCAGAGAACTCCTACAAACTTTAGTTCAGCACTGCTGTTTCTAATGGGGCCTACCACTTAAAACTGGTACAATTGGTTGATATGTACTTATCACTGAAACCTCTCGCTAATACTAATTTATATCATTTTGACGTAACTTTCAGCCTATCTGTGACCTCATTTCAATACCCCAGAGTCAATTTTTTACCTGATTTCTGATAGAACATTAATCTAACCGATTCATGCAAGAAACATCAAAGTAAATTTGGTCTGTGGCAGTATGAAGTAACATTTGTTTTATATGTTTTATTTATGTATAAACACTTATTGAAAAAAAAAATTAACCCATGGACTCATGTTCAAATCACGGCTTGAAAATTAGGATTACCAATTTTTCACCCTGTCAAGCTAAAAGTTTCTTTTCTTTTTTTTTTCTTTTCTGTTTTTTAATAAAACAGAAAGGATAATTACCATTTTTTTTTAGAAAAGTAAATTTATTTACAGAAACTATGTTTTCTTTTTAAATATCAAAATACTCCCTATTCTTCTATTTGCCAAAAAATATTAGATAAACCTGCTTGTTATGTTTATGGGCATTATTTTAACAAGCTCTTCAGTAGCACAGAGGCTAAACCCTTTAGTTTAAGATCTTTCAAGTTTTAAGATCTTTTAGTCTAGAATAAGTGGCACAGATTAAAAAATCTCTTTGAAACTACATCGGAAAGCTTCTGGTACATAGAGGTTGTTTTTTCATTAGACGATGATTGAACAAAAAATATTTAATGCTTATTTTATATAAGAGAAACTAAAATTCATTCTTACATTTACTACTCCTTGACTGCAAATGATGTCAGTATATGAAGGGATAAGATAAAAAAAAAGAATATTTTTCATTTATACAAAAAATGATTAGCACTTACTAGAGTTCCGTGGGCATCATTCCACAAAATTTGTATTTAGTAACAAAAATGCAGTACCGCTTATCTTTTAGACTTTCTAATTTAATACAATTTGTATTATCCAGCAATAAATTAAAAGGCATTTTTTTGTATTCGTTAGGTTAATCAGATGTTCATTAACGTATACCATATAAAATTATTTCTGACGTGTTTTGCAGACATCACAACATTAATATTTTAATCTTCTGAAATAAAAAAAGAAAATTTATTTGAAGAAGTTGACTTTCTGTGTCATAATGGCAAGAGGTTTCTTTAATGAAAAATCAAGAGAATTAATTGTAATATCTTTTTTAATAAGTTCTTCGATTTTAAGTACACTTACACTCATTTATAAAAGTTACTACGAAAGGGACCATAATGTGTATACCCCCCATATATATATATATATATATATATATATATATATATATATATACACACACATGTATATACATGTATATATATATATATATATATATATATATATATATATATATATATATATATATATATATATATATATATATATACATATATATATATATATATGTGTGTGTATATACATATATATACACATATATATGTATATGTATATATATATATGTGTGTATATATTTGTAAACACACACACATATATATATATGTGAGGGTAGGGGTATATGTATGTATGTAAAGGTATTAAAATATACGCACATTTATATATGAAAAGTCAATGCGATTAAGTCTTAAACAAGACAAAAATAAAATGTTTTTGTTTATTGAAAATTTTAATAATAAATATTAATGATTATCTCCAAGCAAGATGAAACCTCTTTAATAACTACTTAAAAAATATCATTTATTCCATTAAATTTACAAAAATCTGAAATATCTAAAAAGAAAGACATAAAACTGACGTAAATGTATTAGCTTCTGAACGACTCATATATAGATTACTATTATTCTGTTGCCGTAGAAGAAAAATTTAAAGGTAAGAAATATAGTTCAAATGAACCCTTTCAAAACGATCGTGTCGTTCATCTTTTTTGGAAGGGACAAAAAGCTGAGGAATGTATTGAGCTGAAATTTCAATCATTATGAGGTGCAATGAAGCGGAGACCTACTTCTGTCCCTCCGCATCCATTCTGGCTTCGCATATATGATGGACCAGCAATCAGGAGGAACCCACGAGACTCTTTCATATGAAAATTTCATTAGGGATCTCCACGGTGATGATACAGGATTTAATAGCCCATACAATGCATCGTCGGAGAAGGCAGCTCCTTTTTGGCGATCTGTTTGCTAATACCCTTCACGCAAATCGGCCAACGAAAGTGCCTAATAACGTATTGCTGGTCAGAATTATTGCTTTGGATCCTGAAAACAGATACCATTCAATACTTTATTCTTTGGATTTGAGAAATTGAGACCATATTAATGCCTTCGAAGAATTCTGGAAATTTAAGTTTTCTCTGAAACAAGTGATTACGATAAAATTATTTAAGAGTAGTAAATTAGGATCGAGTCATGCATAATTTGAAACACTAAATATTTTGCCATTGAAAGAAGTCTATACTGAATAAAATTTATGCATAGATGTTTTGTATGAGTCTAAAGCTGTTTCTAACTATTACAAACTAAGTTGCAGATGCTGGAATTTCTATGTTCGTTTCGCAGTTATATATCGACGGTCTAGTTTTAAAGGGCAATAACACAAAAGTTAAAGTTTTGATATATTACTATTTTAAAGTTTAGTATTTGTTAGACAAATTCAGTTTACATCAAATGAATTTGAAATTCATAAATAGGTACAATCTATTAAATAAATTTCAAATTCTTATTACTGAAATTTTCAGAGCAATATTGAATTTTAAAATGGCAATATCTTAAATCATTGAGTTTGGAGTTGACCCTTAGAACCATCGATATTCTACAATTAAAAAAAAAATCAATTTTTACTATTTATATTTGACACAGGAAGATTATTGCTATTTCTATTTGACTATTTCTGATAACACAGGATTTAATAACCCTACAATACACCAGAGAAAGCAGATTCTTTTTGGTGATAAGTTTGCTATTACCTTCGCCTAAATTGGCCAATGAAAGCGCCTAATAACGTCTTTCTGGCCACAAGTATTGCTTTGATATACATCATTTAATACTTTTTCTTTCAAATTAAAAATAAAACCATATTAATATTTTTAAGGTATTCCGGAAGTATGAAAGTAATTCTAAGGAATAAATGATTTAAATAATATTATATAACAAAGTATTGGGTTTTAATTCAGTCACGGATACGTGGAAACACTGAACAATTTATCATTGGAAGAAATATGCGGAACACTGAAATTGCTGTATTTATGTCACATTTACATATGTTGCAGTAAAGACATTTTTTCCTGTTTTATAATTTCGATTTTAATAAAATAGTTATTATGAATATGTCCAAAAGAATCCTCATCCAATTATATTCCTTTATTATATTTTAATTATTATAACTAAAATATAAAATGTTAATAATAAAATAATAAAATATAAATGTTTAATTATTTTAAAATATCTGTTTTTATAAAAAGATTATTATGAATATGTCCAAAAGGATCCTCAAACAATTATAATCTTTAAATTATTTTTATTTTTAATTAATTTCTTTGTTTTAAACAAGATTTTCCTAACAAATTCTATAACTGAAAATAAAATACATCATCTAAGTTATGTATTACACGATTCATGGAGTTTTAAATGCTCATGAAAAAAAATTATCGTATAAAGAAGAATTTTCGTGATCATTCATCGGTGACTATGAGTAAATGTGAATAGTAAGAAGAAAACTGACTAACACTCTCGCTTTCCTGAACCTTATGTGAGACTCCAAATTTAAGTAATAAAGGTTTTTAAACAATTTTTCAACAAACTTTCATATTCAGTGACACCTCTTATTCATATAGGCCTTGAATGTGGCTTGAAATTTTATTAATATTTTGATAAAAGATGGGAATAAGATTGAAGGAGTCTCAAATTTGTGTAAGATGTAGATACGAAAATAAATCATTTTGTTCAAGTTTGATTTTTATCTCTTTACTACTAATGTTTATAAATACCATTTAGAACAATATGAAATGTTAGTGTACACATCATGTAAATGTAATGTTTTTTGTTTAAATATTTTAAATATATCTGCATTTGCAGTCCCTACTCCAATACCACAAAGCCTTTCATTTTTATTCAAGCCTTTTACAAGGCTCATTGAATAGCATCATACCGAACAGTTTTTTTTCTGCATAATATAGAACACCATGTTCAGTATAGCAATTCCCAAAATAATTCTTTCTTTTATTCTTGTGTAGTAAATGACAGAGAGGATTAGTTTTCCCTCAGACGCAATAATAATTTCAACCCAGTGTGCAATGAAGAATCTTTAGTTTGTGCCAATAAATATTTCTTGCCAATATTTATTGGCACAATTTCTTATGCAATAAAATGTGCTCTGACAGCCCATACTTATTATGCTTATATAAAGGATAACAAAAATGCATTTTTTTAGTGTTATTTGATAATACTGAGCATTTTTAAGCGCTATCAGAACATAACATATAAATATTTTTTACTCGTTATGAAATCTAATTATTTCAAGTAAACAGTTAAAGCTAATAAAGTGACTTACTAAATTAAATCATAAGTTGTAAACGTTTAGTTCTCTGTGGTAATTAATCTTTTCAATAAGATGGTAATTAGATCAGGACCTGCTGCATAGAATCAATTCTAAACATTCTTTCCAGCAAAAGGTTTTAATAAACCCACAGTCGCCGATTTCTATACGAAGCGTCCTACATTATCTACAAGCATGCAAAGTTTAAACATTTTTAGAGCAAATACTTTTCGACTTATTAGTAAAAGGTAGAAGTTACATAATTATAACGAAGGGATTATTTAACTTTTAATCCTTTTAATTCCAATTTCTTGCAAAAAATATTGATGTAAATAATAAACTGATTTAAGTTTTAAAAACAAATTGATATTACTGGATTAAATTGATATTAGTAGAAGAGCTATGACTATAATCGGGTTTTGAACTGAATTTAAATTAGGATTTTAATGCGAATTCGAAGACAGTGAATTGAAGATTTTAATGTTCATTATATTTGTAGGAAAATTATAGCTTACTTAAAAAATATTAAAATTTGGACCAAATGTTTCTTTTTTTTTTGTCCAATTTCCTTTGTTTCCAATGTTTTGCGGCTGTAAAAATATTTTTTTTTCTAAGGAAAATAATGGAGAATTTTTGAAAAGTCTAAATTCACCATGAATTAACTATACATTTATTACAAATTAATATATATTCAATCTAAAAATTATGTAAATTATATTTAAATACCATTATTTCTTAATTTATATAAATACATTTTGAGTAATTTTGTACTCACGGATGAGTATAAAGAGTTTAGGAATAAATGTGTCTAATTTACAAACTCTTTGTAAAATGTTTATTGTATGTGTTTCTACAGAAAGAGTTGTTCTTGAGGGTGTCTAATACCTTTTAAATTAGTAATGGCATATTTTTTAAAACTTAGCTAGAAGCAGAAGAGTAAAAATTTTGAAGGGCCAAGATTATTTAATATAAAATGCAATACAGACTAAAATAAATAATTTGTTGCAAAAATTTTTATACTAATGCGATTAAAGAACTTGAGACTGCATTTTTAACAATTCCTTCATTTTTCAGTACGTTTCCACTATCCGTATATTCTAGAATAGACTAATGTCATGTCAACATTATATGCACTTGTTATATGTACAAGTATGAGCACTTCTGTCAGATTTAGATATAGCATTTGAATCGCACTATGCAAAAATATAAATTTGCATCCTTATAGAGTTACAGTGTAAGCATTCTGAAAAAAAGCATAAGGTCTTTTATTTCATGCATTCTATACATTAGTGAGTGTCCAAATAATTCAGTACTTGACACAAATACTTTTAACTTTTCATTTAAAATGTTTAATTTTAAAAAACAGTCAACAGAAATATGACTCAGATGAATTTTTTAAGAGCTTTTAGTTCAGAAAATTCTCTAATTAATTCTGAAACGCATTTAAACTGTTAATGTGTTCACGATCTATTCCTAATATAGTGAGATTTGAAAATCTTACTTGAGATGCTGTTGCCCTTAAACAGTTCTTGATTATTTTGGAAGTTTTTAGTTTGGAAAAGCTTCCTAAAGTATTAGTAAAACTTTTAGAGTGAAATATTTAAGTCAGGAGAAAAATTCATTTTTATTATTAGTTTCAAAACTGCCAAAAGTGGTAAATCTATTCACAATAGAGTTACAAATTTTCTTGCTTTTTATATCTGACTATTTTTATTTTTTAACGTTAAAGGAGTTTTCTAATTGATTAAGAAATTTCGTTCCGATTTATTTCTCATTTTGGTTTGGTAATTTTGAGTACCTCGATCTTTCTACACTGTTCCTGGGCAAAGACTAAAGAAGTTTCGCCTAGCTTTGCCTCTGTTGTACTTAATATAAAATTGTAATCAGTAAAAACAAACCCTTCATTCAAATACTTATTATTTTTTAAATCTGAATATAAAAGAAAAGAAGTTTAATTAATTTTATGCATACATATTAAAGCAAGTCCATTCGTTTGCATATGAAGTCTTTTTAAACAATTTTTAGTAAAATCTCTCTCAACTATCTTTTACATATGCGAAAACAAATAAAATGTGTTTTATTTGTAAGGAAACTTTTGAATACGATTTTTAAATAATCTGTATTTAAGCACCGATACTATAAATTTCTCAACTATTGTTTCAAAATCTGTGTTTTAACTGGGCTGCAGTTTGCCATTGCTGTTTAACTGCTGCTAAATCGATAGAAACAACCGTAATTTATTTGTTATAAAAATTTATTTGTTTAAAAAAAATTAAATTTTTACCGAATGTTACATATTTTCATTTTGATAATGTGCAACTAAAAATTATTTAGATTAACAAAAAAAAATTAAGTATTAAAATTTCAATGATTGTTGCTTTGCACTTATTTGGTTAGGGAAAATGTTGCATATTTAACCTCATTAATATATATATATATATATATATATATATATATATATATATATATATATATATATATATATATATATATATATATATATATATATATATATATATATAATATTTATTGCTTATATTAATGTGGTTTTATGTGCCATTAAAAAGATGGAATAATAAAAAGAATATTTTTCGTTCTTGATATAACAAATGCTTTTAAAAAAATTGTTCAGAATTTTTTTTAATTTAACAGATAAAGTTAGCTATAATTAAAAATTTTCCTTTGAAATAGCACGATAGTTTATCAATTTAAAGATGCATTATATTGTTTTAGTTTTAACTACAGTAAATTCATATGGGTAAGTATGCAATAGTGGGAATAATTAGGCTGGCATAAAGAATAATTATTAAAACTTCACTATTATTTAAATGTTTGATGTCCTTTAATCAAAGACGAAATATAGCTTAACCCATTGTTTTTTAAGTCTTTTTGACTGAATATGTAGTTGTCAGTATCTTAAATTTAAATTATAACGAATTCCACAGAGTAAAACCAGTATGAAATTTAAACAACCTTGAATATTACAGAATGTCTTTAATAGTGATCAGCAGTCGTTTAAAAATCGTAAGCTGCCATTTACAAAAAAATTTAAAAAATCGTCTTGAGAGGTTTATTTGATACTACATGTATAAACAGTATGAAATGAAGTTCTATAATAGATAAAGCTATTCATCCTGATTTCAGCAATGTACCTAGCGTAAAAGTAAATTTATGCTCGAGGCTCGAAATATAAATGACGATCTAAATGACAAAATCATAAATAATAGCAGATACTCTAGAATTTGGTAGATTATTCATATGATTGACATCTACTTTCACCAAAAAAGAAAATCGTATCTGAAAAAAATAAAAAAACCTACAAACTTCATTTCAGATGTCAGGGACGCTAAGAATTAATGTGTTAATATTTAGCAAAAATCTACTTTTCTAAACAAATAATTTTTAATTAATTAAAGATTGAAAATAAGGTTGATATTGTTGACCTTTGAAGCAGTTAAAAGGTAACTGCTACAAAATTTACCGTATATTCAATCCTCTTTAATTTAAAAATTCATATATTTTGAAAAACTGCATTTTTACTTACTGTTAAGTTTAGTTTCTTTTTCGATTAGATGACATAAAAAATTTATAGATTTAATGAAAGTATTTTTAAAAATCAAATGCTCATTTCAATGTTTGCCCAGTTCAATTTGCACAGTCACCTAAATTACACACAACATTGCAGTTAGTCTTATATACGTAATTGGTTTTAACTGAAAGAAATATGTGTTTTTTAAATAGTGAACAATTGTGCTATTGCAACGGTAAAAATTTTAAGGCTAACTGAGTTTATAATTTAAATTTTTGATCTCACCAAAAAAATTTTAAACTTATTTTTCTGTGAAAAACATGTAAAATTCTTTTCATCGTTCATCATTTTAAATACATTACATTGCTTTAAATTCTGTTAACAAATGTATGTGTTCATAAGAATAAATATGTAATATCGTTTAAAATCTAGTAACTAGAAAAAAATTCATAAAATATTAGATTTAAAAATTTTTTATAAGTTCTAGAGAGTCTTTGATAACACATAATTAAAAAAGAAGATACTTTAATATGCAGTAAGAATTATTTAGTTTACCTTTTTTCTAAATAAATTGTTTTAATATCTATGAAAGTTTGAAGACAGGAGCGACTTGTAAAATGAAAAAGTTCATGAAAAACAATTTTCAGGAGGTATAAAGTGAAAATTTTTCAAAAAACGTGATATTTCAGCAGAAAATTTTCAATAGCAAAACAATTTCTTCTCTTTAAATACAATTGGCATGCCAGAAAATAAAAAATAAAAATTAAGTTTCTCTAAAACAATGCATGGTTTCATAAAAAACCTATCAAGAAATTTTAGGTATTTTTAAATGGGATAGACTAAAGGAGGAATTGCTTAAAATCCTTATGTTATTCATATCTTAACTGGAGGCTAAAAGTTAGTAATTCTACATTATGTACTCTAACATTACGAAAAAACAGTAACTTTAAAAGGGTTTTAGTAACAATTTTTGTTTTATAAATATTTGATATCTAATTAGTTTAATAAGGTTATGACTGTAAGTTATTACAATATAAAATGAAATAAAAAAAATAAGTCCTTAGTCTCAAGAATTTATTGATAGTTTAAGTGGTTTTAGTATTTGAAATCAAGACATTCTATTTATTTAACATTTTTGTATAATATTGATACTCACATAAGTACTTTAAACACTAATAAAATGATAGAAAAAATTGAAAAAATCTCTAACTGAATGAGCTTAAAATAGTTTTGCTTTGTTTTAGTTATGCATGCACCTATTTAGTTTATGAATATTTCGACTAATTTAAATAAAAATTACAAATCCTAACAAAACCTATTTATTAATTTGAATAGTGGTATTTAACAGCCAAAATGCACAGGCAAATAAAAATTTCAGTAGTCGTCAGAGATGTATTGTGACCAGTTGAGGCCCTGTTCACTGAAAAAAAGTATATCGAGCCCCTCAAAAAAGGGTACAATTAATGAAATACAGATACCTATGCATCACATTTTTAAATAAATAAAGAGTTGTGTACTGTATTTTTTTTATTTTGTTCCAATGAAATTGCAATATAAATATGCAGAATTTTACACAAAATAATGAAAATATTTAAAATTTTTTTTTCTTATTTTATGTTAAACTTATTATTTATTCACAATCCATAATTTTAATTAAATTGCTCTCTCTATACATATAAAAATTCCTTTGTTATTTAATCTTTCCTCTGACACTAAATTTCTAAATTAATTTTTTATTATTTTCTTACAAGAAAATAAACATATATAGAAACCCCTATCCAATCATCATATTTGGGCTTTTGTTGTTAAGGAAAATAAGCAAATATACTAACAGATTATAAACTCGTCTCCAATTATATTTTTATTAGAAAAAAGTGTTAATTTCGTGTTTTGTTTTTCCCTAAAAGCTGGAGTCCAGGGTGAATGTGCCGAACGGTGGCCGATTGGTTAGGGCGCTGATCGTCGGTACCGGAGTTCGTGGGTTCGAATCTCACTATGGCATGTATGTTCGTAGCCGTTCGGAATCGGCTTTAAGCAGTAGGTCCCGGTCTCATTATCCCTCGTGTGCAAAACAGTAGACCGTAGCGCTCCAAACCAAACCAGGGTGAGTGCTCGGTGTGTCCACCTTAAATATCCGCTTCTGGTATATCCGGCATTAAATATCCGGTAGACATTTTTGTAAAAAAAAATTCTACTTTATGTACATTAGGCAAAAGTGAACCCAATGTAAAAGTTAATAAAGTTATTTATTTCTTTATAATTTAAATGTACAAATGGATGTAGAAACAGCAGCTTTAAATATTAATTCCTTTATATCAATAAGCTTAATTGCCACACTAAGAAATTCTCAGAGAAAGCTTACGGTGATTAATCTTGCTTAATGATGTTTTTAATTAAAAGCATTTTTTGTTATTATTGTTTCTGTCGCTTTAAGGGAGCCTATAGATGGGAAAGCTTATTTCCATGTTTAAACTTTTTCTAGAAGCAGAAAAACTTCAGGATTTCATAAGAAAAGAAACGTGGATATTTTGCAGATTTGTTTGAATTAGGGATGAATATCTCTGAAACCCCCCAAAATCCCGGTCAGACCATTCTTACAGAGCGTTAAAGATCAGGTGTATGGGATGCATCTCAAATCTCTTTTTGAAACTCGATTTGCCGGGGTGGTCATATATTATTCAACGTTTTCCGGTAGCATCGCAAGAGCATCTTGAATTTCTTATTTCACACACTTCTTATTATTTTTCTTTCGCAGCGGAAAAGATGTTTTATAGGAAAGTTTAAAAAAAAAATCACCTCACCGGAATAAGTTTATAAAGCACCCATATCATCAGAGCCGAAAGAAGCAAATAAAAAAAAGAGAAAGGACTGAAGTACTAGCAGAACAATAACCGGCAAAAAGAGAGGAGGGGTAAGATATTCAGTGTAAAGCATTCGGTAAGTTTCTGATGAACACAGGTTATTCTCCTCCTCTCAGCAAGCGGCACATTTCGCAAGTTTAAAAACCGTCTTCTCCAATATGTGTTGTCGTTTTCTCTCCCCCCGCCTCCCCCAAAGTCTGCGACATAGAATTGGATTTTATAATGTGCCTGTCGCCAGATGGTGTCTTTCGCACTTTAAAGGAGGGGATTTTTGGAGAGGCTCCCTCATCTCTACCCCACAATCCCCCTGATGACGTTTCCCCAACTGACGTCATAGGTTAAATGTAGATCTAAACGACGACGCGGTCACTCCGTCGCCACTGGTCATGCCTTTTGTTTTCGACTCGGGGACTAAAGGAGGGCAAAGGTACCTTGCATCTTTCGCCATTCAGTTCAAGTAATAACTTTTTTTTCCCTTGCGCATACAATTCACGGGCTGCTGCCTAGAAAGCGATTGCCTGCTTTTGCTACGTTCAATGCAAGTCAAAATATATTTATCTAGCCGCATTGAATTTTTAGATAAGGTAAAAGAGCTTCTTAAAATGGAAGCACCACATTAGTTTTCATTTTGGACAAAATCACTCTCTTTTCTACCACACTTTTCGGATAACGAGAAATGTCTCTCCAAGGTTTTGACTCAAGTGCGCTATATGATTGAATCACAGATATTACACATAGCTGAAAAATAATAAAACTATCTTTTCCTGAGCCTTTTTTTTCTCTAAATTTCTTTTTTAGCCAGTGTGATATTAATTCGAAATTATTACACAAGAAATGGACTTACTCTTTTTTTATAGAGTAAGGATGGTATTGTCTTTCCTCTGATGACGTTCCCCAATTGATGCCATAGGTTAAATGTAGATCTAAACTACGATGCAGTCACGCCGTCGCCACTCGTCATGCTTTTCGTTTTAGAATCTGGGATTAAAAAAGGACAAAAGTGTCTTGCAACTTTCGATATTCATTCCAAGGAGTAATTTCCCCCCTTAAGCATAGAATGCAAGGGCTGTTGCCCAAAAAGAGATAGCCTGCTTTTGGTACGTCGAATTCAGATAAAACTTATTTTTCTAGCCACATTGAATTTTTAGATTAGGTAAAAGATCTTCTTAAAACGGAAGCATTACTTTAGTTTTCACTCGTTTTATTCTACCACACTTTTCGGATAACGAGAAATGTCTTTCCAAGGGATCGACTCTAGGGCACTGTGTGATTGAGTAACAAATATTACACTCAGGTAAAAAATAACAAATTTAAGTTTTCATTAATTTATTTTCAATAAATTTCTTTTTCTGCCAGTGTATTATTAATTGGCGTCTATACACACATATATACGTACAGGGTCCGACTTACAGGAATGGGGGCCCAAGGCAGACCCATTGATCCGGGGGCCCCCTTACTCTGCTATACACAGGTGGAGGATACGGGGTGATTGTTATATGTAGTGATGCTTAAACTATGGCCCACAGAGTCTTTAAAGTTGCCTCACCAATGTAGTCAGTAAAATAAGATAAGTTTAAAATAAAATAAAAAATTATAAAATAAGTAAAATTTAAAAAAATTTTAAAATTTAAAAAAATTTTGGAAGGTAAAGCGTATATTAGAATTTTGTAAGTCCTTACCCGATGAATTTTCCCTGCCTAAAAGTGAA
>CM063502.1:107008198-107030698 GCA_032207245.1 Pardosa pseudoannulata
TTTTATCCGAAGAACAATTTAAATTTTGTATTGTATCAGTTATTTCTACCTTTCAATGTAAAAATAAAAGAATGCAATGTTTTAAGAATATTACTTTAAAATTTGATTAAATGAAATTTACTAAATTTGAGAAAGTCAAGGATGTAAAGTAAACAAATTGCGTTATTTCTTTCGTCTTTATAACAATAATTAAGAATGAAGATTAATAACTACGAAAACATAATTTTTTGAATTCACACATTATTCTGTTTCAACAAATGTGTACTTGATTTAATATGAGTAGTTTGAATAATTTTAAGCTAAATTTTGTATTTTCTGTTAGATTATATTTAAAGCAATTGACGTTGATTGACATGGAATATTTTTTCTCTTCCACATCCTTCTTCCCTCATTAAAGCATTAAATTGGATAAGTGCTAAATATTTAAAAAGAGTTATAAATATATGAATGCATAGTTGTATGTTTACAATTTTACAAGATGCCAAAGAATATGCAAAATCATAATATTTTCCATTATCTTTGGAATAAAAGATGCATTAATAGGAGAAATTGTGATACTCATATTAATAAATCGAAAAAAGTTTATAATTACAGGTGATGTATAGAGAGCATATATGTAAAAATTATATGATGTAAATTATATAAAGCAACCATTGGCTTAGAAACCAGCGAATATTTAAGTAATCGTTAACTGCAGACAGAGTTATGGGAAATCCATATACGACTGGGAGGTGGAGGAGGTGACGCAAATGGGAGTATAAATATGCATGAACACTTCAAGAGAAACGAAACAGAATAAGGAGAATGAAAGATATGAAGCCTTTTTAGAAAGTGCTTATTGATGGATTCCGACAACTAGAAATGTCCATTCAGAAATAATCTCTGCAGGGCCGTAAGTAGGGCATGGCAAAGGTAGCATTTGCCACAGGCGCATCAATCCTCGGAGAGCCACAAAAGAATGAGGAAAATGGGGTCCGAAAGAGGGTGATTCGCCCCAAGCAGAAATAAGGAAAAGTTAAAAAAACTTTTATTATAAAATCCAAAGTGTTTAGAAATTGTTTTTTAAGAATTTTTTAACTTTTTAAAATACTTCTAGAGACTAAACCTGTTATAGATTCTTACAAAATGTTTACCAAACTCTCCTAATATGCCTTAATATAATTCCGGGTATTCGCTTTAAATTTTAAATTTAATGAAGTTATTAAAACTAAATTTATATTTAGAAATTTGCCAATTTTTTTTATCAAAATTCAAGGTCTAAATTAAAAAATAATCCCCTCAAATAAACTATTCAGTTTATCAGCAAAATAATATCCCCAAACTAATAAAAAATATTTTTAACTATTAATAACAAAAATAGAAAAAAAATTTAAATTAATATGCTAGGAACATTTTAAGAATTAACAAAATATTTTGTGAGTTCATTCTGAATATATATATATATATATATATATATATATATATATATATATATATATATATATATATATATATATATATATATATATATATATATATATATATTTACGTATTTTCTCATTATATTTTGTGGCAGGGGCGCAGACTAGTTTTTTGCCACTAGCGCAAAAACACCTAGTTACGACTCTGAATCTCTGAGTTCCAGAAAGGTGTTAATAAGTTGAAAAAAGAGCTCATATAGTTCTTGTCCAAGAGAAATAACCGTCATGGCATGAGAACAATTAATTATTTACATTTAGACTACGATAAGCATTGCCTCAGATGAATTATATCACAGCTAAGTTACTCCAACATGCTCCAACTGGCAGAAGTTCATTCCAGTCGATTTTGACAATGCCGGAAGAATTGTAAATGTATAATCGTCATTTGTCAATGATAAAAAGCCTATTTTTATGGGGAACGCAGGAATTCGCTTATAATATTGTCTGTAAAGGCTCAACTGGGCATCTGAGAAATGGATAAAAAAGTATAAGTAAATGTTATGAGGCGTAGAGTTGCATCAACCAATCATACTTCCACCATACTTTCTTTGCACATGAGTTCTATTGATTTAGAAAGGACCTCCTATTATTAGTGGAAGAAGTCATTCAATATTTAAATATCCTGATGCCTCAGTTCTTTTAATGTTGCATATTTACCATGAAGGTGACAACCGCATGAAAAATAATGCAACCATATTTTGCAGTTTCAGGGCGTCAAAGACATTTAAGGGTACAACTTATTTTTTTTTCATTATTATTATTACTTCCAAAATCTTCTTTACCTTTCACAAATCTCATATTTTAAGTACAAAATGTTTGGATCATGATGGAAAGGAAAAATCTCATCTGGTATTCAGTTTATCAGATCTTAGGTTGTATAAGACACACACCATGGTATTTTCTGCATATAAATGTCTTTAAGAATCCTGTGAATTCTTTATTATCTGCTAAATGCATATGCTGTTATACTTGTAAAAAGAAATCTATTAGATATTTTTTCTCGGCTATTACATTGTTAGCTACTGAGTCCATAATAAGTTTTTTGATTAAAGTCGAAATTCATTGTTGATGGAACAGTTAGAACAATAAAACTTGTCTTATACAGAAAATATTTAGTCCTCTTTTTCCAGTTTGATTCATTAACTATAAAAATATATTTAGTAAGGCGGAATTAATTTCTCAAATCTGTTTACACGTTAATAATTTTTAAACTTATATTTTCTTCGTCATAGAAGTACACAAAGTTATTATCGTTGGCTTGAACTGGAAATATCCATTCTTGAATTAGTAAAGAAAGGAAAAATCCTATCATTTCTAAAATTGACAGATTGAAAAGAGATGATAAAAATTTGTGAGTAGCAGTTTAGTGGTATGGTTAGCGATTTTTTTAAAATTTATTTATGTTTTTCCTTGGCGTCGTTTTAAAAAAATCTCCAAAAGACCAATAACATATGAGATGTTCAGGTTTAATACATTTTCTCATGCTTTAAAAGGATATTATTAAATAGCATATGCAATTTCTTCCTAAAAGTATCAAAAGTGCAGAGAAGATTAATATTAACACCATAAAAAACAGCTAAGATCTATTATAGATAAAAATATAAAAGATAAAAAAGCAATATATCTTTCAAAATTAAGTGCAGAAACTATCCTCTATCAACAATTAAATATTGCGGACCGTTTTTAAGAAAATTCTCCATTAAATATATATATATATATATATATATATATATATATATATATATATATATATATATATGCATTTGACCTAAATGTTGAAATTTGAAAATCCATGTGAACTCTGAAAAGTGAATAACATAAGCGATATGCACTGAAAATGCAAATGAAATGGACTCTTAAAAAATCAAATACAGGAATCCTGACGTACTTTTTGTTAGATCAGTCAACTTCTATCTGATATTACAGTCTCAATTACATAATTTGATTTGATAGACTTAATTTGATATTACAGATTAATGGTAGATTAAAACATTTCGAGTTTTAAGCGCACAAAATAAATAAATGAGTTTCGATGAATCACCAAATTTTTGTCAGAATTTGGCTTGCTATCTAAAGTGGGATTCAGCAAAAAGTCTACAGCACATAAAGTCATCAGTTAGTATTATACAAAAATTTCATAACAAATGGTTCAAACTCTTAGAGTACTAGTTTTCATTCGAGATATATTTTTTCATTCTATAAAAATTAGTACGAATTTGGATGAATGAATGATTTCACCTTTAGGGCTCCTGGGAGGGGGGGGGCAAGAGCAGGGCACTACGACCAGAAGTCGCTGAAACCTAAGAAAACACAACCCCAAGAGCTCCTAAAAAAGAGGCCAGTGGCCAAAGCAAATATCAGCAGACAGCTGACAGGATTATCCTGTAAATCCAAGGTTTAAGAAGGTGGCGACCAAGTTTCTGAAACCTAAGAGCCGAGAAAAACTAGCAGTCACACAAAATATGGCGAGTGGTCTTCTCCTCAAGACGGCAGCCACGACACAAGAAATCAGGACTGATCCCCGCGATGTTAAGATAACTTCTGAGGGCGCAGTACTGCGAAGTTACTCATATAGCCATCCAAACCATTTTTCTGGAAGAGGAAGGAAAGTGTGAATTAAATTAATTTCCAAAAACTTGGAGAAGATTTCGCATTTAACGCCATTTTATTTCATAACCTATTTAAACTTTTTGAGTCATCTCAAAAACAAGTGTAATTTGGGATTTCGAATGTATTGTGTTTCGTGTATGATTTATTTCCCCTAATCTTTTGAGTATAAACTAGCTATTCAGCTCATTCTCACCTAATAATATCTCCTTTATCACACATCGAATAGATGCGGAGCAAAAGGGCGAAGATTGCTCACGTACGAATCCGTGCTCTTTAATTAGTTTAACACGAGTCTTCCTCGTTAAACAGATGAGCAGAGAGGGGAGAGTATTTAATGAATTGTCAACTCCTCCGTGTCTGGACAATCGATGAGTTGTGGCAAACGAGAACCTTGGGAAAAGATGAGTTTGAAATTATCACGTAACCTCTCCAGGGACAACCGGCAGCTTATGAAATCTTCTCTTAGAATGCTATGAATAATTAGATGGCCTGCTTTGATTACGAAGAATAAAAAAAAGTTGTTCGTTAACATTTTGAAGCTGATGTCGGAAATCCCTAATCATTCTGATTAACATCAAATGCCTAATTCTTTTCACAGTACATCTTTCTCATTTATTTAGCTATGCCTTTTCCCTGAAACATAGTTTTAGCGTAATTGAATTTGAAATTGTGATCAGGATATTTACTGTTTCTCTTTTCTCAAACATTTTGACATATTATGTTATAGATTTTAGGCTTTATTCAATCTTTAAAAAAATCGGTCACGGGGGGAAAAATGATTTGTTCCTGTTTAGTTCCGGGTAGTCTTTTTTTTATACAGCAAAGATTATGCTCTTTATTTTTTAATATATTGCTTAAATATGAGATTAATTATTATGTAGGCCAATTTGAATAACACAAAACATATTAACATAATATTTTAATTTATTAAATTAATTAATTGATTTATTTTATTAAAAAATTATGATATGATAATTTACATGTAAATTAAGGAAATTTTATTAGGATCTGTCTGATTAATTTTTATTTACAATTTCTTTTTTAATTTTTTTTTCAATTTTTATATTTATTTACTGATATTAAATAATGCTTAATCATAATAAGATAAGTTTATGTATTAGAAAACGTATGTTTCCTTTATAAAAGCCATGAATGGTAAGTTGAATAGTGTGTTAAAAAACTTTAAAATTTTGTAAAACACTGCTTCATCTTTAATTTTTTCTACACATGGAAATTAATAATTAAATTCCACATGCCCTTTAGCAATAACATATTGCACTTTATATATGCATGTAAAAAACATGTGTAAAATAACTTGCTTTTTGGTATATAAGTAAATGAGAGTAAAATTCTTAGAAGTGGAAATGCACACTAGGAGTAAAATAAAAACTATACAATCGTTAATAAACGGGAAACAAACATCTGATTTATTTGCTCATTTACTATCATGAACTCTTAAACAGTCATTTTAAATTTTGTAGAAATGAAACTATATGAGTTCATTAAAAAAATAAGTAAAATACAACTTTGTAAAATTTTAAGAGATGATTCAAACATTTTCCTGAAGAAAAAAAAGAGACAAATACAATGATTTTCACATTTAGAGCAACGCAGCAATTTCTATCAACAACATTTTTTTTTACATGACTGCGAAGTTTGATAGAACTATTTCGTTATTACAAACAAAATCTTGGAAATATAACTAATGACTTATTAAAAGGAGGTAATTTCATTAAAAAATTCTGTGTGAAACTAAGATACTTCAAGCCAATCCTTTATACAATAAGTAATAGATTAACAGATGATAACTTATTACAGTACACCGGTATCTACCTACTTTTGCTATTGAAGTTAAGAATCCGGAATGAATGTCAACAGTTAAGAGGACAAAAACAGTAAAGGAGAAGAAAAAGTTTTCAGAATTGTCTTAAAATTAAATTGCTATGTAATTAAAGGACGGGGATTATATAACTAAGGAGCATAATTAACTAACATAAATTAAGGAGCACAGTGAAAAAACGATTAAACTTTTTAATTTACTTCATTACAGTAAAATATGACTTCTTAAGAATAAATTTTCTCTAAGTCTACAAAGTCTTAATTATGGAAGGAAGCAGAAAAAGGCAAAAGAATGTATACTGACTTAGATACATATTGTATATAAAAATATTTTACTGAATTTATTAGGATTCTTAAATGAGTTATTTGCAAATTATTGACTGCTCTCCGTCATTTTTTTTTTTTTTTTTGTGTGGGTGGGGGGGGGGGGGGGGGGGGGGGGAGTGTTTTTTTTTTTTT
This sequence comes from Pardosa pseudoannulata, assembly GCA_032207245.1. Classification (NCBI taxonomy): domain Eukaryota; kingdom Metazoa; phylum Arthropoda; class Arachnida; order Araneae; family Lycosidae; genus Pardosa; species Pardosa pseudoannulata. The sequence goes on from CM063502.1 coordinate 107,014,567, forward strand.
TTTTTTTGTGGTTTTTTGTGTGTGTGGTGGTGTGTGTGTGGGTGGGTGTTGTTTTTTTTGTGTGGGGGGGGGTGGGTGTGTGGGGGGGGTGTTTTGTTTGTTTTTTGAGGGGGTTGTTCAGTTATTACCACTGTCATGGAAACTGATTGATAATACCTAATGGTTTCTCATATATTGAATAACTATTACCTTTTTACAGTATTCCTTAAAAATTAAAATGTATTTAGAATAATATTCAGAAATATCTAGACATAAGTGAAGCATCATGAAATGGATATTTCAGATTTAATGTTGAGATGCCTTAAAATAGATATGATATAATAATTTTTATGAGAAACATAAATATTAGATTTTGGACATAACGACATGATCCGTGTTTTGTTTTCAATGTACTTAATGCAACTTAATTGTTTCAAAAGATATTTTCATTTTCAGTTTTCTTTAACTTAAAATTCATTGATTTTAAAATAAAAATTTTACTAATTTTTAAACTATTTTCTTTTTTAGTTATGTAGCATAAAAAATTTTCAGGATTTAACAGAGAATTTTTAAAATATCAAAATCACATCATCTTTTTCAGTTGCCTAATTGCACAAAACATTACACATTTATTCGTATGAGTATGCATATTTTTAGTTAAGGTTAAAACAATATAAAATATATGAAATTAAAGTGCTGCATTGTAAAATAAATATATGTTCTTCACAAAATAAATCTATAAAATCTTTTTTTAATTAATTAATTGATAAATTTAAACTTTATTAGAATTTTTTCCCTAAAATAGCTCGAAAGTTTATCATTTTAATGATACATTATTATATTGTTTTTATATCAAACAAAAAACTTCCATATAATCGTTAGAATGAATGTGCAAAGTTGTGAGCAGATTACTGTAAAAAATAACAGTCCTTGAAATCATGAATTTTTAGTAAGTCAAGAAATAGTTTAAGGTCGTAAAATCCAATTAAAAAAAGAGCTTAATAAGCAGTAAAACTATTATTATTCTAAATATAAAATTTAAGCTAAAGAAGGTTGAAAATAATGTTGATTTTCTAACAGTTAAAAAGTACCGTATCCCGTAAACTGACTTACGATTCAGATTTTTGCAAACTGGTAATATCATTACATTAATGATGCATTTTAATTTGTTTCTATCTGTATGATCAGGAAAATCATTCTTTTTTAGAAATCATTCTTTCTATTGCTCAACAAATTGATAAAAGTTGTATAATATTATAGTTGAGAAATAGGAATAGTAGGATTCAGAATTAACTATCTCATATAAATATTTCTAGGTTAAAATTATGTATTTTAAAAATAATGAATCCAAATTTTTAGAAGAGTAAGGAAAGTTATATTAGAATGAGTGTTAACATTGAATTTTATTGAAGTTAAAATTAAATTCTAAATTTGATTAAATAGTCTACACTTGATTCTTAAATACATTGATCTTTATATTCTCAAATAAATTAAAGAAGATGTATGCTTTTAACAAATACTTATGCAACTAATATTAAATCATAATCATATTAAATCATAAGTGTTACCTTTTCGAATTTTTGAAATGCCACCAGCATATCTAATTCACTTCTCATCTGACCTTAAGCATACATAACACATTTACGTGTTTAAATTACAACATGTTATCAAAGCCTTGATTTCATTACAAAAACTTATATGATCATTTTCATACTACAAGTCAATTTCTTGTCCTATTATTTATATTCACATTTATACATTTGCTATCTACATTTACCATAAAATATTTTTCTGATAATATTTATATATAGCATTGTTCAGAAAAAAAATTAAATTTTTAATAAATGTTTTGGAAATAGAAAAATAGTTATTTTAGGTATTAAATAGTTTATTTTTTCGAATTAAGAATTAACTCCTAGTAAGGTATCGTACTATCGCCATTTAAAAATAATAACTTGAGGTTCGAGCCTAGAAGACGATATTAAATGTAAAAGAACATTTAATACTTGGTTTTTATTTAATTACTTACATTAACTATCTCATTTTGTATAACTGATGGAAAAATAAATCTAGACGCAGTAAGTATGTAATGAATGATGGATTCTTCAGCTATAAATGTGTTTTCACAAATATATATTGCTATTTTACAATAAAAATAAATTTCGCATTTTAATTTAATCAAAAATTTTTATTATTCTGAAGTATTAATAGTAACCAAAATTAATTCTAATAGTTTTAATATTATGGGAAACATTAATACAGATTTAGACTAAAGGAAGCTTGAAAGAATGTAGTTAGATAATTTATCTTAATATTTTTATAATTTCTAAGAATGTGTATTCTAAGAATGTGTCTAAGAATCTTCTTCTAAGAATGTGTATATGATTTCCTTACATTTAGTGTTATATTCCATAACTTTTAGTCCCGTCTGGGACAGTTCGTGAAATGAATGAAACTGACTCTACTTATAAAAGGTTGTCCTTGAAGCAGAGTGTCAAAACATCCTGATTTCTAACAAATATTTTGTAGTGAATATTTACACGATTTTTACTGCTATTCTTTATTGCCCTTCAATTCTTCTACAATTATATCTTTTGTATCTCTTTCTGATAAAAATTAATGAGGCCTAATGATGAAAAGGAAAGGGAGGTTTAAAGTCAATAAGCCTACTGCATATCGTCGTGATGGGTCAGCGTAAGATTTAGCTTAAAGTCAATAAAACTTCTTCAGAATTAACACGTTTAAAAATAAACTTTTACAAAGGGAAAGAAATTTACTACAATATATATATATGTATGGCTAAAATTGGGACCATATAAATAGGATCCTTGTGCTGGAAAACTTCTTAAACGGGAGTTAATAAAGCGGGTACAACTGCATACATATAGAAAGGGCCCCATCTTCACAGGGATCATTTGTCATAAAGACTGCTTCTCAATATTAAGTTTCCTTTCATTAAAAAACCACTTTTCCCTGTCTTCCTCTCTTTAAGACCTCTTTTCAATCGAAGAGTAGGATTACTTTCACTAGAGAATCTGATTGGTTTGGACCCTACGGTCTACTTTTTCTTATATGAGGGTTAATGATAACGGGACCTACTGCTTAAAGCCGATCTCAAACGGCTACGAACATCCATAATGGTATTCGAACTCACGAACTCCACAGAGCAGCGCCCTGTCGATTAGGCCATTGTGAGAAACTGGAGATTTTAGAATTCAAAATTTGAAATTCAGTAAATCTTTAAATTGCGAAAAACTGGAGTTGTATATTTAAGTAATAGACTTAAAAAAAAAAAAAAAAAAAAAAGCCAGTAATACAATAAAATAGTTTAAAATAAATAAAGCATAATTAAATCATTCTGAAATGTTAAACAAGTAGAATGTTATTTTAAAATAAAGGAAAACTATAAACTGAACTCAAGAAGGGGAGTTTTTGAACAATGGTATTATTTTACAAACAAACCAACATCCATACAATATCGCCTAACAACCACTTTGCTCGTTTCCTATAAAAAATAAAGAAACCTGAAATTTTTCAACTAATATTTTCTTTAAAGCGATATAGCTATGAAATATAACAAATATAATAATTATTTTTGATGTATATTTTTCACGAAACTTTCCTTCACCTATTACCTCTATACAGAGACAACTTTTCTGAAGGTCTGATTTTTAAGGACTACTAAGTGGTCTATTTAAAGTGATTTTACTGTACATGCTTGAAATATTCGTAAAAAAAAAATAATGTTCTGTATACTAGGCCTTATTGGGTAAAATCATTTGTTGTGTATGCATAGTGTTAACCCAATCTTGAGATTTAAATAAAGTTATCTTTTTTTTTCTTAACTATTTGTATTTTGACCTATAATTAAATTATTTCTCACCATGGTTGGCTATAGCAGTTCCGGAAAAAAGCAAAATACCCCTCCCTCCTAAATAATATAAAATGATTATGTACTACGCTTTAAAGCTATAAAAGAATTAATCTGTAAAATATTTTATCTGGTTTTTTCCCCAGTAAAAAGAATTTCACAATTTCGAGCCAAAATACTTCGGCTATAAGGTAATTTTAAAATACCCTTAAAGACGGGGTGCGAGTTAGTTGCCCGGGCTCAGGGGACGCTCATGCTCTCATACTCACACATGCACACAAACATGTGTAAATATGATTTTTATGCAAAACTATTAATCCAGAACAACGATGGAGGATTTAATTAATTCTGATTTTAACATAAATATTTTGGCATACATACATATATCACATAGAAAATGACATACAAGTTGTATTTTTCTTCCTCTTTCATTAATGGAGAAAAACTTTATGTATTTGTTGTAATTTTTTAGACTGTATTCGAAAACGTATAAAAGTTGGTAAATATTTTTATCACTTTTCTTATAGAAGCAGCATATAATTTTGTATTGTATTTCAATTCTTATTCGTTTCTCCTTGGCATAACCCAAACACATTTCTACAAGTCAAGTCATCTATTTATTGTTTTTTTTTTTTTTTTTTTTTTTTTTTTTTTTTTTTTTTTTTTTTTTTTTAGTTATTTGTTCATTTTATTATATAAAATAATTCCACTCATAAAGGCTATCTGAATCATCGAGATAAGCGAAGTTGTCTTCGACATAACGAGAAAAAATTTCTTTAACAATTACGTTAATTCGATATTTCGAAAAAAAAAAGAAAAAGAAAAAGAAAAAAAAACTGCGATAAGAGGAAAATCGAGATAAACGAAGTCGAGATATCGGGGTCAGTTGGGTATAAATACACAAACACACACACACACACACACATATTGTATACATACATACATATAGGCATACATATATACATATGTACATACGTTCATACATATATTTATATATATACATATATGAAACCCTTAAAAGTGCATTGGTAATGAAGCGCATAGTGGTCATCTTTGTTTGGAAGTTTTGAGCTCGGCGCCAAGTGACTGTTCCCTCCTACACCTTTCTCTGTTGCGCTTGCAGCAAAAGAAAAGAATGGAGCTACTCACCAACGATTTCCGAATAGTTCCGAAGAGTCATCCCATCCCAGCTCCCATCTGCGGGAAAGCTGGAGTTTGGAGAACAGAGAGATGCTGAGAGTCAGGCACCGCCCATTTCCCCGTCGCCACCCTATCCGAAGAGTGGGGCTGGGGCCATACCTCCGCATACAATTCCCTCCCACTTCCTTCGGAATGCCAGTGCCGCGGTCTTTCAAACACTTTGCTTGTACACAGAGACTGAGAATTCCCGGGGGTCCGGAATGACGAAGTGTCAGATTTTGTTCTGTCCCAGAAACCGTCATTGCTTACAAATGCGGCATGTGTTGCTGGCGTGATATGCTTGTCTCTTTATTATAACCTCTGGGACATGAAGATTTTCCCTGAATTTTAGATTTAAGGGGAATGCTTCGAAATTCGTCATCCAGTCAGTGCGACTAGCTTGTCATGTCGCTGAAATCAATTAGCTACCAAACGGAGCACTGGATACTTCTGAGACAAATTTAATCGAATACAAATAACTGGATGATATCTTTTGTACAATAATATGAAGGTTATTACCCAGCATCATTTTGAAAGTGTCGACTTCTGAAAAAAACTTAGCGGAAGCCAAATATGAGCCTAAAAATCTTAAGATATTCCTACAATGAAAAATCCACATCTACATATGTTGCATTCAAGTCGGTGGCATCGGAAAACCTTATATTGCCGGTTTAGCCTTCGTGTTTTAAAATCTGGATTTTATGGTATTTTATGCTTCAAAAATAAGAATTAATTACCAAAATAATTTACTCGTTATATCCAGTACTACATAAATGTTGCAGTTAATCTACTTTCACTGTTTGGATGGATGTAATTATAAAAGTGAAATTTGAAAAAGCAAGATAAGTGTGTGGATTACAGTTTTGTCACTCGAAACTTCCTTTAATGGAATGTAAAACTCATATAAAAAAGCGAAACAAAATTTTTGTCTTTGAAATACTAATGGCACAGATTCTAAAAAATGATTTTGAATACTTTTTTCCCCTGGTCAATTCCTTTAAATTGCTATTATCTGATATGTGATTAATGACAGATTGTCATATTCAAAATATCTTGTTAAACGACTGTTAATTGTTTCGCTTAGTAAACTTCTATATCTTCTCCCATTCAACATATCTGTTGGACTTTCGCTTGCTATTTGCAAGTATTTCTATGTAAAAACAATTTAAATTATAAAATTACAAATAATGTTGGAATTTAATCCTCCAACAACGACGGCTAGTGCTAGTTCCATGCTTTCAATGCTCAATCTCAACATGGAAGCTGTTTCTCGTCAGAATTTCTTGCTTAGTGCAAGTCCTCCGTTGGCTGCTTTACACTCAATGGCTGACATCAAAGCCTCTCCCTTTGGACAGTACTGTGGATCAACAACCTTGTCGACACCTGTCAAGCCTTCAAGTGTCGTTCCAGCTTCTTCTGCAACACCTCATGGAATCAATGATATTCTTAGCCGTCCGACCATGACATCACCACCCACTCTTGGAGCTCTCAGCGCAACGCTGCCCAGGTTTAATCTAGGAGTGGGGCCGGGAATGTACTTTTCCCCTGCCAACACTGGTCTGCACAAACTAGGACTGGGTGAAATTTCAAGCCGCCCTTCACATGTTTACTGGCCTTCAGTCAACCCATTATGGAGGGATAGGCTTACAAGCCCCCATGGTAAGTACTTTCAGAAAATTCATTATCCATTCTCAAGCGATATATATATATATATATATATATATATATATATATATATATATATATATATATATATATATATATATATATATATATATATCGAGACGAGCAATAGTGCATAAAAAATGCAGAGAAAGGATCCTATATTTGGAACATAATGGATCCCAGAGGACTCGCTGTTTACCTTTTAACGTTTTCGTTAAAGTAACTCTACCTAACAGCAGTTTATATTTTAGGGAAACCCATGATTTTAAAAAAAGACTCCTTGAAAACCCCTATCATGAGTATTCAGCAACATCCCGTAATATGTATAAGCGTTGTGTGCCTCAGCGGTGGCCATATAAACTCCGGGTTTTATTTTCTCTATAATCTGCATAGGACAATTTTTTTTAAATTGATTATGTCATTGTAATTAAAGGTAATGGTAGAACTTTCGTTACACATTATCGGTATACTATTTTTCTAATGTAGATGAGTCAAAAAATGTCATAGTTATATACACAAAGAAACCTTCAAGTTATACCAAAATGCAATTCTACAAATTACAAAATTCTCCGCTCGACATTTAAGCCTGATTGAAGAAATAATTTCAGACATCAAGAAATTATTTCTAACGATTATTCATATGTTATTTCATCATTGGACTGTCATAAAATCTTTCAGGGTTTTTGTATATCTTTCTAATGATATTAAATAAAATAATCAATTATTTTATTTAATGATATTAAATAAAAAAAGCTGAAGTTGTTATTAAAATGGAAAATATTTTCGGTATTTTACTAACTGTTAAGACTGCAAAACTTTCAAAACTGATCCTAGATGTTGAAGCATTGTATTAAAAAATGCTAATTAATGAAAATGAAATTTTGAAATGAAAAAAAAAATATATGCATTGATTTTAGTTTATCTGCTTAAAACTAAATCAAGGTTGCGTATACAACACCTTTTACATATTAATCTACAATTTTTTGCTACTTTGTGTCCCAAATCAGAAGTTTACCATTCTTCAAAATTAGATATTAAAATTATTTTATTGAAATTACTGTAGTATATATATTTCATTTAATGCGTTTGATCAGTTGGACGTCTGATTAGATGAACACCATTCATAAATTTAAGTCTCCTCCATTTAGAATATTGATTTTATCCTGAATAAGTCAATTTATGTAATGTAAAATTCCTCATTATTTTTTAACTACTTATAAAATATTATATTTTCACAAAGAGTTAGAGACACTTTTATTAACATGTACCGCTTTGCGCGATGAACTCTTCCTACTTCATGACTTAACGTTCTGTAAAAAAAAAAATTATCCCATTAGTCCCATAAGTGTCATTTTGAAGGAAAAATACTGTAATATTTAGGTTAAAAAAAAAAAAAAAAAAAAAAAAAAAAAACACTCATTTACGTAACTCATGAAATCTTGATCAATTTATAATTTTAATTAAAATGTCAACCGATGCAATTGAATTCGGAGATGTATCTTTGGTTTAAAAATATTTGAATAATAAAAAATAACCTACAACATACCCAAATTCAGCCGTGTCACAATAATCAATTTCTTTTTTTTATAAAAATTATGTGTATTTATAATTGAAATTTCTTGAATCTTTCTTTTTAATTTCTTGGACTCTTACTTTAATGAGGAAAAATTGAGGTTATTTTAAAACTAGAAGAAAGTTTGAAACGAGTCACTGTTATTTATAAACCTCGCATAGTTTTACAGTTTCCAGATTTTATGAGCTAGACGGTGTCCAAATAGATGCCTTTCGGTACAGGAGGCCTTAGATTCGAATCCTACTTTTGGCATGTATGTTCGTAGCCATTGAGAATCGGCTTTAAGCAGTCCCGGTCTAATTAGTTCTCGTGTTACAGAATTTGTGTTTTTAAATAAACTAAATAAAGCCGACTTGTTTACGATTATTTTTACTTTGTACTATACAGTGAGTATCTCTGTCTAATTAGAATATTCTAGTTATTAAGTTAACTCTCCTCTAAGAATAATTGTAACTGAATCTGTATTAGGATTGAATATATGAATCGGTTCGTGTTTCTACTATTAAAAGACTAGTTTTTTTTTAAACTACATTGAAACTGTCCTGTTTAGTTTTACGTTTTATAAAATTGTTTATTGCTAATAAAATTTCAATCCTATTCCTGTAAAACTTTTGACTTTTATAATGTAAAATAAAAGTTTGAATTTTATGAAAACACTTGAATTTTTTTTTTTTAATCAGAATGTCATCATCTGAAAAATTGTAGGCTATTTTAAAACTAGCAAAGAAGTTCAAAACAGAAGTAACAGTTATTTCTAAACATCGTATAGTTTCAAAGTTTCCAGATTATATAAACTGAACGATGTCCGAAGAGGAGCAAGTGCCTTTCGATACCATAGTTAGGGTTCGAATCCTACTTTTGGCATGGTTGTTTGTAGCCATTGAGAATCGGCTTTAAGTAGCCACGGTCTAATTAACCCTCGTGTTACAGAATTTGTGCTCTTACATAAACCAAATCAAGCCATCGTGCGCACAATTATCTTTAATTTGTACTATACAATGAGTATCTCTGTCTAATTAGAATATTCTAGCTATTAAGTTAGCTCTCCTGGAAGAATAATGCTAACTGAATCTGTATTGGGATTAAATCTATGAATCGGTTAGTGTTTCTACTATTAAAAGACTAGTTTTTTTTTTAACTACATTGAAACTGTCCTGTTAAGTTTTACGTTTTATACAATTGTTTATTGCTAATAAATTTTCAATCGTATTCCTATTAAACTTTTGACTTTTATAATGTAAAATAAAAATTTGAATTTTATGAAAACACTTGAAAAATTTTTTTAATCAGAATGTCATCATCTGAAAAATTGTAGGCTATTTTAAAACTAGCAAAGAAGTTCAAAACAGAAGTAACAGTTATTTCTAAACATCGTATAGTTTCAAAGTTTCCAGATTATATAAACTGAACGATGTCCGAAGAGGAGCAAGTGCCTTTCGATACCATAGTTAGGGTTCGAATCCTACTTTTGGCATGGTTGTTTGTAGCCATTGAGAATCGGCTTTAAGTAGCCACGGTCTAATTAACCCTCGTGTTACAGAATTTGTGCTCTTACATAAACCAAATCAAGCCATCGTGCGCACAATTATCTTTAATTTGTACTATACAATGAGTATCTCTGTCTAATTAGAATATTCTAGCTATTAAGTTAGCTCTCCTGGAAGAATAATGCTAACTGAATCTGTATTGGGATTAAATCTATGAATCGGTTAGTGTTTCTACTATTAAAAGACTAGTTTTTTTTTTTTTTTTTTTTTTTTTTTTTTTTTTTTTTTTTTTTTTTTAACTACATTGAAACTGTCCTGTTAAGTTTTACGTTTTATACAATTGTTTATTGCTAATAAATTTTCAATCGTATTCCTATTAAACTTTTGACTTTTATAATGTAAAATAAAAATTTGAATTTTATGAAAACACTTGAAAAATTTTTTTAATCAGAATGTCATCATCTGAAAAATTGTAGGCTATTTTAAAACTAGCAAAGAAGTTCAAAACAGAAGTAACAGTTATTTCTAAACATCGTATAGTTTCAAAGTTTCCAGATTATATAAACTGAACGATGTCCGAAGAGGAGCAAGTGCCTTTCGATACCATAGTTAGGGTTCGAATCCTACTTTTGGCATGGTTGTTTGTAGCCATTGAGAATCGGCTTTAAGTAGCCACGGTCTAATTAACCCTCGTGTTACAGAATTTGTGCTCTTACATAAACCAAATCAAGCCATCGTGCGCACAATTATCTTTAATTTGTACTATACAATGAGTATCTCTGTCTAATTAGAATATTCTAGCTATTAAGTGAACTCTCCTGTAAGAATAATGCTAACTGAATCTGTATTGGGATTAAATCTATGAATCGGTTAGTGTTTCTACTATTAAAAGACTAGTTTTTTTTTTAACTACATTGAAACTGTCCTGTTAAGTTTTACGTTTTATACAATTGTTTATTGCTAATAAATTTTCAATCGTATTCCTATTAAACTTTTGACTTTTATAATGTAAAATAAAAATTTGAATTTTATGAAAACACTTGAAAAATTTTTTTAATCAGAATGTCATCATCTGAAAAATTGTAGGCTATTTTAAAACTAGCAAAGAAGTTCAAAACAGAAGTAACAGTTATTTCTAAACAACGTATAGTTTCAAAGTTTCCAGATTATATAAACTGAACGATGTCCGAAGAGGAGCAAGTGCCTTTCTATACCGGAGTTCAAGGGTTCGATTCCTACTGTTGGCATTGGTGTCGATACCCCTTGGGAATAGGCTTTAAGCGGTATTTCCCGATCTAATTAGCTCGCGTATTGCAATAGGTGACCGTAGTATTCCAAAATAATCAAAACCAAAAAGTGTATGTGTTCTACTATTTTAATTGTGCGGTACATAAAGAGTATCTCTGCCTAATTAGAACACTCTAGTTTAACTAGTCACTCTAAATTAACTCTCCAGGGAAAATACTAATTGAAATTGCATCGGAATTGAACAAAGGAATCGGTTGTTATTTATCAATGAAAGAAATATATCGTTAAAGTTTAAAAAATCCTCTTTTTTTTTATTTTTTTATTATTTTATTTTATTTTTTTAATTTTTTTTTAAACAAAAACGTCCTTTTTCAATTTTGCGTTTTATAGAATTGTTTATTGCTTATAAATTTTCGATTTTTTTTTTAATAAAACCTTTGAATTTTATATAATGATGTAAAAAGAAATCTGATTTTTATGAAAACTATTGAAGTATTTTTTTTACAAACATTTGTAAAACAAAACAAAACATGGTATTCTTTGCAGCTAATTTTAACGCTATTTCATCTTTTTAATCCCAAATGGATATTTAATTTCACATGACGAGAAGAAAAAATAATTTTATATTAAATTTTAGATGAAATATTACCACAATAATTATTAATATATTGCAGAAGTCATTGAGTGACAACAATAAAAGGGTTTATTTGATACGTGCAAAAAGAAAAATTATCAGCAATCGCCAAAATAATAAAAACAATGAATGACAACATATATTACCTTACTGTTTAATATAAGTACATGTATTCAATAAAGCTTCAGGAAATTTTTCAACATTCAATTTTAAGTTTAATATCAGGAAACTTTAGAGAGGTCTAATTAACCATCGAAAAATTTAGAGTAGGGCTCCAGACAAAACTAATTAAGGTAACTTTAGATGTTTTACACTTTTCTCTACTACAAAGACTTGGCCTGATGTAGGTATCTCCAAAAGAGCCGTATTTACATTCCAGATCACCAACCCCCAAAATTTTTTTAATTAGACTTCTTTATATTAGCATGGCATATTTAATAGTTTTTTTTACAGCTAACTATATTTAATAATCCGGAAAAAGGTTTCATTGACAGTTATTTGACCCCTCAAGGATAAAAAACATTTCCCCTCTTTATTAAAAGAAAAAAATACCTTTGAGTTTGAACTCTACATTTTGTTTATTTTACTTCCATTTTTTTATGGTTTGTTTTGGTTTGGAGCGTTTAGATAAATGTTTTGCAACACGTAGGCTAATTAGACTGCCAATTTTGTTAGGAATAGCTGTATATGATTATTTATTAGGTTATCCGGAAAACCCGTAAAGTTTTTTTTTTTTTTTTTTTGACATCCGATTTTTTTTTTTTTTTTTTTTTTTTTTTTTTAAAGTATAAGGAAAATTGGTTAGATAGGCTCCATCTCTAGGAAGCGATGAACGATTGCCGGGTGATTAGGGCGTCGATCTTCGGTGTCGGAGTTTGTAGGTTCAAATCACATTGTGACATGGATGTTCGTAGCCGTTCGGAACCGGTTTTAAGGAGTAGATCCCTGTCTCCTTAGCCTTCGTGTTGCAAAACAGTAAACCATAGCGCTCTAAACCAAACCAAACCATCTGTAGAGAAACGTATTACGATCCTTTCTGTTTTCAAGTTAATTCAAAATATAAACGCATCAGTGAAGAATAGAAAAGTTTTTCAGGAAGATGTTTTTTTCACTTTCTTTCAAAATTTTGTTTTAATAATCAAGTTTTTCGATGTGTAGCCGTTCTTACATTTTAAATCTATACTCTAGGTAATACGAAGAGCTGGTTTCTAGAAGTATTATAGGGTAGAAAATTCCGTTTGTTTAAATAATTATAAAGTCTCTCTGAAAGTCCATCTCTATAAAGAAATCAGCTCTCATAAAGTTAATTTATATCTGATTTATCAGTCTATTCAGTTCATACATTTTAAGCTTGACTTAAGGGCAATACAAGGAGATGATTAAACACATTGCATCAGTCGCGGGGCCAAAAGGGAGGGGGGAAGTGGGGTAGCAACCCCCAGATTTCCCCCTCTTCTCTACTCCGCTGTTAGAAGAGTAAAAAAATTCCCCTTATTTAAATAAGTATATAGTATAGTAAAAGTTCTAATAAGACCGTTTATTTCTGATCTATCAGTTTTTTCAGCCCATTTAGAAAAGGACGAGCTATAGTTAGACCTCTTTGAGTCACAAATTCTATAAATACCTCATAAATACCTTTTATTTCCGATCTATATTTTTGGTTACAGACTCAGTACTAATTTCCCCAAGCATTAAAGATCTCTAATCTTCTTCTGAAAGACCGCTTTTCAACTTTTCTATCGAAAGGGGAAGAAAATTCTCCCTTCAAGTGATAAGTTGAAATGTTTTGGGGCAATCACTTTAAGAAATCCCCCATAATATAATTAAATAGTTTTAAAAAAATAATATAATTTAATAGTTTAAAAATATTTTTATTATTCTGAAAATATTTGAACACAATATGAATATAATATAAAAAACTCTAAACGTACACACTGAATGTAAGAATGGGAGTTTTATATATCGAACATTCAAATTGTCTGTCAAGCTGTCTAACACTCATACACCATATAGAACAGGAACTTGTCTTTTCCCTTTAATTGAATTAATAATAATAATAATCTGAAATTCTTTAAATCGTGGCAAACTTTAATTATTTCCTTCTTTAAAATTATGAGGATATGAAATATAACAAAAAATTTAATAACAATTTTTTGTAGCATGTTTTGCATGAAAGTTTGCTTTAGCCATTACCTCTATTTACAGGATATCTCTGAACGATTTTTTATGGCCCAATGTATAGTGTCTTTAGAAAAGTTTCACAGCATATAGTCATTATAACGACATGGTTGTGCACAAAAAAGAAATTCATGATCTCTCTTTTTTAATAGGAGGAAAGTTAAAAGGAGGAATCGATCATTTTAAGCAATACCCTCCTACCAAATAAATTTAAAATACTTCTTAATAAATGCAGTAAAGAAAAGTTTTATAAGCTATATTTTAGTACACGAATAACATTTTTCCATTCACAAGTTTTAGATTTTAGTCCAAAGATCAGAATAACATTTCTAACTGAAGCATAAACCCATTATAGATTAGAAAAATTTCAGTTATTTAATTACTTGTAAACTATAGAATCTCGATATGTGTATTACTATATACAAGGAAAATTTCTTAATCTGTTTTTTCAATAAAAAGTATAAGAATGAAACATTATAAAAAATAATTTAAAGAACTTTCTATCTTATGCGATAAAATAGGGCAACAAATTGTTCAAGAATCGATGGGGAAAATAAAATTAAAAAGAATGAGATAATTTAAATAGTATTTGCGTTGTCCTATAATGCTGTCAGATAAGATTTTCCATTTTCAAAAATTCATACCTAACTTCAGAGACTAGAGAGCTAAACATATTCTATTAGGCAGTCACTGCCATTCACAAATCGGAAATTGTAATAAATACTCAAATGCAAAACGAGTATTGTGTAAAATCTGACAGAATATTAATCAAAAAGAGTCTAGCAATAATAAAAATTGTCAACTCGTTTCAATATTCCCTTTTCTGATGTTTCTTCATTCAATATTTTCATAAAGTTGCTACAGGCCGAACGATGGCCGAATGGTTATGGTGCTGTCCTTCGGAAACGGAGTTCATGGGTTCGAAACCCAGTATGACATAGATGTTCGTAGCTGTTCCGAATCGGCTTTAAGCAGTAGGTGTCGGTCTCATTATCCATCATAACTGTCTTAGTATAATGACGTTTTTCTATATCACGATTCTGAATTGACACATGGATGCACACTATCTTTATATTTTTTAATTATTTTTTATGTTAGATATTTAGTATATGTTATTGGTTGAATTGCAATATGTTTTCTTCAACATATATCAAATTCCAGTTTCCGGCATTTAACATTGCATCAAAAATATCGGCCACATTGCTTGAGCTTCTCTCTATTTCAAGCTCTGATAATAAAAGCATGAACTCCTATATGATTCACATCTTTTATTCTATAAATTTTCATTCTCTTAACAATTTCATTAAAAATGCTATATAAATTATCTTTGACATTTCATTTGATGAATAGTAATTTGGTTTATTGTTCAGAATTCTTATTTATTCTGTTATTGTAACAGTTTTGAAAGACTCGCATAGCACTGGTAGAATAGTACAGTAATATTAAAAAAGATTTGTAAGCAAACTTTTGTAAAGAAAGAGGTAAAATAAGATTTATTTTACTAGACTATTTCATAAACAAATGATATAACAATAGCATTATTAATAGCCCTCCATAACAATTAGCAAATTTTAAAACTCAAGATCTGAATTTGAATTAACAGTTAACGGGTTAATAATACAAGTAACTAAAAATTAAAAAATTTAATTTTTTCATTATTAAGAGCACTTTAGATTTATAAAAAATATGAGGAGACTTTATTTATTGCTGGTCAAACGAAATACTGATTTCAAAGGATTTTTTTCACTACACTGAAAGTTTCATCTTTTCAAAATTGAATTCTAGACATAGTTGATACTTGTATTTAGCACAAGGGGGGAGCTTTAATGTTGAATTGGTTAAAAAGATAAAAAAATCCGATAATTTTTTTTCGAAGAAATCTGCGTCACAGAGGGAAAATAATCTTACAGGTAACAATTAGGGATTTCTTGATTTCCATAATAATTTACGGTACTGTCTTCAACTAAATATGTTGTCTCCGGAAATCATATGACCATTTCATCACCACACGGCATTGTAATAAAAAAACTATGACATGTCTCCTCTTGTGTTTGAAGAATGGCTTGAAAGGGATCTATAAAAATACCTATAAGGAACTTTTTTACAATGGAATAATGTTAACTATTAATAATATTTAAGTAATATATAAAATTAAAGAATAATCAAATAATATATATATATATATATACATATATATTTATTTTATAATAATAGTAATTAAATATATATATATATGTATATATATATGCGTATATATTATGTACATATATATATACATATATATGTATATATATGTGTATATATGTTGTATATTATAT
>CM063502.1:107033198-107035698 GCA_032207245.1 Pardosa pseudoannulata
CTATAGGTTATAAAATTTCTTTTACAGCAGTATTTAGAAATTTTATTGAATTGAAGAATGTAATAATATTATTGAATATGTTAGTAACTAGATGAGATAGTAAACGTGGCTATATTTTCCTGTTTGGTTTGCATTTTACAGTTTGAATTTATATTTTGAATAGCCACGATTAAATTTGAATTCGGCTTCCTCGTACAGGAAAAGAAATCTTTAAATATGAAAGGTAACATACCGAAATAAAATAAAAATAAAAACTCTTCTCTCATAATAACATTGTTTGAGTAAGAATGCATGAGCATTTATTTAACGTTTATTCAAAATAGTTCTTCACCATTTGTTTTACAGCATATAACTAGGTTCTAATAAAAGGAAAATGCGATCAGATTCTGATGAAAATCCTATTTCAATTAAAAAAATTATTTGTTTAAGATCTCGAGTAAGGACAGCAATTTGAAGAGTTTATTTCATATTAAATCAACATTAAACTGTTCGTTACTTTTAAAAGAGAGTTACTCAAAGGCGGATTTAAATATTTACACTTTCATTTACAAACATTGTTAAAGCTCTAATTTGATCAGCAGAATTTTTGTATGATAAACAAATCAGTACATTGAATAGTGCGAGATATATACAAATTATATTATAAGAAGCACACCATTCGTAGAAAATGCATTATTGCTTTACAAAATTAAAATAAATGCTTTTTTAAAACAAAAAAAAACAAAGAAATTTTTAAAAATGTAACACTTTAAAACCATTTTAGGAGTTCTCATCAATAAAGATTTTATAAAGCATATTGATAAAAACGATATTTAAAAAATATTTAAAAATTAAATTCATTCAAAAAAATTCGTTGACAATATTCTAGTACGTATTCTGGTAGTGTTGTAAAAAGATAAAAAATTAAGCATCACTTATAGAAACATTACGAACTTATCTTCATTTTCTTAATTCAAATTAGTAGTTTTTAGATTACGCTTACACAGAAAATTTAGAAAATTGACATAAATATTTGTTTTAAAAAACATCGAATAACGTTCTTAGTAAATACATTGTTGTTTTATGAAAATAAACTAAATATTATTAAACAATGGAAAATGTTTTTAAAATGTAATATCTGTGAATCTTACAAGAAGTTTTGATAAATTTAAAGATATTCAAAAAACATTTTTTTAAAACGACATATCTAAAATAAAGACTTTTAAAAATTCAGTTATTCTCTGATATAGCGCTGTATATGTGCCGATACTAGTTTGGTGGTATATTGAATTATTGCTATTATATATATTGTTAATATTGAATACATAGAGTCACCTCTGTATATTGAAGACATTAAAAATTTAGATATACACGAATATTACATAAATATATACTAAAGATCTTTAGTATAATTTCATTTTCATTTGATATTTTTTAGAGATCCCCCCCGCAATTACCATTTTAATGTTTAATTGTACTGCAAAAAATCTGTTAATCATTTTTTAGCTTTTTAATTTAATTCTATTCATATTTATAGCTTTTTCAGGGGTACTTTCATTTTCTCTTATTTAATTTCTATTTACCTTCAGATGATTCAATCGTTTAATCTTTAATGTCAAATTGTCGTATCTTGGATAATTCTAACATTTTCTCTTTATGTAATGGTCGCTGTGATTGGATATTTCAAATCTGCTTACTTATACAACTTCGTTTAAAAATGTTCAAAACCAGAGGAAAACATAGTTTACATTAATGAGGGAAAAATGATTCATAGGGGAATAAACAAAATGAAATCTGAGAAAAAGTCAAAATTCCCGTTGCTGTCTGGAAACCATTAGTTGACGCTATATCGAATTGACGCTTTAACGGATTTTTAAGTTCTATAGGAAAGATTTGTTCACATACATATGTGGACATATAACGGGGTGGCGCAAAATCGTTCGTCGGGTTTGACTGTACTTCTATTCGAAGTTATAAAAATTCGTTTCTTAGAAAAATTTTTTGACGTATTTTTCTAGTCTCGTAAAGATGAAATTTAAGAATTACTTAAAGAAACATAACTGCATGATCATTATTTTCCGTAACTGAAATAAGTAATTTTAGGTTACACACTTACACTGAGTGTTTAGAGAGCATTTTTGTTATTTTTAAATGAGTTTAGAGAACTTATTAAATTAAAATCTGTACTACATATGTCACTATGCTCTATAAGCACGTGCAACAAAAAATTCATGCATCCAAAAATTTTAACTTCTTTTTCAATCTCTAAAATGCTGAAAACACTTTCATACAAGCCCCTTTTATTTACTTTTATTACCGTTGTTACTTTTATTTGCCCCTTTAAAAGGTATTAATCTTGGAAATTCCTTCTTGCAATTTTAAATACTATTACACATTCTTTTTCATGTATGCACTTTAAATAATTTTAAAGATGAATTAAAGATGAGTAACACACACAACTACTGATTACCCAAGTGTTTTATAAAGTTCATCTTAAAACGTTTTACAGCTTTAGAAGTTA
>CM063502.1:107040698-107065698 GCA_032207245.1 Pardosa pseudoannulata
TGGGCTAGTACCGTGATTTCTGGTGATAACACTTAAATGTTTTCAAGGTGAATATCGTTTAGTTTGGTTTGGAGAAATGTGTTCTATTATTTTGATACATAAAGTGTAATGAGACCAGGATCTACAGATTAAAGCTATCTCCGAACTGCTATAAACATCTATACCGACAGCCGTATTCGACCACATGAACTCTGATACCAAAATAGTGCCTTACCATTCGGCTATCGTCTGGTCCTTGTTTACAAAAGCATTGCTATTAAAGACAAATCTCAGGAAAGCAGCTTTCCAACAGGCATTTACTTTATTCCAGTAAGGGCTCCAGTAACTTAATTTATTAACACATCCCACAACCGAAGACTGTTTCCAAACAAATGACTAAAGGATACTGCATAATTTTTAGTCTTTCCAAAATTTATCTGAAAGTCTTTTTGTTATGTTTTTTATTACCTGATCTAATTTCTGCTTAATACTTGTCCTATCAGATAATAAAAACATTACTTAAACTATAGAATGCTCTGAAGAAGGATAGCTAAATGTATTGCCAAAATTAGTGATACTTCAAAAGGAAGATTCGTGTCAGTGATCATATATTTTTTAACGTCTGGGATGAAAGAACAATACTGTAGAAATAAAGGATGGAAAAATATCTTGAATGAAATGAATGAAAAAATATAATAAAAAAGAGACCACACAAAAGCAAGTTTATTTAAGTGCATTACATTAATGAAAATCAAAAATAAAACCTATTTTTAGATTCACCTAATCGACATTTTTAAAATAAACGTGTCTTTAATGCCCATTTTAAATCTAATTAAGGTGTATTAAAAATAAAAATCTAACCCATAAACTTAAAAATTTGTAGTGCTTTGAAAACAAATTCAAATTTTATGCTCTATAATTATTCACTGAACCTTCGTAAGATTTTTGAGAGTGTTTGGTCGCTTCTTAATTACTCAGTTTTGATTTCTCGCATATTTTATTTTCGCAAAATGTATTTGCGCCTGAATGTTTCTTCTGCGCTAAATATTTGATCATCTACCGACTTTCTAATATGCTCTAATATTCTCTGTGCTTAGGATTTTCTTTCCCTCTTTATGACATTTTCCTTTTAAGAGCATCCAATCACGTAGGTTGAAAAATATAAATATCTAACAGTCACCTTTTTCTTTTTATCTCTAATTTACGCCTGTTTTAAAGTGAGAGCAATATTTTGGTTATAAAATATTTCTTTTTTGACACTAGATACTCATAATATTATGCAATTTCATTGATTAAAATTTATATTTCTTGATAGAGATTAACTCCTTTTCGTAATGAAAATAAATTACTTCCGTTTAATATCGATCTATGAGTATGTACCACAAGGATTCTGTTTGCTTGGTTCTATATACAGCATTTAAAAAATATATGTCAATAATACTTATTTATAAACGTATATTTCATTAAAGAAGCACCGGATGTTTCAAATCATGTTTGTAAATAATGAACTTGGAGATATGTAACTTTGTATACATACATTGCATTAGAAGTAGATCAATCCCATTTTTTAAAAAATTAAAATAGAATAACTCTTTGTTCATTCCATTTTTATAATATTTTATAATTTTTAAAATATTCCCTGAGCTTTAATTAATTTTCTGAGGTAATTAATTAAAGCACATTTTGGTTATAAAATATTTTCCTTTGACACTAGATACTTATCATATTATGCAATTTCATACATTAACATTTGTTTTTCTTAATAGAGATTAACTCCTTTTGGTAATGAAAATTAATTACTTTAATTTAATATCGGTCTATAAGTATGTACCACAAGGATTCTGTTTACTTGGTTCTATATACAGCATTTAAAAAACATATGTCAATAATGGTTATTTGTAAACGTACATTTCATTAAAGAAGCAGTGGACGTTGCAAATCATGTTTGTAAATAATTAACTTAGAGATTTGAAACTTTGTATACATACATTGCATTAAAACTAAATCCCATTTAAAAAAATTAAAATAGAATAACTCTCTATTCATTCGATTTTTAAAATATTTTATTACTTTTAAAATATTCCTTTTGTTTTAACTAATTTTCGGAGGTAATTAATTAAAGCACATTAAATAAATAACTCTTTGTTCATTTAATTTTTAAAATATTTTATTATTGTTAAAATATTATTTGTGCTTTAATTAATTTTTGGATTTTCTATCATGTTACCTTTATTATTACTTAACAACATCTTTTGAATACTTTTGAGTATTATTTCGTGAATTTATTGACTACTAAATGCGTATGAAATATTTTTAGTTAATACAATGAAATGGAGAGAAAATTTTAAAATTTTCTAATTTAAATTGCATTTAATAATCTAAATGAAATCAGAATTTAAAACGGACACCTATATATATTTAAATGCATATTAAGAGTGTTAAGTATAAAGCATTTTGAAGGAATCTATGAAAAATTGAGTAACAAGGATCAGTTTAATAATTACCAAAAATTTTCATAAAAAATGAATTTTTTTTAAATAGGGCCTATTTTAAGAAAAATTGAAATTAATGCAATTAATTTCCTTATATTTCAATTGTATATGATAGTTTCATAACTCTAAGTTAATACTTTATTAAAACGCCTTGTAATTTCCATCATCCCTTTAATATAATTTCTTCTCTATTTGATTAGAACCTTGCATTATTAAAAATAGAAAAAACTTATTAAATTATTATTAAATAATTATTGAAAATTTAAGAAAAATTTTGTAATTAATTTACTTAAACTTCGATATATATATGACTACTAAGTTTCATAACTCTAAATTAACATTTTATAAAAACACTGTTGTGATTTCCACCATTCTCTTAATATTATTTCTTCTCTACTTAATTAGAACATTGGATAGTGGACTAAGCTTAATGTGACCGGGATTAATGTTATCAATCGCTTATTGTTATCGCAATCACTTGGTCCCGATTTTCTCTATTCATTTATATGTTAAAATTATCGCTTTATGTAATCATTACATTGGTTAATGCTATCAGTTTTCGAACCTTATTTTAACTGGCAATATTCACAATGTATTCAGAAGGAACCCATTATTTTCTTTTCTTTCGCTGTTCTTTGAATTTCCAAGAATTCTCCTCTTCAACCTAGGGAAATGGAGAATAAACAAAGGAGTGGGGTAAATTACACGTTCCTGGAATTTTTCAAAAATACGCACAACCTGCTGCTGGTTAATGGTTGTCAGATAAGTAAAAGGCAACACATTGTTATCGGAACTGAGAAGGAGCATATTCCCATTTTATGCCTTGCTCGCTTACATGCAGCTTGTTGATATGGAAGCCAGAAAGCGAAATGATTTAACATTAAAACAAAAGATCGAATTTTTAAATCGTTATGACAAGTTGATTATGATTACGAGCAATTTATCAATGAGCTTCTTAGAAAAAATTGTAGACAGTCAACAATTGATCAATTTTTTTAATTATGTATACAATTCTTATTTTTAAAGGATAATATACAGTACATAAATGTAAGGTGTGTTTTTTCATTTTATTTTGAAATTTAGTACGTTTGAATTAAAGAGGGGGTGGGTAAATTTATCTATTTTTGCATATCGTTTATTGTTATGAAAATCACGATGCCCCAAACTGATCACATTAAGCGGAGTCCACTGTATTATTAAAAATAGAAGTTCTAGATTTAAAATAGCCCAACTGGTAGATTTTTAACTTGTATGCACTTGTTTACTTGATTAAAAACAGTCATATTTTTCTTTCAGGTGTGGTTTCAAAACAGAAGAACTAAATGGAGAAAAAAGCATGCAGCTGAAATGGCAAGTGCTAAACGCAAGCACGACACGGAGGCCGAGCATTATCGCCATGAAGATTTATCCGAACGGGATGAATTAGATTCGAAACACCTGAAAATGAATATACTGGGAAATAACTGCCGGCATGAAAGTTCAACTGAAAGTGTTCTCTGACAGCAGAATTTTCTCTGGCTTTCTAGGGGGATACTAGGAGAATATTGCAAAACATTAATAGATGAATATTCTACTGGTATTACAGCAAATTTGACTGTAATTCTACTTCAAAATCTATTTTTTTTCATTCTAGAACCTCTGACACATCGGAAAAGTCTCAAGAGTAAATAGATCCTATAATGATTTGATGTCTTCCATATTATCACATAGACTCCTTATTACAAAAAAAGCCAACCGTTTCCAATTTCTTTCCTCCGGCACGTTCCTCAATCTAAAGTATATCAGTATTAACTTTTCACAGTATAAAATCTATATTTCAGTGAAAGACTGGTGGTATGTAATAAAAATCAAAGAAAAGTTTTTGTTATGTTAATTTGGAAAACGTGAATCAATTTCCTTCTACTGCGGTAAATGGAAAACACATTTTTATGGTTTCCTATTTGCTTTTTTTATAACGAACTGAAAATGCAAGAATTCTTCGAACGTTATTATGTAGTACAGGCTGTTTTATGCAAAATTTCCACCGTCTATAACACTGTTTGTAATAAACGTCAACCATATACTAATATGATGTGTCCTTTTTTAGTGTTATATACAAATGTCTAAAATTGTGTTCTTTATGTCTATAAGAATTCTTGAAGAAAATCCTGACCATGATTAAACCGCTAGATTAAGATTTATAACTGGCTTATTAGAATTCCACAATAAAAACTTATTAACATAGCCATTCAAATCCTAGTAATATTGTAGCTATCATACAAAGTTTTGAAATTTTTAGAACTTTATACGTCTATAAATATACCTGCAATCCTCACATAAACTAACAAAGCGGCCATTCCATAGAAACGAGTGTGACACATTGAACTACTTTTTACCACTTTTTTTTATAAGAAAATATAATATTTCACATATATATTTTTTGTGAAGCAATTATAACACCTAAAGAAAAATTTTTGAAAAAAAAAAGAATTTTTTTTGAATATTTAAAAAAATATATAAATATGCTGTTACGGGTGTGACAGTAGTTATAACTGTCGTACACACACCCGTAACAGCATAGTTATAATTTTTTAAACACGTACAGAAGAAATGGAAATTCTTTTTTTGTGGCAAAACTCATCCTTAGGTGTTATAATTGCTTCACAAAAAATATATATATTTGAAATATTATACTTTTTATTAAAAAAATGATGAAAGTTAGTTTAATGTGTCACACCAATTATGGAATGGCCGAAAGGTAATTACAAGAAGCTTCTTACCCATTTACTAGGGCTTTAACATATGTCTTATTTTTTACAGGGTTATCCAAACATTATTTCTAGATTCGTTTCTAGTCCTCTGTATGCCTTCGGGACAAAACGTTTGCTAAAATATATGAAAATATATGATGTCTAATATGCTTTTTACTCTCCTGACGTGTCAAGATAATTTGTAAATAAGTTTTCTAGATACTCGCCAAAACATCTATATTCGAAAGTTTGCAATTTTTTTGGACTTTTCAAAACATTATTAGAATATTTAAATAATTTTTAATCTTTACAAACAAACCATTTTAAAAAGATTTCTTTTAGGGCACATAACATCATCCATATATTTAGTAAAAAAGTATAATGAAACTATATCAAGTTTTAACTTTAAATAAGTTTTACTCAAAGTGGGGTTTCTGAAACTGGCACACATAATTTCCCATATTTATTTTAAATTTTTAAGGTAAGTATATTATAGTGTTACAAGAATATAGTCAGTGTAGAAAGGGCATTAACGCTACCAGTCGCCACTTGATCGGAGTACTCAGACAACGTCATTACCTTGTGAAACAAAACTAACTTTGAACCTTTATGAGAATGGGCAAATGATAACCCTGATGACATCTCATACTATCAAAATGAATAATTTACTAAGCGCATACAAAAATGTCATGTGGTGTTCATATCAGATGTTTTATTTGGGTGACTTAGAGTGCTACAGTATGTATATAATATATATAATATATATATATATATTATATATATATATATTATATATATACATATATATATATATATATATGCTATATATATATATATATATATATTATATATATCATATATACATATTACATACATAATACATATATATACACACACACACACACACAAACACACACACACACACACATATATATTTATATATCATATATATATATATTATATATATAAATATTTATATATATATAATATATTATTAATAAATTTATTGCTACGCGAAGGCTAATTCAGTGCCACAAAGTAGGTTTCTGCCGCTGGAGCCAGATACTAAATCTTTTGCCTTTTCTACCTACAAAATAGGATATTATTTTAAAGATAAAATTTTCTAATGCGAGATAAAAAGTTAGCTGAAAAGATCTATTTTTCTTCAAAAATATGATGGTTTTACAAATTAGAAAAATAAATTGTTAAAAAACATATTTTGAATTCTAATAAATTTTTAAAATAAATTATTTCGTAAAAACATTTTTATTACTTTAAAGAAGTTTATTGTGAATCGAAAATTGTAATAAATATTAGTTAAAACCTCACTGCTACAATATAATAAAGATTTTTTTTTAACCGAAGAAAATTATTTTTATCTTTAACTTTCTAAATGTATACGTAACATGTATACGTAATACATTAAAATTTGCTTAAAAAGAAAATAAATTATTATTTCCATTCTTAATTCCATATCGGAATGAAGAAAAAGACTGAATCCAAATTTTGCAAGCATTTTCCTTTTCCCCTAAATAAAATCTTAACCTGACTTACCTACTCCTTCGTTCCATGTGGCTCCCACGAGATCCGAGTGGTTTAGTTGAACTTTAAGCCCCGACAATTATGGTAACCATATGGCGACATTAAAGGTCATGAGAGTGCTGAAATAATCTAATTCGAATGTTAAAAATGTACGTCTGTCTCAGTTTAAGGAGAAATGTTTCAATCTGATGACTGGCAACCGTGTGTTTAGGTGGACGGGCTGTAAGTTCTGTCTAGGCTTTCTAAGTTTTAGGCGTAATAAAAGGAAGTTTTAAAATGAGATCTGCTTCGACTGGTTTCTCTTGGACGTTGAAGTGAAAATTGTCAGATTACGACTCTCATGGACTTTGCTGAGCCTAGCCCTACAAGAAAAAATGTGGGCTAGACTTACTCAAATTACTTATATAGCTGTAATACAAGATTGAGAAATCACTGTTACACACACACATATGTGTGTGAATAACAATGCGCTAATGCTCACAAAATTACACAAAATTATAGAAAATATGGCGATATCTTTTGATTATCTTATGTTTACTCCATTAAACGTAGTAAATTCCCAGAGCACAAAAGTAGTTGAACCTGGACAGTCGTGGCCAAAAGTTTTTATTTCCTGAAACATAAAAATTGCCATTTTCACTTCCAGACTTGCTAAGCACTCCCGAAGTCACATCTAAACCAAAACCATGTACAAGTAAGAAGGGAATGGGGTTTTCTCATGCCCTTGGGTGAAATATAGACTTCTAAAAAGTAATGATCTGGTATTATATACTTACAAAATATTTATGTGCATAAGTTCGCTGGTAAAGTTGAGGATACTCGTTATCTATTTTTGATTAAGAATAAATTTCTACACTGAGTTAAGATAAAAACGAAAGTTAGAGTTTAATTGTTTATCGTGCTAGTTTTTAGCATTACACACACACATCCTTAATAGTGATTCAACGATCGGCATTTTGCCGCCCTTAACAAAGTGACGCCACTGTAGAAGCCAACTTTAACCACCTCCATCTACACTTACGTCTGGGCTGGGACATACTGCTTACAGCCAATGCATCCATGCCAGTTGTCGGATTTCCACCCACCGACTTTGGTACTGAAAAACAGCGCTCTACCAATTCAGTGATAATTTAACCATGGTTATTTTGACTCTAATTTTAAATTATTTACCCATTAACATGTTATCTATAATAGAAATAAAAATCTATACCCATTAACATGTTATCTATAATAGAAAAAAAAGATACACTTCATTCTTGAATGATTTTGACGTAATAAAAGCTTAACTTAAAGTATAAGTCTAATGCTGTATACAAAACATTTTTTTTTTGACTTACCTAGGATTTTACGACGTTTTTTTATTTTAATTTTCTATTTAGCTGCTTCAGCATTTTCATGTATATAAAATAATTAATTTTGCCATGCATACATATATTAAAAGTGATAAAACTGTTATTATCGGTAATGTTTACATTTAATTATTTCCAGAAAATATAACTCCAACATCCATAACTGAATGCACATTTCAATTTAATATATTTTTTTAATATGTTACTAAGAAATAATATATTATTTTGCAATTGTCTTGTCGACATATTTGTTTCAAAACAAATTGTGCACGATACATTTATTTAATCGTTATCGGACCGAAAGAGGGCTGAATGGTAGAGAGCTGCTCTTTGGTACCTCTCTTTTGGCTCTTTGGTACTCTGCTCTTTGGCATAGATGTTCGTAGACGTTCGGAATTGACTTTAAGCAGTAGGTCTCGTTAGGCCTCGTGAGCGTAACAGTAGACTGTAGTGCTTCAAACCAAAATAAAATCTGAAAGGGATGGTGGACATTAAAAGATGTGTTTATAAGTTATTACCTTATAGTTATGAAATTATGTAGGCATATATATTGAAGTAAAAGTAAATTATCCGTATCAAAGTAATTCGTTCAAATTAAGGATTTTTTTAATGGAAATTTTGTTCATTTTTAAAATGTTCTTTGCGACTTTATTCTTCCCAGATTCTTACAAAAAGTTTACCAAACACTCTTATTGTATAATAAAATAAATCTCTTTTAAATTACGACTTTATGTATATTGTTAAACTAAATTCAAGTTTAGAAAGTCCAAATTTTTATTGAAAATTCTACGTACATACATAAAAATATTTACTATCAGTTAACTTTTTCAAGATATCAACAAAATAATACCTGTAACAAATAGAAGGTTATCCTCTTATAAGCAAAAACATTCAGTTATTCTCCAACTCTCGAAGATGTAGCATTGTGTTTACTTTGGCTTATTTGTTTAGTTTTATGTTTTAATTGTTATGTACCTAACTGGGTTTTTTTTTGGCTCAGTAGATTTTAAATATGATATTATTTGAGTTAGTCAACATTTTTCCTTATTTAACATTTCTTTGTGACACATCCAAATATTTTCAGAAGTTATTTTGAAATAGTAATAACGATAAAATAAAAGCAGAAATCGGAAATTAATTATCAGCATTTTAAAAACCCTCAAATTATTTCAAAACATGGAATTTTTAAAAAAATTATTTAATTGAAAAATATTTTAATGCGATTTGTTTATCTATACTTCAATGTATAAGTGAACAAATTTTGAGAAATTTAAGTTGATGGTTTCCAAAAACATTTTCTAATATCCTCTGTCCCCTTAACAATGATTACTGACTGAGGGCATAGAGTTATTTCCCTATCTGTATATAATCTACTTCCAGGAAAATATTTTCAAGAAAATCGCTTTAATCCATCTTAATCAGAATGTAAAAGAAGCCAAACCGTTGCCACACATATGGGAGCTTGACTAAAGAACTGGGTTCACCCGCCAACTTGGCGATTAAATATGATCACCTAACATTTTCTCCTGATCTCACCGTATCTAAACAATCTGTATCTATATTTTAATTTATATGATATATGCACCCAACTCTTCTTGTGTAACTCTTTTCTTATATAATAAAAGTGCGCAATGCTTAAAAAAATTAGATATAAAAAACCATTAATGGTTCACTATGGCTGATTTCTAATACTTTGGAGCTGTTGCGTTTGTAAACTGTTAAGGAATTAATTGCCCATTAATATAAATGTTCGGTTTTCACGTTGTTTTCTTTAATTAAGTAAGAGTATATAATTCTATTACGATGGCGCTCTGTGCATTCATTAAAGTCGACAGAAAAAGGAAGAGATACTTACCTTTGTGTTTTAGTAAATATCGCCAATATTTTCGCCAAATTAGCCAAGGGGAACCCAATTAAGTAGTCCCCATATGGGGTCATCCAAGCTCTACAATAAGGCATTTTCCTGATTTTAAGAGTTTTATATTTCCTATACTATGCGTTCAATAATGCTTGTTTTTATTTGATTCCATACCGTATGCATTTTATTCTTTTTTCAGCTCCGATGCTTTCGTCATCCTTTACGTACATAATACTCTTCCTCATTCTGAATTTCATGTCTCTCAGATGATTTCTTGTAAAGTTATGGCAAAAAACCCACTGCAATAGGTGCCACCAATTAAGTTTTGCACACGAGTATATATATATATATATATATATATATATATATATATATATATATATATATATATATATATATATATATATATATATATATATATAATGGGCCAGGGGGACTAACCACCCCAAAATTTACTTGAAAACTTCTTTTAAAATTGCCCCTATTATTTTCCTCAGCCCGGGCATGCTGGGCTGCCAAGAGTCCCGCTAACCGTCGATTTGAAAGAAACACATCAGTCGTCTTAGTCGAAAGTAATCTTTATTTCATCCGATCAAAAAGCACAAAATCCAGAGGCATCTGAACCAGACAGTGTCAGAACGCTCTCTCCCTAATGCCAACCTTTTGCGAGAGACGACCAAAACCCGTGTGTGGTTTAGTGTCGTTGGAAAAATGCTGAGGCAGCTGTTATTTGCTGACAGAGAGTAACCTTTGATTAGAGCCAATCTGCAAAAGTGTGGCGTTCCATATGACTATTATTGCTGATCATTACTGATTTTTCCTGAAAGAGTTATAACTTCCTAATTAAAATGCCAGCCATATCATTTTTTGCTTTGAGAATCAAAGAAAGAATTTCGGGGTTCGGCTGAAGGAATGAAAACATCCTCGTTTAAATTGGATGGCTGGGAAATATGGTTAATATAAAGAGGAGAAATTAAGATTTAGAATAATGAATGGGGAAAAGGATAATTTTGAATAGGCTTTAGGGCGTAGATATTGATATTATATATATATATATATATATATATATATATATATATATATATATATATATATATATATATATATATATATATATATATATATATATATATATATATATAATATTAATATATATTCATTGAAAAGGATTTTGCAGGCTCTAGCAAAGTGTTGCCCGGGGAGCGAGCCACTCCTCTCTTTACTGCGCTACTGCCTCCTGTCGGTGACAAACAGGATTTACTTTTCACAATTGCCTGTAACTAGTTTCGGATCTTGCAGTGAATGAATACTCCAACTGAAAATATACATTTACATATTTGTATTATTGTCTTTTTTCAATTACCTATAACTAATTTCGGATCATGTGAGTAAAAAAATACTTTCACCCTAGTAGGGCCGTAGCCAGAAATTATTTTCGGAGGGGGACCAAGGGAGAAAGACATCTTTTGTCTGTGAATGATACTTCAATTAATGAAAGGGAAAGCACTGTATTTCCGGAATACAGTGCCGGAAATACGGTGCTGTATTTCCGGCCAGCGGTCCAGCAAGACTTTTATGGTCTCAGCGGTTTTTTCTAAGAAAATAACTGTCCATGTTCATAAACAACTAGGCAGATAGCACATACACACACAGTCGTGGGACATTGTCCTCTACAAAATAGTCTTTCAAAATTTCGGGGGGGGGAACAGACCCCCAAATCCTTCCCCTGCCTACGGCCTTGCACTCTAGTGATGCTCTTCATAAAAAACGAAAGTTGCGCCCTTGCCTTAATTCGAGTAACTTATAGCTCACGTCATTGGCTTGTTCAAGGGGCATAAGTAGCATCATCAACAGCAACAAAATGTACAGTGTATTATAAATGCAATAGATTTTAATACTTTTATTATCATTCTGAAACTATTAAGGAGGATATTCTCTACACAAAATGTTTACAATAATTTTTCGATTTTTAATTATGCAATAGATAGGATTATTATGTAATAGTATAAGTATGTAATAGACATTTTAAATTATGTAATAGTAATTATTGCATAATTACATAATAGTATAATTATGTAATTATTATATATTTTATGAAAATAAAAAATCTGTTTATCTCTAAATTACAATAATATGGGTTATCCCTTGATACCCCTGACGTCTTCAATTACAATCGATGAAGATTAAGATGATAAAACTGAGTTCTGCTTATTTTAGATGACTTTACAAAAATTATATACATCTTTGTAATGTACCAAATTGAAATGAATTTCTTATTCTAACACATAAAGATAAATCATAAATAGATATCAGAGGTGTGCGGGACTAAAAATTGTTTTGATCTGTAGTTTTGAAAATTAAATCTCCCTCCCTTCGCTTCCAAGTAAAAGAACCTATTGAAACAAGCTTCTTAATATTCCTTTTTCTAACTGTATACATGACTTGGTACAGTACACTCTTGAATCATACGTAAACTACATGCAAAAAAATGTTTCAAGAATTCTGCCAGAGTCAAAGAAAGCAACAAAATACTTTATTTCGTGCGAACGGTTACAGTCAAGCTAACTGCCAGGTCTCTGGTGTGTTAATTTTATAAGCTAAGACCATGGGGTCTCTAGGTAACTTGGTATCAGCTAATTGCTTACTCCTTAACTCATCAAAAGCTTTCAAAACTTCTTGATACATTCCACTTTTAAAATATAAGTCCATTGATAAAAGATAAGATTTTAGCTGATCAAAAAACCCAGTCATTTCAGGATCTTTGACAAAACTTGCTACAAGTTCATGTTTCCTTATGGAAAACTTGATTTTGAACACTACATGCTGAAGCTTGAAAAACAGTTCTGTAATTAGACTGAAAAGTTAAACTTTGGTTTACAGCAATAAGAATTATTAATATACGCTTGATGTTTTTCCTCTCTTTACTAATTTGAAATCAATAATCTATATGTAGGGTGTATAGTAATGTCTTTAATCGGCCTTTTTCTTTGCAAATATAGATCATAGTTCCGGTTTAAACATTCTTTTAAATAATATAGGCATTCTTTTTAAGGTACCTTTAAATTTAAAAATTTAATTTTGAAAATCTACTAAATATAAACTTTTATACGTTGTTCCGTTCCATACGATCATATTTAGTGAAAAATGAAACACGTCCTAACAGCAATGATACAAAAAGTTATGCATATGAGTGACAAAACTTGATTTAGATATTTAAATTCAAAATTTGAGAAATTTTTAAGATTTTTCTCCTCTTGTCAGCAATTATATGTTGAAATGATATTTAAATGCCTCACTTACGTCAAAAGATAGGGAGGGTTGTGAACTGATTATAAATAGGGAGACGATACCATAGTAAAATGGATGCCAAACGAGGGCTGAATGGGTAGGGCGCTGTTCTTTGGTACAAGAGTTCGTGGATTCGAATCTCACTGCTGGAAGAAATGTTCATAGCCGTCGGAAACGGCTTTAAATTGTTGTTCCCGACCCAATCAACCCTCTTGAAACAAAAAAGTAGACTGTAGCTCTCCAACCAACCAACCATAGTAAAGTAGATTTACTCAGTGTTTTCCATTTTAAAAATCTCTGAATTCCATCCCCACCTTTCACGGCAAAAGGAAGTTGGAACCTGATTTCAGCCTCAATTTACAGCAATCTTTTAACTGATCTCCTAAAGAAAATGAAATTTTTTTAAAATTTTCGTGCAATTTCAATTTAAATATTTCGGTTAATTGTTGTCACAGAGAAATAGAACTTTATGTGGTGTGATTGTTAGGACAATCTTAAATTTTGGACTAAATATAATGACAGGGAATGGGGTATCATATACAAATTTTAATTTTCTAATTCATACAAAACTGAATTTTAAGTCTTAAAAATACCATGAATGAAATGCTTATCTTATTTGAAACTTGCTTATCATTTTTTGTAATTAGAAGAATATGTCTACAACCAACGGTTGCTGAGAAAAGAACTTTACTATGCTCTTTGCTCCAAGGTTTATTTCGTTTACCATCTTATGCATTCTTAGGAAATAGCTCCCGTGCATGAAACACAGCAAAATGATAAATAATATTATATTTTTCGGAAAAGTGCAGACGAACAAAGTTGAAAAGGTATCAAGTAATGAGGTAGAGTACTTAACATTTACTAATGAGATAAAGAATAATGAAGTTTATTGCTTATTTCTGTTTGTAACGAAGGATAAAAACAAGAATTTATACCTTTTCAGTGAATATAACATCAATGCCGTACTTAATATTTTAGCCGTCATAGGCAAATCAAAAATTACCGATAACAAAACTTAAGTGAATAAATAATTTTTTCAAAGTAAAGCAGAATTAAGAAACAACTACATTAATCAGAAACTTTTATTTCTCTGGAGTCTAAAGCCCAAAGTCTAGAGGCATTTGATTAACTATAAACGAGGATTAAATAAAATTCACGGCCATAAGAAATAAAGCATATAACTCTATCCCTCAGCAAGTAAATTCTTAAACTTTCTAGAGTGTAGACCAGTTTACATATCTTGGTACTATCATCTCTAAAGATAATAATGTGAGACTGGAAATTGACTACAAATTATTTAAAGCTAATAGAAGCTATCGTAGTATAAAAAATTTAGTAAAGTCTAAGCTCTTAAATATCAAGACAAAAATAAATTTTTATGCAACTTTAATCAGACAGATCACATTATATGGTAGTGAGTGTTGGCGATTTACTAAAACAGATGAGGACAGACTTTTAATCTATGAAAGACAAATACCCCTAAAAATATTTGTCCCAGTCAAAGAAAATGATAGATGGAGATTTTTTTTTAACTATGATATTTATAGAAAATATAAACAACTTAATATCGTCCGAGTTATCAAATCCTATCTCATCAGCTGGCTTGGGCATATTTTTAGATATGAAAATTCGAATCCTGTGAAAAAGATGACTTTTGCAAAGAGGGAACCAAGAGAAGAGGAAGATCTCGCACAAAGCGGATAAACTGTGTAGAGGCAGACCTCAGGATTTTAAATATCAATCGTTGGGGTACCGTAGCTTCTGACAGGACCCGTTGGTGGAAGCTTGCAGAGATGGCCTTGGCTGGTAGATAGACCTCTAGTGCAGATGAAGACGTTAACCAGAAAAATGACTTCTAAATGAGTTAATACAATGATATTAATT
Organism: Pardosa pseudoannulata; assembly: GCA_032207245.1. Taxonomy (NCBI): domain Eukaryota; kingdom Metazoa; phylum Arthropoda; class Arachnida; order Araneae; family Lycosidae; genus Pardosa; species Pardosa pseudoannulata. The sequence goes on from CM063502.1 coordinate 107,055,820, forward strand.
AAAATTTGCTGACAACTGTTTTACTAAAAAAATTTTTTTGTCGTCTCTAAATTTTGCCGCCACCTTGCCTACCGCCTAAAGACCTCATGACATCAATATATATTGATCTTAGACCGTATATCCAGGGAGTGGAAAACGTTTTTTGAGGCGGGCTAGAAATCAAAAGAGATAATCTAAGCGGTCGTTATGAATTAATTGAAAATTTTAATAACTATTAATAATATTTCCATGTCTATTCATCTTTTAGAGCATGACACTCTGAATCAGTTTTGCACTTTTTAGTACACATTTTGGGTCTGAAATATTTGACTAATGACCCGAACAAACACCTATAATTCTTTATTTCTTAATAATTTCACCACTGTTCCCATTAGTGCTATCTGACCGCTGTTTTGTCATATAAAATAAATAATAAGAGAGGATGCCTATAAGTTACAGAAGCCCATAAACAAAAGTCAAACCAAGATATATAATTGAAACTTATGTTTACTTCTCCACATAAAAGCCCTTTGCATTTATGCATCTGTTCCGTCTTTTAATAAGTTGTACAACACCTGCTACATAAAAGTTTTTGTACTTCTGTCTCAGAAATCTATGTACTTCATCCACATTCAGCGTCTGACCACCCAGCGCAAGCACACCTTTCGGATATGCAGGATGTTGTAGGATAAATCTCTGGAAGATTCTATTGCAGTTGCTATGCTGTCTATTGTTGCTCACCTGTCAGCTCTAACCATTTCCTCAACTTTCAGCACTGTTTCTTCCTTTTCGATATCCCTTACTCACAAGAAATGCACTGCATTTCGTTGTTCTTCTAGTGCTAACATTTGGCAAAGAGAGATGCAACGACTTTACTTGGCGAAAAAGAGACCCATTCAGCACGCTCTTTAAGGTTTAATACAAAATAGATTCTAAAATTGATTTTCAACAGGGCATTTAGAATAAAATAATTGTGAATTATCTAAATCGTAAAAGTGTATTCTTAAAACAATAAAGTACTAAAACTAAAATGTACTATATATCCAAATAAGTGAAAAATTTATTTACTAATATTGAAGTGACGTCAGTAAAGTAAATAAAATATAATTTAATAGTTCAATACCATAATATGCAATATTGGACACAATATCTTTTATTTACAATATCTAACTGCAGAAAAAATAATAAAAATAAAAGTATATGGATACATTTTACACCTAGAAAATACAAAAACAAGTGACGAAAGAGTATACTTTATATTTTTCTTTTAATACGACATATTTTGAAGTTTTCGTAGGAATTTACTGAAGTCAACAAAATAAAAGGTTTATAGTTTTACATTTAAATGTGCAAACAGTGTTGGCGGACATACGGCATATTTTAAAGGATTCCCCGCTTACCCGGATAATAGAAAGAAGGTAAAATCTTAAAACAATACGTCTAATGTACCTAAACTTGTCTACGCAACCCCTCTCCAATTTAATATTTACTCAAAAAGAGCTAAAAACGTTAAAAAAAAGTGTTAGAAGCCCTGCCCTTGGATACACCTCTCGTGCTTTTGGCATTTCAAAGGTTTCTCAGGACACACTTTCGGGTAAAAAAAAAAAAAAAAAAAAAAAAAAAAAAAAAATTCCGCACCTTTACAAAATTAAAGTACTAATAAAAATAATTTAAACCAAATTAATAAAGACTAAATCAATAATTCCAATGTAAAGGTAAGGGGATAAACAATTCTACAAAATATTAAAAATCCGAAATTCCCTCTGGATTTCTTTTATCTCGGGACTTGTACGAATCATCAGGAATATATGAAGGAATTCAACATTTTAGATGTCTAGGGAATTTAGAGATATTTCAATTATAATGAAATCATCTTCGGACACATTAAATGAAATATTTTCTATTATTCATTAGTAGAGTATATAATTCATAACTAGCAGTACTAGTTTCATTTATCTTTATTTTATGAATAATATATAATTTTAAAAATTTTATGCATGATATTGGGAGATATTCAGCTATTGTATGAGTATTAACTATGAATTGTACTCTGATTTTATTTTTCATGCTGTTTCAAATATTCAAATATACTACTTGCAGTTAAGAGTTCAGAAGAGAAAAATAATGAGCAACCGCTTTTTTAGAAGTATAAAAAAATTACATTTCGTTGCAAATAAAGTCCAGACCACGTATTTCCCACTTCATATCCTTAACAGATTTTTTAGTATATCTCGAAAAGAAAAAAAGAATATTATTATAGCAACAAAATATGAAAGGTTTATCCGATAAGACAAACAAGATGGGGTTGTAAAACAAATATTAAGAATAAAATTACTAGCAGGAATATTGAGCTTCGTTCACTTCTGGTCGGCCCTCATTTGTCTACTAGAAACAAATTATTACTGTACAAAATAGTAATACTACCTGCTGCAACTTAAGCATCACCGGTCTGGTCTTTTGCGTTCACCCTAATTTAGATATATTGAACCATGCACACAATAAAATACTTTGAGGAATAGCCAGAACTTCGTGTTATTTACTTAATGAGATCATACAGTAGGATCTTTAAATTAACTTTTAAAGATATCTGCCGTAAAATTTCAATTAATTTTAATAACATTAATAATGAAATCATTGCTAGGCTTCCTGCCTATGATTTCGGGGAAAACTCTAATCGTGCCACTATGCTTCTTTAAAATCATTTTCTTTTCCTATAATTTATTTTCCATCATCTTAATTTTTCTAATTCTTTTTCAAATTTCTCTACTTGCCTAGCTTTACGCGTCGACAATAGAGGGCGCCACGATGACGCTTGCTCCTCATATCAAGTTATCTTTCTAATTTTGTAACTTCTCCTTTTTCTATTAATTCTAAATTTTAATCTTATTGTGTTTTTCCTTTTTATAATAAAGAAGAAAAATATATATAAAGTACAAAACTCTCCAAAAAATTATTAAAATTTTATAAAAGGATGTTTCCATCCACAAAAAGATTTTCACTATATTTCCTCCCTATCCTGTCGTAACTGTATTCTTTCTCCTTATAATTTTTTAATTTTCTTGTAGTATTTTAATGTAAATTATTGGCAACAATAGCCGTAATTATTTTCTTTGACTTTAAAATGAACTTACGTCACCTATGTTAATGTAAACCCAATTCCTGACTGCACACCCTGAATGAATTTATCAACACTCACGACTGCAGAATCGGCTCCGAATAATCTACTTTTGAAGATGTAGCATACCTCTCTACTCTTAAAATTCTCCATTGGAATGCACAAGGGGATTAGCTGGAAAATTAAGGAATTGCGCGATTTCCTGGAGACATCGGACTTTGATATTTTCCTCGTGCAAGAAACGATGTTTCCTGTGAACGCTTAATCCAAATTTAATGTCGGTAACTATTCGACGGTTTTACTGACCATGGATTGGAAATTTGAAGTTCTTGAGTCTAACCCTTCAATTCACACTGATTGGTGGCAGTTTCAAGCTACTCTTGCCTATACCAAATTATTTTACCTTACTATTCGGTATTCTGGATATATTGATAATGCAGTGTCTAAATTAATAACTGAGGTTGGTTTTGTTTTTCAAAATTCGTCAAAGGAAGCGAAGAATCTTAGGATTCATCAGCTTCCCCGCATATCAAAATTTTAATTAAGAAACTCTACTCTACAAGTCAAATGTATCAATTTCTTCGTACTCCCTTTTCTAGGCAAGAGAACATTACACTCAGTAACTCTGTGAAGAGAGAAATTCGAGCTCATCGCGATAAAAGTTGGAGAGAATTTATTTCGGGACTTTCTGATAACTAGATAAATCGATCTGGAAATTCCAGAGACGGCTTCGGGGTAAATCTGCGTATTACTTTCTACCCATAGAAGGCGCCATGATGACGCATTTTGATCCTTTCGAGAAGGAACTACCGTAGTCTACGAAAAACAAATTGCTCTTTAGTGAACGTAGAGCACAATCAGCTTGTCTCTAGTACTATTGATAACTTCTTCCTAAATCTGAATTAAAATTCCTAAAGCTAGCATAAATAAAATGAAGGAAGTTATTAATAAGCTTTAAGTAACTACAGCTCCTGGTTTAGACTCCATCAATAATAGAAGCATTAAAAACTTTTCACCCAACATCCTCATCTTTTTTACCTGCAAAGTTAATTCAATTTTAAAATTTCACTATTTTCCAAAATCATGGAAAACAGCTATTGTCTGCAGGATTCCAAAGCCAAAATGTAGTCTGTCTAAGCCTGAAAATTATCGTCCCATCTCACTTCTCAGTTGCCTCAGTAATGTCGCCGAGCATGTAATACTCAACCGCCTACAGACTTTCCTAGACGCAAGAGCCATTATTATCCCAGAGCAGTTTGAATTTATTGGAAACACAATACAACACACCAGTATTCAGGGTTCTAGGCGTCTCTAGCGAAGGTCTACAATCCAAGCAACAAACTGGAGCACTTTTTTTAGACATTGCAAAGGCCTTTGACCGAGGCTTTTTAATATTTTTATCAATGATATATCCAGTTTAAATATAGCTTCCCTCGAACTTTATGCTGACAACAAGGTAATTTATACCTCTGTCCCGCATATTAGTGTTAGCGCATACATTTAAAATCATATTACTGCTCTGGAGTCATGGTTTAAGAACTGGAAGATTAAAATAAATCCTAGCAAATGCCAGGCAACTTATTTTAGTCTATTCTATAAAATGCCCGGTTCTTGTATTTATACGGCAAGCTGATTAACCGGGGGGGTAACACTGCTTAATATTTTGGAGTTACACTCGATAGAAGGCTCACATGGAAAACGCACATTACGAATGTCAAAAATTGTATGAACTACAGGATCCATGATCTACGTTCATTAATTTACGGCCCCATCTTTTCGTTAAAGATAAAATTTTAATTTATAAAGCAGTCGTACTTCCAGCAGCTACCTATGCAGCTCCTATGTGGTCTTTTGCATTCCAATCTAATATCAATGTCTTAGAAAAAGTAAATAACAAAACTCTTAGGAGAATAGCTCAGGTAATTTGGTATCTTACCAATAAGATTATTCGAAGGGACCTAAATATTGATACTCTCTTAAGAACACATTCATTAAACTCTCTTCTAAATTTTTTAATGACGTCTACAGCTTGCCGAATCCTATCACAGCCGGATTACCGGACTATGGTCATCGAAAAGCCAACCATCGCAAGCGCCCCCACGTTGCGATGCTCTTGTAGATTTTTCTCTCCCCTCACTAATATTTACAATTCTCTCCTCTAACTTAAATTCCCCTTCCAATTTCGTCTGATGCGAGGCTGTACAATAGATGGCACCACGAAACCTGATCTGTGCCGTTCTCCCATCGATCGCGCTTAGTATCGCGTACATAATTTTCTTAGTTGTTGTTGCAACTTAATTTTTTTTTTAAATTCTGGTAAGTACAACTTGTTGTACTGTAATTAACTTCAAATTTCTTAAATTGTTTGCATCATGTATCAATTCTTATTATTTGTATCGATTTCCTGGAACATGGAACCAGGTTTCAGGAGTAGTTAGTCTTCTTATTTCCGGAATTCGATTGTTTACGAATACCGACCACTGTGCTCGTCTTTTAATCCAAGTTAACACCGTCAATGATTTAATCCAAAAGTATATATCAGTTAAATTTCCTAACTTTAAAGCATGAATTATGGAATCAAATAATCTTGCTCCAATAGTAGCTGCCATCAATTGAAGGCGAGGGATCGTTATTTTCTTCATCGGAGGTATTCTCGACTTAGTCTGGAGTAGATGAACATCAACAGTACCCTCAGAGGATTCGCTTTTTTACAAATATACAAGCTGAGTGAGCAGTTTGACTTGCATCAAGAAATCTATGGAAGCTTAAATTCGATTCTGCACTGAACCCTAACCATCTTGAAATCTTAATATGATTTAACCAGTTTAAATTTTTAAACCACTTGAGAAATTTATTTTGTATGCCATCTTTAATTTCTGAATCCCATTTATCTTTACACTTCCAAGTTTCTTGAAGTAAAGTTTAGGTCGTATGAAAGTTGGAGCAAGAAACCCAATCGGGTCGAAAATTCGACTTAGACAAAATTTTCCTCTTTTTTCACTTTTCAGACTCTTCCAATTTCAAAGATTTCAGATCAATTTTCAAAATCTCATCGTCCTTGTTCCACATAAAGCCTGAAACCTGTGTTTTAGAACTTGAAGAAAGGCAAATTGAGAGTTAATTGCTTTCCTAACCTCTTAATTGACCTGCTTTCATACTTTATGTGGCTGCCTTAATAAATTTTTCTAATTCTGAAACATTCTGCACACTTATGACACAATTATCTACAGAAAAACTGCTTCATAAATTTTCTACCAACTCTTCAGAATACTGAAACTTAAAAGTTTCTTTTAAAAAATGATGATAAATAACTGCCATCAATAAAAACGGACTATGGGTCAGACCGAAAACAACCCGACGATGTCTACAAATCTTGACGTTATCTTGTTAATCATATAAAAAAAAATCGTAATAAATTTCTATCTTTTCAATCAGGAAAATTTGCAGGGATACTGTTCTTATATCAGAAATCCCACTGATTTCATGTAATCGAAATCTTCTTAAACGGATGGAATTGTCTCAAGTTAATTCCTGTCTCTAAGCATTCGTTTAGTGATAAATGATTAGGAATCTTTACTGAGGCATCTAAGACTGGTCTGATTTTCAAAGAAAACTTCTCTGGCGTTTCTTTAATAATTGGACGATGAGGGGGGTAATAAGATTCTAGCAAAGACAATTCTCCATATGGAACTTCTTCAATCCATTCAAAAACTTGATGGTACTTTTCTCTTGTATTCAATTTTCTCCAATTTTTTATAAGTAGATTCGTATGAAGATAGAAGGGCATGATACTTTTTCAATGGCAAACTTATTTTGTACCTACCATCTGAATAGTGTCTTGAAAGTGTATCATCACGACCTTTTGTGAATTTTCCCTAGTATTTTGCTCGACAGGATCTTTAATACTCAGCAACTCTAAGTTTCACAAAAGTGAAACAGGTAATTCCTGAGATAATATGTTAACGGCCGTCAAATTAACATATTGATGTTGTAACTGAGGTACTTTTCCCATTTGTGTCCAACCTAGTTTATTTGCCATGGAAACCAATCCCATTTCAATTGTTCTTGTTTACTTGTAAACAGTTTACCAATAACTCCGGTTCCTATGTCCAAAAATATTTCAATGGGTTTAAAATCATTTGGGAAATTAGTTATGTATATCTGCTTTTGTTTTAACTCATTCATTCATGGTCCTTGTTTAATGCCATTTATATTATTACAAATTATGTCTTAATCCAAGGCATCTAAACTACAACTATATTTACCATCTAGGCTATCAAGAGAAATTTTATAACATTTATCCATTGCATTTCGGTTTTCTTACCACAGAATAACGAGTGCGAAAATTCTTCTTTTATCTCAGTATCAAAACTTAACTCTTCATCTGCGGATTTCAAAATATAACTTTTTTGAGAACCAGTGCCCAAACTATAATTAATAAAATAAGCTTTCTTGCAAAATCAATATGAACAAATTTCGGATCTACTTAATTTTATTTTTTCCTCTGAATGCACCTAGTCCTTCAGATACATAACTATAGCATCAAGGCTTGACATGTTTTGTTCGAACTCCATATCTCTTCTTTGCCTTTCAAACTATCGTAATATAGGGGTAGGTAATGAACTTTCGACTAACGGATATATAATTACGTCTCACTGATCCGTAGTTACATCTAAACTACTTAAAGCATGCAGTTGGGTTTATAGTTTACTATACAAACTACTCAAAGAATCCTGTTTTCTTTTAGTAGCGTTGTTTAAAACAAGTTAATAGTTTTCGTACACAAAAATTGGTTAAAAGTTCTTTTTGCCTATATTTTTCTGTTGAGCTTTCTATCTCTAAAGCAGTGGTGGCCAAAATACTTTTAAGCGCGATCCAAAAGGAAATTTTCAAAATGTCTTCCGGGCCGGAGGACTATACCGCGTACGCTGAGCAGACGCGAATGCTTTGGGTGGAGTTTTTTCCCTGCCCAAGAAATTTTTTTGACAAAAACACTATAAGCATCATTTTAAAGCATTTGGACAGAGAAATTTGACAGTTAATAAAAGATAATAGTAATAGTAAATTGTCTTACTTAGGTGTATATGCGAACAATTTGTGCAAAGTAAAATATGTCGCGCAATTTTTAAAGAAATATGATCCATTATATAAATTAATGGTCATTAAATAAATCAGTTAATGAAATATTTTATTTTCATATTTATATCTTAACGATACAAATGATTTTATTTTGATCGTAGTTATTACATTTTTATATTTACATTACATTTTGTAAATATAATAGTAAACAGAATTATAAAAAGAAAAGACAAACAGAGGAGTGCACGTTGAATTCTATGTAGTAAGCCGACCACACGCTTTAGGAGAGTATGTCTATTGCATACATTAAAGTAGGGATATGGTTACAGCTGTTCAAATTATAATACTCTCTATTATTTATATATTTTTAATTATTTATATGTACACTACGCAAATACTGTTGATTTAAACAAAATCGCATGTAAGAGATTAAAAAATTGCATAATTTTTCAACGGGGCGGATAAAGTAATCAAAAGGGCCGGATCGGGCCCGCGGTTCTGCTTTTGCCCAGCCCTGCTCTAAAGGATAGTTTTCCTTCGTTTTTGATTTAATTTTCGTGGGCTGAATCAAATAATGAAATTTGTCAAATCCATTTAAATTTTTATTATCGTGTATTTTTTTAAAACGATTGCAAAAAGTCAACCAGTTACTTAATTCACCACCAAATTTACATAATTCAACTTCAGAAAGTCATGGAGAAATAGTTTTATATGCATATAAATAACTGTTCATCGCCAAATGGGAATCATTATCAAAATTAATACTTTCATTATTATTTGGTCTATTCTTAATAGTCTCCAATACTCGTTTAGATCTTAGTTCTATCATTAAAGCCCATTCTCTATAATCTTCAACATTATTAAATTCGGCTTCGAATTCTACTCCATCTGTTAAATTACCTAAATAATTATTGTGTATTAATTCTAAGGCATCGGCCTTTTGTTTAAACAAATATAAACGCATTTCGATTTCTTCTGTGTCAGACTTTTCATCTATTAAGAGGCCGCTGGACTCAGAAAAAATCCCGTATGCAGTGAAAACAACCCAAGAAATTGCAGGCGGTGGGAGGTAACTAGTTGAGAATTTCTGCCCAATCACAAAACTTTACATTCTAACTCCCCGTTATTTATTACTTTTTAAAAATCCCTATTTCCCCTACTGCATTCTGAAGTGAGATAGATCTATTTTTAGAGCCCCCACAGTAAAACAAGTTAGCAAGAGGGAAACGTAGCCTGCGGGTAAAGGGGTCACCCCTCTTTTATTTTGTATCTCTTGCAATGCATGTTTTCGTCTGTGAATGGCAACAGAATAAGAGAAATAGTGAGGGCAAGTGCTTTTAGCTGCTACAACTTTACTGGGTACTCTGGAAATCGTTTACTTCAAATACATTTCCAGGCGTAGGAAATGAGCTTAAAAATTCATTGTACAATTTCTGTGTAAAACAATTCTTTAAACCTTATAAAAAGATATAAAAGGTAAAATAATAATAAAAGCATACAAAACGGTAAATAAATATTACGCCGAAATCTATAGCATTTTGTTATTTTAGTTCTTTGTTTAAGGTAGGCCAAGCAAATTCATAATCTAAATAACCAGATAACTACCAATACAGAATTTAAGAAGGACAATCATACATCAGGGGCTTATAAAGTGATGAAAGTGGTACATATATATATATATATATATATATATATATATATATATA
>CM063502.1:107070698-107138198 GCA_032207245.1 Pardosa pseudoannulata
TGAAACATGCATAAAAAGTCCAAATTTTAAACACGCAAATATTGCCAGAGAGTACAAATAAAATCAATGCCGATTGTAAAAAAGAGTCTAAATTTTCTTTCGTGAAACTTGAATGACCTCCAGGCAACCAAAGGAACTGTCCCATTGTCTTGACAGATACATCAATCACTACATCTATTCCCCAATCCTCCGATATTTCCCCTATTTCTGAATTTTCTCCCCATTCCTCTACGAATCTTCCCCATAACAGGCGGAGGCGGAGTCTGAGACGAAATGCTCCGATTTCTACACATTTTCCTTATATTTATCCCATAATTACACTTTTCCTAATTTAGATAGAACTTCGAAATAAGTTTATACTAAAAGCTTGAACATTGAAGAATGAATGCTAGTTTTTAAAATTTTTAGTTTTTTCAATCTCGAGTTTTTATAAACAGATAAAGGAAAAAGTACCGCTTATTTCTTCAATTCAAAAATTTGATTACCTTTTAAAAATAGATTTTGAATGAAAAATAAAAATTTGAAAAAGAGCGTTCATTTATTAAGGTATCAAGTACTTCGAGCAAAAAAAAAAAAAATCTGAAAAAATCCAAATGTGACTTTGTAAACCAGGGATAACTTTTCCATTCACTTAACATTAGCTTCGTCACATCGGAGGCTGAGTACAGCAACGCCTTAACACACTCTCTAGTTTAGTATAACCTCTTGTAAATGAAGAACGCTGATCTGTCTTATTTCGTTTAATAACTTCCATCTCTACTATCTTATTTACTCAAAATTTATAAAACTTGGTTCTGTTTAATATATCTAAATTACCAATAAGGTATCTTAAATTAATCATTCAAATATTCCAAGTAAATATATTTATACATACAATCTTCAAAATGGAACTTACTAAAAATATCTTCTCGCCAATTCCAATTAAATTGCAAACTCGGAGACGCCAAATTTTGCTTTCTTATTACAAACACGGCATGTTATAGACGGTTTTCATGGAAACAAGACAGGAAACACCATAATATCTTTTTATTATTTCCATATATATGCATTTCCGCTATCTTACAAACTTCAATCCACTCACAAAATAAATAAATAAATAAATAAACAAAATAATAAATTAAAAAAGCCTATAATTCCTTTTTCCAGAAAGTTGCCACACCACAGAAGAAAAATTAAAATTAAAATAAATTGGTTTAAAACAAATATTATAACCATTAATGTACGCAACAACTTAATTTTATTTACCGCATTGACACTAGAAGGCGCCACAACAGCACACATCCCGCTTTCAATCATTTAATTACATAATTTGTATATATTTTCAAAATTGTTTTTACCCTTTAAATAAGAAAATTACAAAACAAACAAAAAATCATAAACTGATATAAAATGGGTTCTTTGCATCCTCAAAAATATTATTTTTCTTTTGTTTTTATAAATTGCACATGTAATTTTTATTTTTCATAATAATTTTAATTCTTTTATGTAATTGTTATATAGGCTCTTTAGAACTGTAAATATTTCCTTTCATTTTTATAATTTTATTTTCTTATAACTGATTCCACCTTAATTATTTATCTTAATTTGTACTCATGCACACCAGACTGAGTATTCTTACTTTCATGACTGGGGAATTCAGCTTCTAGTCTAGGTGTCCTTAATAAACTTCTGCTGAAATTATCGTTACGCATATATAAATATACTAGACGACCCGATAGACGTTGTCCTGTTTTAACGCTGTAAATCTAAAAATTGTAAAATGTTTTAAATAAATTATAAATTGGACCGTTTTAATGGATAACTAAGGAAAAAATTTAAAAATATTTGACACCACAACGCGTACAGTCATCACAAACGTAAATAGATTAAGTGAAAACGCTCACATCGGCTTGACGGGGATTCGAACACAGATCTTCGTTGGTAGCGAAGGGTTTAAACGACATTATAATAATCTCAATAAGAGCGAAACTCTGGATTTAAAAAAAAAAAAAACATTTTCTATCCAATTAAATTGGGAATCTAAACCATTCTCGAATCACCTTAATAACATACACAAAATTTCATCAAAATCAGTCCAGCCGTTTAGGAGGAGTTCTATTACAAACACAAGGACAGAAGAATTTAATATATAACTATATATATATATATATATATATATATATATATATATATATATATATATATATATATATATATATATATATATATATATATATATATATATATATATATATATATATATATATATATATATATATATACTAACTACATGCAGATCAAAGTTCAGAAGAAAAAAAGAATAAAAAGCCTCTATTTTAGAAGTATAAAAGAAATCCATTTCACTGCAAAAATAAAGTCCAGACCATCTATTACCCACTTCATACGCACAACAGACTTTTTGATATATATATATATATATATATATATATATATATATATATATATATATATATATATATATATATGTGGTACCCCCGTGTACGTCCAAACGGGATACCGGGTAAACGTCAGTCAGTCGACTCAAAATGAAACACTAACTTCGAATTAATTTGACGAAAACAACATTTAATAATGGACATTAATAGAACATTAGTAGAAGTTGCACAATTCCAGTCCTTTTAAAACTGATGGCAGTGCTGCCGTCTGCGAGCTCTGTTCGTCGTTAGGGCCTTCGTCCGCCCTCACCAAAACCCATGAGCGTCTCTCTCGGTCAATTGTACGTCCGTCGTTCCTCGCGTCTCTTGGAAGAATCCCCTTGTTGCCCGATGCTCGCAGCGAACTTGGTGTTGCGTGTCACTCAGGCTACCACATTCAGCCGTCCTGACTTTGGTTTGTGCCCTCGCGGCTATCGTCGTCTGTTGGTTGGAAAATGCGCTGGAAAAAGGAAAAGAAAGAAAAAAAAAGAGAGAGAGAGACAGAAACAAAACAAAAAAAAAAAAAAGTTGACAAACTATATACAAATAAGATGAAAAAAAAAATCTTTAGTCCTTGCAAAGTCAAAATCAAAAAGAGTCATTATCCGGGGAAATGTCGTAATTAGGAAGAGTCAATTCTGTTTGCCCACGGCTTGATGTAGTCGGCTGCTGAACTGGTTATGTTAGGACCCTCGTGGTTGCCAATATTTTCAACATCGTAACGATCGTTGTTCTTGATCTTGGTGATCTTGTAAGGTCCGAGACATTTTGGTTTCAGCTTGAGACCCGTACCGAATTGGGTTCTTTGAATAACGACCATGTCTCCGACTTTATGCTTTCTTGCCGTTTTTCTGCGACGATTGTACTGCATGTGGTTTTCTTCTTGTATTTTGGCTATGTTCTTCTTTGCTTCGTCTCTCATCCGTTCTCTATCTTCATGCAGGTTCTTAATGTATTCTTCTTCGAGCAAGTTCTTAATTCGTAGGTCTTCAGGGTTTCTCATCTTCACACCAGTCATTAATTCAAAGGGTGTAAATTTTGTGCTACGGCTGGTGGTACTGTTAATCATTATTTGGACGTCGGGGACAGATTTGTACCATTTAGTAGGCTCATTTATTGCTAATTTAGACAAAACTGGTATTATGGTGTTGTGTAGACGTTCGATCTGACCATTGCTTCGCGGTATTCCAGTTGTAATTTTGATATGTTCGATATGTTGTTCTTCACAATACTGTTCAATATCTTTACTTGTAATAGCGGATCCTCGGTCTGAGACAATGCGGGTTGGGTTTCCAAAAATATTTTGCTGAAATTGTAGTTTTGAAAAAACTTCTTGTGTCGAAGTAGTTTTTACAGGATATATCCAAGTAAATTTTGTGAATGCGTCAATGATAGTAAATAAATGTTGGTACTTTTTATTGGTTGATGGTAACGGTCCTAAAAAATCAATATGGTAGGTGGAAAGAGGTATCGATTCTTTGGGAATTGGATTTAGAAATCCTTCTCCTTTTCCTCGTTTTCTATTACAAAGTATGCAGTCGATGCAATTATTAATTACTTTCTCAATTTTCTGTCGCGCTTTAGGAATGAAATAATTTAAATTTAAGGCTTCTTCGGTTTTTGAAACAGCAAAATGTCCTTTTTTGTGTATCTCTTTAATGATATCGAATTGCATTGCTTCTGGGATAACTAAAAGTTCTCGACCATCTTTAAATTTTTACAATACACCTTGTTTAACTAAATAATCACTATTCTGATTTTTGTCAATCAAGTCTTTAATTGCTTGAAGGTGTTCATCATCGTTTTGTGCAGAAACAATTTTTTGTGTGGTTGAATCGTCTGATCGTGTTGTAACTAATGCTACGTTTCTACTAAGCGCATCTACGTGTTTCATTTTCGTTCCTGATCTATGTTCTATTTTGTAATCAAAGTCTTCGAGTGTTAGAGTAACCATCATGCAATTTTAGCGCATGTATCTTTTTTTTGCATCGTCATTGTGAAGGCGTTGCAATCTGTAATAATTTTAAAGGGAATGCCCAAAACATAAATTCTGAACTTCTTAAGGGCTTCTATTACCGCTAGTATTTCGAGCTCATAACTAGATAACTTACGTTTGGATTCTGTTGTTTTTAGGCTATGATAATACACGGGATGAAATTGGCCGTCTGTTGCGGATTTCTGTAGAAGTACAGCACCGTAACCGTCAATGCTTGCATCAGTGTGAATTTCAGTCTCTGCGTCGGGATTATAGAGTGTTAAAACTGGCTCTGTTCGCAGTATTTGCTTAAGTGTATTAAACGAATTTCGTTCTAATTCTCCAAATTTAAACTTACGATCTTTTTGAAGGAGGTCGGTTAATGGTTTTGCTATGATAGAAAAGCCTAAAATAAATTGTCGAAAATAACCAGCGAGTCCTAAAAATGATTGAATGTACTTTGTATTTTTCGGTTCGGGGAAATTCAGAACAGCTTTTGTTTTGTCGGCTGATGGAGAAATTTTGCCATTGGTTATTCTGTGTCCTAAAAATTCTATTTCGGTTTTAAGAAAGTGGCACTTTTTAAGATTTAGCTGTAATCCGTAATCTGCGGCTGTTTGCAGGACGCGTTTTAATTTCGTTATACCTTCTGCTTCGTCGCCTGACGGAATTATAAGATCATCCATATAAATTAAAACAGTGCCGTCGCGTAATAATTCTTGAAATACGTTGTAAATACACCGCTGAAAAGTGCTGGGACTATTAGCAAAACCAAATGGGACTTTAAGAAATTCAAATTGACCATCTTCTGTCACAAAAGAAGTGTATTTAGTACTGTCCTTATGAACATCGACGTGAAAGAAACTATTTTTAAGGTCTAATGTTCTGTAAACTTTTGCAGATTCTAATTTTTCAATTAAGTTCTCGATGACAGGAAGTGGGAAGCGGTCTCGAATTATTTTCTTATTTAATCGTCGATAGTCAATGCATAAACGTTTTGTTAAATCTTTTTTCTTCGCTAAAACAATCGGTGAAGCAAATTCGGTTGTACTTTCGCATATTATTTTATTTTTTAACCAATCTTCTATTTGTTGTGTTACTAATAATTTTTCTACTCTAGGTAATGGTCTAGGAGCACTAAAAATAGGGAGTTCATCCGTTAAAATAATTTTCATGGAAACGTCAACTGTTTTGGTTTTATGAGGCGAATAGCTCAAAATCAATGTATTTACTTCCGCTCTTCTTTTTTCAACTGAAATGTGGCTTAAGTCAATGAGCTGACCTTGGACCGAAGCGAGATGCGAAAAAATGAATGAGGCATTTTCGCAGTTGTGTGTGTTTGGCTTGTCTACGCGAATTCTGCTTTGAAACAACGAGCAGTTTTTATCTGACATTTGATTTTCCACTGACCAAAGCGAAACCTTCGCTGAAACATCTGTAAATTGAAAAGTTAAACAGTTTGGTTTGTCAGAACTCCTTCGTGCCATCGGAATTGCGTTTGAGAAACATCCGGTTGTAATTTCTCTTTCGTCTTCAACACGGGTTGTCATCTGCGTTAATTTATCGTTTTCTAAGGAATTGTATTCAATTTGACAAATATCGACATTGCAATTATTTCTCTTGCCATTAATGTGTAAATTATTAGCACCGAAAAAAAAATTTAACTGACATAGAACATCCATTCCAATTATTACACTACAATTTAAGATTTTTAAAACAAAAATATCAGTACAAACAAAGTATGTATCAAGGCATACATTTGAAGTAAAATAACCAACAGGTGTAACTGATTCCGTACTTAATCCAGACAAAGTTATTGAAGTTTCATTTAACTGTGGTGATCGTATTTTTAAATAAGTATCATAATCAATCATTGTAATTTCGCTACCAATATCAATTAAAGCCGGGGAAGAAAAATTAAAGATTTTCACGTTCTTCTGAATGCGTTTGTCGTATTGCGAAATTGTAACTTTATTAACTTCTTTCTCAGGACACAAAGCAGCTTTATGACTGAAATTTTGGCATTTTCGATGTCTTAAACCTTTATCTTTAAATTTACAAAATTTGGATACATGACCTTCGGCCAAACAATTATAACAAAAATTCTTTGCATTAGCGCCAGCCTTATTGTGAATGTTATTCGGGGATCGAGTACTGTTTCTAGGAATTGCCGGCTTCAAACTTGCTGCTTCACTAACCACTTCGGGTTTCGTTTGCCATTTACGTCGTGTATCATAAGAGTGAGAATGCTGACCAAGTGAAAACGTAGATTTATGTCTGTCATTGACAATTTTCTCGTAAACTCTTAATTTCTCTTTAAATTCCGAAATAGTTTTACAACCGTAAAGAATAATTTTGTTTGAAACTGAATCAGGTATGTTCGTTATGGTATAATCTAAAATGGAAGCATCATCTATATTTCCTCGACTTGCTAATTCTCGAATAGCTGTGAAATAATCAAAAAGAGTTTCGTTTCGTCTGAGCGTTCTTTCTTGCAATAATTTATGCAAATCTGAGGAATATATAGTTTCACCATATTCATCAATTAAAATTTTGCTTAATTTGGACCATGTAATTACGTTTCTTTGAGTTTGCATAAATAATTTAGCAGAACCTTTAATTAAATTTTTAGCCAACACAACTTTCTGGTTTTCAGTTAATGCAGGAAAAAGTGAAAAATTGTCATTTACATCTGTAATAAATGCATGTACACTGTAAGAATCGGATCCAGTAAAATGTCGCATACAAGACAAAGTATCGCGTAGCATAATATAATCATTTGAAGTATGTACGCCATGGACTGATTTAGAAGGAATTTGGTGTATTTCGTTTTGTACAAGAATAGAATTTTGGTTTTGATTTCGCCGGCTACTAGGCCTAGAAGAATGTTCATGATCACTTTCGGAATCGCTCTGCTCCGTAGAATTTTGTAACTCATTTAAATTTGAAAAGGCATGAAATAGTCTATTACACAACTCTTCTTGGGAACCATCAGTATCTAAATTTAGCACACTACATAAAGAAATAAAATCATGTAATTTAAAAGTTTCGAGAACACGTGCTTTCCTCGACACAAAGTCAAAATCTGCTAGAAAGCTTCGCAACTGCTTTCTAGCATTTCTAGTATATTCGTCATTGAAAACAAGTTCATACAACGATTTAATATGTTTAGTGGCACCAGTTTTCAGCAAACTTGCAACTTGTGGAATGTCATTTAGAGTAAGGTGTGCCATCATAAATTAAAACAGAAACAAAGTCACGTACCTCAAAATCTGGAAGTCGATGAAAATCAGTAGAGGTATTCCGGCTCTGATAACATTATCCAATTCAAAAAACAAAAGTTCTGTCCGGCTCCGAGAACATTATACAAGTCAAAGGTCTCTCCGGCTCCGAGCTCCCAGTATGTGGTACCTCCGTGTACGTCCAAATGGGATACCGGGTAAACGTCAGTCAGTCGACTCAAAATGAAACACTAACTTCGAATTAATTTGACGAAAACAACATTTAATAATGGACATTAATAGAACATTAGTAGAAGTTGCACAATTCCAGTCCTTCTAAAACTGATGGCAGTGCTGCCGTCTGCGAGCTCTGTTCGTCGTTAGGGCCTTCGTCCGCCCTCACCAAAACCCATGAGCGTCTCTCTCGGTCAAATGTACGTCCGTCGTTCCTCGCGTCTCTTGGAAGAATCCCCTTGTTGCCCGATGCTCGCAGCGAACCTGGTGTTGCGTGTCACTCAGGCTACCACATATATATATATATATATATATATATATATATATATATATATATATATATATATATATATATATATATATATATATATATAAAATCAAAAAAATGTTATAAGGCCAGCAAAATAGAAAAAGATTTACCGACAAGACATCATGATGTGTCTGAAGTAGTAATTGGAGGTTTTGGCGGTCTTTCATTTTCCTTCATAAAGTGGAAGACTAATAGACTTTGACTGGCTGTATAGAAGAGAAAAGTGCTACATGTTCTAATATACTATTTGATCTTTTTTGAAAAGTACTTGACTATACCTATATAATTAGCTACTTCTTATCTTGGCCATTGTAACTCTTATAGGTGATTGCTCCTTGATTGGTTTTACAAAAACTGCCCTATTTCAGTCTACTGTATGAAATAGTTAGAATAGGACCAGAATCTGCTTAGAATCATTCTATACTTATTCTATGAATAATGTGTAATCCTTGATATTTTATGCATGGTAGATAGACTTTACTTTCCATGCAACCAATCGATCGCAATCATTAATCGTTTATTCTACAGATATTGAATAGTATATACTATATAGTATAAACTACAAATTTTGCCTGATACTGTTTCACATAGCCTAATATACTTTTTGGAGTTTATAATTTAGAAGAGAGAAAGAATAACCAACCGCTAATTTACAAAATCACAAAAGTTACCATTTCACTGCAAATAAATACTAGACCACCTATTACCTACCTCATATGAACAACAAATTATTAAGTGCATCTTAAAAATGAGAAAAATTGTTAGAATAAAGCAAAATATGAAAGAATTTACCGATAAGACCAACATGAAGTGAACGAACAAGAGTAGAGCCGTAAGCAGACGTTCGCGCTTATTGATAATCTTTCACTGGTTGCGCAAAACACAGAAGTATCACATGTTTTAATGTACTAATTGCGGTTTTGAATGAAGTACTTTGCTATCGCTATATCATTTCCTTCTTCATACCTCGGATATTGTGCTTCTTTAACTCAAGTGCTGTTTGTATGATTTTACAGAAACTATTCTGTTTAACTATGTTAAAATGAGCAGTTAGAATAGGATTAGAATCTGTTAAAAATCCTTTTATATTTATTTTATGAATAATAGATATAATTGATATTTTTATGCATGGTATTGGAAGATTCAGTTTCTTTTCCATGCCTCCAAGGAAATGCAATGAAGACAATATCTTAATGTACTACTTGCAGTTCAAAAGCGAAATGGTGAAAAGAGTATAAAAAAATTCCTTTTCACTTTAAAAAAGTTCAGATAACCTATTACCCACTTCATATCCCCAACAGACTATTAAGTTTATATTAAAAATGAAAAAAAAATGTTTGGATAACAGCAAAATCTGAAAGGTTTTATAGATAAGACCGATACGGCGTGATCTCAACGTCTTAACTTTTAGTGAAATTTGCCGTAATATTTCCATTAAGTTTTATGCCAACATTAATAATATCAATAATGAAATAATTGCCGAGCTGCCTGACTATGATTTCAGGGAAACCAGGAATCGTAAGCGGCCTAGAGCTGCCATGCTTCCCTAAAATCATAGCTTATTCCAAATTCTTGTTTATTCCAAATCATTAATTTTTAGTTCCTCGCGCCGATAGTAGATGGCGCCACCATGACTCTTGCTATTTCTACTTAAGTTAGCACTCTATCATTTCTTATACTTCGTTCTTCTCTTCCGCTCTCCCTAACTTCCTCCCTTTTGATATTATTTTGCTTAGTGTATTTTTACATTAAAAAAAAAAACTATAAAACTTAAAAATTCAAAAAAACTGATTAAAATTTTAAAAATTTGATGCTTGCATCACCATAAAAACTCCCTATCCCTTTTTAAACTTTCTACTCTCTAGTTTACTTTCTCCCTATACCACTTTTCTACTTATATTTGCTGTCTAGGGTCAAATTGTGTATTAACCTTTCATGTAATATTATTGTTTTATAATTGTGTACCCCTAACAGTGTTATATTTATGTATATCGGTAGGCAGAAAATCAAGGTAGTGAAAATTGTTCACTTACCTTTTATTGTAGATTCCGGTTTCGATCTCTTGAGAAACATCGGGAACTTGTTGTAAGCTAATAAGCATGTGATCGGTACTATGAAACTATTTAAATTATGCTATATAAAAACATTTAATTACGAAACGGAAAAGTTACAAATTTACATCGCATAAAACCAGCTAACAGCATGGGACGGAACAAAACTACATCTGAAAAAATAGAGAGAGAAGGATTAGAGAGTTTACAGATTTGGCGATAAATTGCCGCTTCACGGGGTTGCCGCTGAACTTCAACAATTTTCATCCAACACCCACCCCCCTGAATTGTTTAAGTTCGTAATTGGGTTAGAGTTCTCAGTTTTTCAAATCGTGGTTTTGGTAAGGGCTTAGTCAGGAAATCCGCTAACATGTCTTCGCTCTTGCAGTATTCGATTTCAATAGTTCCTTTGTCTTGTAGGTCCTTGATGTAGTGACATCGGATGTCAATATGCTTTGTCCTGTTACTAATTCTTCCAAACTGTGCCATCTTAATACAGGATTGATTATCTTCAAAAATTTTTATCGGAGTTTGTTGTGGTAGTCCGAGATCCTTGACAAGGTTGATTAAGTATTGTGCTTCTTGTCCGGCGTGTGACAGAGCGACGTATTCAGCTTCGGCGGATGATAGTGCAACTGCGTTCTGTCGTTTAGAGTTCCACATGATGGTGTTGTTTCCAACTTGGAAAATATATCCACTAGTCGATTTCCTGGTTTCGTCATTTCCCCAATCTGCGTCCACGTAACATGAAAGTATTGGCTTCTTCTCTTTTGTAATCCACAATTTCATGTCTTTGGTTGTTTTCAAGTAGATTATAACTTTCTTCATGGCTTCAAAATCTTTGATTCTAGGTTTTTCATTTCTTCTACTGAGTAGACTGACTGCGTTTGCAATATCAGGTCTTGTTATTGTGGCTAAATACAACAAAGCACCAACTCCTTTTCTATACTGGGTGTTATCAGGTAGTAGTTCATCATTGTCTTGATCTTTTATGTAATTTGGGTGCATTGGTAAATATGTAGGTTTATCTTCTTCTAAATTGAATTTTCTGGCAATGTCTTCAATTTTTCTTCTTTGACTGAGACCATAGCTTCCATCTTTCTCTTTAGTTACTTCTATTCCTAGGTAATTGCTTACTTCTCCAAGGTCCTTTATATCGTACTCTTTTCTCAGTTTTTCTATAAGATTCGTAGTTTCTTTTTCACTTTTACTTGCAATTAAGATGTCGTCAACATACACTATTACATATATGTTGTCATTTTTCATAAAGAGGCATGGGTCCATTTCGCTTTGTTTAAATCCGTTATTTAGTAGACTTTCAGCAATTCTTAGATTCCATGCTCTAGCTGCTTGTTTTAGACCGTATATAGCTTTCTTCAATTTCAGTACTTTTTCTTCTTCTCCTTTCCGAATGTGTCCTTCGGGCTGCTTCATAAAGATTTCTTCTTCTAGGTTGCCATGCAAAAAGGCAGTTTTCACATCTATATGTCTCACTTTCATTCCTTTGTAGACTGCGCTGGTAAGAAATAACCTTATCGTTGAATGTCTAACAACTGGTGCGAAAGTTTCGTCATAGTCACTCCCAAACTTCTGACTGTATCCTTTTGCAACAAGACGAGCCTTGTATCGACTAACTTCGTTTTTCTCGTTATATTTGACTTTAAAGGTCCATTTACAGCCGATTGCTTTGCGATCTTTTGGTAAGTCTACTATTTCCCATGTATCGTTTTCTTCTAGACTCCTCATTTCTTCTTCAACAGCTTTAATCCATTTTCTTTTCTCATCTTCCTTTAAATTTTGCATTTCATTCCAACTCTTGGGTTCTAGGTTGTTAGAAATCTGCACGTGATATCCAAATCGATCGGGAGGTTGGCCTTTCGTGATTCTTTCGGATCTTCTAACATCTGTAGTATGTTCTTCATCTTTTATTGAGACTTGACTATCTGGTTTGCTTATTTCCTCCTTTTCAGTTTCACGATTGTTGACGCAAATGGTTGTACTGTCAGCGTGATTTTGATCTTCTATGAATTTCACTGTCCTGCATATGACGATTTTGTCATTTTCCATGAGAATTCTGTACCCTTTGCTCCTACTATCGTAACCCACAAGTATACCTTCTTCTGAGGTATTATCTAATTTTCCTCTTTTAGATCTGTGGATATATGCAAAAGCTTTGCATCCGAAGATTTTCAGGTGAGAAATATCGGGTTTTCTCTTGTTCCACAATTCGTATGGAGTTTTCTTACAAGGTTTTGTCGGTAAGCGATTTTGTATATAGTTTGCTGTGAGTATGGCTTCTGCCCAATATTTATGGTGCATGCCGGAGTCAGCTAGGAGACATCTCGTCATTTCTAACAGTGATCGGTTCTTCCTCTCACTTACTCCATTCTGGGATGGACAGTAAGGGACGGTTAATTCATGGTGAATACCATGCTTTGCTAGGTACTGTTCGAGTTCTGCGCTCGTATACTCACCCCCGTTGTCACTTCGAAGGTTAGTTACTTTTCTCTGAAATTTGTTATTTGTTAGTGCAATATACAGTTTTAGTTTCGAAAGGACTTCACCTTTTGTTTTCATTAGGTAAATCATGGTGAATCTGCTATAGTCATCCACAAATGTGACGAAATATCGATTTCCGCTTACGGAAGGTGTCTGCATGGGACCACACACATCAGTGTGCACTAGCTCGAGTGGTTTAGATGCTCTAAAGCTAGATTCTTTGGGGTATGGCGTTTCACTTAGTTTCGATTTCATACACGCTGCGCAAGCTGTGTCATGTTCGCATTTATCTAGCGTGATACCTTCTGCCATTTTATTATTTATAACGCTCTTAATCGAGTCGTAATTTCTATGTCCTAGACGTCTGTGCCAAATATGAATACAATTTTTGTTTTTGCATTCAGTTGCTATGTGAGCAGAGTGCTCTTCATGCTGAGCGAGTGGTTCAATTTGATACAAATTACCAATTGCGCTACATTCTAATAGAATGTCGCCGTTCCGTGAAATTGTGCATTTATTTCCTTTAAATAAAACTGAAATTCCCTTTTCAGTCATTTTCTTAACTGATATCAAATTTGATTCTAATTCCGGCACATACAGTGCATTACATAAAGTAATGTTGTTTACTTTTCGATTAGCATCCATCATCTTAAATTGAACAGTTCCCGTTCCACAGGTGTTTATTTTAGAGCCGTTCGCAATTATAACATTTGTAGGATTTTGCGGCTGGAATTCCGAAAATAACTGTATATCATTTACTAAGTGGTTACTGGCGCCGCTGTCGATGATGAAGTTAGTTGTTTTATTTATTTTGTTATTACTCAGAAGCGCGATGTACTGCTTTGATTTTTCACATGTGTTGGTTTGCACTGCGTCCCCCCTTTTCGGCGCGTCGGTGGCGGCGAGGTTACATGAGTTTTTATTTTGGCGATTTTGAGGAACTTTATTAAACGATTGGCGATGACTTTCATTCTTTTGTTTTGATGCGGATTTTAGATAGAAACACTCGGATTTAAAATGATTATTACGATGACAATAAGTACAGAATTTATCTTTTCTGGGTTTATTTTTGAATGAGGCTTTAAAAGCCTTTGATTCTGTCGAGTTAGTCTCGATTCTTCTGTTGAATTCGTCGATCAATTTCCCTTTTATGAATTCCGGGGTCAATTCACCTTCGGGTCTCGCTTCTAGGGCTGTGATTAACGTATCGTAAGAACTGGGTACTGAGCATAGCAAGAGAGCTGAAATGTGATCGTCTTTAATGTTCTCGCCGATTGCTTTCAGTTTATCTACCAATTCTAACAGTTTGTTTATATGAGTCTGCATATCCCCGTTTTCTTCTAATTTTAGTCCGTAGAGTTTTCGTAGTAGAAAAAGTTTACTAGACAGGTTCGATCTCTCGTGCACCTGTTTTAATTTATCCCAAGTCCCTTTGGCTGTGGTTTCATATTTTATGTGAATAATTTGATTATCTTCAATGAACAAATTAATCATAGCGCGACACTGTCTGTTACGTTTGTTCCATTTTTCGGTTAAGGGATCTGGAGGGTTATTTTCAATGACATCAAATAGATCTTCCTTAATCAGTAACATTTCCATTTTAAATTTCCATGTCGAATAGTTACTGGAATTCAGTTTAACTATTTGTGTTTGACTTGAATGTAACATGTTTACTTTCGTTTCTGATTTTAGATTACTATTCAAGAAGATGTATTTCAATATATATACATTAGTAAATGGATTAGGAAATTATAGTTTCAGTACTCATTTAGCAAATTGTTTTAACAGCAATTCAGTCTCATAATCTGTTATATTTATGTATATCGGTAGGCAGAAAATCAAGGTAGTGAAAATTGTTCACTTACCTTTTATTGTAGATTCCGGTTTCGATCTCTTGAGAAACATCGGGAACTTGTTGTAAGCTAATAAGCATGTGATCGGTACTATGAAACTATTTAAATTATGCTATATAAAAACATTTAATTACGAAACGAAAAAGTTACAAATTTACATCACATAAAACCAGCTACCAGCATGGGACGGAACAAAACTACATCTGAAAAAATAGAGAGAGAAGGATTAGAGAGTTTACAGATTTGGCGATATATTGCCGCTTCACGGGGTTGCCGCTGAACTTCAACAATTTTCATCCAACAAAAAGAACTGATCAATCCAGATGCTCACCCTGAATGATCCATTAAGTCTCACGACGGGGGATACAGCGAATCTGCTCAGGCGCCCCAAACAACCTACAATTCGAAGGTCTGAAGGTGGAGGTGAAACGTCTGGAACGTTTAAGGTTTCTTAGTATGGGTGAAGACTGAGAGTCTTGGACTGGTTGCGCGTAAATGGTGGGAACACCACATGTTTTTATATGCTCTATGCGCTCTTCAGTTCAATACTGCTGTAACAAAATGTTATTGCTTATTGCATGTCTTAGGTATTGTATGTTTATAAGGCGAGTTCTGTGTGTATGATTTCACAAGAACTAATCTGTTTAATTACGCTGTAATAAGTAGTTAGAATATTTTTATATTTATTTTATGAGTAATAAATATCGTTGATATTTTATGCATGATATTGGAAGATTCATTTTATTTCCCATGCCACAAATAGAGCGTAATGTTTAATCTTTTATTACTAAGCAACTGTATGAGTAGAAACTAAAAATTTCTGCTGTAAATTTCACCACATGCTAAATCACATATTTCAATATACTAGTTACCTTTCCGAATTCAAACTAGATAAAGAATAAACATTCCGCTAAATTTGAAGTATAAAAAAATTCAATTTAACTGAAAAGAAAATCCAGACCGCCTATTACACCATTCATATCCAAAACACACTATAAAGTATATTTTAAAAATGAAAAAAAATTGTTATTATGCCAGAGTCAATATATATATATATATATATATATATATATATATATATATATATATATATATATATATATATATATATATATTTATATGTAGTGTCTGGGAATATCAATCTCTAAATAAACAGTCGGGGCTGTGGTTTTTCGTTCCAATCATCCTTTATTGCTATTCAGACATAAGGCATATACTAAATAAGGAATTGCGAAATACTGTTAACGCAGATACGGCTGGAGAGAGAGAGAGATGTCTACATGCTGTCAAACTAGCAAGTGTGTACCTCTTACTTAAAATTATAAAATCTGATCTAAGGGGTTTTATTTATTTATTTTTTTTTGGGGGGGGGTTGTGTCTGACCATTTACACTTTTCGAGGGCGTGTTTTGGGCGTTCTTGAATCTCTTCATTGGCCGACAGATAGCGTGGGAGACGTTTTTTGTGGCTGCAGGTGCTTCGCGTTAAGTGTAAGTTAAACCACAGATGTTGGGGGGACTAAAAGTTATGTGACTGTCTAGTGTCAAAATGGGATTAACTGGTTTAACTTACGACTTCTGTAACGTCAAAGGGGGATTAAGATTTCGTCTTAATGGGCCACAGGTGGCTTACATGTGTGTTAGCTATGGTCTGTTTGTTAAAGTTGCTTCTCACATTTAGGGGGTCTCTATTGCTCTTTATCTTTTAGGGTCTTATTCCTCGATCTGTTTTTCTATATTACACACACACACACACACACACACACACACACACACACACACATATATATATATATATATATAATATATATATATATATATATATATATATATATATATATATGTATATATATGCCAAAGCGGATAAGAATGCAATTGTTATTATGTTATTACCCACATCAGATCCACAATATACTATTAGGTTTATAATAAAAATGAAAAAAAAAATGTTTGAATGCTAGCAAAATATGAAAAGTTTTACCTATAAGACCGACATGATGTGTCTGACTCAACGTGGGAGTTCAAGATCCGAAACTTAAATATATCTTAGTAAAGTCGACAACTGAGAGCCTTGCATTAGTTGTGAGAATGGCAGAAGCTCCACATGTTTTAATATGCTATTTGTGATTTCCAGTAATATACTGTGTTATGGCAATATTATTGCCCCTTTCATGTCTCGGATATTGTATCTGTTCAAGGCGAGTGCTGTGTGCATGATTTTACAAAAAAACTACTCTGTTTAATTATGCTATAAAGAGTAGTTCGAATATCTTTATATTTGTTATATGAAAATTATATGTCGTTGATATTTTAGCACATGGTATTGGATGATTCATTTTATTTCCCATGTACCAATAGAGCGTAATGTTTAACCTTTTATACTTTAGCTATTGTATGAGTAGAAAGTTAAATTCTGCAGTAAATTTTGTCACATGCTAATTGACATATTCCATTATACAAAACACCTTTCCGAATTTAAAAGAGATAAAGAATAAACATTCGCTAATTTTGAAATATGAAGAATAGTCTATTTAACTGCGAAGAAACTCCAGACTACCTCTTATAAATTTCATATCCAGAACACACTATAAATTTTAAAAATGAAAAAAATTGTTATTATGATAGACACAATATGTATATATATATATGTGTGTGTGCGTGTGTGTGTGTGTGTAATATATCAAAATTATTTAACTTTAATATTTCTTCAAAAACCTCCTCTCTCCCATTTTAATTCATTTAAATATCTTTGTCAGTCTTTAAATGGTTTAATCAACGGAGTATTTTCCACTTAACATTCCTTTCTGTCATAAAACTGTAAACTTTCTGTCTATACAGCAGCTTTCAAGCTGTTGGCGGAACATAGTTTCGCGTTTTGTTGATATTGCATTTAATTCGCTTATTAAGTTCTTTTTTGTTATGGGAAAATTCTTGTTGTCATCGCTTTTGGGTGCAATTCTGTCCAAGCAGAGTGAACTCTGTGGCTTTTGGTTGTATGTTGTCCAGAATAATGGATGTGCGTTGTTGCCACTCTGGAATAAAGTTTAAATCAGACTTCTGCGTTCTCTTCAATATGAGGCCTGACTGCATTCTCATTACTTATAGCTGTTGAGCTTTCTCCTTGGGAAGGAGTTTTATAAAAAATGGATTACATATATATATATATAATTATATATATATATATATATATATATATATATATATATATGTGCGAAAGCGGATAATAATGCAATTGTTATTATGTTATTACCTACTTCAGAACCCCAATAGAATATTAAGTATATCATAAAATTGAAAAAATTGCTATTTTACCAAGAAAGTATGAAAGGTTTTACCGATAAGATATAATGATGACGTGCGGAGGGGGAATTGGAATTTTTGGCCTTCCTTCGTTTTCCTTTAGTTGAAGTCTGATAATTTTTGACTAATATTGAAAAAGACGGAAGTGTGACATCTTTAATATACCACTTGCAGTATTCAGTGATGTACTGCGTTATCAAGGTATTACTGTACATCTCATGCTTCAGGTATTGTATATGCTTAAGGCGAGAGCTGTGTGTATAATTTTACAAGAACTATTCTGTTTAATTATGCTATAATGAGTAGTTCGAATCTCTTTATATTTATTTTATGAATAATAAATATCGTTCATATTTTAACGCATGATGTTGGAAGATTCATTTATTTCCCATGCCACCAATAGAGCGTAATGTTTAACCTTTTATTCTTTAGCAACTGTACAAGTAGAAACTTTAAATTCTGTAGTACATTTTGTCACATGCTAATCCACATATCCCATTATACAGTACAACTTTCCGAATTCAAACGAGAAAAATAATAAACATTCTCTAATTTTGCAGTATGTAAAATATTCTATTTAACTGCAAAGAAACGACAGACCACCTTTTGCCGAATGATGGGGGAATGGTTAGGGTGCTGGCCTTCGGAACGGGAGTTCATGGGTTCGAATCCCACTATGACATGGATATTCGTAGCTGTTCGGAATCGGCATTAAGCAGTAGGTCCCGGTCTCTTTAGCCCTCGTGTTGCAAAAAGTAGAAAGTAGCACTCCAAAACGAAAAACAGACCACCTCTTACAAATTTCATATCTAGAAACCACAATAAAGTATATATTTAAAATGAAAAAAATTATTATGATTATAGCCACAATATATATATATATATATATATATATATATATATATATATATATATATATATATATATATATATATATATATATATATAAGCGAAAGAGGATAATAATGCAGATGTTATTATGTTATTACCCACTTCTGATCCTCAATAGACTATTAAGTATATCATAAAATTAAAAAAAAGTGTTATTATACCAAGAAAGTATCAAAGGTTTTACCGATAAGGAATAATGATGGCGTGTGGAAGAGAAATAGCAGTTATTGACCTTGTTTCGTTTAACTTATGTGGAAGTCTAATAATTTTTGACTGGCTCTGAGAAAGACGAAAGTGTAGCAAGTTTTAATATAATATTTCGTGTTGAGTAAAGCACTGCACTATCACTATATCAAAAGCTTCTTCGTACCTGGGATATTGTATTTCTTTAAGACGTCTGCTATTTGTATGGTTTTTACGAAAAATGGTCTTTTTAACCGTTGTATAAAGAATAGTTAGAAAAGGAGTAAAACATGTTAAGAGAAGTCCTACATTTATTTTTTAAATGATATAAAATCGTTGGTATCTTTATTCATATTGGAAGATTAAATTTATTTTCTATGCCACCAATGGAGTGCAATTTTTAATAATTCATTCTTCACTCGTTGTATGTGAATAAAATTTAAATCATGCTGTTTCACGTATCCTAATATGCTACTTGCAGTTCAGAGTTCAAAAACGAAAAAGAAAAAGAGTATTTTAAAAAAAATTCCCTTTTACTTCAAAAAAGACCAGATAAAGTATTACCCACTTCATTTCCACAAAAGACTATTCAGTTTATATTAAATATGTAAAAAATTGTTAAAATACCAGCAAAATATGAAAGGTTTTACCAATAAGACCGACATGTTGCAGGGAACGAGTCCCTGACCTTTTAATATTTCTTTTTAAAGTCAAAGATTGGTGGTCTTGGACTGGTTACGTGAGTGACAGATATTCCACTTGTTTTAATTTGCAGTTCAGATTTCAAAAGTGGAAAAGAGTATATTGAAAAACTCCTTTTTACTTCCAATAAGACCAGGTAACTTATTACCCACTTTATTTCCACAACAGGCTTTTTAGTTTATATTAATCATGAAAAAATTGTATTATATCAGCAAAATAAGAAAGGTTTTACCAATAAAACTGACATAATGTTTCTAAAATAAGGTGGGAGTAGAAAATTTTGTGATTCAATGTTTACATTGTAAAGTCGAAAATTGATAGTCTTGGACTGGTTACGTGAATGACAGATATTACACTTGTTTTAATAGACTGTTTCCTCCAATACGCTGCATTATCACAATATTATAGCCCATATCATGCCTAGAATATTGTATCTGTTTAATTCGAGTACTGTGTGTATGATTTTATAAGAACAGCTCTGTATAATTATGCTAAAATGAGTAGTTAAATCTCTTTATATTTATTTTTCTATACAGCAGCTTTCAAGCTGTTGGCGGAACATAGTTTCGCGTTTTGTTGATATTGCATTTAATTCGCTTATTAAGTTGTTTTTTGCTGTGGGAAAATTCTGGCTGTCAGCGCTCTTGGGTGCACTTCTGTCCAAGAAGAGTGAACTCTGTGGCTTTTGGTTGTATGTTGTCCAAAAGAATGGATGTGCGTTTTTCCGCTCTGGAATAAAGTTTAAATCAGACTTCTGCGTTCTCTTCAATATGAGGCCTGACTGCATTCTCATTACTTATAGCTGTTGAGCTTTCTCCTTGGGAAGGAGTTTTATAAAAAATGGATTACATATATATATATTATATATATATATATATATATATATATATATATATATATATATATATATATATATATATATATATGTGCGAAAGCGGATAATAATGCAATTGTTATTATGTTATTACCTACTTCAGAACCCCAATAGAATATTAAGTATATCATAAAATTGAAAAAATTGCTATTTTACCAAGAAAGTATGAAAGGTTTTACCGATAAGATATAATGATGACGTGCGGAGGGGGAATTGGAATTTTTGGCCTTCCTTCGTTTTCCTTTAGTTGAAGTCTGATAATTTTTGACTAATATTGAAAAAGACGGAAGTGTGACATCTTTAATATACCACTTGCAGTATTCAGTGATGTACTGCGTTATCAAGGTATTACTGTACATCTCATGCTTCAGGTATTGTATATGCTTAAGGCGAGAGCTGTGTGTATAATTTTACAAGAACTATTCTGTTTAATTATGCTATAATGAGTAGTTCGAATCTCTTTATATTTATTTTATGAATAATAAATATCGTTCATATTTTAACGCATGATGTTGGAAGATTCATTTATTTCCCATGCCACCAATAGAGCGTAATGTTTAACCTTTTATTCTTTAGCAACTGTACAAGTAGAAACTTTAAATTCTGTAGTACATTTTGTCACATGCTAATCCACATATCCCATTATACAGTACAACTTTCCGAATTCAAACGAGAAAAATAATAAACATTCTCTAATTTTGCAGTATGTAAAATATTCTATTTAACTGCAAAGAAACGACAGACCACCTTTTGCCGAATGATGGGGGAATGGTTAGGGTGCTGGCCTTCGGAACGGGAGTTCATGGGTTCGAATCCCACTATGACATGGATATTCGTAGCTGTTCGGAATCGGCATTAAGCAGTAGGTCCCGGTCTCTTTAGCCCTCGTGTTGCAAAAAGTAGAAAGTAGCACTCCAAAACGAAAAACAGACCACCTCTTACAAATTTCATATCTAGAAACCACAATAAAGTATATATTTAAAATGAAAAAAATTATTATGATTATAGCCACAATATATATATATATATATATATATATATATATATATATATATATATATATATATATATATATAAGCGAAAGAGGATAATAATGCAGATGTTATTATGTTATTACCCACTTCTGATCCTCAATAGACTATTAAGTATATCATAAAATTAAAAAAAAGTGTTATTATACCAAGAAAGTATCAAAGGTTTTACCGATAAGGAATAATGATGGCGTGTGGAAGAGAAATAGCAGTTATTGACCTTGTTTCGTTTAACTTATGTGGAAGTCTAATAATTTTTGACTGGCTCTGAGAAAGACGAAAGTGTAGCAAGTTTTAATATAATATTTCGTGTTGAGTAAAGCACTGCACTATCACTATATCAAAAGCTTCTTCGTACCTGGGATATTGTATTTCTTTAAGACGTCTGCTATTTGTATGGTTTTTACGAAAAATGGTCTTTTTAACCGTTGTATAAAGAATAGTTAGAAAAGGAGTAAAACATGTTAAGAGAAGTCCTACATTTATTTTTTAAATGATATAAAATCGTTGGTATCTTTATTCATATTGGAAGATTAAATTTATTTTCTATGCCACCAATGGAGTGCAATTTTTAATAATTCATTCTTCACTCGTTGTATGTGAATAAAATTTAAATCATGCTGTTTCACGTATCCTAATATGCTACTTGCAGTTCAGAGTTCAAAAACGAAAAAGAAAAAGAGTATTTTAAAAAAAATTCCCTTTTACTTCAAAAAAGACCAGATAAAGTATTACCCACTTCATTTCCACAAAAGACTATTCAGTTTATATTAAATATGTAAAAAATTGTTAAAATACCAGCAAAATATGAAAGGTTTTACCAATAAGACCGACATGCTGTTTAAGAGTTAGTGGTAAGGAACGAGTCCCTGACCTTTTAATATTTCTTTTTAAAGTCAAAGATTGGTGGTCTTGAACTGGTTACGTGAGTGACAGATATTCCACTTGTTTTAATTTGCAGTTCAGATTTCAAAAGTGGAAAAGAGTATGTTGAAAAACTCCTTTTTACTCCCAATAAGACCAGGTAACTTATTACCCACTTTATTTCCACAACAGGCTTTTTAGTTTATATTAATCATGAAAAAATTGTATTATATCAGCAAAATAAGAAAGGTTTTACCAATAAAACTGACATAATGTTTCTAAAATAAGGTGGGAGTAGAAAATTTTGTGATTCAATGTTTACATTGTAAAGTCGAAAATTGATAGTCTTGGACTGGTTACGTGAATGACAGATATTACACTTGTTTTAATAGACTGTTTCCTCCAATACGCTGCATTATCACAATATTATAGCCCATATCATGCCTAGAATATTGTATCTGTTTAATTCGAGTACTGTGTGTATGATTTTATAAGAACAGCTCTGTATAATTATGCTAAAATGAGTAGTTAAATCTCTTTATATTTATTTTATGAATAATCAATATCGTTGATGTTTTGACGCATGGTGTTGGAAGATTCATCTTATTTCCCATGCCACCAATAGAGCCTAAAGAATAACCTTTTATTCTTTAGCCATTTTATGAGTAGAAACTTTAGTTTCTGCAGTAAATTTTGTCACATGCTAATCCACATATCCCATTATACAACACACCTCCCCCAATTCAAACAAGATAAAGAATAAACATTTGCTAATTTTAAAATATGCAAAATATTCTATTTAACTGCAAAGAAACTCTAGATCACCTCTTACAAATTTCATATCCAGAAAACACAATAAAGTATATTTTAAAAACGAAAAAATTTATTATTATGATAGACGCAATATATATATATATATATATATATATATATATATATATATATATATATATATATATATATGCGAAAGCGGATAATAATGCAATTGTTATTATGTTATTACCCAATTCAGATCCTTAATAGAATATTAAGTACATCATGACTTTGAAAAAGTGCTATTATACCAAAAAAGTATGAAAGGTTTTACCGAAAAGACAAAATGATGACGTGTGAAAATGGGATTGGAAGTTTAGGCCTTCTTTTGTTTACCTGAAGTGAAAGTCTAGTAATTTTTGACTGACTTAGGAAAACACGAAAGTGTGACAAGTTTTATTACACTATTTCATTTTGAATAAAGTACCGGACTATTACTATATTTTAAAGCTTATTCGTACTTGGGCATTATATCTGTTTAAAGCGTGTGCTATTAGTGCGGTTTTTTACAAAAAAAAAAAAAAAAAAAAAAAAAATGGTCTGTTTAACCATAGTATAAAGATCAGTTCGAAAAGGATTATGATATGTTAAGAAACTTTCTACATTTATTTTGTAAATGTTATAAAATCTTTGGTATCTTTATTAACATTGGAAGATTAAGTTTATTTTCTATGCCACCAATGGAGTGCAATTTTAATCATTTATTTTTCAGCCGTTGTACGTGTATAAAATTTAATTCATGCTCTAAATTTTGTCTCATGCTGTTTCACCCATCCAAATATACTACTTGCAGTTTAGAGTTTCAAATCCAAAAAGAAAAAAATGTAGTTAAAAAAAATTCCTTTTTATTTCAAAAAAGACCAGTTAAAGTATTACCCACTTCATTTTCGCAACAGATTATTCAGTTTATATTAAATATGAAAAAAAAAATGTTAGAACACCAGCAAATTTTGAAAGGTTTTGCCAATAAGACTGACATGATGTCTCTTAAATAGCGTGGGACCAGTAGAAATTCAATGTTTCTCTCTAAAGTCGATGGTTGCTAGAGTTGGGTTGGTATTAGAAGGCTGTTTTTGTAATACGCTACATTATCACAATAATATTGCCCACAATAATCATACCTCAGATATCGTATCTGTATAAATCGAGTGTGTATGATTTTACAAGTACTACTCTGTTTAATTATGCTGTAACGAGTTGTTAAAATCTCTTGATATTTATTTTATGAATAATAAATATCTTTGATATATTAACGTATGAGTTGGAAGATTCATTTTATTTCCCATGCCAACAATAAATCGTAATGTTTAACCTTTTATATATAGCCATTGTATGAGCAGAAACTTTAAATTCTGCAGTAAATTTTGTCACATGCTAATCCACATATCGCATTATACAACACACCTTTCAAAATTCAAACGAGATCAAGAATAAAC
The DNA here is from genome assembly GCA_032207245.1 of Pardosa pseudoannulata. Lineage (NCBI taxonomy): Eukaryota > Metazoa > Arthropoda > Arachnida > Araneae > Lycosidae > Pardosa > Pardosa pseudoannulata. The sequence goes on from CM063502.1 coordinate 107,095,348, forward strand.
ATCCGCTAATTTTAAAGTGTGAAAAATATTCTATTTAACTGTGAAGAAACTCCAGACCACCTCATACAAATTTAATAGCCAGAACACACTATAATGTATACTTTAAAGATGAAAATTTTTTTTATGATGCCAAACACAATATATATATATATATATATATATATATATATATATATATATATATATATATATATATATATATATATATATATATATATATATATATATATATGTGTGTGTGTGTGTGTGTGTAAGCGGATAATAATACAATTTTTATTATGTTATTACCCACTTCAGATCAACATTCGACTATTAAGTATATATTAAAAAAGAAAAAATTGCTATTATACCAAGAAAGTATGAAAGGTTTTATCGCTAAGACATAATGATGATGTGTGAAAAGGAAATTCTTAAGTTTGGGCGATCTTTTGTTTTTCTTGATTCGAAGTCTAAAAATTTTTCACTGACTTTTTAAAAGATAAAAGTGTGATATGTTTTAATATACTATTTTATTTTCAATAAAGTATTGGACTAACACTATACCATAAAGCCACTTCTTATATGGGACGTTGTATCTCTATAAGGCGTGTGTAATTTTTATGGTTTTTACAAAAAAATGTTCTGTTTAACTGTTTTATAAAGAACAGTTAGAAAAAGATTAGAATCTGTCAAGAGTCGTTCTAAATTTATTTTGTAAATGTTATATAATCTTTTGTATCTTTATTCATATTGGGAAATTGTTTTTATTTTTCGTGCCACCAATGGACTACAATCTTTAGTCATTTATTCTTCAGCCGTTGTATGTCTATACAATTTGCTTCATGCGCTAAATTTTATCTCATGCTGTTTTACCCATCCTAATATACTCTTCAGTTTAGAGTTTAAAAGCGAAAAAGATAAAAGTGTATATAAAAAAATACATTTCACTCCAAAAAAGTCCAGACAACCTATTACCGACATCATCTTCACAACAGAAAATTAAGTTTATTATAAAAATGAAAAAATTATTAGAATAACAGCAAAATATGAAAGGCTTCATCGATAACACCGACATGATGTGTATGAACGAAGGTGGAGATGAAAATTTCTAAATATTAACATTTTTTAGTAAAGTCGGAGGATGAGAGTCTTTGAGAGGCTGCATAAAGACAGAAATACTGCACTTTATATTATGATATTTACGCTTTTGAGTAAAGTACTGGTCTAGAGCTACATGATTGGCTACTTCAGGCGTCGGATATTGTATCTATTTAAGGAGAGTACTGTTTGTGTGGTTCTACTGTGTTTAAGAACTACTTTGTTTAATTATAATATAAACAGTAGTTATAATAGTATTCAAATTCCTTTAGAAAGGTTTTATATTTATTTTATGAATGATATATATCCTTGATATTTTTATCCATGGTATTGGAAGATTCCATTTATTTTCCATGCGTCCAATGAAGCATAATGTTTAACCTTATATTCTTTATCCATTGAATGTGTATAAACTAAACATTTTGCTGTAAATTTTACCACATGCTAATTCACATATCCGAATATACTACTTTTATTTCTAAGTTTAAGAGAGAAAAAGAATAATCAACTGCTAGTTTTGAATTATGGAAAAAATTCCATTTCACTGCAAATAAACTCCAGACCATCTATTAATCCTTTCATATCCAAAAGAGAGTATTAAGTATAGCTTAAAATTGAAAAAATTACTATTGTGCCTAGAAAGTATGAAAGGTTTTACCGATAAAACATCATGATTATGTGTGAAGGAGAAATCGGAGCTCTTGGCGAACTTTCGCTTTTCGAGTCGAAGACAAATAAATTTTAACTAATTTTGGAAAAGACAGATGTGCCACAAATTTTAATATACTGTTTGCTCTTTTGATAATATATCATAACGCTACTTCTTAACTAGAACATTGAATCTCTTTGAGGCGTGTGCTATTTGTATGGTTTTACACAAAAATGGTCTAATTATGCTATAAAGAATAGTTAGAAAAGTATTAAAATCTATTAAGAATAGTTCTATATTTATTTTGTAAATGATATATAATCTTTGGTACATTTATTCATATTGGAAGATTTAGTTTATTTTATATGCCACCAATCGAACGCAATCTTTAATCTTTTATTCTTTCGCTGTATTTGTATAAACTTTGAATTGTGCTCTAAATTTTGTCTCATGATTTTCACCTATCCTAATATACTACTTACTGTTCAGATTTCAAAAGCGAAAAAAAAAAATGAATATATAAAATAATTCCTTTTTACTGCAAAAAAGTCCAGCTAACCAATTATTCACTTCCTGTCCACAACAGACTAATAAGATTATCTTAAAAAGGAAAAAAATTGTTCAAATACCAGGAAAATATGAATGATTTTACCAATAAGACTAACACGATGTTTCTGCAAGGTTATACACTTTCAAATTCTGAATATTTCCTTTCTTCCTAGTAAAGTGGAAGTGTGACTGTCTTTGACGGGTTATTTAAATGATAGAAAAACAGCACGTAATAATACAATATTTGCGCTCTTCACTAAATTGCTGGATTTTAACAATGTCGTTGTCTACTTCATGCCTCAGATATTCTTTCTCTTTAAGGTAAGTGCTGCGTGTATGATTTTACAAGAACTACTCTGTTTTATAATGCTATATAGTGTATTTAGAATAGGATTAGAATCTGTGTAAAACATTTTTATATTATCTTATAAATGATATATATCGCTGATATTTTAACGCATGGTATTGGAAGATTCAGTTTTTTTCCAATACCAATAAAGTAGAGTAATGTTTAACCTTTTCTTTTTTAGCCATTGTATGAGTAGAAACTATATATTCTGATGTAAATTTTACTACATGCTAATTCAAATATCCTAATATACTAAAAATGTCCAGCTAACCTATTAACCACTTCATATCCACAAAAGACTAATATGTTTATCTTAAAAAGGAAAAACATTGTTCAAATAGCAGCAAAATATGAATGATTTTACCAATAAGACCAACATGATGTTACTGTAAGGTTATAGAGTATCAAATTTTGATATTTTAATCTTCCCTAATGAAGTTGAAGACTGAGTGTCTTTGACTGGTTGCGTAAATTATAGTAATACCACATGTAATAATACAATATTTGCGCTTTTCAGTAAAATACTGGACTTTAGCAACATCATTTTCTACTTCATGCCTCAGATATTGTTTCTGTTTAAGGCGAGTGCTGAATGTATGATTTTAAAAGAACTACTATGTTTTATTATGCTATAATGTGTAGTTAGAATAGGATTAAAATCTTTTTAAAATATTTTCATATTATGTTATGAATAATATATATCGCTGATATTTAACGCATTGTATTGGAAGATTCAGTTTACCTACAAGACATCATACTGATATGTACCTATAAGACATCATCTTGATGAAGTGTGAAGAAGAAATTGGAGATTTTGGCGATCTTTCGTTTTTCTTAAGTTGAAGACTAATAATTATTGTCTGACTTTGGAAAAAACAGAAGTGTGACAAGTTTTAATATACTATTTGCGTTTATGAGTAAAGTACTGGAGTAACACGATATCTTAACGCTACTACTTACCTGGGATATTGTGTCTTTAAGGCGTATGCTATTTGTACGGTTTTACAAAAAATGGTCTTTTTAACTATGGTATAAATATAGTCAGAAAAGGATTAGAATCTCTTAAAAATCGTTCTATATTTATTTTGTAAATGATATATATTCTTTGGTATCTTTATTCATATGGAAGATTGAGTTTATTTTCCATGCCACCAATTGCAAGCAGTCACCTTTTATTCTTCAGTTGTATTTGTATAAACTTTAAATTATGCTCTAAATTTTGTCTCATGCTGATTCTCCTATCCTAATATACTACTTGCAGTTTAGAGTTCAAAAGCCTATTACCTACTGCATATCCAAAATAAACTATTATGTTTATCTTAAAAATGAAAAAATGTTAGAATTCCAGCAAAATATGAAAGGTCTCAGCGATAAGACCAGCATGATGTGTATGAACGAGTGTTAAACTGCAAATATCTTAAGAATGAATTTCTTAGTAAAGTCAAAGATATCAAGTTTTGACTAGTTGCGTAAGAGGTAGTAATACCACATCGTATACTGTTTGCGCCTTTGAGTAAAGGGCTATACTATCGCTATATGACTGACTACTTCATGCCTCAGATGTTGAATCTCTTTATGGCTAGTGCTGTTTGTATGATTTTACAAAACCTACTCTTTTTAACTATGTTATAAAGAGTAGTTAAAATGGGATTGGAATCGTTTATATTTATTTTATGAATAATATATATACTTGATATTTTTATGCATGGTATTAGGAGATTAAGTTTATTTTCCATACCACCAATTGAACGTAATATTCAAACTTTTATTTTTTATTCATTGTATGAGTAGAAGCTATAAATTCTGCTGTAAATTTTACCACATGCTAATTGAAATATCCTAATATACTACTAGCATTTCCGGATTTAAAAGAGAAAATAATAAACATTCGCTAATTTTGAAGTATGAAAAAAGTCCATTTCACAGCAAATAAACTTCAGAAAACCTATTAAGCCGTTCATATCCAGAACAGACTATTAAGTATATCATAAAAAATGAAAAAAAATGATATGTCATGCACAATATACACTCAAGATCCAAAACATTATGACCATCTTTACATTTTGCAGTGCACTCGGCTGGATGACGTGGAAGGGACGTGATCAGTTGGAAGTGGTATTTAACTGCTGGTGGAGAGTCTGAAGAATCATTCTTTCACTCACTTCTGTATGCGAAGGGAAAGGCTGCTGATATAATCGATTTTGATAGACACTGTTGCATATGGGCTAAGAAGCAAACGTCCCACTCGTGTGCCATTGCTGACAAAGCGTCATCGCCAAATGCATAGATGATGGGCCTGGAAACATTGCGACTGGTGTATGGATCAGTGAGAGGGAGTTGGCTGGTCAGAAAAATCACGGTTTGTTATTTATCACGCCGGTGGCCGTGTCAGGATATGCCGTCTTCCAGGCAAACAGGTGCTCCTTCAATGTGCAGTAGGTCATACATAGGCCGGTGGAGCCGGTAATATGCTTCGGGGGACGTTCTCTTGGGAGCTTCTGGGACCGTGATTGTGGTAGAGCAGACCATGAATGATACAGGGTGTCTGAAGATCATTGCGGACCACTTGCATCCTTACATGACTTTTGTTTTTCAGCTGGAAATGGAATGTTCCAACAAGACAACGCCCCGTGTCACAAAGCTAAAATTGTGTTGGAGTGGTTCCAGGAACATGTTCCAGTTAAGTCTTATCTCTGACATTGTAGGCCTTTAAGGCGAGTGCTGTTTGTATGGTTTTACAAAAACCGCTCTGTACTTGTTGTAAAGAATAAATAGATTAAGCTTGTTAAGATTTGTTCGACTAGAGCCCTAATTCGCTTGAACTTAAACAAAGTAAATAGGGTTAGAGTTACTTACCTTTGGCTCTCACAAATTAATTCCATATCTGAAGCTGCATTAAAGAAATCGGTTGGCAACAAAACATTGTGATTTTGTAATGTGGACTCCCAATGAATAACATTATTTGAAACTGATTTCGGCTGAGTAGTTTGAATAGAGTTTACTTCGTAAACATGCAATAAAATGTGGAAACGGGGAGCACATTTTTTACATCAAATGCTAATTTTACAGTCTTCCACAGTATAATAATCCCTTATACAATTTGCCCAAATTTTCTTCGAACTAATTGTATTCCATCTATTTCGAACATTCATGCTATTAAATTTGTCACTTTTGAATAAATTATGTATTTTTTCACACGCTATGGACTTATTTTCTTTAATTACAACTGCGTTATTAACACACTCTTTTTTAGTTTCATAATCTTTTCCTTTGCCTACTTTCGGTTTTTTTATGAGTGATTCCCCTCGCTTTCTTCTCAATATATATGCGATACATGCCATACTCAGGTATCTTTTGTTTGTCTTTAAGACCCAACTCCCCTCTCTGTTTAATTGAAATATCCAGTTTAGTTAGTATAAAATTAATAATTATTAAATCACTAAGCGAATTCGATTCTAAACCTTATGTTTTTAAGCTTCGGATAGATTCATTCATAGTGTCTATAAATTGTTACAACGAATTTTAATCATCGGTTTTATTAATTTTTAACATGAATATTTGTTGATTTGAGTCAAAACAAGATACAGATTAGAATCATAGCGATTAAACTGTATCTCCAAGAAATTATCAAAGTTATCTACTTTTAAAGAAAAGCACCGAGTTAATTACAATGCAGCCCCTGTTACACAAGCGTGTAAATATTGCAGTTTTGGAAGGTCATTTAAATTCTTATGATGTAAAATAAAAGTGATTTACTCTTTAAATGAAATCCTTGTTTCTGTATTGCCACAAAAATTAGGTATTTCTAATTTCAGTAATTTAACAAAAGATACTTTTGATTGATTTTCGTTTTCCCTAGATCATGCCGATCTACTTTTGGTTTCTAAATCAACTGCAAAATTTAATATTTCGTCTTGGTATTTCAAGTATACATGCATATTCTCTTCATTTTTATTTAAGGATAGATTATAGAACTCATTTTCAAATATGTCTTCTAAGGATTTAAATTTGATTTTTAAACCTAAAATATGTACTTGATCTTCGCCATCACACTCTGCAATTGTTTTCTATAACTAATCCATCTGCTTTAATGATGTTTCGAATAGCACTAATTGATTTTGGCTTCATGATTTTGCGATTTTTCGGATATTGAAATAAACGGGAATATAAGAACACTTTAAAATAATGAATAATAAATGACAAAATTTAGATAATTCAACATAATAAATTAATTTACCACAAGTTTTCGATATCCATCGACTCATTTTCATCAAAAACTCCTCGGAAACTCGATAATAAATTTATGTTAAGAATAGTTAGAATAGGGGCTTACTCTAGACGTTGTGAATCGGTTCGCACGTTCTTTGTGGCGTCACTTTAACATCAGCTAGCGGACATTATGCGAGCAAACGTTCAAACTGATGTCAGAGTGACATCACAAAGAAAGTGCGAACCGACTCGCAACGTCCAGAGTAATCCCCTCGGCTCAAAATTTGTTAAGAATCGTTCGACTATAGTTCGAATTCGCTTGAACTTATACAAAAATAAATAGGGTTAGGGTTATTTACCCTTGAATCTCTCAACGTAATTCCACAACTGAAGCTGCAACACACAAGTAACAAAGACGGGGATATTTCTCAAGAAACTTAAATGATTTGATCAAGAGAATTAGAATAGAGGTTTAGTGAGAACTATTGTCCGTGTTGTATAAGGCACGAACGCAACACACTGAATCCTAACGATTGGAATCAAAACGTAAAGGTAAAATAAAACAACAGCAGCTGAATTGTCTCGACTACGGGAAACCACTAGTTTAGTTACCAGTACGTCTTTATCGCTTTTCGAACAGATATTATGAGGCTTTCGCCTCATCCATAAATCAGAGTTTAGAAATCATAGATCTACTTCTTGTAAAGTTTTGGGAAACCTCATTTTATAATGGACATATAAGACATATAAGAAGTTCTAAAACCAGAATCCGAACTAAAACAATCTATAAGAAGGCACTCATTATGACACACTGCTTTATATTTTATTAATAAATCATTACTTAATAGAATAAAACATGCTAGCATTCTTTCATTAAAGATATTCCATTTCGCTGCAAAAAGAAATCCAGACCACTAATTCCCCAACTTTTATCCACAACAAACAGAAATTCAAATACTATTAAGTATATTTTAAAAATAAAAAAATATTATTATACCAGGAAAATATGAAGGGTTTTTCAAATAAGAAAAACAAGATGGATCAGCTGTGTTGCTATTATCAATACATTTATTGCTAAATTCGTGTTGCAATAAAATCGAAGGCCAAGAGTCTTTGGTTGCATGCGTTAAAGAAAGAATTCTGGTTTAACCTAATGTACTACTTGCAGTTATAAAACTTGTGGAACGTACAAAACAACCGCCATATCACCATTCGTACATAGGACACTGGAGTTCTGTTGTCTACTCCTGTGGTGGTGCCATCTATTACTTTTGAGGAAAACAAATTACATTCCTCAATACACATATAAAAATTAACATTATTAAATTGTACAAAAGAATATGAATTTAGTCATATATTACTTAAAAAAAGAGTTTATTTCTTTCCATTAAATACAATATATGAATATATTGCTAAAAATCCTCTATAAATAATATTTTTAAATTGCTGTCAAAGTTATTTGCAGTGTTATTTGGTTCGTTACGGTTTATCTCCTGTTTTGCACACGAGGGATAATGAGACCGGGACCTACAGTTTAAAGCCGATTCTGAATGGCTACAAACATCCATGCTATCAGCGGGATTCAAACCCGCGAACTCCAGTTCCGAAGAGCAGCGCTCTACCATACGGCCATCGTTCTGCTGCAGTGTTATAATTTTTGGTGAAATACACTTTATTAATGTTTTTATAATATCTTTACAATGATATATATTTCTCTTAAAAGAATCAAAATCTTTGATTAAACCATATAATTGAAAAAGAGCATTATTAATAATTGATTATCAGGGGTTTTCTAATTGAGAAAATGATTTTTAATTTAGAAGCTATACTAAATTTCAGTTTCACCTAAACTAAGTTTAGGAAAATCGAGAAAATACATGCGGAAAATAGCGAGAAATTTTCGTCTGTCTTGTCAAAATTAATAGTTGTGTTATCATGAGCTTAATACTTATTTACTTATAAACATTCTATTCACTTTTTCCCCAATTATTCAGCGGAAAAGTATTTTAATAAATCTTTGTGAATTATGAAGAATGATAATTGACTTAAATTGCTTTATTTATGTATTTCCATATTATATAAAAAAACCTTTAAAAATTGATCAGGAAATGATGAATATGAGAATATTAAATGGATTACAATATTTGCAATGCATGTTTCAGTTCAGACATAATATTTTGAATATTGAAATTTTTATTTGCACAGATACAATCTGTTTATTTTAAGAGCTTGATATATCCACAACAAGAGGGTGTGGGTTTGGCTTATCAAAGTTCACATATCAAATACGAAATCCATGGTAACAAGTCTAATTATTATAGTAAACATACTGGCAACGCCAAATTTATAGTCTCATTGTCAGAATGAGTTGTAGGTTGATATAGCTAATGAGTATTATATTTAAATGATCGATGCAGGATTGTTAGGTTTTGTCGGTGAGTAAAGCAGTTGTATCCATTACCTTTTTACAGAAAATGCACTGGTAGCAAGAATAAATTTATACTACATGCTATCAATAGTAATACCCATTTGGCTGTAGTCCACTCTCAAATGCAAAAAGAAAAAAATTATTAAAATTAGGAAAATCCTTTGCTTTAGGAGCAAGGGTGTAGCTAGCTTGTGTCTGACAGAAACAATTTTCATTAAAATGTATGATCTCAGACAGCTACCATAATTTCGTTTTCAGCCTCTGAATTATAGAGTGTTAATAATCTGCTAGAAAACTGCTTAAGTCTCGCTACTGACCATCTTCCTCGGACTACAATTGGGCGAAATTGACGCCAAGATATTACTTCCTATACCAGACGAACAATAAACGAATGGTAGAGAGCTGTTCTTCGGTAGAAGTTCGTGGGTTCGAATTCCGCTGTTGGCATGGATGTTCGCAGCCTTTCGGATTCGGCTTTAAGCAAAAGGTCCCGGTCTTATTAATCCTCGTGAGCAAAACAGTAGAACTGTAGCGCTCCAAAATAAACAATACCAAACCACTTTATGTAGAAGATCAGAGCTTCAGGGTAGAAGCCATACAGTCAACATGAAATACCTCTGCCCGTATTTGAAAGATGGTGGTTAGAAATAATGCAGCCGAACGATGGCCGATTGGTTAGGGAGCTGATCGTCGGTACCGGAGTTCGTGGGTTCGAATCCCACTATGGCATGGATGTTCGTAGCCATTCGGAATCGGCTTTAAGCAGTAGGTCCCGGTCTCATTAGCCCTCGTGTGCAAAACAGTAGACCGTAGCGCTCCAAACCAAACCTTATAGAAATAATGCAACTCATGACAAATCAGACCAGATTACCTGTTAGCAATGCTTTTCTGTTCAGTTATGGTATTGCGGTACCACTATCGATGCTTCCTAGAATTCCGCGGTGCCTTTAACGGCTTTAGGATGACAACTCTACCATGAATGCTCATAGCATGAAGTTCCTGTTAAAAAGTTTTCATGGATATAGGGTTTGGGAAGGTGTTTATATCTTAAGTTCTCTTATGCTTTTGGAACTCGACGCTCGTCTATACGGGTCGGTCAACTTTGAATTCCGCCCACTGTTATGTTTCTCAGAGGACAACTCTCAAAGATTTGGCGATTTTTTATTTTTCATAAATAGAAGTCTAATAACTTTTGAGTGACTTTGCAAAAGACAAAAGTGTGACAAGTTTTAATATACTATTTCATTTTGAATAAAGTAATGGATTATTACTATATCATAGAGCTACTTCTTACCTTTAACATTGCATTTCTTTAAGGCGTGTGCTATTCCTATAGTTTTACACAAAAATGGACTGTTTAACTATGCTATAAGGAATAGTCAGAAAAAGTTTAGAATCTGTTAAGAATCATTCTATATTTATTTTGTAAATGATATATAATCTTTGGTATATTTATTCGTATTGGAAGATTAATTTTATTTTATATGCCTACTATCGAACGCAATCTTTAAGCTTTTATTCCGAACGATGGCCGATTGGTTAGGGTGCTGGCCTTCGGTACCAGAGTTCGTGGGTTCGAATCTTACAGTGGCATGAATGTCTGTAGCCGTTCGGAATCGGCTTTAAGCTGTAGGTCTCGGTCTCATTAGCCCTCGTGTTGCAAAAAGTAGACCGTAGCACTCCAATCCAAACCAAACCAAACTTTAAGCTTTTATACTTTAGCCGCTGTATTTGTATAAAATTTGAATCATGCTCTAAATTTTGTCTCATGCTGATTCACTTATCCTAATATACTACTTGCAGTTCAGAGTTCAAAAGCGAAAAAGAGAAAAGAGTACATAAAAAAAATTCCTTTTTACTTCAATACAGACCAGATAACCTATTACCCACTTCATATCCACAACAGCCTATTAAGTATACATAAAAAATGAAAAAAAAATGTTCGAATACCAGCAAAATATGAATGGTTTTATCGATAAGACCGACATGATGTCTCTGAAGCAACATTTCAGTACGATGTTCGGAATGTCAAAGTTTTTTAGTAAAATCAAATATTGAGAATCTTTGACTGGTTACATGAATGACAGAAATCCCGCATATACTGTAATATAGATGACACTTTTCAGCATTTTACTGTATTATAGCAATATTTTTGCCCAATTCGTGCCTCGAGTATTGTATCTCTTTAAGGTGAGTGCTATGTGTATGAGTTTACAACAACTACTCATTTTAATTATGTTATAATGAGTAGTTATATTTATTTTATTATTAATTATAAATATCGTTGATATTTTAACACATGGTATTTTAAGATTCATTTTATTTCCCATGCCACCAGTACAGCGTAATGTTTAACATTTTATTCTTTAGCCCTTGTATAAGTCGAAACTTTATATTCTGCAGTAAATTTTTGCTACATTCTAATTCACATATCCCAATATACTACTCACCTTTCCGAATTCAAACGAGATAAAGAAGAAAAATCCGTAACTTTGAAGTACGAAAACTATTCAAATTTCAATGCTTCTTTTAAAGTCGAAGACTGATAGTCTTTGACTGGCTGTATAAATGATAGCAATAGCACTTCTAAACCTATACCATTTTCGCTTTTTAGTAGAATACTGCCTTATTGCAATATTGTTGCCTACTTTATGCCTCGGATATTGTATTTCTTTAAGGCGAGTGCTGCGTGTGTGATTTTACAAGACCTACTCTGTTTTATTATGGTATAATCAGTAGTTAGAATAGGATTAGAATCTCTTTAAAATATTTTTATATTATTTTATGAATAATATATATCGCTGGTATTTTAACTCATGGTATTGGAAGATTCAGTTTATTTTCAATGCCACCAATGTAGTGTAATGTTTAACCTTTTCTTTTTTTATCCATTATATGAGTAAAAACTATATATTCTGATGTAAATTTTACTACCTGCTAATTCAAAGGTCCTAATGTACTAATTGCATTTCCCAATTTAAAAAAAGAAAAAGAATAAACAACCACTAATTTTGAAGTATTAAAAAAATCCATTTTACTCAAAGTAAACTCCAGACCACGTATTACTTCCTTTCCTATCCACAACAGACTATTAAGTATATCTTGAAATTGAAGAAATAGTTATTATTTCCCCCCCCCTCTCTCTCTCTCTCTCTCTCTCTCTCTCTATATATATATATATATATATATATATATATATATATATATATATATATATTCCAAATCGGATAATAATGCAACTGTTATTGTGGTACTATCCACTTCATATCCACAATAGACTCTTAAGTATATATTAAAAATTAAAAAAAATTGTTATTATGCCTGCAAAGCATGGAATGTTTTACCTATAATACATGATACTGTTATCATACTGATATGTACCTATAAGATATAATCATGGTGCAGTGGGAAGAAGAATTTGGAGCTTTTGGCGACCTTTCGTTTTTCTTAAGTTGAAGACTAATAATTTGAATAAAGTACTGGACTAATACGATATCTTAACTCTACTAAACACCTTAAAGAGATACAATATCCTATGTAAGTATATTACCTGGGATATTGTATCTCTTTAAAGCGTGTGCTATTTGTATGGTTTTCCACAAAAATGGCTAAATATGCCATAAAGAATAGTTGAAAAAAGGATTAGAATCTGTTAAGAATCGTTCTATATTTAGTTTGTAAATAATATATATAATCTTTTTTATATTTATTGATATTGGAAGATTTAGTTTATTTTATATGCCACCAATCGAACGCAATCTTTAATATTTTATTTTTTCTTTGTATTTGTATAAACTTTGAATTGTGCTCTGAATTTTTTATCATGATTTTCACCTATCCTAATATACTACTTATAGTTCAGATTTCAAAAGTGAAAAAGAAAAAAGAGCATATAAAATAATTCCTTTTTACTGCAAAAAAGTCCAGCTTCCCTTTTACCCACTTTATGTCCACAACAGACTAATAAGTTTATCTTAAAAAGGACAAAATTGTTCAAATACCAGGAAAATATGAATGATTTTACCAATAAGACTAACATGATGTTTCTGCAAGGTTATGCACATTCAAATTCCAATTTTCTAATTTTTCCTAGCGAAGTCGAAGACTGTGTGTCTTTAACTGGTTGCGTAAATGATAGAAATATCATATGTAATAATGTAATATTTCCGCTTATGAGTAAAATACTGGATTTTGGCAACATCATTGTATACTTCTTGCCTCAGACGTTGTTTCTCTGTAAGGCGAGTGCTGCGTGTATAATTTTACATACTGTACACTGTTTTATTATGCTATAATGTGTAGTGAGAAAAGGATTAGAATCTTTTAAAAACATTTTTATATTATCTTATGAATGATATGTATCGCTGATATTTTAACGCATGGTATTGGAAGATTCGGTTTATTTTCAATGCCACCAATGGAGAGTAATGTTTAACCTTTTCTTTTTCAGCCATTGTATGAGAAAAAGAATAAACAGCCGCTAAATTTGAAGCATGAAAAAAAAAATCCATTTCACTGAAAGTAAACTTAAGACCATTTATTACTCCTTTCATATCCTCAACGGACTATTAAGTATATCTTGAAAATGAAAAAAAAATAGTTATTATTCTACACACACACACACACATACACACACACTATATATATATATATATATATATATATATATATATATATATATATATATATATATATATATGTGTGTGTGTGTGTGTGTGTGTGTGTGTGTGTGTCTTGCCAAAGTGGATAATAATGCAATTGTAATTATTGTATTATCCACTTCATATCCACAATAGACTGCTAAGTATATATTAAAAATTAAAAAAAAATTTATTATGCCGGGAAAGTATGGAAGGTTTTACCTATAAGACATGGACTGGATGGCTAAGGCCGGGGCAGGGTTTTACCACTCTTACCTATAAGACATCATACTGACATCGTACTGATATGTACCTATAAGACATCATCATGATGAAGTGTGAAGAAGAAATTGGAGTTTGTCTGATTTTGGAAAAGACAGAAGTGTGACAAGTTTTAATATGCTATTTGGATTTTTGAGTAAAGTACTGGACTAACACGATATATTAACGCTACTACTTACCTGGGATATTGTATGTCTTTAAGGCGTGTGCTATTTGTATTGTTTTACAAAAAATGGTCTGTTTAACTATGCTATAAAAATAATTAGAAAAGGATTAGAATCTCTTAAAAATCGTTCTAGTTTTATTTTGTAAATGATATATAACGTTTGGTATCTTTATTCATATTGGAAGATTGAGTTTATGTTCCATGCCACCAATCGAACGCAGTCTTTAACCTTTTATTCTTCAGTCGTTGTATTTGTATAAACTTTGAATTATGCTCTCAATTTTGTCTCATTCTGTTTCAACTATCCTAATACACACTTGCAGTTCAGAGTTCAAAAGCGAAAAAGAAAAAAGAGTATATAAATAAAACCTTTTCTGCAAAAAAAGTCCAGACAACCTATTACCCACTGCATATCCACAATAAACTATTAAGTTTATTTTAAAAAAGAAAAAAACTGTTTGAATACCAGCAAAATATGAAAGGTTTCTCCGATAAGACCAACATGATTTGTGGGAACGAGTAGTAGAATGCTGTTTGGTAGAGAACAACGCTTATTAGTAGAGTTGGAGGCTTCCAGTCATAGATAACAACGTTTCTTGCTGAATTGTAAGACTGGCAATATTCGACTGGTTGCGTGAGAGGTAGGAATACCACATCTTATAATACATTATTTGCGCCGTTGAGCAAAGTGCTACACTATCGCTATATTACTGGGTACCTCATGCCGCAGATATTGAATCTCTTTAACGCTAGTGTTGTGTGTATGATTTAAAAAAAACCCTACCCTGTTTAACTATGCTATAAAGAATAGTTAGAATGGGATTGGAATCTTTTTATTTTATTTATAATATATATCCTTGACTTTTTTATGCATGGTACTGGGAGATTTAGTTTATTTTCCATGCCACCAATTGAACGTAATATTTAAACTTTTATTCTTTAGACATTGTATGAGTAGAAACTATAAATTCTGCTGTAAATTTTACCACATACTAATTGAAATATCCTAATCTACTACTCGCATTTTCGAATTTAAAAGAGAAAATAATAAACAGTCGCTAATTTTGAAGTATGAAAAAAATTCCATTTCACGGAAAATAAACTTCAGACCACCTATATCGACTTTCATATCCACAACAGACAAATAAGTATATCATACAATTTAAAAAATTGATATTATTATTATTGAAAAATTGATGCACAATATAAACTCAAGAGCCAAAACATTATGACCACCCCTACATTTTGCATTGAACTCGTCTGGATGACGTGGAAGGCACGTGATCAGGTATAAGTGGTATTTAACTGCAGCTGGAGATTCTGAAGAATCATTCTTTCACTTACTTCTGTGTGTCATGGGAAAAGCTGTGGATCTAAGCGATTTTGACAGATGGCAGATTGTAATGGCTCGCAGTCTCGGAACAAGTATTTCCGTAACTGCACGACTCATAGGTTGTTCTGGATTTACAGTTGTTAGTGCTTATGCAAAGTGGATGACTGAAGGTGAAACCAGCAGTAGACGATATGGTCTTTGGCATCCACACGCTATCAAAGAAAAAGGTCGTCGAAGACTGTCTCGCATGGTGAAGCAAAACCGGAGCCAGACAGTGGCTCAGCTGACAACCCAATACAATGCATTGCCAAGTGGAATAATATCTTAGCACACTGTTCAGCTGACCCTGTTGGATATGGAGCTAAGCAGCAAACGTCCCACTCGTGTGCCTTTGCTGACCAAGCGTCATAGCCAACTGTGTCGACGCTTGGCCTCGGAACATCGCGACTGGTCTATAGATTAGTGGAAGAGAGTTGCCTGGTCAGATGAATCACGGTTTGTCATTCATCATGCCAATGGCCTTGTCAGGATACGCCATCTTCCAGTCGAACAAGTGCTCCCTTAATGTGGAGTAGGTCATACACAGGCCGGTGGCGGCGTATTCAAACAAACGCGAATAAGAGTAATTTAAAACAATGATTAACGAATGACAAAATTCAAATAATTCAACATAAGAAATTAATTTACTACAAGTTTTCAATTTAAAACTGATTTCCATCGAAAACTCTTCGGAAACTCGACGGATAAAAAAATTATATTAAGAATAGCTAGAATAGTGGCTTATTCTGGACGTTGCGAATCGGTTCACACATTCTTTGTGACGTCACCTTGCGAGCCAATATTATGCTAGCAAACGCTCAAGCTGACGTCAAAGTGACATCACAACGAACGTGCGAACCGACTCGCAACGTCCAGAGTAAGCTCTTAGGCTCAATTTGTTAAGAATAGTTCGACTAGTGTCTAAATTCTTTTGAACTTAAACAAAAATAAATAGGGTTAGTGTTACCTACACTTGGCTCTCTGAACGTAATTCCACAACTGAAGCTGTATCACACAAATAACAAAGACGGGGAAATTTCACAAGAAACTTAATGATTTAAACAAGAGATATAGAGTACAGGTTTAGTGAGAATTGTTGTCCGTGTTGTACTTGGCACAAACGCAACATACTGAACCCCAACGATTCGAATGAAAACGTAAAGGTAAAATGAAACAACAGCAGCTGAACTGTCTCGAATACCGGAAACTACAAGTTGAGTTGTCAAGTCCGTCTTTATTGTTTTTCGAACTGCTGTTAAAAGGGCTTTGGCCCAATCCATAAATGAGAGTTTAGAAACCATAGATCTAATTCTTGTAAAGTAGATCCTGAAAGTTTTGGGAAACCTCATTTTATAATGGACATATAAGACATATAAGAAGTCCTAAAACCAGAATCAGAAATCAAAAAATCTATAAGAAGCCACTCATTATGTCTCATTGCTCTATAGGTTATTAGTAAATTAACTAATAGAAGAAAACATGCTAGCATTATTTCATTAAAGAAATTTTACCTATTCCTTAATTTTTATCCACAACAAACAGGAAATTCAAATACTATTAAGTATATCCTAAAAATAATAATAGAATATTATTAGACCATTAAAATATGAAGGGTTTTTCTGATAAGGCAAACAAGATGTAAGTTTATTTCTTTCACTGTAGAATGAATCACTGTTTTAATAAAATCGAAGACCAAGAGTCTTTCATTTTATGCCTTAAAGATAGGAGTCCCGCATAACGTAATATACTGCTTGCAGTTTCAAAACGTAAGAAAAGTACGAAACAATCGCAATTTCACCATCCTTATTTCGGACACTGCAGTTCTTTTGTCTACTCTTCTGGTGGTGCCATCTATTACTTTTGAGGAAAACAAATTCCTCAATTCACATATAAAATTTAATATTATCAAATTGTACAGCAGAATATGAATTTGATCTTTTAAACTATCTATTACTTAAAAAATGAGTTCATTTATTTCCAATATATAAAATATATAAATATATTGCTACAAATTCTCTATAAATAATATTTTTCAATTTCTATAAAAAATATTTGCAGTGTTGTAATCTCTAGTGAAATACACTTAATAATGCTTCTATAAGATCTTCACAATGTTATATATTTCTCTTAAAGTAATGTAAGAATTTTGCATCATTTAATATTTTTTTATAAAACCATATAATTGACAAAGGGCTTTACTAATAATTGAATAACTGGGGTTTCCCAATTCTTGTGAAAATAATTTTTAATTAAGCAGCTATACGAAATAGCAGTTTAACCTAAACTAATATTAGAAAAATCGAGAAAATAATGAGGAAAATGTCGAGAAATTTCCACCTCTCTTGTCAAAATTAATAGTTGTGTTATCACCAGTTAAATACTTTTTTACTTGTAAAAATTCTTACAAACTGCTGTTTAATAACTGTGTTAATTTTCCCACAGTTAAAATTGTAAAAAAAAAAATGTTTCAAATACACAGACCAAAATGAATAAATTTATAAAGCATTGATTTTAGCGTTTCTTTAATTTAATGATTTTTTTCAAGTGTAGATTTATTTTTGCAAAAATTATTTCCATAAAGTTTTTTCTCTAATCAAAAGCTATTTAATTTTCCCCCAGTTATTCTACGTAAAAGTATTTTGATAAATATTAGTGAATTATGAAGCTTGATAATTGATTTAAATTGCTTTACTTATGTATTACCAAATTATATAAAAAAAGAAACTTTAAAAGTCGATCATGAAATGATGAATATAAGAATATTAAATGGATTATAATATTTGCAATCCATGTTTCAAATCGGAAATAATATTTTAAATGTTAAAATTTTGTTTGTACAGACACAATATGTTTAAGAGCTTAATATATCCACAACAGGAGGGTGTGGGATTGGTTTATCAAAGTGCACATATCAAATACGCAACCCTTGTGACAAGCCTAATTATTATAGTAACCATATTGGCAACGCCAAATTTATAGCCTCACTGTCAGATTGAGTTGTAGGTTGATATAGCTAATGAGTATTATGTTTAAATGATCGATGAGGGATTTTTAAGTTTTGTCGGTGAGAAAAGCAGTTGTATCCATTACCTGCTTATAGAAAAGGCACCGGAAGCTAGACTAAATTTATACTCTATGTTATCAATAGTAAGACCTAGTTGGCTGTAGTCCAGTCTGAAATGCAACAAGAAAACATTATTAAATTTAGGAAAATCCTTTTTTTTAGGAGTAAGGGCGTAGCTGGCTTGTGTCTGACGGAAACAATTTTTATTGCAATCTATGGTCTCAGACTGCTCCTATAAATTCGTTTCCAGGAAACAGCGTCTTAAACATATAATGTAAATGAACTGCGAGAAAACTGCTATAAGGCTTGCTTCTGACCTTCTTCCTCGGGACTATGAGTGGGCCAAAATCATGTCAAAATATCAATTCCTATACCAGACGAACGATGGCCGAATAGTAGAGCTCTGCTCTTCGGTAGAAGTTTGTGGGTTTGAATACCGCTGCTGGAATAGATGTTCGTAGCCTTTCGGATACTGCTTTAAGCAGTAGGTCCCGGTCTTATTAGCCCTCTTGAGCAAAACAGTTGAACCGTAGCTCACCAAACCAAACAATATCAAACCACTTCCTATACAAGCTCAGAGCCCCCTCAAAGCCCAGCTCAGAGCTTCAGGGCAGAAGGCATTCATTTAACAGGAAATGCCTCTGCCAGTTTTTGCTAGAAGAACACATCCCCGGTGGTTTGAAATAATGTTAACTGGTGACTCGTCAGACCAGATTACCTGTTAGCAATGGTGTTCTGTCCAGTTATAGTGTCTCGGCATCGCTGCCGTTGCTTCCTAGCATTACACGGTCCCATTAACGGCTTTGGGATGACAACTCTACCATGAATGCTCGTAGCATGAAATTCCCGTTGAAAATGTTGAATTCCCGTTGATGGATATGGGGTTTGGGAAAGAGGTGTTCATATTGCAAGTTATCTTACGTTATTGGACGTCAACGCTCGTCCATAGGGGTCAGCCAACTTCAGCTTTCTCCCACTGTTCGGTTTCACAGAGCACACCTCTCCCAACTTTGTGTAGGTTATCATAATCCTTCACAAGGTGGAACTTCAAACATCTATAAAGATGACTATTCTAGACACGAACACTCCAGCAAGGCGAGTTCCAGTAATCATACTCCATTACACGTCGGATAAGTTGGACACAATATGGCGCTTTGCTGAGAACAATATTTTCTCAAACAACTCTTACACTGGGAAATATTTGACAGTATCTCCCCTTTTGCCACCACTAAGTAGCAGACTGTTCTAATGCGTAGCGAAATTGTATTGGACGTTAGACGACACATTTCGAAATGGGTGCTCCTACTATTTTGTCCTATACCTGTATGTGTGTGTGCGCGTCAAAGTGGTTAATTTAATATACCAGATTATAATCCAAGGGAGTACTATAGATATCCTACTTCAGTTATACTATAGAGATCCATTCTAATACCCTGCCTCAATAATTTTCCGAAACTTCATCCACTGAATTTTATTTTGGAATTCCTCTTCACTATGCCGTTTCGTGGTTTGCTTTAAGCTTTCTTTCCTTACTTTATTTTGCCAGCATTTGCTCATCATGCACAGCAAATTATATTTTAACCATAAAATTAAAATTTATTATTATTTATTTGAATTATTATAATTAATATAATTTAAATTAATATTTACTTTTGAATTGAAATTTTTTCTTGTACTTTATTTATTTATTTTTTTTTTTGTTGAGTCAGTTAATTTGAAATGTTATGTTGCACAAATTCACAGTAATACTGGGGATAAACCAGCATATTCTCTCACATATTCCCAAAATGATCATATGTAAGTCAATGCAGCACTAATTCAAGACATCTGAAATGTTGATTGACTACAAAAATTATGTTGTACAGTTTCCTTCAGTTTTATGAAAAAGTCGTTAACAGGTTTTTAAACATCAAGTTAGCCATAATATAGTGATTATTTTTCAGCTGAAAATTTCTCAGGGTAAGGAAAATCCCTTATATTGTTTTTTTTTTTTTTTTTTTTTTTTTAAGATTTGTAACCGTTTCTCAGGATAGACTACTTGCTTTCTCTGTACTCCCAGGAGGTTTAAATCTATAGTGTGGCGGCATCTATTGACAATTAATAAAACTAAAGAAATACATGTGATATACCTCCTCTTGACGGCTTTTTTCGCTGTGACCCAAAAGAAGTCAAAAAGGCAAAATGTCGGAGAAAATATTAAGGAGTAAAAAAAAATCCGTAAAAACAAGAAAATAATATATACAATAAAATCTCGGTATAGCAACACTTAATGGGTCAAATAAAAATATCGTTCTAGAGGTATATATCGTTATATTGGAGAAAGATATAATTTTTAATCTAAAATACTTCAGTTACGGATAGTTTGATATGTTAATGATACAATAATATTTTTTAAAAGAGAGTATTAGTTTCTTAAATATTGTCAAAGTATAAAAATATTGGAAAAAACAACAATATTTACATACATGATAAATTTATTTATCGGAAGAAATTCATTATTTTGGATTTCTTATTCACCTTTTTACTGTTGACCAATTTCATAAAAGAATCCTTTATTGAGTACATTCTTACAACTGGTAAAAAATTCTAAAAGTAGTACCCTCTTGCATCGATACAATTCTGGAGATGGTATTTCTAGGTCTCGAAGGCCTTTTCCGTTATGCCTTTTAGAGCCCTATGGGCAGAGATTGTTGGCAACCTCCTGGAAGGGTAACAACCACAATTTCCACTGCAACGACTGTAGTTTGTATTTCGGGCCGCGTGGTTAACGCCACCCTCACCAATTCCGGCATCACCACGAAGTCAGCTTAAACATCCAGTCATATTGTAAATTCCACCCTCCTTTCGCTATTCTACCGTGTTTACTCACAAATGGCACCTGCGGTGCGTCAGGTACTTCGCGCTCCCGTTTGCTCGGGGTTATTCAATACTTGATATCTGCCCAACATCACCGGGAAAAGCCTAGAGAGCTTTTGACAACACGGCCATATGAGCCTGGTTCAGTGCACGAATGAATGAAAGTCTTTTAAAGTCGATGTAACATGGGTATGATGCTTTCAATCGTTTCCCAATGTTTACATTTTAACTTTCATTAGGATCAAGAAGACAAAATAAAGTTTGGGGGAGTCACGTTAGGACTATAAAGAGGCTTTGGAAGCAATGGCGTTGGGGTTCTGTCCAGGCAATCGTCCAAAATGAAGACACTGTGGCTTGGCGCGTTCCAGTGAGGAGGTTTTCACGCGTCCTTGATCCAATCACGGCAACATCCAAATCTCCTTTTGAGCAATTCCAAGAAAAAAGGTGCGTTAATAGGGACCCAGGAAAAAAAACAAATTCTTGGTGGACAATGCCTCTGACTCCAAAGAAGACAATGATTATGGTTTAATCACGGACTTGAGAGTGGTACTTCTCCGAGTCCTATTAAAAATACATTACTATTAACGGTTCATAATTGGTTTAAAAATAATAGGGTCATTTTCACACATTTCTAAGACCGGAGAACCATCATGTGTTTTTGTTTGTCAATACTTTTGGTACCCATTTAAAGCATATCTTTTTCATGTTTATATCCTTGGTTAAACTCAATAACCAGCTGTTTCCATCGTATTCAGAATTTCTACTACCAATTAAAGGCTCAACCATTGTGTAAGCAATAACTCTCAAAAGCCTTTCGACTAAAAATAAACGTTTTGGTGGCAGATCTTTCAAGTTTAAAGCAAAATTTAACAACGTGACATTGATACCCGGTATGATCCATCGCATTTTATTTTATAACAAGGAAACAAAGTTCATGGAAACGCATGTCCTGACACTCAGGTAGCTGGTAGGCGAGTGAGACCAGATGCATTGTGAAACTAGCATCCCCTTCCACCCAACCTAGTAAGTTTGAACACACTGCGGTGTATCTTCGTTTTAGAAAATATTGGTCGCATTACTTATGAACGTACCTTGTGTATAATTATTTTAATTCTAATGTCTATGAATATTTTAATCCGAATCTCGAGTTTATGTGTGAGTATATATATTTATATTCCTGAAGCGAGCCTCGGAGGGGAGCAAGCCCTCTTGCACACCCCTTTTTTCTTTTTTTTTTTCTTTATACCTTGCATAAAGAGGAAGGTTTTCATTTGAGAATGTCATTTTTCAATCAAATGTAACTATAAAAGAGTAATTGTAAAAATGTTGTTACACAATTTTCCTAATATAAGGGAGACTAAAAATGACAATCATTAATGCATGTGTGTACACACACACGTGAAAAAAAATCTTGCAGTCTAGTCTAATCATAACAGTAGTTGAAAGCTAATTGTTAATTAATCTTAATATTTTAATAGTTAATCACTTTAATATTCCACTATAGATTTAACAATTATGCTCCATTTCAAGTAAATGTATTCACTTTGATCAGTGCTTCTTAATCCTTTGTTAGAAGCATTCTTCAGCGTATTGTAGATCTGCAATATAGACAAAAAGTAATGTATTATATAAAGCGATTTTTGAAAGACTTGTGTTGATTATTGCTATACTGCAGAGCCCTACAATTAACAGAATTATCTCATAAAATCTGTATCAAATGGCGATAGTAAGTTTACTTTTCACATCAAAGCGATAAATAATTTATTTTGGTTTAGAGGACTACGGTCTACTTTTTTTCCTACACAGAGATAACGAGACTGGGAATTGTTGCTTAAAGCCTATTCCGAATGGATATGAACATTCATGCCAGCAGCGCCAATCGTTCTTTCAGATGCACGTGATTATTGATGAAATACTCATGTCAAATTAAAAACGGAAAAAAGGATAAAAGCTGAGCACTAGATTTCAAACAAGGATATCTTCAAATTCTTTATGTGATGATAATTTTTGCGGCAAAGTAATTTACAAAATTTATAAGAAGGTTTTCTTTGTAAAACATACACTTTTTGCCTTTATGTTTATAGTTATGTTTTAATGACTTTTAGTCAGTTTTATATGCTTTATATGATAGATTCTAACAATTGAAGAAATAAATTTTGACTTCGGGGTTGTTGAGATATAAAGGGATTATTATCAAGGATATCACCCCATTAACAACCGATACATTTCTGCAGAATATATATTTATGAATATCTTATGGGAATTGAGACATTATCAATCTTTAAACACTCAAATTTTCAATTTTTATTTTAGTAAATATATGGTGTTTCGCTGATTTTAAAAACGTAGAGTTTTTATACCAGATTAAAGTTATTACAACCTAAATAAACATGGTTAGGTGCAGAACATTATAAAGTTTTTCTCAAAATGTGTTTTTTCTGAAATTAGCTACGCTTGTAAAAAAATACATTCTTCTGAAAGACGGGAAATTTCGTATACGGTTATGAATAACGATACGATATGAATTACACTTGTGAAATTCGGTAAATAAATATTGCTATAAATGTAATTCTGTTAATGAATATAATATATTTCTTTTATAAATAATATTTTTACACATGAAATTTGTAAAAAAATGCGCCTTTTTCCCAGCGTTTAAAATTCTTTAACTTATCTTATAAATTTTTTTAATTAAATTTATTTTATAATTTTTTTAATTCACTTTATTTTATAAAAATTTTATATTCAATAATTCAATGAAGTAAAAAAATTTTAAAACTAAATACATTTTTATTAGTGATAAAAGAGATTTTATGGTTTTAAAAGAAAAAGAAACATTTTTCAGCGTACCTATTCATCCCAAAGTATCTTACTACAGTACAAGGTAAGTATTTATTTGATTCTCTAAGTTTAGTTAAAAATGAAAATTATGAAGAGGTTTTATAGTGTAATATAAGTAAATAAGCATACAGTTTAAGCAGTATTTTATATGAGAAGCTTCATTTAGCTAAAAATATTGAGGCTTTTACAAGTTAAGGATTTTCATTTCCCGTGAAATCTAAAACAGCTCAATTATCTTAAATGTACATTACTAAGGACTCATAAAAGTAATTTAGATAACTTTGAATATTGCAGCCTGTCTTCATTAGTGAGGAGCTTTAATTTTCAACATCATAAGTTATTATTTATAAAAAAAAAAATAAAATTTTTTCGATAAGAAATTTATTTGCTATCCTATGTAAGCACATTACTATAAAGCAAAGTTTTGTAATAATTACAGTTATTCGTTATGATTTTAGCTGATGTACCTGCTATTAAAGTAAACTCCTGCGCAAAGCTCAAAAAATCATAAAATGTCAATCCAAACCACAAGATTATAAATTATTGCAGTTACTTAAACTTTCAGGGGTTATTTATAGGATTGCCATCTAGTTTTAGGAAAGGGAACAATAGTGCATAGAAATCATAAAAGTTCCATGCACTATATTTTGCCTGTCGTCGACAAGGAACGCTATGCATTAAGGATTGTTGATTGGTTTTGTTTGAACGCCACGGTCTAATATTTTGCAACACGAGAACTAATGGCACGGAGACCTACTGCTTAAAGTCAATTACAAACGGCTACAAATATCCACATCACAGTGGGATTCGAACCCATGAATCTAGACCGAAGATAACCCTAACCATTTGATCCTCATTCAGCGGATTATTGATTGAAGCAGATAGATGGCACTTTTACAAGCTCAAAAAGCTTGGAGATAAAACCAATTATTTTTGTTATTATTTAAAGACGTAACAATATTTTTTCAGCATTTGGGTTCCATTCAAAAGTGTAATATACCATGACGGCATTAAAAATGGATAACGAAATGCAGGTTAATTCATAAGTACATTCTTACTGAGGCCTTTATAACAAAGTTTTTAATTTCCAGATAAGCAAATAATTTTAAAATTTTCATGTTTTCCAAAACTTTGTCTGGAAGTGCAGAATTTAAAAAGCATCGAATCGAAATCTTATATGTATAATAAAGCGCCCAAGAGCTGCCCTCACCTCCTTAGTCATCATTTACAATTCCATCCTCCCCATACTATAAAAATACAAATTTTAATGGCTTGTTCGAGCTAAAGCGAATTGAAGAGAATAAGGTGCAGTATTGAATTTAATAAAGAGAGCAAGAATTAGACGCGGAAGAGCGAGAAAAAGAGTTACCAGGCCTCTGAAATCCCGTTTTTAGAAGCATAAAGGTGAAAAGGTGAGGACAATATCAAAGCTGTTTCATCATGTAAAGTCACGACTCTCTGAAAGCTCACATACATATTGTTATGGCCTTAGGCATAACCTATGTCTATATGATCTTTCAGACTAACGAAGGTATTTGAAAATTTTTTTCTAACGAAATATATCCACATCTGTTAAAGGTCTGTTTTATTAGATACAAGCATTTCAATAGAGGCATTTCTTTCCTTTATCCAGTATGTGGGTGTCTCCCCCAACTAGTCTCTACTATTATATTACTTGATTTATTAAAATGTTTATCAGGTTAGACAAAATTTTTCAGGGATCTAATTTTTCAGGGTCAGTGATGGGGGAAGGGGAATCTCAAACATCCACCTTAGGAATTGAGTTTTCTCCCCTTTTTTTAATTTTTACATGTACAGTTACCAAAATGCAAAATAACAGAGCTTTTAAATAAGCCCCAGTAGCTCAGTTGGCAAAGGCTTCGAGTTTACAATCGGAAAGTTGTGGGTTCAAGGCTTAGTGGGACAATGACCGCTAAGTTAACTAATGGTACTTGGGGCACGTAAAATAGGTTCATGGTCGCAATGTCTTCCAAGTTTAAATGATAACTCAGATGATTGGAAAATCTTTTGCGTGTTCTGTCTGGTTCTTACTTCCAAATTATGGAGATCCACTTTAAAGGGACAAGGTGCAATGTTGCTCGCATCAGTAGCACTACTCAAGTAACACGTTCTCCTCGGGTGGTATTAAATGAGTAATCGTTTTGCAGCCTCGAATACTTGTGTATACGATCTCTATATGGCATTAGTATAAATGTCCATTTTTCTTGCTCTATTGGAAAACATTAGAGTTTTTAAGTTCATTTCTTAGAGGTAGGAATAGTTGATTATCTTGTTGGCAATTAGATATAATTACGTGACCGAAGACGTTACAGCCGAGATCGAATACTTGTGTATTTCATCTCTATAATGCGTCAGGATAATTGTCCATTCTGCCTACTGCATTGAAAAAAGTTTTAAGGTTTTTAAGCTTACCTTTTGGAAGTAGGTATTATTGATTATCTTGATGAATACAAGGCTACAAGATGGACTAAAAGGCTACATTTGCGTGACCATTTTTATTTGTGTTAATGTTTTTGCTTATAAAACTAAAGAAGAAATCTAATCAATGCCTTGACTGTGATGCTAATGGTTCCATCTAGTGTTTTACCCTTGTCATATTTTAGAGTACAACAAATTGTAGAGAGGAATAGCAATTTGAAGCACAGATCTTAGAGTAAAAATGAATTACTGAAGTGTTATGTGTTGCCCTGCTTAATCAGAGAATTCTTTTTAAGCATTAGTCTCAGAACATTCAGGCAACTGCGTGTAAGGGAATCTATAATTTTAATCTAGGAGTAACTTAGAAACCGAAAAACTGTTAAACCGTGAGATTTCTTAATTTGTAAGACTTAACTAAAACTTAATTTCTGTTCTATATCCTCCCTCCCCCGAGAAAGAAATTCTGGCTCCACTGAAGGAAACAAATGGTTGTAAATAATAATTGAGAGAAAAAGAGAGGCGTGGAGGAGGGAGTGTGGAAAAGTGAGTGAAAAGGTTAAAAATAGAGATAAAAGGGAGACGGCAAGTGGGGAAACGCAGGAGTGATAAAGATAAATTGCGGGAGACGAGAGAAGACACAGAGACAGGGAAAAAAATGAGGCAAGAAAGGGGGTGAATGAGAGTGAGAAAAGAAGGGGGAAGGAGGGAAAATATTAGAGGATAGAAGGGAAAGGTGGAGGAAAGAAGGAAAGATGAGAAAGAGAGAAAGACGGGAAGAGTGCAAATGAATGAGAGAGAGAAGAGATACAGTGGAACTGGGGGAGATAGGAAGAAACTGAGGGAGGAAAAGAGAGAAATGAACGAAAAATGGACGGGAAAAGGGAGATAGAGGAAAAATAGAGAAATAATGAGAGAGGGGAGAAATAGAGTTAGAAAAAAAGAGAAGGAGAAAGAGAGTTTGAGTAAGGTACATGGAGGTAGAAGGTAGGAAGAAGTGGGAAAGATAAAGGGAGAGGGAAGATTGAGGAGAAATAAAGTGAAAAAAAGGGGAGAAAAAGAAAGTATGAGGGAGGAAGGGAGTTGGAGGTGGAAGAGAGAATGAAGTGGAAAATATAGAGGGGGTAGGATTGGGGAAAGAGAGAGATGCATAGAAAGTAAATAAGAAAGAGTAACGGTGAAAGAGGGTGTGAGGAGGGGAGGAGGAAATAAGAAAGATATAGGGGAGGAGAAAGTGAGCCAGAGGAAGGAAAAGGGAGAAAAAGAGATGGGTAGAAGAAAGAGAAACAAAGAGAGGAGGTGTGAGAGGATAATGAGAAAGAAATTATTTTAATATTTCAGAAGCAGACTAAAGAGAGAGCTGTTGAAACTTGACAGCCGACTTGATAAATATCAATCTTATAGGTGGCAAAACCTTAATAGCCTTGTGGTTATAATACTAAATTACAATTCCTAACCTATGGAAAAACTTAATTTTTAACCATTTCAATTCGCTTATTTTAGAAGTTTGGAAAATGTTTTTTTTTTCAGTTTTTAAACTTTTGTTCACTGTTTGCGAAAACATATATAGGGTGCATATAAAGTACTTAACTGGTCTTTTTCTCTGTAACTATTAGTCGTACTTCCAGTTATAAAATGTTTCAGATAAGATTAGAACTCATTTAGTGATATATTTTAAATTTAAAAATTCAATCTTGAGAAAAATAAAAAATAGAAATTTTTATACGTTTTCCCGTTCTTTATTATTAAATTTAGTAAAAAATTAAACTTGTCTAAAGAGCTGTAACACAAAAAGTTCCATTTCTCAGTGACAAAAATTGTTTGAAATATATAAATTCAAAACTATTTTTCTTATTTAGGAATCGGTTAAAAGATTAGCTATCGTAATTCGATGTTCACATCCGGTTGCAACGTTCTTTTTCGGTGGAAAGGGGGGTTCTCTTGTATACGGGATAGGGGTTTATCCATGATAAAGTGGATATGCACTGTAATTTCAAGTAAAAAAGCTCTTAATCTACATCCCCCTTTTCGCTGTAAAAGGAACAGTGCAACCTGATGTAAACCTCGAATTACTGTAAATAAACTTTTAACTAATCCCCGAAGAAAGTGAAATGATTTGTACATTATGCAAATTTTAAATTTATATGCCTCGATCAATTTTTGTTACACGGCCAATTTTTGTCAACCGTAATAGAACAAGTGAAACTTCTTGTGTTACGATTAAAAAAAAACAAGTTTCAATTTTTGCTCAATATGATGAAAGTGGGGGAATGTAAAAAAATTTAGATTCTGCGATTTTCACAAAATTGAATTTTTAAATTTATAAAGTATCGTAAAAATGATGCTTATTTAACTTGAAAAATTTTTGTAATTAGATGGTTTATTTGAGCTTAATGGTATTAATTCCTCTTGAGATAAAATGTGCCAAACCCAAGAAATTATAAATTGTAAATAGAATAAAAATACTAACAGTTATAAGATTTTTATATACATGAACTACCATAAAACCCAAAAGATAAAAGCTAATAAGACAAAGATGCTGTAATTAGAAGTATATGTCTACGACCACCATCGATTCAGGATACACAGGCTGGTTAAAAATTTCACTAATCTTGTATGAGTGTTAATAATAGTTTAACACTAGTAGTGAGTGTTTGCTCATATTAATACATGCAGTCATTGCTTTTCTATGATGATCAATTTCTATTTCAGTTTTTTCTTATCCCATTTCATAGAAATAACTTTTTAATTTTATCAATCATCTTCAAAGAAGAAGAATAAAACTAAAAGAATATGATAATACTAAAGTTAGTATAAAAAGATCAAGTTGTAAACAGAGGTTACAAGTTATAAATCAAACTTTATAAAGTTAATAACAGCAGATTTTCATGATAAAATTTCTGGTTAGACGAGGTATGCTTAGACCACTTGGTCAGTAGACCGTGTATAAGAGATGAGACAAAAACGGAGCGTGAGAAGTAAATCACTTTAAAAGCAAAACCATTTTTATGTTTTTCTGTAGTTTTCACTAAAAATTTCCTGGAAAAAAAAGCTGCTGAAATTACCTTTCTTCAGACGCACTATCTGAGACATATCAAACACTTTCTACTATATGCTTCCAAAGACTTTATGATTTTCATTCAAACTGCTTTTCTCGTAAAACAACCATACAATATAAAGTCTGAAGAATAATATACTTTTTTTCCACCTAAGAGTTATTAAAATATTTAAAATTATCAAGTTTTTCTTCGTAAACACCAGTGTCTAATATTAGAGCCCAGTGATTACCTATTGTTGTACCATTGATGCCTGAATCATTTCTACCTAATATGTATAGATAAATATCTTACAACGAATATACAAAGATAAATATCTAAGTTATCATGGACTGCTGAGAGCAAGACAACTATGAAATTTAAACAAAATTGTATGTTACAGCCCGTTCTCACCAATGATAAGTGGCACTTTTTAAACATTTTAAGATGTCATTAATGGAAAAAAGGAAAAACTTCGTGATTAGATATTTATGTAATATCATATAAAAACACAGTATCATAAAGTCAGGGCCGGTAATGGGCTCTTAGTCATCTCTGTACAAGACATTATTTGACAGCCCTTTCTCTATTTAGTATTTGGCTCAGACGGTACACTCCTGCTCAAAATTAAGAGAAATACCAAATTGGGTCAATTATCTCCAGAACTACCGGACCAAATTTTAATGAAATTTTATATGTACACACACACACACACACACACACACACACACACACACACACACATATATATATATATATATATATATATATATATATATATATATATATATATATATATATATATATATATATATATATATATGCAATAAAAACAAATAGTCATTCAAAAGTTATAACATGCAGGCATGAATGTGTGTAACACATGGAATCGGAAGGTATGAAACAGGGGTTACAGAATTGAACAAAAAATGGATTAAAAGGGAGTATAGTTCCCTCTGACAGATATACATGTTTCGCAGCGTGACTTCATCCTTGAAATAAGGCAGTTTATGAATTATTCTGGCAATTGGTCCTACTCGTTCAGTACCACTGTTTTCAAGCCTTGGATGGTTCTCGGAGGGGGTTGTGAGTTGCAATTATCCTCACCAGAGCGTCCCAGACATGCTTGCTCAGTAGGGTTGAGTTCTCTGCTTGGCCAATCCCTCCGGTGAATATCCTCACTTTCTAGAAATTTATCAACAGAAGAGCTCTTTGTATCTTCTCGTTATCATGTATTAAAATGAACTTACTGCCAACTGCACCCCTGAAAAAGCAAAAATAAGGCTATACCTATATCTCACAGCAGTCACAGTGCCTCTTTTAAAGACATGGAGTGGTGTGTGGCAATCTAAAATGATGCCTGTCCAGATTATTAAACCTTCGGTGATAAAATGGTTCATTTTGCGGATACTGGAGGGCAGTTAGAGGGTTCCTGGTTCTCTCCAAAAGACGGTATGTCGAGAATCGTTGGTTTGGCTGAACCGGAATACATCAGTTAAAAAGAACGGGTGCGTTTTGATCGATACTCCAATATTTGTTCGTAGAAATGAGCGGGACGCAAATACGCTCCGCTAGAATGGAAAAATGGCGATCTTCTTTGGCTTTAATGGCTCTTGGACTACCTTACCCAGACTTCCTCTCGATGGATCCAGCATCCTGGAAGTGTTTCCCTAAGTTGCACATGACACTCGGCGTTAAATCAGATTCTCTACAAAGCTGGACTTGAGACTGGCTTGCTTCTAGCTTCCAAACAATTCGTCAACTAATTCCATTTTCTAAATTTTGATCATTACTCATTTTTACTGTTGAATTTGAGCTTAACCGAAAGCTGAGAAAAAAAATCTAAGAAATTTGGCGAGTTTTGCTAGCTAACAAAATGCGTGTTTTGTCACGCTCACTTACAAAGCCTGTTTCTCTACTGGCTTCGCCTTCACACACACACTTGTACGCTTACGTATTCAATATACAAAATTTGCACCGATGTCTTGAAGCAGTTGTACATTTCGTTAAGCTCTTTTCAGGAAATTCGACAAAACTATGCAAATTCTCATAATTTTGAACATGAATGTATTTGTCTAGCTTCCCAATTATGTGAACACAGATTCCTACTAGTTTCATAACTTAGCCTAATGCATTGTAACTTATTATGTTTGTATTAGAGCTCTATATAACTTATTAGGTATCAAAATAGTTCACACACACAGACATATATATATATATATATATATATATATACATATATACACACACACACACACACACACACACATATATATATATATATATATATATATATATATATATATATATATATTTATTTTAAATGAAGTCCTATCAAACAAGATTTAAAAATGGACCTCTAAACTATACTTTTCTTTCTTTCTTATTTACCAGTTCACCAACAATATTTGTTCTACATCTAATTCTAAATTTTTATGTAATATTTTATTTCTAATAAATGTATCTAATAAGGTGGAGGGAAGGTGACATTTGGGTTGAAAATTGTGTATTGTTGTTTACTTTTATCTCTGACTATACATCTGTTCGGTTTGGTTTAGTTAACATTTATGAAAATTTTGAAAGTAAAAATTCATTTTAAAATAAATTAATATATTGCAAACCAATCTGAAAAATGTATGATAAGTATTCATTAAATACCATCCAAATTTCATGTCAACAGTTATTCTCAGAAACGACAAATAAAAAAGAGAGAAGTATATTTGCTCAGTAAATATTTTCATTCGTCTTTTTTTAGATAAAATAATAAATTGTCTTTTTTAGATAAAATAATCTTTGGATAGCATCCCCTATATAATAATAGCCAAAGCTGTCTGTTCTCGAATTTATGAAGCGGTTGTACCTGGGATGGATAGAGGCATCCATATTAGATTCTTAATGAGTTCAGGCTAGAAACATTCAAAATCCATCTCTTCCCCACTTTTCTAGCATTTATTGCTATTATTTCAAGCCCTATTTTCCCCTGTTAAGAGTAGGCGATAAAATTTATCAATTTGTCACATAATAAAAACATTTTTTTTCTAGCATTATGACGTTATTCCTTTAACCATCTCATTTAATGGTTTCTTATTTTAAATTATTTAAATATTGTCTATTAATTATGTAAATACGTTTCATCACTGAAATTAGATATTACGTAAATAATTTTCTTTTATATTTGGCTTAAATAATAGATTAGTTACGTATGTGATAATTTTAAATTTAATCATCGATTACTTTTTGTTGCAATGAAAATTTTATCAACGGTATTAACAACAAATTCAATCTACCTCTAAGATGTAGTAGAAATGATACTTCCATTAATTACTGTGGCAGAAAAATTTAGAAGAACTTAATGATAATTTCGAACGATAATAAATTCTCGATAATAACGATTAGCTAAGAAACTTTGAAGTATCTTTCTAAATGAACTCAACGTGATTCTACACTGCTTTCACAGTATCGGGAGACTTTAGAGGAGAATGAAGAAAAACAATTTATTGAGCGTGTACCAGATAATTCTCAGCCAAAAAACAAACCATGTTTTTACCTGCCTTATAGGGTACTTTACAATTCTGGAAAATTAAAAATTTTACTGATCCCGTCATATGACGGGTTATATGTTAATATCTTAATATTATTTATTCTACCAGTCGCCTTAGAAAGTTAACTGCCTGCTTGCATTCACGTTTAGCACACCTAGTAGCCCCGGCCCTGCGTAAATTGATGCCTTCTAACTGATAAAGGTATTTGTCATAATTCCAGTTGATGGAACTGCCGAAAAAGTAAATTTGTGCGAGAATCGAAAAATTATAAAATGCCAAGCCAAATGACAAAATTATATATAACAGCAGATACTTGAAAATTTGCCAGCTTGTTTACAAGATTTTCATCTACTTTTGCTGAAAAGGAAAATTCGTTTTGAGAAAACATAAAAATTCTTGAAATTATTTTTTGCTGTCCATAAAAAGGGATGCTAGGCTATGGGTTAAGGCAGCGTTTCACAACCATTTTTTGGTTGACGGAAAACTAAAAATATCTAAAGTAATCTTAGGATAGCATATCTTAATATTATTTATTCTACCAGTCACCTAAGAAATTTAACTGCCTGCTTGCATGCACGTTTAGCACACCTACTAACCAGAGCCCTGCGTAAATTGATACCTTCTGACTGGAAAAGATATTCCAGTTGATGGACCTGCCGAAAAAGTAAATTTGTGGGAGAAAATAGAACAATTATAAAATGCCAGCGCAAATAACAAAATTATATACAATAGCAGATGCTTGAAAATTTGGCAGATTGTTTAGAAGATTTTCATCTACTTTTGCTGAAAAGGAAAATTCGTTTAGAGAAAAAATAAAAATTCCAGAAATTATTTTTTGCTATCCATAAAAAGGGATGCTAACTATGGGTTTTTTACCTGCCTTATAGGTACTTTACAATTTGGTTGACGGAAAAATTCAAAATATTTAAAGTCATATGACGGGTTATATCATATCTTAATATTATTTATTCTGCCAGCTGCCTTACAAATTTAACTGTCTGCATGCATGCACGTTTAGCACACCTACTAACCCCGGCCCTGCATAAATTGATACCTTCTGACTGATAAAGGTATTTGTCATAATTCCAGTTGATGGACCTGCCAAAAAGTAAATTTGTGGGCGAGAATAGAAAAATTATAAAATGCCAGCCCAAATGACAACATTATGTATAATAGCAGATGCTTGAAAATTTGGCAGACTGTTTAGAAGATTTTCATCTACTTTTGCTGAAAAGGAAAATTTGTTTAGAGAAAACAAAAATTCTAGAAATAGTTTTTTGCTGTCCATAAAAAAGGGATGCTAGGTTATGGGTTAAGACCTTTAAATTTTTGGTTGACGAAAATTTTCTAAAGTAATCTTTTAATATATATTTATGTTATTTCCCCGCCTGTATAATTTAAGGATCTGCATGTATAGAAACTAAATGTAAAGTGATACCTTCTAACTAATAAAGGTATTTATCCTAATTCCAGTTGCTGGACCTATCTAAAAAGTAAATTTGTTGGCGAGAATCGAAAAATTATACTCCCAGCTAATAAAATTATAGAAAGCAGCTTGCTTGAAAATTTGGGCAATGTTTAGAAGACATCTACTTTTCTGAAAAGGAAAATTTTTGTTATAAAACAAAAATTTAAATTATTTTTTTGTCCATTAAAAAAAATGCTATAAATAAATAATTTGACAAGAATTTTTCAAAGATTTTGAGATGATTCCCCTTGTTGTATAACATTAATCCTGTAAATTTAAGAAAAGATTTCTCCATGTTGAATAAGTAATGAGCGCGTAACTACTACCATTATCTATATAAGTTATAATTTACACCAGTTAAAAAATTGCAAATTAAGAAAAGCGCTTTTGAAAAAATGTTAGGAGACATTAAAAAATGAGAGGGAAAATATATTTACATCAAATAAAATGTAGAAAAAAAATAAATAAATTTGAAGAGATTTTTTTAAGAAATCGTTGAGATAATTATAATATACCATTTCAAAGGACTAATGTGTAACACAGTCATCCGTCTGATCTATGTATGACTAGCCTTTGTTTAGTAACCTACTTAAAAAATGAAAAGAAAAATTGAGGGAGATGGAAAGAGAGGGAGAGGGTGGGATGGAGTAAGAGAGAAGAGAAGAGAGGGAAAATGCATTGAGTAATCGTAGATTTAAAAAAAAAAAAAATTATAATCAACGATTTTGAAAGTGAAGGTTTGCTTGTTGTTTTGAAAGCAACACTCATTAGTGAGAAAAGAAAGCATGATTTCTAATGGGAGGGAAAAAAAAGAATAATGAGCTTGAAACGCACATATAGGGAAAGGCGTAAGCAAGAAAATGACATATAAACAGAAAAGTTCATACTAATGATACAATACCAGGTGACTTTGATTATTTACCAAAGATTTTTTGAGTTTCTCTCTATAATCTCTCGGGGGCACACAGGTTGAGATTCACTGATTTAAGAAACTTTGAAATCGACGTTGTTTAAATTGCTTTCGAAATAAAAATTTGCTTCATTGAAGAACAATTTGAAACCAAATCAATGCATATAAAATGAAAAATAATTTTTCAAAAACAAAAATAATTATAATTTGTTTTATTTACTCTTCCCACGAGAAAAGTCTACATAAAATTCATAAATAAATGGAATAATCTCATTATTTTCAAATCTACATCTAAAAATGGAATATATTAAATAAATCTAAAATCATACAAAAAGGGCATTTACAATAAAAGAAGTTTACATAAAATGCAACCAACTGTACAAGTACACATATAAAATTAGTATAAATTTCATATGTTTATGAAACTTTGAGCAACCTTCGAAAATGAGATGAAATTGCAGAAATTAAGCATGAAACATATGAACTTGAAACAATCATTCACATAATATTCACATTATGAACTAGAAACATTATCAATATGAAATCTGAAATGAAATGATAAAGAAGCATTTTGTTGTACCATATTTGGGTGTTAAATTCTCAGATTTTAAAGTTATTAAATGAGTTTTATAATTATTTATTTTTCTTTTATTGAAGTAATCTATTTTACAGATTGCTAGGACAAATGGAAATAAATCTTTTAGGTTTTGATTTTTTTTCATTAGTTTAAGTTCGTAACAAATTTCTTTCTTTTTATTTCACTGTACAAACTATCTTTTCACATTTTTTCTAAAAAATAGACTGTAGTATAAAGACTATTCCCTTTTTAAGTAATTTTCTAAAAATTCAAGCAATTGTTTTTCAGTTTTGTAATTATGTGCTGAAGGTAATAGGATTCTGTGAATTTTATGTCTGAATATTTCCCGTATTCATAATATTGTCTTCCCTCCAATCATACTAGATCTGATGAATGCCGTTAGAATATCTTATTGGATTTTCTTTTCCTCTCTAATTTAGTCTTAACATTTACTTCATTTCGAATTAAGACACATTGTTTAGAAATCAGAAGCGAAATATATCTTTTCCTTCTAGTAAACAAAACTGTGATTGGGCGAGAACATAATTTCTGCTGTAACAGTAGTAACAAACGGGCTAGCAGTTTTTCGTCTAACACAGTGTTTCTAATTTTTTTTCTCTGCGGAACCTCCTGCTATATGCTTGCGGTACCTCAGGATGACGTAGCTCCCAGTTTGTTTACTGTGCACATAAAGCATCAGTCACATCTCTAAATAGGACAATTCTCAGCACATTTCAACAAGGGCACAGTGGCTAGAGATGATAACATAACTTTTACTAACCTTTATTAACTTCTCAATTTTTAGCTGACTTTTAGAAACCAGAACGGAAGATATCTTTTCCTTTTATAAAACTAAGATTGGGCGAGAACATAATTTCTGCTGTAAAAGAAGAAGAAAACGGGCTAGATCTTTTCGTCTAACACAGTGGTTCTCATTTTTTTTTTCTCTGCGGGACCTCATGCTATATGCTTGCGGTACCTCAGGATGACGTAGCTCCCAGTTTGTTTACCGTGCATATAAAGCATCAGTCACATCTCTAGATAGGACGATTCTCAGCACATTTCAACAAGGGTACAGTGGATAGAGAAGACAACTTAACTTTTATTAACCTTTATTAACTTCTAAATTTTTAGCCGACTTTTCTTCATGTTTGCTGTGGTACTATTGACAGACTTCTAGTCTGAGAACCACTGAGTTAATGGACTAGCTGTATAGTATACATATCTTATTTCCCAATCAAAATAAGATTGGTCGGGTCCAACTCTTCCCTCAGAATTAACATCTATGCCAATGGAAAAAAATAGAAGTCATGTTAATTTCTAATTCCATCGTCCCTAACGGTTTTCAAGATATTTATTCAACCATTGCATAATTATTATATCATTACCTATATGCATCGAGTATAGGTATATAAATATATATAATATTCAGAGATAGTATTCGAAAAGTTAAATTATTTAGCTGTATAAATTTTGTTTAAATTAATTAAAATACTTGTTAATGAAAGTGGAATACTTTTTCATTTAGTTATGGCTTAAATTCTCAGTAATAAATTGATACAAGAAGAAATTAGAAAAAATATTAAACACTTTCAAACCAAAGACCTTATTGAGGAATTAAAATGTGAGATCTTAAACAAAACTATATTTCTATTCCAGGAATTTTTTGTAGCTGATGTTTGTTTATGAAAACAAAACAAAGAGTCCTGCATTGGAATTCACCAAGAACTCGATGCATGAATGAATAAGATAATTATCTTTTGTGCGAAATGGGATAATTTTTTATACTATTTCAAATACATCTTTTCTCTTTCTCAGTAGAAGCGAATAACTTGCTGAGATTCTGTGTTCTGAAAAGAAATTTAAAAATTTATTTTACATCTGTTCTCAAAAGGCACTTAAAAAGATAATCCATTGGACGAAGAACGGCTGGCCTGAATTCACTAATGCGAGGAAGCTTAGGATTTATTGCCTTAATGAATACATAAGGAAGTCCAAAAGTAGGAATGCGCTTCGTCTTCAAAATCCTAAATACATACGGAATATGAGAAGAAGAGGTGCGAAACATAGCTTTGGCATTTACACCTAACTTCTATTTCGTTCTTGAGCCTCAAAGTTCTTTTCAAATGCAATGAATGATTTTAAAGTGTTAAAATCTCCTGTTGATTCAAAATATATTAGCCATATAATTATTTTTTGATAAGAACAATAGAAGACAAAACTAAAGTCCAATATTTTACTTTTCCTGTATGCTCTCAAATCTTCAAGTATAAGAAATGCACACAAGAAATACAAAGACTCGTACTATTCATTTTTAGTAATTTTAGGCCATAATATTTTAAAATTCATTTTCTTATTATAGTACATATAAAAATAATTTATAGCAAAAATTTTATTTAATCCTTTTCTACTTATTCAATGTGCTTCATTAAAATAGAAAGGTAACACAGCAATTCGTTTCTACCATCCTTACATATATTTATTATTATAAATATTTGAACTCATACTTTCTATAATAACAAAAAATGTATGAATAAGATATGTTGAAATCCCTGAATATAATTATTGCAGCTACTGAACATTTAGAGAAGTAATACCACTTTCAAACCATGCAGATGATGTTTATGTTTCGACTTCAAATAGTTATGAAAATGTTGTTTATATCAAGAGGATAGTTCATATCTTCCAACGATATTAATACGTCGTCCTATTATTTGGCAGGAGAGATTTCTTTAAACTGCTAGAAAATATGTTATTTATAAATGCAATAAGTATACGTATTAATTGTTGTTAGTTCAATGGAAAACTGCATGTAGAATTCTGGAAATGTAGCACCTGAACACAGCTTGGATAAAATGGGATTCTTTAATAGTTTCTTCATAAACCTAATCCACTGAAAAATAAAATATCCCAATTAAAAATGCAAGCAAAATAGTTAAAAAATTCTATGATAATATAACTTTTAAGAAAAAACTTCCTACTTTACAAAACAATAAAAGAGACCAAAAAAATTATAGTCAAATGAAAGAAAATGGATAGGATCGGAATAAATGTGAAATGCTTTGAAGACAGTTTGATTAGTTTAGTGCAAACACATAAAATCTTGTTCTTTTAGTTTCATGAATTAAACCTAAATATGAATCGTCTATAGGATACTATGGTCATAAGAACTATGATTGTTCCGTCAATTTAACCTATTTAAAATAGGTAGATTACTGAAATATTTTTCTCCTACTTTCGTTTCAAAAGCTTCCAATATATACCATTAAAATAATTGCACACAATAAATAATATATAAAAGGGTATATTGAGATATTATTATAGTTTTATACGTTAACTTTTTAAATTAAAGATTAAACAAAAGTGCATTTCATGTAATTAAATAAAGCACAGTAATATAATAAATTGTGTATGAAGTCACATATTTAAATCAGTGACAGTAAGAGGTAAAATAAATAAAAATTATCTTAGTTTATTTTTTATGAATATTCCTATGAATTATACGCCATAATCAAACAAATACAATTATATGCCATTTTTGCAAAATAGTAAAGAAATTTTAATTTTCACAATTAAACTTCTTTATGTTCCTAATTTTTATACTAAGCTTATGCACAGGTAGGCATGAACGGAAACTATATATGACGTAGATTTCTTCTGAAATGATACGGACTTTTAGATTTGAACTAGGTTAAATTACTGCACATTGGCTTCGAAAGAAGAGTTTCTGAAATCTTTTTAAATGCAATAAACAGATTATGTATTAATCACAAAGATAAAAATTAAAAATTATTCCCGTATGTGACCGATTTTTTAACTATTAAAAGTTACATTTTTCCTAATTTTTATACTAAGCCCATATGCACAAATACATGAACTGAAACAATATCTGGCTTAGGTTTCTTTTGAAATGACAACCTATGAACTATGTTAAATTACTGTACATCTGTTGTGAGCGAAATATTCTTGAATATCTTAAAAGTCAATAAAGATATTATGTATAAAAGATGGTGATAAACGTTAAATTTATTCCCAATGATGACCGAATTCTTGAGAAACGAAACTTCCCTCTTCCGTCTTGGACCATTAACCCTGCTAGAGGTGCATAATTAAGGAGGTGCATTCATAATGAAGAAAACACAAGATTTGGCAACTAATTTGTCAGACTTTCCCCGTAGACTCATATCGTCAAGAAACTGTTTACTTTCTGTAGAAATTCTTAAATGAAGACATAAAGAAATGTCACAAACACAAACATTAACAAATGCTGAATTGTGAACGCTACATACCACTGATGATGTCCAAGGATAATAGCCCGTGTAGATTTCATAAAGCCTTTAAATTTTTCCGTTAACTTACCTTTAGGAGGAACCATGTATGCATATATGCATATATATATTAACAATCACACTCCTTTTACTTCACTTACCTTTTTAAAGGATCCTAAATTTATCGCTATTACATATTATGGCATCATTCATCATTTATACTCATATATGCATATATACAAAGACATGGTTAGTATCTCAACCTTCCGTATCTCGATGCGGTTTGAATAAAAATCATCTGACTTCTTACCTGCTTAATGGAAGTATTGAAATTTCCTTTTATAGCTG
Organism: Pardosa pseudoannulata; assembly: GCA_032207245.1. Classification (NCBI taxonomy): domain Eukaryota; kingdom Metazoa; phylum Arthropoda; class Arachnida; order Araneae; family Lycosidae; genus Pardosa; species Pardosa pseudoannulata. The sequence goes on from CM063502.1 coordinate 107,136,414, forward strand.
AACAAAATATATTAATTTAAAGAATAAAATATTTATATAAAATTGTTTCCACATAGTAATCAAAACATAATAAAATTATTCTAAATACCCCATATTGTAAGAAAATTTTATTTGTTCCAAATATACCTACTCGGTACTCATGGACCAATCAAATATAAAATTCCTCATATAATTGTATTTACCGTTTAGTTTGTAAAAAAAATAGTGAACGAAGTTATGGAAAACTTTAAAATATGTTAAACTTATGGTGAAGATTATTACCTGATGGACAGAGAATTTTCTGTTGAGAAAGAGAAGCATGATTGATTTTTGGAACACTACCATTCGTAAAATGTCCGCTGCTTTGAGGTTTTATTCTAGCTCCATTCCTATGGGGATGATTTCTAGAAAAGGATGATTCTCTGTGATCTGACAATGGTCTCTTTTTCTGATTTCGAACGGTAGGTCTTTGGTAGCGAGCTTCTTTCCTATCACTTCCACTGTCGTCACTGTCGTAATCACATGATGGGTATTTTCGAACTCTTTTTTCGAAATCTCGCGTTTTCTTCCTGACATTTTCTTTTAATTCTTTCTTGAATTTTAGAGAAGAAAAGAAATTAGTTTTGGAAGCATCTTCAGGGTTATTTTTCCTTGCCGCTTCATATTCTGTTATATCTTCTTTTCTCCTTTCTAGGGCGTAATAAGAATGAGATTCAAATGTCCTACCACTATTGGTTCGGCAAAGTCTCGTATGCAGCTCATATTCTTTGAGGGATTCTCCGGCAAATGGCTTATCATGAATTGAATTTTCGTTGTGTCCATTTACGACAGGATGATGAACCTGTAATCAGAGAATAGGGTGAATTTAACCTGCTGTAGCATCACACTACTGAAAATGCATTTTATATTAATTGTACTGTGTTTGTATTTATGACTCTCATGCCATTCGAAAAGGAGGGGGGAAATGTTATACAGTTACTATCTGGGGGTTCCCGTGCTTCCATTTCCCCTCACAGGATCTCTCAAGAAGATTTGACAACTGAACTTCCTGGGCCAAGCCCTCTAGTTTAGATGTTCCTGGTAATGGTACACACAAAAACTAATGACATCGAGTTGGCATGACATGGCAGAAAGTGTAGTTAAATGGGGAAAGAAGAGAACACAGGAAAATATATTTGAGTTTGGGCAGGAAGAAGACATACGATTACAGCAAAAAGTTGAGTTCAGCTCAAAGTGTAAAGGCACCATTCTAAACAGTAATATAGCTGGAGGAACAGTGGTTACAAAAAGAATTTTTTTATTATTATTTAAATATTAACAGGAGCAATCAGACTCTGCACAGACTTGGAGAGAAACATAGTCACGATGCAAATGAGATTTTGATTACCAATCAAAAGTATTGAACCACACCAATGGCAATCGTAGGATTTGACCCTCCAAACTTGGAGCCATAGTAGACGCTGCTGCAGCTTGGCTAGCATTGCGAGAGAGAATAAGGGGAGAACTGGAAACGAGTGGGGGAGGATTGAAACCAGGGTTTCAGGAGACAGTTCATAAGCAGGGAAAATCCGAAATCGGCCAATAGAATTAAGAGATATTTTTACCTCGGATGGCCATCGGTCTACGTCTATTAAAAGTGTCTGCATAGTCATACTGAGCTAGTTCAGTTAAATGATTAATGCTCAGTTGATTCAGCCGTGTTGAATTTTCAGTAGTTAGATATTAAGATATTATTTCGAGTAATATGTAATTATTCTTTCAAAAACAAGAAAGTTATGTTGAAACTCAAATTATTAAAACAAACAT
>CM063502.1:107143198-107150698 GCA_032207245.1 Pardosa pseudoannulata
TATTTAGAAACTTGAAAGTTCTCGGTTTCACTTTGTCCACTAAAATTATTTTGTTCATCTTTAATAAAATTCGTTACACGGACACCATTTTCAGTTAAATTATAGGGTAAGGTACTGGAGCCTTGTACAACGTCTTGGAGATTGTTTATACTTTCTCCAGTGAAGTTTTCGTTATCTGTACAAGGCAAATAAGATTGCGAGGTACTGCAATTTGAGGATTTGGACTTTTTGTTAACTTGCAAGGCATAAATTCTCAATCTTTGTCTTACATCAGACTTTTCTCTAACACGTTGTTTGCGAAATTCATCTTCTACAATATTCATCCACTGAATTTCCGTTTCCCTTTTCCTTTCTTTCTCTTCTATTTCTTTTGCCAATTGTTCTTCAAGTTTCTTTTTTTCTAACTGTCTAACTGTACTTTGGTATGAGAATTTTTTCTTGTTCTTTGGCTTTTTTTGTAATAATTCGCAGTCTGATTTTTTTTCAGTAGTTTCTTTTTCATTACTAGAGTTGTCATCATTAACATTTTCCTTCTCGTTATTATCTTGATAAGGTAAGGAAGAAGAACAATATTCTGGCAAGTACATTACGTGACCTTCCGAAGATTGAACTGGAAAAGATCTCCGCCATTCTTGATTTGTAATTTGACCATTACGAATAGCATTACTTTGTTGTATAACTCTAGTTTCTGAATTACTTCTGCGTATATGATCTAATACACTTACTTCAGGAACTTCATTTTCAATTTTGGCATCATCTAAGGTATTAACGTTCTCAAAATTGGGAAGACTGCGACTCAGGGACCAGTTAGAATCTAAGCCCTCGACATCAACAACGTGTATTTTTGATTTTATCCCTAGAGCTCTTTTTAAATTTCTCAAGCTATTAAAATGCTGTGTCTCATTGCTTTTCGAATGTTTCTTTCTCCTGTCTCTTGTTCTTACTTTTTCTTTTTCAGTAGTTTCTTTCTCTTCCCCTCCAATTTTATTATCCGATCTTGGAAGGGATCTTGATGGGAACATAAAATTTGGCATTGCGAATTTAGGTTGCATCATTTTATTCAAGACATTCATCTTATTTTCCGGAGAAGTATCACTTCCTGCCTCACTCTCATCAAGATCATGTTGAGGAACCCATGTAGTATTTTCTTCTCCATTTGATATGGCATGAGGAGAAGAACAAAGTGCAGTGTTAGATGATATGTGAGGTTCAAACTTTTCGTTTAAAAACATGGGACTTCCTGCATCTGGAGATATCCCTGAGTCACCACTACGGTCATGAATCATTCTTCGGGGAGCTATTGGCCTGTTGATCCTGTGGATTTTTTCTTCCATAATATCTTCCCCATCATCACTGCTGATATCTGAACGTTGCTGGTGGGATTTAAAAAAGTCCAAATTTATTGATTTCCACACATCCGTTGGTGATAATCTTGGAATATCAATTGGTCTTCGCGGCAAAGTTGGTCGAAGTTGAAGATTTATCTCCATTTCTTCCTCTGAAATTGACGAATTTGATGCTGTTCCATTAACAAGGAATGGGATAGCTGGCTTTTGCGACCTCGAATGATTTTTTGCTTTTTTGTCTGGTAATATTGGCAAAATACCTAACTCTGCCCTGTTTAATTCATAGTTATTTTCTTCCATATCCCCCTTTTCTACATCAGTACCACACATCTTCATATTGTTTTGGGATTTTGTATGAATCGCATCCTCCCTTGAAAATGTTCGAGAATTCTGATCTTTTTTATCTGTTTCATGAGTTTCAGTTTCATATCGACAAATGGAGTACTTTTGGTGTTGTATTCCACCTAAAGGGTTTTCTTCATTAGATTGATGATATTCATTTGACCTTTCATAAGAGTAAGGGGATTTGTATTTTGAATTTTCTTTTGCGTAATGTTCCCTGTTATAACTTTTCTGAAGCTGAGGTTCATTTTTATACTGTCCTAAGTAAGTGCTATTAAATGGAATCCTATCGTCTTTTGGGTGTGAACTTCTATAAGGATGGTGGTAATCACTGCGATAAAATTCATCACTTTCTGTTTTAATTGCATTAAATTGATCAACTGCACGGGAAGCAGATTGTTGACTAACATGTGAACTTTTTTTATAAATATTATAGCCTTCATAAGAACTTTTTTCTCCTTCAATAAAATCGTTAAGATTTTCCTTGTTCTGGCAGTTCTTTTTCTCCATTAAACTGCGCTCTACACTTGAATTAATTTGCGTAAGTTGATAGCTTCTTGATGTCATTTCGGTCTTTTCCTTCTGGAAGATACTTTGAACTTTATTTACATACTGTTCTGCCTGAACTTTTCGATACCCAGAATTTTTTGTACAGATTTCTGCCGTTTTGTGATTTTGTGAGCTTTGATATTCTTTACGAACCTCAATATTTGATGTTCCAAAGGAATCTCGATCTCTTGAACCAGGATGCAAATCGTTTTCTTGCCGCTCAATTTCGTTTGTGTGAGCTTCATATGACTGATTCATGGATGACCTAAAAGAGAGATTTCTGCACATTCGAGTACGAGCTAAACGTGCAGCTCTCTTTTTCGCAGCTTCAATTATAGCATCATTAAGGGAATTCTTAGTCGTGTTTCCGTTTTCCTCCAAATGGGATGTTTCGCTATTAGCTATATTCCTCAAACTGTAGTTTCTGTCAAATCTTTTACCATTCAAACTGCATTCTTTGTCACGGGATTCTATATTTTCAGATATGTCTAAAGATTTACTCCGTTGCCTTCTTTCCACGAAACATTCAGAATTGGGTTTGCTAAACTTCCATTTATCTACAATCCGACGATTTTTTTGGAAACCTTTTCCTGTGACTTTCGCTATATCGTTCTCTTCAAATGTTCGGTTGTAATCAGGAGGAGGGGGTGGAGGCATTTCTTCCAGCGGAATGGGTGGAAGTGGTCTCCTTGGAGCCTCGTTAATGTCATAGGTTGAGTTGAAATTATTATCTTTTAGAGTATCGCATTTTAATGAATTGCACCGTGATACTGTTCTGGGTAGTGTATTTGATTGAGGAGGTTCAGGAGCTTTTTTCTTTTTTCTTGACTTTATTTTTGCCTTGCTCGGGCTTAAGGCAATAATGCTTCTCGGATTAGGATTACTCTCAGTTTCATATCGACCATCATCTTCTTCCTCTGTTTCGTTTTCTTCCATCATTTTGCGCACAATATCGGGGTCACTGTGAGATTTTCTGTGTCCAAATAATGTCTGGAAGGATGCATTCTGAGCACTAGGCTGATTGCTCTGGCATTTCCGTTGAAGAAATCGTGTGAATTCTGAATCCTCGTTAGAGTGTGCCGAGAAATTACCTCTTCGTCCACTAATAGTGCCTCCGCTCTGCAAAATGTTTCCATTATCTGTACTTCGCAGTTTCTGGGGGCAATTCGTTACAACTGGAAGCACGCGATTCTCGGGACTAGCAAATTTCAGACGTCCTCCTCGGTTTTCTTTCTCACTGTGGCTGTTGCTATTGAGACTACGAGAGGAGTGAGACAGAGAATTTCCCATTTCCTCTAAAATCCTGGAAAATGAAAAATAATCTCAATAATTTGAACATGAATAATCTATTACCTCACATTTTGGAAAAATAACATTAAATAGAAACTAATATTCATAACAGTTTATCACAATTAAAAAGAATCAATAAATTTCTGAATCCTACAGATTTGGTGGCAAGTGTTACGGTCTTTTTTGATGCTACATAGGGATTCAATTAGACCGAGATCTACTACTGAAGATTCTGAGTATTCTCTACTGACTAGCATATAGCCCGTCATATGACTGGATCAGTAAAATTTTTAATTTTCCAGAATCATAAAGTTCCCTATGAGGCAGGTAAAAAAAATGCTTGGTTTTTTGGCTGAGAATTATCTGGTACATGCTCAATTATTTGTTTATCTTCATACTCCTCTAAAATCTTCAAATACTGTGAATGCAGTTTAGAATCAAATTGAATTTCTTTAGTCAAACAGTGTGGTTATGTATAAACACAAACACACAGACGAACAAACTTCTTAATTTTCAAAGATATATAACTTAAACGCTAGATGTTTATTAGTCCATAAAATAGACTCCTAGACTTTTATGAAAACAATTTGTTGTTAATACCGGTGATAAAATATATAATCAATGCTTAAATTTAAAATTATCTCATATGTACCTAATCTATTTTTTAAGCCAAATATAAAAGAAAATTATTTACGTAATATCTAAGTTCAGTGATAAAACGGATAAAAATAATTCAGATGATCTTTAAATAATTTAAAATAAGAAATGATTAAATGAGATGGTTAAAGGAATGACGTCATAATGATAGAAAAACATGTTATTGTTACCTATTTATTATGTGAAAACTTAATCACATGCTCTTAACTGGGGAAAATAGGGCTTGATATAATGGCATTAAACACTCGAAAAAGGGGGGAAGGGGTGGATTTCGAATGCTTTATAGACTTGCTATGAGTTTTGCTAACCCTGACTCCTCAGAATCCAATATGGATGCACCTAGCCATTCCAGGTCCAAACGCTTCATGAATTCGAGGACAGACGGACAGATAACTTAAGCTATTATTATATAGGGCATTATGAGAAAACAAAAATCCATTGTAGTGCCAAGTCTCGAAGCAATAGATTCCGAAATTGAAAGTCAACGCCCTGCTTGTTCGGCTTTAATTTCGTGGAGAATGATGAATCCAGAGACCATAACACTTCTCTAGTGTTGAGCCATACTGTTAGATGCTATTTAGCCACATCTGTCAAATAATCAATGGTTGCTTCAGTACATGCAAACTACAGAAATAAAGTACAATATATCCAACAAAGCATAATTTTATTGGAATTAAATTAGAAGATATCTTTGGAGAATGCAAAATATAATCATGCTAAATATAATTAGTACTAAAAATAGTATATTTAATCAATCAGTTATATATGTTTCGTTTATTAATTATGTAACATTACTTAATATTGAGATATATAAACAATATATATTAAATAAATATTGTGAGCATAATTTAATATATTTCATACCATTTACTACACATTTAATAGTATTGCATTAAATTATTAATAATACTTAGAATCGAAATATATATTCTCGATTAATCTTTTGGGTCATAATAATGAATTGAAGAAGGAATTTATCGGCACCCTATTATTGATTGGTTAGTTGTCTGGGAGCGCTACGGTCTGTGGAATTTGAACACACGAACTCCACACTTATTCAATCATCGTTCGGTTCCCTATTATAGGATGATAGTTAAATTGATAGGGTACTGGAATCTTGTGGGTTTGAGTCCCGAGACGCTACATTTTTAGTAGTAAAGCCAGTAGCTGTCACTACTGAAATACCTAACCATTATGAAATTTAGACGTACATTACTTCTACTGGTAAATTGATATGTTCATCAGGCCAGTTACCGGTTCTTTTTACCTTTCTAAAATATTTTGTCCGTGAAATCCAACTATTATACAGAAAATTTATGTATAAATGCCAGACACTTTTTAGATGGGGTTTTTAGTTTTAGAAAATACTACCTTTAATCTAATCGTACTGATACATTCATCATTTTTACTTTAAATTCTGAAAATAAATGACTATATAGCCACTTCAGACCTAGTCTTCGGTCTGGATAATTGAGCTTCCCAAATAAAGTTTATATTTAGTTCTAATTTTATTTTAGTTTTTGGATTATATTCGTGTATATATTTATATCTACACACACACGCGCGCGCGAGCATATATGTAGATGTTACGCAGAATGCTAAATATCGGACGATAATGATGCCAACGATGATAGAACGTTCATTTATTGATGCCAACTTAAAAATAGAAAAAAAAAACGTATGACATAATTAAACAATTTTTGTTCAGTATCTCAAACACGCCTATTCAAAAGTGAATCAAATAAATTCTACAGCGTTCTCTACGATATAAAGCAATTGTGTGTTAAATTTGGTACCCTTTGGTGCAGGTATGTGGATTTGTATAGCAGATAAACATTTCCAAACTTTTAAATGTTAAATAAAAACTACTATAAAGTACTCAAAAGTGTTAACAAGAGAGCGAATGTTTCCTGATAGCAAATGAATAGCTACTGTTTGTAGTATTTAACATAGAACATAGATTATAGATCTTAATTAGTTCTTATCATTATGACAGCTAATTTTCTTTCCTAAGCAGATAGTTAATTTAAGATCATAACACTTTTTAATCTGATTTTTAAGAATTTGAATCGGTGTTCTATCTACAAGGAATATAGAATAAAAAGTGTAAAGTTACATGATATTAGTTTGTGCCAATATCATGATTATTCTCACGAGTTTTTAGTGAGAGAACAATTACTTTTGTTTTACGGTTTAAAAGAATTAGCTCGATAAAAAGGGGTCGTATCCAATTGTACAAAAGAGTAATATCATCACCTTAATAGATATTGGAATTTTTGAAACGATAACTATTATTTACTCTCTCTGGGACACATTTTATGGTATATCAGAACAGAAAGTAATTGTTTTCCCGTTAAATTTTAGCGTTAAAGGGTTAATACTATATACTCCATAAAATATCCAAAATTGTCAACAAGAGTGTAAATGTTTCCAGATAGTGAATCAGGAGTTACTTTTTGTTACTTTTAACATACTTTATAAATCTTTGACCGTTCTCTTCATTAGAGCAATTAATTTTCATTGCATACTTAAATCAAGATGACATTTTCTTTTATCTGATTTCTTAAAATTTGAAATGACGTTCAATGTACACGGAATATCAAATAAAAAGTAAAAAGCTCCACGATATTTGTGTCCAATATCGTGAGTCTTTTAGTGAGACATACTTCAAATCGGATCAGAACAGAAAGTAATTGTTTTCCCGTTAAATTTTGGCGTTAAAGGGTTAATACTATACACTCCATAAAATATCCAAAATTGTCAACAAGAGTTTAAATGTTTCCAGATAGTGAATCAGGAGTTACTTTCTGTTACTTTTAATATACTTTATAAATCTTTGACGGATCTCGTCATTACAGCAATTAATTTCCATTGCATACTTAAATCAAGATGACATTTTCTTTTATCTGATTTCTTAAAATTTGAAATGACGTTCTATGTACACGGAATATCAAATAAAAAGTAAAAAGCTCCACGATATTTGTGTCCAATATCGTGAGTCCTTTAGTTAGAGAGAACAATTACTTTCGTTTTTCGGTTTCGAGTAATTAGCCCAATAAAAATGGTCTCATCCAGTTGTACGCAAAACAAAGTAATCTCGACACCTGAATAGATACTGCGAATTCGCAAAGGCTGGAAAAGCGCGTCATTATCCGAGAACAATAGCTCTGAGCTAAAGAGTTTTGATTAGAGCCGTCCAGTGATTAATTCCTTCACGAGAGCGTGCGTGAGCGTCGGGTGGCGATGGGCTCGCGAGCTATGTAAGATGGCGGACAGGAAATCAGAATGACCTATATCTCCAACATCGGGGTTACCC
>CM063502.1:107153198-107160698 GCA_032207245.1 Pardosa pseudoannulata
ATCGTATAAGCTGCTAACATCAATTTCTTAAACGACTCCCCAAATACATTTCTAGCCTTATTCGACATTCGACACGAAGTTCATTACGCGGAAACCTATTAAATGCAAATATCTCTACACACTTTGACACACGTGCTTCCGCAATTTGCTTAGAGCCGGTTAATTTATTGAGGTCATTTGATTTCTAGAGGTAATTAAAATATTTTTAATGCGATTCGATTATAGACAGCAGATTGCTATTGATAGTTTTGTATTCAAATCGAGTTTATTTTAAATTTAGTTTTTTATCTTTCATAAATAACCTTTTTTGGAAAGTGGAGAAAATATTTATATTTTTTTAAAGAGCAGTGAAATAAAGCATAACGCTCAAATATACATACCCACATTAAGTATGAGTATAGTATGATTATACTGTAAATAACTATACTAATAGTATTTCTTATAATTTTGAATGAAAAAATTGATTTATCCTCATTATCCTATATCAAACAAAATTTGAGCTGTAAACAGAAATAAATCGTAGTGTTAAATTAGATAGAGGATGGTAGTAAAGGTAGAGGGCTACCAATAGTCTTAATTTTGAAAACCACTGTCAGCATAGATGTTTGTAGCCTTCTGGACCAAAACAATATATTCAATCTAATAGCTGTTTGTTGAACTATCATATTAGATTTTGATTTTCACGATAAAAGAACATTTCTTAAAACATTACGATTTATTTTTTTCTACTCCTTCTTCATTACTTTCAGAGTCTATCCAATGTTTTTGGATGTCGCTCATAAAGATGCCGCTTGTTTTAAAAGTCCAAATGCATAATAATCAATAAGACACGCGTCAGAGGACATGAGTGGAATACAGTTAAAGGGAATAGCTTCACTTCCAGTTTCATTTCTCATTTTTTCAAAGCATAGGCCAATATCCCGATGGAATTTAACGCAATGAAGATTACTTGGTAAAGGAATGGAATTTTTTATTTTTAAATAGGTGTTAAAGCATATTTCTAATAATAATTCGAGTTAATTCAGACATTTTTCTACTTTCCTTATATTATATTTTCTGTTTAAAGAAAATCCAGCAATAATCATAAAATTTTTAGAAAAACTTTATTTATTTACTCTGTAGAAACATTTAAAATCTTTTTCTCCTGTTTTCGTTAGTCTACCGATCTTTTGCTTTTTCATCCAGATAAGTTAGTCTAAAATGAAAGTCATGAAAGTCATTCAGCTTGAAAAGTCCGGCTCCAGCGCACCACGTTTTAAGCAATATATCTATACCATAATTAATTTATAGATATGCACCACAGATTGTACTACATGAAAATACCATAAAATAACTCACAGAAATATATCATAAATCAGTCTACAGAAAAATACCATTATTTAAACCATATTCTTTATTAAAATTTAGAGGGGATATTGTATCCTATTTTAGTAAATATTTAGATGTACATATCTGTGGGTTAATTATGGTATGGTTTAGACTCAAAACGTGGTGCACTGGAACCCCTTTTTATACTACTGTTAGTTGTAACTATATATTTCCATGTTCACCTGACAAATAATTATCATACTACAATTTGAACTTATTCTTACGTTAAGTAATGCATGTCCCGGCGTATGGCGATGAACATCATGTTTTGCTGTTTTGATTATATCAAAATCATAATTTATAATTTTGTTCACAGTCACTACATAGGTAAATAAAGATTTTACGATAGTTCTTTACGGTGTTGGATTTTCTTTTGAGGCATGAGATGGGACTTTAGATTTAATAACAGGAGTAGGTACTTTAGCCGAGTATGCATTTCTTGCCTTTTAATCAGTAAAAGGTAAACCTTCACGTTTCTTTCCCTTTTTTTATAAACTATGTCACTTATTTGATGTGTAGAATATTAAAACCATACTTTCCACATCTTTTTTTAATAACCAAGTAAAAGTATTTTTATTTCGGAAATGGAAAAAATATAGCCTTCGATCCATTACTTCTTTTCCAGTGACATTTTAAAGCACAGGAAATTTGTAATACTGTAGATTATATTAAAACCCTATTCCAATTTTATTCCTATCATGTTTTTATTTTAACATTTAAATTTAAATTCATGTAAAAACTCAAAACTGTTTGAACCTCTGTATATGTAAATGAATATTCAAAGCTTCATCCAAACAATTCACTACAATAATAAAAAAAAAAATCTTTATAACTTAAACCCTGTCCCACTATAGTTGATTACAGTTAATCATAAATTAACCAGCATACTATTATACAGTAGTTAATAGCCGATTAGTTCTAATTGACTACGATGAGGTTATGGTTTATTGAATTTTCATTTTTATTGGGATCTGAGATTTTAAAGAGTCAAATAAACATTTCATATAGCATTTTAAAATTGTATTTGTATAGCTCACATTTCAAATAAGCTATTCCTAATAATAATAGAAAAATCTTTGCAGGTTAAACCCTGTCTCCCCTTGGTTGATTAAAGCTAATGGTAAACTAAATAGCATTCTCTTATGCGGTAGTTAATCATCGATTAGGTATAGTCGATTACGATGAGACCAGGCCATAATGAGTTACGATTATCATTGGTATTTGAGATTTTCTAAAGATTCGTTTACTTCTCCCCGCAGGAAACAACACAATCAAGCTGTTTCACGGCGCACGTTGTAGGTTGTTGCACCCCGAATCCCATCAAGGCTTCCAAAAGAGCAACACAAAGAGTGGTAGAGCAAAGTCGAGCAACGAAATAAGCTAATTTATGGAGACATATCAGTACCCAGTTTATCACCTTGCGCAAACAGAAAAAAGTATCTCCCTAAGTAGAAGAAACAGGTTCTTGTTTTTCTTTCCTGCTTTATATTTTTTTCAAATTTGTAACGACTAAATATATATAATCTAACTACTAAATCTACGCATATAGATTCATTGTAATGTCAAAACCTATGATATTAATAAAAAACACATCATTATTATTTCATTTTGTCCTTATTTTATGGTTCAAAATATTTCGTACTACAACACAAGAAACTCAACCTCAGTTTATTATGGACTGGAAGTTCAAAATTTATTTACAATTTAGTAGTAAGGTTTAGAAACTTTTTCGGGATAAAAATAAGGTTAAAGATTCGCTGCGAGTCGCTACGTTCTGGCAGATTCGTGAATGTAAATGTAGAAAATTACTTTAGATGAATAAATAATGTAAAATAGCAATGTAAATCAATGAAACATAAACTTAACTCCAATCAGCAGCTCATGGTAAAAAGGGGTGGATGGTAAAATGAGTCGGGAGCTTCCTTTCGGTACCGGAGTCTGTGGGTTCGAATCCCATTTCTGGCAAGGATATTCGTAGCCGTTAGGAATCTGTTTCAAGCATTTGATCCCGGTATAATTATTTTATTACCACAGCATTCCAAAGAAATCCCAGAGGATAAACCAAATGCTAAGAATAAACAAAGCAAAACTCCCTAGTAATGTCTGAAATAATAATAATATTTAGACTATTCTAATATGCTGTCCATTAGAGCTGCATTTGTTAATATCACAGAATATTTGCTTTTAAATATGAAACGGGTTCCGTCTGCTCGGTGAAATCAATAGGTTTAATATCAAGTTAAGATGAATTTTAAGAGAAACAATTTCAATTAAACCACAAATTTTTAATAAAATGTTGAAAAACTTGTGAGTTCTTTTATAGAGTGCATACTCGCTTATGAAAACTGGTCCCCGTCTCTCTATCTCTCTTTAATATATATATATATATATATATATATATATATATATATATACATACTTTTATATATATATATATATTTATATACATATATATTATATATATATATAAATATATATATATATATATATATATGTATATATATGTATATATATATATATATATATATATATATATATATGTATGTATGTATATATATATATGTATATATATATATATATATATATATGTATATATATGTATATATATGTATGTATGTAAATATATGTATATATATATATATATATATATATATGTATGTATATATATATATATATATATATATATATATATATATATATATATATATATATATATATATATATATATATATATATATATATATATATATATATATATATATATATATATATATATACATATATATATATAAACTTTAGACTTTGAAAGAATCTGATAAAAGCTTGAAAAGAATTACCAAAGGAACTTAAACTGGTGGTTAAGTAGTTGGTATGTACATAAATAAATATTTTTTTAAAGATTTTAGAATGAAATTTAGCGAAAAATAAATTTTAAAATATATTCAGCATACAATAACTATGTGATATTACTAGCTTTTTGTAATTTCAAAACAATAAATTAAGTGTGAAAGCATATTCATATATATTAAAGAAATTCGACTGGGATCTTTTAAATACAGAATTATTTAAAAATAAAAACAACTGTTTTTTTTTTTTTGTTTTGTTTTTAGAAGAAATAAAAAAACAAATATCTATACATGAGAAAGTTATAGCGACAATAAACCATTCTTAAAATATCAGCTTAATGATTTCATTTTGAACTTTTATAGACACGTAACTACCGCATCAATCACACTGTTTTTATTCTAATACCTTTGAAGGTCATTCGAAACAAAGAGTAGCTAGAGCAGGCAATGAACTCTCCTCATCGCATCTTGAAGGTTTCGGGATGACAGTTAACCTCGAAATTTCCTTACTAAGTCAATGAACATCTTTGCGGTATTTTTAGTAAATTGAAAGGTTTTGAGAATTGCATATGGAAATTATCAAGCATTTAAATGTGTATTTCGTTTATAGATTTATTGTATCTTATTTATTTATTTTGTACGATCTCGAGTACACAAAATTATCGCCAACTATTGATTTTTAAAGTCTTAGATCTTGCAGTAGAATTTCGAATTCATCATATTTCGTAATGATGGGTGAATAAAACGGAGTTTCATAACCTTTTTTTTTTTTTTTTAAGTGATGTGTGATAGTTTTCAATCCTCCATGAATTCTCAAGGATTTTTTTTTATTCGTTTGAATAAATAAAGTGTGCAAAAATTATCTCTACTATACATCTTTCTTATCCAAATTTTTACAATAACGTATTCATAGATTTATTTTTAGAAGGCTGGTTCTTCATAAAACAATATTAAAAACATTTGCTTCAAGGATACAAAATGTTCTTTTAAATAAAACGTGTTTAAAATTAAAAAAATCTTTTAGAGACAGCGTTTTAGTTTAATTTTCTTGTTCTTTTTTAAATTGTTAACTTTTTCCAGTACTATGGAAATAAAGGATAGTTGAGTTGAGTTATATGTCGTTTAATGTTACTGATTCCTCTTGGAATATATTATGCCATTCAAATTTTAAAAAAGGGTTAAAAACTCATCAAGTATATCATTATACATATATTTAATAGAAGAAATATTGTATGTTGAATTATATACAATGCACACAGCAATATTCTGACAATCTCAAGAACTTTGCATATGAGAAAAATTTAATGATAGATATAAAATAAATATTTAATAATTTTTTAGAGAAAAATATAGAAACCACAAAGTTGAAATAAGAATTGCAACTTATCAGGCAAACTTATAAAACTAACTTATATGGTTAATTACAGAGGCAATTAAAATGAAAAAGTGTTAATATGATCTCACAAAGTTGATTGAATAAAGTGCGTGATCTAATGAACTGATATGGTATATTCGCAACTAATTAGAACAAGCTATTATTTTTCTAAAACATTTACTTTATTTTACAGAAAATTACTAAAATAACCAATTACATACTTTTCACCTTCATTAACAGATGATTTCTAAATGAATTGCGAAGTGAGTAATTAGAGAACCCGAGAGAATAAAGTTATTAACTTTGTTTACAATAAAAATTCACATGATATCACAAAACTACTGAAAAAGGTAATAATATGTCAAGACGTAAAAACTACTTCATAGATAAAAAATAGCAGTAACATATACAAGAAAGAAAAGCACTACTGGGTAATTATTTTCTATATTTTATAAACACTTTGAAAGTCGTTACTTGAAGTAAGTGAGTCATCTGTTCCAATATAGAGCGAGTTTCTCAAACTGTGCTCCGATAAACTATTATCAATGCTCCACAAAAAAGTAAAAGATGTTTAAGCTTTTTTTTCAAACTTATTTTAAATTTAAGAGTATTTTTCAGGAACAAAGACCAGAGTTTGAATATATAACCTTTTGGTCTCTCAGTGTGCAAAACAAATCGGGTACAAATAATTTATGACCGATATGGGAAAGACAATATAAAAAGGTAGACTACATTCAATATGTCAGTTTTCCTACAGTCAGTCTACTAAAGAAATTTAAGTCAAAAGATAATAGCAGACTACAAGTAGTCAGACAGAGGCTGTACTTGCAGAAATGATAGAAGTTTCAACAGTTTTCCGGTATTATCGAAAAAATTCTTATTGCATATAAAATTGGTTGCTTACTTACTAGTTTATTTACTATTTCTTTTTATATACAGCATATAGTTGCGAGATAAACATTTAGTGATACGTTGAATTTCCTATTTTAAAGTTCAGCCACGGCTAAAAAATTTGAGAGCCTCTGGTATAAAGATAAACCCTGATAGAATATACTGATCTTAAAATAATTTGGCCATGCTTCCTGGTTCTTGTAACTCTTCATAGTTCTTCCTAACTTGTAAACCACATATCTAATGAGCAATATTCTCTTTCTAATTTTTTATTTCTTCAATTTGATAGCTGATTAATTCTTTGAACCCGCTGTGCTGTAATCACGTTAATTATCCGCGAGCATTTTTTATGCTTTTACTCGGAAGTTTAGAAAGCTTCCCCCCGATGAAAAATATTCGTAATCCATGTTAAAAAGAAGCGAGTAGCATAAAAAATCAGTATGAGGTTATGCGACGGGAATTTTAAACGACCCCGAGTAAACTGCAAGATGTGCAGAGCATAAAAATACAATGTTTTTATGAGGTTAGAAAACGCAGTCGGAAGAAAAGTGACAAAAAAGTGAAAAGTACAAATTAATCTGGAGACTGCTTTCTAAGTTTCAACAGAAAAAAAAAGAGATTGCTACAGTTAATGGTGTTTTTGGCATTTTGAGATCCATGAACGATTTCTAGAAAGTTGATATTAACTTTAAACTTTTTTGTTTAACAGCGCAATCGCAGCTTTAGATTGAATTCGATTTCCTTCTCCTATTACTAATGTTTTTAACCCTTGGTATCACCATGTAGAAGCTGTATCATAACTAAAAATGCCACTTACATAGTGAGTTTTAAAAGACAGTTTTTTTTTATTGCTGCTATTCTACAGAGCTGCAATCAACACAATTAATCATTGAACATCTATAAACTTATAAGTTTAGTTTTCGTATAGATATTTCATTCATCGTTTGATCGGGTGTACATGGTTTTCAGAACATTAAATAAACATTAAGGTAATAAACTATTAAGGCTTTTTGAGAAGCA
>CM063502.1:107165698-107170698 GCA_032207245.1 Pardosa pseudoannulata
ACTTTTAAAACGTGGTAATGATAATAAGCAAGCGTAATTTACACCTCTAAGCTTTTTATGATGGACTAGTTTTTGAAAGGTCCCCAACAGATTATCATAGCTTACCAATATATTCATAATACACACAGCAGATCTTTTTAATTAAGATTGATTTAATTAATATTTCCTCAACATTGCCTAAAATTTAAATGTTCTTTTAAGTCCAATATCCAAATGAATTTTTAGCTCTTAGAAGAGCAAGAAATTATTTTTAAACGGGAGACATTTAAAATGTTAATTAAATCGTATTAATACATCCATCTAGAGACTAATATACCTTACCATTCTCCAATAAAGAGAGTTGATAATTTTTTTAAATTTTACTTCATTAATATTATTCGATAATCGCTGGAGAAATAAATGTTCTTTATAAATTCCAATGTCCAAATTAATTTTTATCCTCTAGAAAATTAATCTGTTATTAAATCGGGGACAGTTAAAGTGTTAATTAAATCTTGTTAAAATCCTATTGCTAAACAAAATAGTTTTTTGCTAAACAAACTACATCATATAGAGTACCATTTTTAGTATAACAGTTCACAAAACTATTAATTTCTTTGGTTTTAACATAACAATGAACGAGAGGGTTAAAAATAGGCCCCGGTAGGATTAGCTTTCATGTAGTTAAAAATGTCCAATATCCAAATTAATTTTTAGCTCTTAGAAGAGAAAGAAATTATTTTTAAACGGGAGACATTTAAAATGTTAATTAAATCGTATTAATACATCCATCTAGAGAATAATATACCTTATCAATCTCCGATAAAGAAAATTGATAATTTTTGTTAAATTTTACTTCATTAATATTATTCAAAAATTACTGAAAAAATAAATGTTCTTTATAAAGTCCAATGTCCAAATTAATTTTTGTCCTCTAGAAAAGTAATCAGTTATTTTAATCGGGGACAGTTAAAGTGTTAATTAAATCTTGTTAAAATTCTATTGCTAAACAAACTACATCATATAGAGTACCATTTTTAGTATAACAGTTCACAAAACTATTAATTTCTTTGATTTTAACATAACAATGAACGAGAGGGTTAAAAATAGGCCCCGATAGGATTAGCTTTCATGTAGTTAAAAATGTCCAATATCCAAATTAATTTTTAGCTCTTAGAAGAGAAAGAAATTATTTTAAACGGGAGACATTTAAAATGTTAATTAAATCGTATTAATACGTCCATCTAGAGACTAATATACCTTATCAATCTCCAATAAAGAGAGTTGATAATTTTTGTTAAAGTTTACTTAACTAATATTATTCGAAAATCCCTGAAAAAATAAATGTTCTTTATAAAGTCCGATGTCCCCATTAATTTTTATCCTCTTGAAAAGTAATCTGTTATTAAATCGGGGACAGTTAAAGTGTTAATTAAATCTTGTTAAAATCCTATTGTTAAAAACAAACTAGTTTTTTGCTAAACAAACTACATCATATAGAGTACCATTTTTAGTATAACAGTTCACAAAACTATTTACTTCTTTGATTTTAACATAACAATGAACTAGGGGTTAAAAAATAGGTCCCGATAGGATTACCTTGCATATAGTTAAAAAGTAGACCGTAGTATTCCAAACATTAACATTTTTATTTTTAAATTAAAGTGTTTTTAAATAACGGTAAGAAAATAGTAGATATATAAAATAATATTTATTAAAATGTTATTTTTATATATATTATTTAATATACCTATTATTTTTCTATTGTTGTGAGTATGTTTTGATGGCGGAAATCTTAAAACGATTTGAATAGGGCGCTCATTACTAAAGAGATTTTTTTTATTAGAGTAAAGTGATAGAAGGGAATAATTGCAACCCCTATTATTATGTCTAAAGCACAAGAAAATTCCTGTCTTACTTCATATTCATACCAGAGGTCATTTATCGTTTTATATAAATATACTAATCTAAGCGCTGGAAGTGAACTAATCTTGGTGTAACCTAATATTTTGCAAGAAAAGCCATTATGTGATTTCGATAATTCATGTTTGAAGAGGATTATCAAATGATATTTAATAAATGCTAAAGGAGAATACTTTTTAAAATGCTATATTTACATTCTTGTTATAGCGAACTGTATGCTTCAAAATGCATTGCATATCCTTGAGTTTATATTGTTTCTCCCAACTAAAATGTTAGTACTGGCTTGGTTATTGTTATAGACTGCATGCAGATCATAGCCGATGTTCCTTACCTCCTAAAAAAATTTTCTTCTATTTTTTGAGAAATGGAGAAAGAATTCAATGTAAAAAATAACTACCATATACCAGGATAATAGTTTCATACAGAAAAGATACCGTTTATTGCCAAATTGTTTTGTCCACATTCAAACTGTTTGAGAAAAGTTTGAAAGTTTAAAAGAAAAATCACCAAGCATTATTATTACAAGATCTTTCTAAACAATATAACCAGGATTCAGAACAGGAATGCTCTAGTGATTTTTTCCTTATTTACATTCTAATTTTTAAACATTTGTCAACAAGAAAGGCCAATTTTAAAAAGCTATCTAAGAGGTTATACAATCGAAGGGAGATAAATATTTATCTTAAAGTCCTTTAAGTTGAAAATTTCAGGGAACTCGTTAAACTTGTGTTCAAAATATAAAGTTAGGCTATTTTCATAGATTTTCAGATGCTTTCATGCACTGGTGCAAATCCATTTTTTCTTTTTTTGGCTCTTCACTAGCAGATAGGAACTAAATCTTAAATAAACTGAGGATTCAAAACATGTATGTTATTGAGAATTATGTTTTCTGTATTATTTTCTGTTTAATTTCGCTCTTAAAAATTAGAATATGTTAGCGGTGGGTAGAAATCAGTAGGCAGTATTTAACATAAATGAAAAAGAAAATTACACCCCAGCATTTACAGATTGAGGTTGATTTGTTGATATGTTTATAAGATAAACAAAACGCTAACAACTTGTGACTATTGTTTCTTTAATTTTCCTTTATCTAAATCCAGTTTTAGGGATCTTAACATTTCACTTTGTGACCCATAGTTTAACCCATTGTATCATAATGTCATAGGTATACATCATATCCAAAAATGAATGCAATTTTCTCCTTGAGCTTTAAGAGACGTTTTGTTGGTTGCTATCTTCCAACACTGCAACTACTGCAGTTTTCTCGTAGAACTCGCAACAAAAAGGAATATTAAGTTCAATTTTCGTATCAAAACAAAACTCAATATTTCAATTGGATGCCCATAATTATTATTGAAATTATTTATGTATTTGTTAAATTAAAAAAACAACAACAAGGAAACGCTAGAAGTAGATATCTCACAAAGATAGATCCAAGTCCTTTATGCGAGGGTTACCTTTTATGTTTTTACAAAAATTAAGACGAAAAAGAATTTTTGGAAAACGAACTGTTTTATTGCTTTTCAAAATATTTGCCCATAAGATTTATACACTTTTCCATCCGTTCCAACCAATACTTGACATAAATTTTTCACTCTGAATTTGATATCTCAGAAACATAGTTTTGGAAGGCATCAACAGCGTTTTCAGGTCATGAAAATCATTGCCCAAGTGTTTTTCTTTGACATAAGGGAAAAAGAAAAAAAACTTAGGCAACAAATGATTAAAATATGGGCATTGGGACATTAATTCGATATTTTTTCCTTCAAATAATTGTTTCACGTTCTGTGTGGGAGCTGGCGTTGTCGTGAAGAATGATGCACCCACTGATTTTTGTTGTTTTTCCTGATTTTGTTGCTGACTTTCGGCAAACAAATTTCTGTATACCATTTAGCGTTAACAGTTTTTCTATCCTCTAAATGAATGGTTGCGATATGTCCTATAAGGTCGAAGAAACAAGCAATCATTTTCTTGGAATTGCTTCGTGGGGTTCATTTCATCTGGAAACACCCAGACAGTGGATTGCTGTTTAGTTTCCGACTCATACGAATATATGCAAGTTTCGTCGCCTGTAACGATGTTCTGTACGGATATTGCTGTTCCCAATTTGAAATTTGTTAGCATTTTCTTACAGCAATTTGCCCCAGCCTCTTTTTGATGTTCTGTGAAATTGTGCGGAATCCACCTGGAACAAATCTTTATAGCTGCTAAATGTTAGTACAAAATCGAATATATTGCAGTCTGTGATATGCCAAGGGGTGCTTCTATCCCACGATACGTGACATACCGATCTTCTTCAATCATCTTGCGCACAGAATCGATGTTCTTCGGAATCACTACTGATTTTGTCGTCCTTCACGAGATTCATCTCTGACTGAAGCACGACAATGCAAACCAATTACAAACTGTTTTTCTGATGCTTCTTCACTGCCAAAAGTTTTAGGAAGCGGTTCTATGCATTCTTGTAGAGTGAGTCCTTTCTTAAAATCATAAAACTCATTCAACAGAAGCCTTCATGAGTTATCGCTATTTTTTCACTCACTTACTTCTTTTAAACATTCACTGTAAACAAAATGCGCAGACTATTTCTAAGATGCCACTGATTCCAAGATAAGAAAAGGGGAATTTTATAAATATCCTGAAGATAAATTTCATTAGCGCCTTCATTGGTCGTTTCTAAAAGCGTAAAAAGGGACCTTCCTATAAAGATAGTTTTTGTGCAAATTAATGTACAAGATTTATAAAAAGTAATTTTTTGTTTGTAAAAAATACGCTGTTTTTCCAATAAATTTTTATTTTTATGTTTGAAATTTTATAATTATTTTTTAAATTGTTGAAATAATGTTTTCTAACATTCGAAGATGTATATTTTAATTCCGGGTTATTGAATTACAAAGAGATATAAAGGATCAAGAGATCATAAGGAATATAAAGATCAGCGTGCAATTCATAGAGTTATTAGCATGTATGACGTTAAAGTAAAAACAGAAAACTTTCTAATCAGAATCCTTCTTTTTATATTGACTGTATTGAATTTTAAATGTGGAATTAGAGAAACATTGATAAGACATTTTATTTAAGTGCTGAATTTTTAAAAT
>CM063502.1:107175698-107193198 GCA_032207245.1 Pardosa pseudoannulata
AGATTTAGGAATTGAATCGATATGTAATCGGCAGAAATGACTGGGGCATTACAGTTTTAACTTTGAGTTACAAAACTTGGTATATATATATAAATTGAAATAAGTAAATTAATTCAAACTGGGTGTTTCTCTTAAAATCAATAAATATTTTCAATAGTTTAAGTTTCATGAAGTACTTTGAGGAATTTTTAAATGTTCCTTGCTACTTAAATTTTTATAGATTTCTATATAACAATTACCAAACACTCCTAATATATTGCAATCGTCCCCTATTTGTCTATTGTAATCGTCCATTTATTAGTTTATACTCGTTGGTAACACTTGTCTTGTTGTTGTGTAATTATTCGTGTGTTAGACGTTTTTGCAATGAAATTTATTAATACGGATTATAAATTTCAGCGCAATCACAATAATTAGGAGTTACACGAAGAACTATTATTTAACTCCTTATTAGCCTGTACTCGATGTTTACAATTTAGGAGGCATATATATTAAAAAATAGTGATGGATATTCGATAAATAACATTTCTATCAATATTTTTTATGTAAATTTGAAAAGTTTTACTAACAGTCAGTTTTGATTCTAAGTTTTATGAATTTTTTACGATGTTATTGTGATTTTGATGTTTAGAGAAAATCAAAATAAATCTGGCTATCCATATAAAATTTCGACTTAAATTAAATTTTTATTATTAAAACTGAATTTAAATTTAGAAAGTCCTATTTTTTCACGAAAAGTTTACATAATAACACATATACACTTTTCCTATAAATAAATTATTCAATATATAGACAAAATAATACCTAAATATATTCAAAAGATATTTATTAGTAAATAATGTAAAAGAAAATATTGGAAATTTGTTTGAAAGTAACATTTTAAATATCAACAAGATAATGAAAAAATTGATTTATTAAATAAAGTTACCTGATTTTTAAATTTTTTTTAATGTGACTTATTTAGTTATATTTTGACATACAGAAGATAGAGTGCAGAAGATGGTAGTGTATGATTCTGAATAGTGATTCGATATCTTTGTAAACGAAGTCTCTGCTAACTGCAACTTCAAATGATTTTGATTCATTTAGTTATACTTTGATGTACAGAGTGCAGAAGATAGTAGTAGCTGATTCTGAATAGTGATTCGATATCTTTGTAAACGAAGTCTCTGCTAACTGCAACTTCAAATAATTTTGATTCATTTAGATATACTTTGATGTACAGAGTGCAGAAGATAGTAGTGGCTGATTCTGAATAGTGATTCGATATCTTTGTAAACGAAGTCTCTGCTAACTGCAACTTCAAATGATTTTGATTCATTTAGTTATACTTTGATGTACAGAGTGCAGAAGATAGTAGTGGCTGATTCTGAATAGTGATTCGATAGCTTTGTAAACGAAGTCTCTGCTAACTGCAACTTCAAATGATTTTGATTCA
This sequence comes from Pardosa pseudoannulata, assembly GCA_032207245.1. Classification (NCBI taxonomy): domain Eukaryota; kingdom Metazoa; phylum Arthropoda; class Arachnida; order Araneae; family Lycosidae; genus Pardosa; species Pardosa pseudoannulata. The sequence goes on from CM063502.1 coordinate 107,177,137, forward strand.
TTTAGTTATACTTTGATGTACAGAGTGCAGAAGATAGTAGTGGCTGATTCTGAATAGTGATTCGATATCTTTGTAAACGAAGTCTCGTCTCTGCTACCTGCAACTTCAAATGGTTTTAGTACAACATTTAAACTTTTAATATCCCTATTCTAAAGAATTGCTAAAGAATTTAATTTTTAAGCAAAATTATATCCCGATGATAGTGGAAAATATATTCAACCTAAAAAAAAAAATCCTTCATTTTATCTTTTCTATCAAATAATCATTCTTTTCATTAAAAGATAAGTAAACGGTTTAACATTTTAATATCTATTAAGAATAGAACCACAGATGGGTCATTTTGACCCAAAAACTATTTTGTGTCTGATATTCTCAAATAGTTAATAAAGAAATTGAAGAAAATGTTTTGACTTTTCCTAATTTTATACCCATAAAAATCTATGAAAATATAATATTGAAGAATCTGTGCATATGCGAAAAATGGTTCATTACTAAGCTTCCAAGAGTGGTAACGAAACTGTAGATATATTTTCTAAATGTAAAACACCAGTATGTAGAAAACGTGCAAAATATACAATAAAAATGTTGCCCAAACTGCGCCTGAACTAAAGAAACCTTGACTTAGTGTTTGGATCATTTATTAATATTTTGTCTTTTGTTTTGTTGTTTATCCTCGAACTCAATGTTTTACATTTTGAACTGTGTGCTGTTTTGTTTTGTAAATTAATTTAGTTGCATTTATGTGGCAACGTTTTTTTACGGTTTTTGAAAACGAGAACAACTTGGGAGAGTGATGGCCGCAAGTTGCTGCTGGCGTTATGATTATTAAAATAATTTTTAAAGACAATTTTTTTTTATTGTCCACATTTCTGTATGTGTTATTGGTCAGCGTCGACACTTGGTAAGACCTAAATAATTCCATTAAAGCTGCCTATATATTTTTCTAACTATATATATTTTTCAATATTGTAACATCTTATTATTTTGTTAAGAATTATTATAATTACTTAAAGGAATTACAATTCTAAAAAGGAATAAATGTCATTGCATATAAATATATAGTACTTCTTGAATAATAACTCGGATTTATTATTAATCGGGTAATTTTGAACCAATAGACTTAGCTTTTAGGTAGATTGAAACTCCCGTGGTTCTAATGTTAAAATACATTTTTAACAAATAAAACAAAATTTTAAAGCTTAATTGCTTTTGATAAAAAGAAATAACTGTTTCTCCAAAAGAATAGTTACTAAGTCTTAAAATATTATTACAATTAAAAATAAGTAAAACAAAATATTAATAAATGATCCAAACACCAAGTCAAGGTTTCTTACTCAGTTCAGGCGCAGTTTGGGCAACATTTTTATTGTATATTTTGCACGTTTTCTACATATTGGTATTTTACAGTTAGAAAATATATCTAAAGTTTCGTTACCACTCTTGGAAGCTTAGTAATGAACCATTTTTCGCTTAGGCACAGATTCTTCAATATTATATTTCCATAGATTTTTATGGGTATAAAATTAGGAAAAGTCAAGAATTTTATTTCAATTAGAAATACGTCTGTGACATTATTGTCTAAATATTCAAAGTTTATTTAAAGTAGACATAAATTGATAGTCGTGATTAAAACTGGAAATAGAAACTCAAAACACGTCAGAAAATTTTAAAGAAATTTTAAGTGCTTGAAAACTTTTCCTTACAGAAAAACTAGCAAGAACAAACGAGATAGAAATCTTGCCTCTCAATACCAACCAGTGATCATCAAGGAACTCAGGAAATTATCATTAAAAGTAGATGCGATCAAGGTTGTTTATGTTAAGAAATTCTACCTAATTCATGTTAAGAAAGTCTACCTAAAAAAAGACTTAGTTTTTAGGTAGACTGAAACTCCCTCGGAAATTTACAAAACATCTCGCAACTTTCTGTTTCTCCTCGCATCTTTAAATCATAAAAAATAGTATGTATTTCTATAAAAATGTATAAAAAGAACCACCACGTTATTCTTTCTATGCAACCCTGTACGTTAATATCTGTTTTTAACCTTCTTTTGTTTTGATACAAAGGTAAAGAAAATCATTTCACTCACACTGCATATTTCAAAATAATAACACACGAACTAAATAAATAGTGCTGTTGATTGTAAAGATGTAGTAAAACAGTTGGTACATCATTTGTTATATTTGTTGATTCTAGGGATGGTGAGAACATTTTACTTTTTTACTGTTGATATTTTGCTATTTGTTTTTTACTAATCTTCCAAGTGTGGAAACAAAACTGAAGATATTTTGATAACTGCAAAATACCAAAAAGTAGAAAATGTACAAAATATATAATAAAAATGTTGCCTGAGCTGAAAAAATACCTTGACTGCTCCATACTAGTAACTTATCTATATTATTTTATATTATTTTATTCACAAATATATTCGCGCGTATAGGGCCGAATACAATCCATGCACTAAATAAGTGGCATCACGTTTTAGTCTACTACTACATTTAGTCTACTACATAAAGATGTGGTAGATCAGATGCATATCAGTTGTTAAATTTGTCGATTCTAATGACTGTGAAAATATTTATTTTTTTGCTGTTAATGTTTCACTATTTGTTTTCATTTATCCATATTATTTTGGCCACAAATATATTGCTCGTATAGTGCCGAAAACATAAGTAGAACTATATACGTAGGGACATTTTATTGTAGTGGTTTATTTACAAATCTAAAAAGACATACTTTAAGTAATATTTTTTATTTCAGAAGAAATTTTAAAGAAATTAAAAAATCCTTTAATATTAGATAACTCTAAGTTTAAAGAAAAACGCACTTTTTATCCCTCTATATTATCTTTTTCCTAAATCCAATACTTCAGTTTTCAATAGGATTCAGTAGCTGAATAATTAAAAGTAATTATAAAATCAAAATACCTTGATAGAAATTTTATAACCAATAAGGAAAGGACTGAAAAGAAAATTGAAAGATATCTTAAGCTCATTGTATATTGTGTTAGAATCAAGATTTATTAACACATTGTGTGCGGGTACCGTCAGCGGGAGTTTTGAGCGTAAATTTAGTTTATTCAGTTAAATCTCAATAAATCGAAAATTGTTAATTTTTAACCAACTTTTCGTAATTTATATTGAAATATATACACAAATATATTAATAGAAATATATAAATAACAACCATAAGATTTTTGTAAACAAAAAATATATTTTTTAGTGGATAAATTTATAATAGTATCGTAAATATGAAAAATCAAATAGAAATAGTACTATATCGTTTTAATTTTTTCGAATTATGTTATATATAAACATTTTTCATTATAAAAAAATGAAAAGAGCAATCATAAAACTAATGATGTTTTACAGTGTAGTAACGTTCAAAGCATTTTCCTGTATGAAGAGGTACAAGGCAAAACCCGTACTAGTACGTGACTCGCGCTCAAGTATCAGGATAATTAGAACAACAATCATCAGAAAACGTACTAGTACGTGTCCCTCATACAATGTGTTAATCTAAGTAGGGTAATCAATTTCACAGTTCCCTTTATGTAATTTGAGGTATTAGATAAAGGTACTTTGTTTTGGTTTGTGATCCGAATTCATATTTAATAAATCTAAGCCACTGGGTATCAAGTAACTCTAATTATCCTGATGTTTTAAGCAAATGTGATCTCCCTGCAAGTCGAAAATATTTTAAATATATAATTTCAAAAGATTTTACTATAGGAAACTTTAATTTTCTAGAAATTGGTATTGGGTAAAAGTAAGAAAGACAAATTTCCTTTCCTTATTTCTATTAAATTGGCACAAGAATTAAGTTGGTTGAAAAATAGACAAGGGAAAATAAAATTTTACATTTATCTGTTGTTCACATGTTACCGAATTCACGAAACCTTAAAGAATTTCTTTATGTACTGAAACAAATGACTCACACACTATTTTCTTCATTGTTAAAAAATGTTAACAATCTATAACATTTTTTAAGAAATGTTTATTTCTCAACAAGTTTCAACAAACACACACACACACACACACGCACAAAAAAAAAAAAAAAGATTGAGACAAAAAAGTAATCAGTGAACGTTTGGGAAAAAGTGTTGTTAATCCAGTTTCTAATATTTTGAAGGTTTACTCTTAAAAAGTAAATCAGCATAAAAAATAATATTAAAAGGGTAGAACAAAACCATTGTTCACCATATCCAAAAGTTTCTTATACAAGTTGTATAGTAAATTCCTTAACCGGCTCTTTTCTCCGTAACTGTTGCTGTACCCATATACTTCTAAAATTTTTTATACGATATGCATTCTTTATATAGTATCTTTTAAATTTAAATTTTGCGAAAATTACAATATCTAATTTTTATACGCTCTCTCGTTTTCCTATCACTATTTTAGTGAAAAATTGAAAAACTTCATAAGAACCATAACACAAAAAATTCCACTTCTCTGAGACAAAAAGTAACCAAAATACTTAACTTTTTCTCCTTTACTTGGCTAAAAGTTCGGTTAAGATTAATTACAGTACCTCGAGGTTGAAATTAGGTTGCAACGTGTTTTTTTACGGCAAAAATTGGGGGATGGCTCTCTGAATATAAACGGAAGGTGTAAATGTTAAAGAGGACATGTAGAAAAATAAGCTTTTAACCTCATTCCCTTTTTATCAAGAAAAAGACGACTAAACATATTTCAACCTTCAGTTACTGTAATACATCTGTTATCCGATCCCCAAAGAAGAGAAAACATTTAAATTCTCGCTAATTTTAAATTCAAATATTTCAATCAATTTTTGTCACAGAAAAGTGAAACATTTTGGGCTACGGATCTAAGGACAAATTTTAATTTTTGCTAATATAATAGTACGTAACAGTGAAAAGTATAAAAACTTAGACCAATTTTTCAAAAATTTAAATTTAAAAATTTAAAAATACTGTCAAAGGAATGTTTATTTTATTTGAAATAATTTTGAAATTATATGTTTACGACAAACGGTTGAGGAGAAAAATCCAGGTCGAAGATTTTATTATCTGTGTTTTTTTTTTTTTTATTTAACTGCGTATCATAGTACAGGGGTTCATCTGTATTTCAAATTATACAATGTGTTAGCAATATTATTGGCATTTTACAATATTAAACTATGCGTGACTCGACAAAATACTTTGCGTTCGACCCTTTGAAGCTACTACACGATGACAAAACCACAAAACTAGAGTAGTCGACTTTTATGATTAAAAATAAGAATATACATCTAAAAGTAGGTTTTAGTGTCGCCAAAATATCATTCTGTTGGAAAATTTTTCAGTAGGAAACATATGCTTGACGTTTTCAGAACAAAGGGGGGGGGGGAAATGGATTTCATATTTTTTGGTCAAATTCTGCCATTTTGAAGGGGATTTTGGACCTTAAACTCCGTGGTGCGATATAATAGAAAAGTTATTTTTAAAGCACGTATACTTTGAGATCAAATAGAATTCTGAATAAAATTTGGATGTAGATGAAAATAAAACGGATGAAACTAATCAGTAATTCAGACAAGCTATAGCCTTTAAAAATATTTGCTTAACACTGATAATAAAGAAATTTAGTAGAAGTTTTAATTTTAATTTTTACTAATATAATAGTACGGAACAGTGGAAAGTTTAAACTATTTAATGTATTAGAACCAGGAAAAATGCTTCATTAAAGGAAAAGTGAAGTGATACAAGTGCGTTATATGAGATGAAAAGGTCAACTTCAATCAGTCATTAATGCTACGTTAATTTTTATTTTTGGCATTATTTATATTAAACTATATTCTTTTTAACAGTATAGATGTTTTTTTGATATCTTAAGAATTATTATCATTTAAATTAATAAATCTATTTTAAGTTCAATTTATGCACTTACCCCACCAAAACGGGGTAAATGCATAACTCTCCAGTAAATATCTTTGCTGTGAAATGGTTATTTGACGGGGTAAGGGCAGAAGAAAATAAGCAACTCCAAGCAATTATTTTGCTCCATAAAATTCTAAAATAAAATAAATAAAAATTTAAAAATAGAACGCTCTGGTGGATAAGTGTGGGTAGTTTCCATCATATTCAACATGTAGCAGTGGATACAAAAAAAAATAATAAAAGAAAAGAAAAAAAATGTGGCCGATTAACTCTCTTGCCCTACTTCTCAGTACATTAACACATTCCTTAGAATTATTTGATACAAAAATAAAGTTTTGAACAAAAGTATTTCTAGTGCAAGATGTCTCCCATGGGTTTAATTTCTGAAAAGCCAGAAAAATAATCTTGAATAGTCTTTATGATATAGTTAATTGAATTGTGGTCACTAGAAAGAATTTTGCCCTTAAGACAGTTCACAATATCACAAAACTGGTAGATGGAACCTATTTCCACATCCAGGTCAGGATGATCTAAGTATAATTAGTCTACGTACGACCTCAGGTGTAGGTTTACTGACAGACATTTTATAAGAACTTAAAGATTGACTACCATCGGCTTTGTGTAGGGAGGAGGGCGTTGACAGATTGAATGAAAGAACATAGTCTGTGTGTGTAGGGTTGTATGTATTTGTGTAAGTATCATTTAATGCATGTAGAAACGAAAAATAGCTGTAAACAGGGAGAAACTCAAATACTTTCGTAGGTTAGTTTGGATACTTGCTCTCAATGTTTAACTAATTGGGTGCTAATGAGTTTGCGACTTACTGATTAAAGTTAATTTAGGATTGCTACAAATATCCACAATGGGATTGGATTGGTTTGGAGCGTTACGGTTAATTTTTTAAAGAACATCTAAATTTCAAGTACTGTTCAGTAATATTTAATTAAATAAATCGTAACAAAAAGTTTGAGAGGATGTCTTATAGATAAGTAACGGGATCCCTATTCAAATCGCTCCAGCAAAATATACACTCTTACAAATATCCACAATGGGATTGGCTTGGTTTGAAGAGTTACTGTTAATTTTTTAAAGAACATCTAAATTTCGAGGACTTTTGAGTAATATTTAATTAAATGAATCTTAACAGAAAGTTTCAACACATGTCTTAAATATTAGTAACGGGCGCCCTATTCAAACCGCCCCTGCAAAATAAATTTACAATGTTAGGAATATAACATGTAAATAAGTAAAAATGCTGTTATTTGGAACACTACCGTCTACTTTTTAACTATTTAAAGCCTAACTAATACCATCAGCATCTACTCTTAACCCTCTCACTTGTTATATGAAAATTAAAGAAAAAAAATCTGAATTGTCATACTTAAAATGGTATTCTAGATTAAGTAAAATAAAGTAATTTGTTCAGTGGTATGATCTCAACAAGATTTAATTAATACCTTAACTATCTTCCGATTAAAATAACTTATTACTTTTCCAGGGACTAAAATATTATTTGGATATTAGACTTTAAAAAACATTTAAATTTATGGGATTTTCGAGTAATATTTAATTAAATAAATTTTAACAAAAATCATGCTGAATAGATTACAAATTAGAATTATATAGTATTCTCTTGCTAGACATTCAAAAACTGATTCAGCATATGATGCTTAAAGGTGAAAATTACAGATCTTATACGTTGATACGTTACATTTTACGTTGTTGTAGATGATGATTGAAAATATTATCGTTAGTAGAGAAACAAATGCAAATACAAATAAAACTTTTTTTCCTGCATTCCCGTCTTCAACAAATCTCAGACAGCTACTTTTTAATCTTGTGCTACCAAATGTTTCTAGTATCAAGAACTATATCCAATTTGAACCCATGTGGGTCCTAAGTGTATTCAAGGTGTCATTGTAGGTAAAAATTTGTTGAAAATTGATAAACAATTTATTTTTTCTTTTTCAGTTAGAAGTTCCAAATGAGGTTCCTTTCTCAAATTCTCTGCAAGAATTTTTTAAAATTTGTTACCACATTACAAAGTTCTAGAAAAAGGAAAAAAAAATCCATTATCAATATTCAATTATCACGTATTTTTATTTAACATATTTTTGGATATCTTTTCTTTTATATGATTTGTACAATATTAAATGTCTACTAAAACTTAAAAAAAATTTAATTACTTTTTAAAAGCATTTAAAAATCCCATTGAACAATCCCGAGTCTGTTCTCTAATACGTTCGTAAGCAGTGGTTTCCAAATTTTTGTGCCATGGGCTCATTTTTATAGCTTATCAAGAACCCGTCAGTGAAATAACTCCATACAATTCCGTTATAACAAAATTACAATTTTATATTTAATGTTTTTAAAAGTAAAATAAAAATAAAATATAACAATATATATTCTATCTGTATATTTTGGCGTTGCTTGAACTATGGAGAGAACAATGCGTCATTCCTGGTATAAATTATTACTATTTATATTAATTTATTTAAGCTTTTTTAAAAATGAAAATGGATCACAATTTTTTTTACTTTACATCAAACTTTTCGTGGATTCCTAAACTTTGTCCCCGCACTTCTATATAAACTTCTACTCTCTACGGACTTATGGGAGTCAGCAAATATTGCTTAGGAACTACTGTTCTAAAATGATAGGGCCAATATCATTAAAAGTATTGGTATCGCTAAAAACAATGGTTACTTATTAGGAGAAGAGGTATCCTAAATATTTTCAAATAACAAATGCTAACTTTAAAGGGTTTTTACCCCATGCTTGTTTTTCCTTGAATTTCATTCATTACGATGGTTGGTTGACTGCGCTACGGCCTACTGTTTTGCTACACGAGGGTTAATGAAACCGGGACCTACTGCTTACAGCCGATTCCTAATGGTTACGAGCGTCTATGCTAGTAGTGGGATGGATTCGAACTCATGAACTCCGGTACCGAAGATCAGAGCCCTACATATCCGACCATCATTCCACTCATCCATTAAGAATGCTAAAGCCTGTTTTTATAATTGAGATGCAAGAATTAATTTCTTATACAGATTTTATTAGTGTATAAAGTAAGAATGTGCATGTAATTATAGATAAGATGATTATTTCCCCTATTTTAGGTAGTAACAAATCTATACAAGAAACTGTCAAGTATCATTGTTTTTTCCTGTAAAAACCAGTTTTATAAAATATTATTTTAGAGATATTTTGAAAATCCATGCACAGTTTTATGTAGAAGGTTTTAAAAGGTCTCAATTTTTGGAGCAAAAATATTTGCATTTTAAAAAGTTAGTAATAAATAGTTTTATAAGGATTCCAAACAAACTTTAAAAGTTTTAAACTTTCAATTTTAAATTAAATGAAATTTTTAAATATATTTGAATATGCTTTAACTAGGATTTTAAAATACAAAACAAAGGCATTGTTTATTGTAATATAAATAAATAAATAAGTAAACGAGTGCCCTGTTCTCTTAACCAATCCCAATTTTCCCCAGTGCTAAATGATTTAAGATCACAAATTTTACGATTTGTATCTCATAAGTTGATGTCTAGGAATATGAACCAATTCAAAAGCCAAGGTTCCACTATAGACCCTAAAAATTTTTTTGAAGGCAGTTTAAAAAACTGGTAATACGTAGAAAATAATTTTATTCTACGCATGAGCATTATTTTCAATTTTTTTAGCTATAATGACAGTTATTGAGATGTTCATTTAATTTTTTTAAGCCAGGACAATTTTTTAATGTTCTTAGTTTTATTCACCATCAAGAATGAGCAATACGAAGGAACGCGTAATGATAGTATACTTTAAAACAAGTAATATTTTTTAATTTACACTTACGAAATTAAATACATTACTTCTTACACTGAAGAGAGATTTTTTTTTCATAAATTATATATTTGTAAGCCAACAACTCCCGTTTGAAATTATTTTACTGAGATATTAAAGTATATCATTTCAAGCATGTAAAAAACTTTAAAACGTTTAAAAACAAAAATTTATTTGTACACATATAAAACTTTTTTTAAAATTTACTAAATTTCAAATGTATTTCAATAACAATCATGTGAAAGTAAACAATAAAAAAACTTTGGCATAAAAAGTACAGTATCACTCACTCATTGAGGAATTTACGAACATATTGCTTTAACTGCAGAGTAGTAATTTAATATCTCCAACATGAAAGAAAAATATTACTCAATGTGGAAATACATCATTTCAAACATATAAGAAGCCATTAAAAAAGTTATATAAAATTTATTTCTTTACTTCCAGTTCTTTTTATACTATTACTGATTCAAAGTTTGTTCGAGTAATAACAATTATCAATCAAACGATAAATTATACTTAGTAATATCACCATTTGTTCAATAATTTGGCTATTAACATGTGATAATTATAGTATGATATGATTATATCATGAATAGTAAAGAATTGTTTTGGGAATATAGTTGTAGATACGCAACACGGTCAAACAAATGATGAGAGACAAAACGTAAATTTACTAGTAAGTTCTTCAACGAATGGGTAATTCTACTTACATTTAAGTAAATCTCCAAGTTCTTATGTAATCGGAGATTTTAGCTCCGAGAATCAAATTTAACTCCTTGATTGCGTAATATATTTGAGAAATAGTGTCAAGAATAGATAAAAAAAATTCCCTTTAATTCTGTTCATTAGTATCATCAAAACGTTAAAAATAGATCCTTTTTGAAAAAAAAAACAAAAAAAAACGAACAAAATTTTAAACGAAATAACTACTATTTTCAATATTTTCCCATACATGGGAGACTCTGCTGGATTACAGTAATTTTTGCTCAAATTACAGCAAAATAAATCAAACGACATTGTATGGATAAATACAATACACTAATTTAATAATATTATCATCTATATAAACTGTCAAGAATTCCATGTTCCTCAGATTTCTTTGAATGTCACAAATCCTATACAGTACCCGAGAAATTGCTACAAATGGCTCGAAACTGCCGAACTTTTCGCAGGAAAGTATATCTATCTATTGATAAAATGGCAAATTAAATATTATACATTGGACGAACCGATTTCGAGCTTCATGGAATTGAAATATCGTTTTTTCTCTTGCCGAACTCAGGTCAGCAATCCAAAATTGGCGAATTTGCATTGCTCGAACTCAGTTTGGGAGTCACAGGCAAGGGCTAATATGATATAGGAAAACTTTGTGTCTAAAAATAAATATAGATCTTATTTTAGAAAGTAAGGCATATAAAAAAAATTAAATTTGAACCTGAAAGTTTGCTTTTTAGTCTTAAGGCCAAATGATAACAGGACTTTATTCTTCGGTTCTGAAATTGTTGGAAACGAATCCCTCTGTTGGCATGGATGCTCGCAGCCATTGGATTAGGCTTTAAACAGTAGGTCAGGGTCTCATTCGCCCACATGTAGTAAAGCAGTGACAATAGTTCTCAAAATAAACGAAACCTAACTTAGTCTTAGGGTTATGTGCTGAAGGCCAAAATTCTTAAGAATAATTTAATAATCAAAATGATTCTATCTACTTTCCCAGAGAAAGAATACTACTGCATATAACCCTACGAAAAAAGACAACAACTCGGAAATAGAGTAAAAAGTAAAAAATGAAAAGTAGTGCTTCTAAGAATTTGTTCCAATCATATACAAAATATTTACATTACGTACTCATTTGAAGTCATATTTTGGATATGAAATGTGTGGAAATTACAATGCTACACAGCTATAATAATAAGCTTAAAGTATTTTTTCAATATGTAAACATGATTTACATAGCATTACGATTCTAAAACTATGTTACAAGTACGTATTGCATATATGTATTAAATAATATATTAAGTTATATACAATAAACAGCTTAGGACTAATTTTCTTTAAATTGGTACATCTAAATTAAATTTTCGTGACCACAACACTTCACTTTGTATTGCACACTTTAAATGTTTGTACCCCAACAAAACCAAATAAAACAATGTTTAATCAAAAGTTAGAAAACATATTTATCAATAACTTTCAAAATAATTAAAAAAAATTTAAACGCAAAAGTGAAAATTTATAGGCAAAAGAATGAATTTTCTACGAAAAAAATACGTGTTGAATATAAATATTGCAAATTGTTTAACCGAAAACTATTTTGATATAAATAAATTTGAAACTACCTATATGAGAAATCCAACTGTGGTGTCTCTAAGATGTTTTTAAATATAATAAATCTAAAGTTTATTTCATCAATAATCATGTACATTTTGTCAAGTGATAAATGAAACTTGAGGAAAATTAAACTATCAAAGTATCATGATTTGATAGGAATTCGACTAGTAAATTGTGTTAACTTCAGTATTGAAGGATAGCAATAATCAATAATACCATATTTTCAAGCTCACTGCGTAAATGACATCATTTTTTTAATAAATTGCATATCTACAACATGGTGATCAATGCTTCTTAATAAAGGGTTAAGAATCATTAAGATGCACTAATCAAAGAGCATACATTCACCCGTAATGGAGCATTATTGTGAAAGCTACCATGGACTATTAAAGTTTATTTTTAATGTTTTAAATAGATTTGGCTAAAATGTAGTATGTCACTTTTAATACATGTATGTAAAATTAGAAAGTTAAAAAATATTAGTTATTTTAAGAGTTACTAATTATTAATTGTTTGAAACTGAGCTTTACTAAAATACTCAAAACGCATTTATTTTTAGCCATTGACCATGGCTGTTTTTATTTATAACATATATTTTAGACCTTAGAAATAAACTTAGTTAAAAAATATCCATTTTTCTTGCATAATGCTTCTAGCATATCTATAAAAGTTCATTTATGGGAAAAAGGGATTTTGAATATCTATATTTAAAGTAATAAACTTTTAATAATATTATTTTTCAAGAGTATTAAGAATAACGTTATATAAAATACGTAACATACTAAAATCAAGAACATTTTTGTTGGTAAAAATACAAATCATTTACTTAAAATTGAATAATCATAAAAATGCGCCTATTGCACTACATATAAGCCAACTGCTTCAGATTTTTACTATATATTGAAGATTTGTCTAAAAACAAAATAGGGTATCTGATTTTTTTACATTAAATACAATTTATAAAAAACAAATATTTATACTTTCGGATTCTTTCGGGAAGTTTTATATTTGTTTCACTGTACAACACACTCTGTAAGAGACAAATAATTGAACATTTCAAAAAATACACCCACTTTTTTGAAAAACAGATTAATAAACAAAATCTCAAAATTTGAGATTGATTAAGAAAAATGTAATGCACCTAGAGGATTTGAAAGTTCCCGATTAAGAACCCTCAAACTGTAAATTAAAAATTGTTCACGTTTTAAAAAGAAAATATGAGATAACAAAACAAAATCACTTGAATACAAAAATTTTATTAAACTAGGAAGTATATGCATATCTTAGCATTTTTTGAACAAGAAAACCATCTTGTACTTCTAATCGACTTCTATAACTTTGAAGGTCCCTTTGTTTCCTTAAGTAAAGAATTCACAGATTATACACTTCCAGACATATTAATTTTAAGTCCATTTTACTCTATAAGATTCAAGATGAATGATTGATAAAGTTTAATGCGATATGATGATTTTAATTGCACCAACAGCAGAGTTTTTAAATTGTGCTTCGCGAACCCTAGTACTCCGCAAAAAGATAGAACATGCTTAAAATTTAAAAAAAAGTTGGCTTATAACTTAAAATTATGAAAGTTTTGTATGAATATACATTGATATATATATATATATATATATATATATATATATATATATATATATATACATATATATACATATATCTATACATATATATATACATATATATACATATATATACATATATATATATATATATATATATATATATATATATATATATATATGTAATATTAAAATCCCTTATTTACGTATTTTAATATTAATTTAACTTTTGTTCATAAAGTACGTTCGGGGTTTGAGCGGTAATTTTGATTTTTCCCTCCAGACACGCTATAGACTTAATTCAGCCTCTGTCTGTACTATTTTAGCCAATAGTTAGGGCGTTCTCTTTAAATATGGGTATTTTTTATCACGTGATCAATTGTGCTTAGGGATTATTCGTAGTCTTTTTACTTTTCTACTTGAAAAGGTATGTGCGGGATCACATTGTCTATGTGCACGATGTTGTAAAAGTGCTTGACTGTTGTATGGATTTCATGTATCTCACCAGGAATAAACTGTATTGTGATTTTGAATGCGTCCATATTACATATATATAAGCAAATCAGATTAAAGAACTTTAAAAATTCAATTATTTTAAATTTTTTTCTAACTTTTGGAAAGTTTCTTGAGAGCTATTCTTCATTTTATTAATTTTTTTCATATTATAATTTATAAATATTTTTTAACATATTTAGGTATTATTTTGTTGACATATTGAATAGTTAATTCATAGAAAATATTTTTATACGTGTACATAGAATTTCTATGAAAATTTCAGAATTTCTAAGCTTAAATTCAGTTTTAAAAATTTAAGTAAAGCCAAAATTTAAAACGGATACTGGATTTATTTTTATATATAATAAAAATTAAAAAGCAAGAATCATTTTAAAAAGTAACAAAATTTTGAAATAAATGGATTCTTTAAAATATTTGATTTTTTAAAAAATGTAGTGTGATTAATTTACTGTATCTGTACAAAATTTTATAATTCTAAATTAATGACTTATATTTTCAAACGCTTTTGGATGTCAGAAAAGCTTATGGGGAGTTATTAACTTTTGAGTAAAACTTTTTGCAGATATACTGTAAAGTATAACTAAAGTAATTCCATTAACATATTGTGTGCGTGTACATTTCGCAGTGGAATTGTACCGGGAGCGGGTGTTGTGTGCATAAATTTAGTTATTCAGTTAAATGTCAATAATGGAAAATCATTTAATTTTTTAACCAGCTTTTCGTATTTTATATTTAAATATATAAGCAAATATATAAATAGAAATATATAAATAACAACCATAAGATTTTTGTAAACAAAAAATATATTTTTTAGTGGATAAATTTATAATAATATCGTAAATATGTTAATATCGTAAATAAAATTAAAAAAAAATAATAATGATGCATATTACTTTGTATCATTTTTATTCCTGGTGATTATTAAAAAAATTATTATTATTATGCAGACACAAATTAATTCTTCATACATTAGAAATGAAACATTTGCATAGTGATGTAAAATTCTATCACATGGTATTGGGAAGATTACTTAAAGTAATCGATATAAATTTCACAAAAATCAAACATCTTTTCCACTCATTATCACTCTTATTAGCAAAAAAAATCTCAGATTAGTTACGAAAAAATATTCAAGAAAACGCACTTTTCTTCTTACCACAACAAACAGCCAAATGACAAACCTGCTGTAATTATTGTGACATTCAATTTTTTTTACGGTTACGATCCTTATTATACTATGGTCGTGAAAAAAAGTTGCAAGCAACAACCAATTCCCAATACACATGTTTTGAGAACAATTTTCTGTTCACTAAAGGCTTTGGGGGAAATTTCCATCTTCATGCAAACAAGAGTTAATACTCAACACATGACTAAGAACTGAATGAAAAACTGAACTACTTTCTATTTTATTCCTTATTGGTGATTCTAAGACACCTCTGAAATAAGCGGAAGGATATTTTAGTAATTTCTAAAATTAAGAAAAGAAAAATTAGATTATAATTGGCTCAACAGTTTTGCGAATTTGAACTGGGAACCTTTCGCTTTGAAGTCGGCCCCGACAACGACCGCACCACAGAGTACTTTACGGAAAAAAGCTTTTAACGGTAATGTTATCCCTAGTTTCCTTTAGTTTATATCTGAATCTAATGTTTTTTTAATGCTCAAGCCATTAGACTTCTTTTTGGTTAGCTTCAATATTTTAGATATTTTAAAATTATACATTCTAGATTAAATTAAAGTGTTAAATATGTATTGTAGAATAGCACTATATACTCATGAAAACGTATTTGAAAGTGTAAAAATGAATTACTACCAGAATTTGTTTGTAGAATAGCACTATATACTCATGAAAACATATTAGAAAGAGTAAAAAAGAATTAATACTAGAATTTCTTTGAAGAATATCACTATATACTCATAAAAACA
>CM063502.1:107198198-107213198 GCA_032207245.1 Pardosa pseudoannulata
TGTCAGGTTTAAAAATGGGGGTTAAGAATTAAGCGAGTTATAATTAAAAATAGTTAGAACTCATTAACGATAACGTAATAGGAGAAAGACACACCCTCGAGCGGAACTATACAGAGTGAAGAAGCCGACGCGGAAGTAGACATAGGAATTTTGCTTAGGTAGCAACGCCAAAAGAGACAGTTCTGAGCTAGAACTCGGAGTGATGACATCCTCTACGCTTGTCGCTCCAAGACGAGAACAAAGGATATCTAACTGGCATAGCCATGGACAGAAGGATTACAATAAATTTTTTATATATGAAATCAAATGTGTCTTCCATGCCTTAACCACTCATCCATGTCATATATATATATATATATATATATATATATATATATGTGTGTGTGTGTGTGTGTGTGTGTGTGTGTGTATGTATATGTATATGTATATACATGTGTGTGTGTGTGTGAGTGAGTGTTGTGTGTTCTCCAATAATGATATAGTTTTGTTTTTGGGTTTTAAATATGAATTCTAAAAGCATTGCTTTAACTGCAAATTAATCCGATTTTTTCTGTTGTATTATTATATATCGTATACCGGTAGCGTTAATATCCGCTATACTGAAAATGTTCTTTATAGGGAGAGAAGACTGCAATCGAGTCATGGTATCCCATTTAGCAAAAAGGTTAAGCTCATGGGAGGGTTGCGGGTTTGAGATTCAAAACAGCCGTATTCACTAACGGCGGACACGGCACGTAAAATAGGTTTATAGTCGTAAAGTTCAAATGATATATATATATATATATATATATATATATATGTATATATATATATATATATATATATATATATACGATATACGATAAAGTTCAAACGATATATTCAAGTTTGAAGTTCAAACGATACCTCTGGAGATGTAGGCAAAGCTTGATGGTCTTCTACTTGGTCCCTGCATCCAAATTACTAGGACCTACTCTTAAAAGTCCAACCTCCCGAGGTAATGGCAACCATATATCCATGTAAGACAAGAAGCCATACTTCTAGATGGTCCAGTGATACGTGATAGTTCCATGATAACAACAAACCAATCAAATAAATTTTCTTTCCATAAGGAATTTGAAGCTACCTTTGTGAAAAGACTACTACTAAACACGTCTGGTCTTTTTTAATGTTACCAATCTAAAGTTTATATTCCTTGAATAACTATGTAAAACTGATCAAGTGATAAATAAAACCTTGGTATAGAACGTAATCTTAGTATTGCCATTTATTGTGAATTCTATGAAAAATTTGCATAGATTATTGTGTTTTAGAATAGCAGCAATCCATAAAACCCTCCATTAAAGCTCACTGGCTAAGCGTCATTGACTTTTTGTGTATATTGCAGATTTGCAACATGGTGATAACGGGTTAATATACCCTCTCACTCTCACAGACATTTGAACGCAGAATAGAAGTGGAACCATTTATAAAAAAAGCGTGAATACAACTACTAATATGCTAGGAATAAAAGTGAAAATACCTGCTAAACAATATTTTCCACGGTTGAGGAAACACGAAGAAAATACGGGGAGAGGGAATAATATTTCAGACAGCTTAACATGGAAAACTTAAGATGGATGAAGACCACTCCCTTGGATAGCAAACTTTCCAGATAGTTGATTTATCTTTTTAGGGGTGCTTTGGGTTTTTCTTTTTCCCTCGGGAAAAATACCCAAAGTACCCCTAAAATCGATCATCTCGAAATATTGCTTGCTGATTTTTTTTTCTTTTTTTGTCTTCAGTAAGCTAATAATTTAAATTTGAAGACCAATGAATGGGAACTTCGATTACGGCGAGTATTTCTATAGTGTGCATTGTTCATGGTAATTAACGTTAATTTCTGTATTTTTGCTCATTATATGCACAGTTTTCAATCAAATTTCATAAAAAACTAAAGAAATACTGACAAAGATAATTGGATATAATGTACTATAATTTAAAGGAAATTTACTAACTAAAAATTTCAATAAAAATGCCATTTAATATCTTTACAATTTCCAGAGATATTAGCAATTTATTGAGTAGGTTTAAGTAACTTAATGAGTCTGATATCATAAGGGATTTTCCATAAAGTGCATTTGTATTTTATGCATCAAACTAGTTTGCTTCAAGTGTTATCAACATCCATTGGTTGATACGGCATCAAAAGAAAAATTGTATTACTCCTAAAATATGCTTAATTTACTTATTAATTAAAGTAATCAATTTTTGAAATTTACAACCGCTGAAAGATAAAAAGCCTGAAGCATTAACAGACAGATTTCACAATGGTTCGTTTAGCCTGCATTTTATGTCTAGAATACTTCCCGTTAATTTTTTTAATGAATCCTAGCACGGCTTCATTTCTTCTCACGTGAGAAAATCTTCCCATGCACAAATGACTTGCAAGAAAAATTAGTTTCTATCGATTTGTTATTGATACTCTGGGTCTTAACATGAAATCCAATTTGTAACCTATGAGTTTCTTTCAGCACAACAAAAGATGAATGAGGAAGAGAAATGAAGCCAAGAAATGGACTCCTAGTCTAAGAGCGTATTTATATTGATGCTCGAGGGCAAAGGTTCTCAAACTTTTTCAGTCACGGAGGGCCTTTGAAATTAGAAATTCAAAGATGCTCCAGTTCAGAGTACTAAATTTTATCTGGAAAGAATTACCGTATATAGTAAGTATAACAACAAAACAACATTGACAATACACGGTAGTTTTGTCATTTAAGCTTGTAGGATTTTACTTTTAATTCTTTCTGCTCTAATCCACGGCATGGCAGATAAATAAAAAGGGACTAAACAATTAATTTAATATACAGCAAAAAGTTTTCCAATAATTTTGGAAAGGTGTCGAATTTTCTAATTATTTTTGCAAACGAGGAGACAGTTAGTCTAGCTTCTATCTAGTGTTGCCTTTCGACTTAAAATTATTTTATAGACGGGCGGACGAGAAACTGACATATTGAATGTCGACTACCTATTTATAATCAAATATTTCAATTGATTGGTGATAAAAATATTATACTTGATTATTTGTTACACACCAAGAGTACAAAAGGTCATTATATACAAATTTTTTCTCCCATTTTATGCAGGAAAAATACTCTTAATTTTAAACTTTAAAATACGTTTGATAAAATGATTTTTAATTTTAAACACAGACTACTTTTCAGTGGAGCCCTAAGTGTTCTGCGGAACGCAGTTTGAGAAACTCGGATTTAAGGATTATAATTTGTCTTTTCAGACTGTAGCATATATCTTATCGAAGCAATAGGTAAATAAAGCTGTATCAAATGCAAGGTTTTTGCAGCAAAAGAGTTAAAAGTGCTCTATGGAACACAGTTTAATTCACTTCAGGCAGCTCTCTTGTTATAATTTGTCTTTTCAGACTACAGTGTATATATTATCAATACAATAGGTAAGTAAATAAAGCTATATTAAATGCAAGATTTTTGCAGCAAAAGAGTTAAAGGTATCTACAAAGAAATTATAGAAAGTGCATTCTAGACTCATTTCATAGACTACAATTTCAATTTCATTAAGCACAACTAATTATAGATAAGGCAGAATTTCTGAGTTATTCAGTTAAAGAAATTATTTAATAATTTCCAATTTTATGGAAAAATTGAAGTAATAGGAACGAAATGTACTATTTTTTCTTATAAATAAACCACAATAGAAAGTTATAGAAACTTAAATACTTGAAAAATTTTTATCAATGTATTTATGTACAGATATACATTCAAACGTCTAGAAAAATCATATTTATCAGAAACATCTGAAAACCTCTTTTATAATATCGTCTTGATTTCCCAAGACTGTTTAAAATATTGATTTTAAGTAGCCACACATATACCCTATTCTCTTGATTGAGGAGAAGGAGATAGGAACTACATTTTGCTCTCTGGTACTGTACATTACCAGCCTCATTTAGAATTACCTCGGGTGCATAATGTGGGGTGAATTAGGTCTCCTCTATAACCTTGAATTTTTTTATGGGTTTTTTTTGTGCTCTTAAATTAATGGATCAGTCTTGATAACAGTAATTTTGTTTCATATCTAGAATTGCTTACAGAGGATAAAGAGCTGGAATTCTCTATAGAAACCCCAAACTACGTATGCGTTTGTCTAGTCTAACATCCGCCAAACGATAGTCAAATGAATAGGGCACTGCTCTTCGGTACCGGAGTTCGTGGTTTCGAATCCCACAGCTGACTTGGAGGTTCATAGCCGTTCATAATCAGCTTTAACCAGTAGGTCCCGGCCTCATTAGTCATAGTATGGCAAAAAAAATTAGACCGTAGAGCTCCAAGCTTAACTATTCTGACTTTCTTTGATAGGTGTCCACATTTGTATCATGTGAAAGAAAAGCTAGAAATACTCCTTCCAGTTTTCCAATCGAAGTTCGTTAGCAAGCAAATAAATCTACAGAATCGAAATGAGCTACTTCTTGGCCATGGTAAACGCCTTCTCAAACCAAAACATTAGCAAGGACTGCGACATTTTTTTTTTCAATGAAGGTTTTTTTAATAATTCTGCTTTAAACGAGTAAAATAACTAAAACTTTTCAACATAGAATGATCTATAGTCAGTATAGCTAAATACCCAGGAACTTCGGTACCATCCAGCCTCAAAGTCTTTAGGAAAGAGGAGTATTAGATATTAAATGTAAAAGTAATATTAAATATTTAAAAAATAAGATTCAGATTTAACAAATCAGATTTGTTACTCAATGAGCATAATGATGTACTGCTGAATATACTTAAAAAAATCTGAGGAGCAGTATTACTAATAAAGTTGAAGTTGATTTAGTAAAAAACGCCAGGAAAGTTAGGTCTCCCTTCAAATGAAATCAATTAGTATTTTTGAATTTTTAAATGCATACCATAAATTTAAATAATGATGATAATAACATATTTTTTCTTGAAGTGACTTCTTCCATAATTATTAATATATTTCAATCTTACAGTTAACAAATACGGTAAACAATATTATGGAAAATGTATTAGCTTTTTAAACAGATATTTATATATAATTTTGTTCAATTGCAGCATAATTATGATAGATATAGTAGACTATTTCATATAGGACATCCCATTTACGATATATTTTTTAAAAATTGTACAAAGTCTTCATTCTTATGAGATTGAAATACTTAAGTTCACCGCTAGAAACAAATTAAAAGCTTATTATTTTATTTTATGCTATTAATGAAAATATTTCAAACACAAAGCTATAAAAACATTATTACCTGCATTAATTTATGATACACATTCTCTAGTCTTAATAGAAGTGGTTCTAAAATACTGAAATATCCAAGTTATAAAACTACAAACTGCAAAAATGTCCTAGGAGAAGTTTAAATTGTAGCAGCCGGTTTCACTTCCTATTCTCACTGACATACAACCGTAGAGAATTTCAAAACCCTATTTTTACACGCTAACTACCGAATCGCTCATACGTGAAACGTTTGTCTGATTTGACAAGAAATAAAGTTTTAATCCTTGGCAGTTTCGTATATTCGCTACATATTTTTGTGCCCATCATCGCTGAGGACGAAAATGTTTCAGGCATGATTAATCGTCAGAATCATTTCTCTCTATGGCGGGAATCTAGTAGATCTCAATTTTTTACAAAAATTTCAAGCAGAACGTCCTCTACGTATTGATAATAAGGCAAATAAAAGCCACATTTTTCTGTTTGCAAAAGAGGGAATTGGGAATAGGAGGTCCTATTAGTGGAAAATGAGGAAATGCATACCAATTAAAGAAACAAAATAAAATGCAATAGTATTAGAATCCCTTTTCTTTTTCTATATCGGTAATTTAAGAAAATGGGGGAGGGTGGCTTTAGGGCTCATTTTTATCAACAGGGGCTATCATGGAGCCCCTGTTGTTAAAATGAGATTTTGGCAATATTTTATGGGATTTTTTAAAAATTATTTTGAGCTCTCAAAAAACCAACTATGGGGTTTCTTCCCCATTGGAAGCATCGTAATAATAAATAGGAAGGCAATGCGGAAAAGAAGAGGATCTCCTACCTGTCAACAGTCGAATCCGCTCCATGCAGTTATGCAGCGGTCTTCTCGGTGACCGTAAGCTTCGCGACCTCGGATCGGAGTCAATAAGGAACCTCTGTGCCTGTTTGCCCGAAGGCTCTGCGCTCAGAACCGGCTTCGGAGATCTCGATGAATCGCTGCCACATGCAGCTTAACCTAACCATGAGTGCCTTCTTCTCTCGGGGAAAGAGAGAGAGAGAAGAGCTCGCTTCTCCGAACGAAACCGGTCCCCGAACGCGCGCCACTTCAAACGCCACCTTTTGCACAAACAAATTAGGCTCTTTAACTCAGCTGTTGGGATATACGGTAAATAGCTATTCGACATACGGGGTTCAACAGACGAGGAACTCAACTCGATAAACACATTGAAAAACATATTAGACCTTGGGTTTATTTTAAGATTCTGGATTCCAGAGAGCGGTTTCTGTTTTGCTTTCAAAATTTGACAGTTTGTGAGGAATTTTGAGGTTTAATGAGAGATAACAAACTTTTTCCTCCATACGGGAAAAATTAGAAGAGGAATCCTCTCTCATAAATAAACAGCCTTTTAAAATTGTATACTTAATTTATTTATTTTAAAGTAACTAGAAAAATTTCCTTTCTTCTTAGTCTGAAGCCTTATCCCCTATATAATAATAGCCTAAGTTATCTGTCCGTCTGTTCTCGAATTTATGAAGTAGTTGGACCTGGAATGGATAGACGCATCCAGATCTTGATGAGTTAGGGTTAGCAAAATTCAAAACGAGTTCAAAAACGTTCGAAGTCCACCCCTCCTCCGTTTTCGATCGTTTAATGCCATTATTTCAAGCCCTATTTTCCCCAGTTAAGAAAAAGTGATGATTAAATTCATCCATTTATCCCATTATAAGTAGAGGAAAATAACACTTTTTTCTGGCATTATGACGTCATTCCCTCCACCATCTCATTTAATCATTTCTTACTTAATCTTATCTGTTCTTTTTAAAATTATTTAAATATCGTCTGCATTATTTTCATACATTTTATCACGGAACTTAGATATTACGTAAATAATTTTCTTTTATATTTGGCTTAAATAATAGATTAGATACATATTTGATAATTTTTAATTCTAATCATCTATTATTTTTTGTTGCAATTAAAATTTTATCACCGGTATTAACAACAAATTCTTTTCATAAAAGTCTAGGAGTCTATTTCACTGACTAATAAATATCTAGCTTTTCAGTTATATATCCTTGAAAATTAAGAAGTTTATTCGCTTGTGTGTTTACTTTTTATACATAACCACACGGTTTGCGATCATTTCCCAAAATTTTCGACATGATTTATATATACCCCCAAGTAATCACTATCAATATTAAAACCTCTGCATCATATTACGTAGTATGAGAAGATAAATTAAGATTGGCAACTAACATGTGTCATTAAAGATAAACAAATTATTGAGCGTATAACAGATAAATCTCAGCCAAAAAAACAAACCATTTTTTTACCTGCCTTATAGGGTACTTTACAATTCTGGAATATTAAAAATTTTAATGATCCCGTCATATGACGAGCTATATGCTAGTACCTAAAGAATCAATTAATAAAAATTCAAAAACATTAGCGCATTATAGTTATACTAAACCAATACAAATTCTAGGAGTTAGGAGGTCTAAAACATGAAAAAAGGATTGCATTGCATTGTAATAATGCAACACGAAAAAAATTACTAATTTGGAAAACTTTTCTCCAAATAAGATCTTTATCGCTTCCATGCAGTTGATGTATAAACGTTAATAGTCATTGGAAGCAAGGGATTCAATAGACGAGGAACTCAATAAGTACGTTGCAAAACATATTAGACTTTGTGTATATTTTGGATTCGCGGAACGGTTTCAGCTTTGCTTTCAAAAGTTGACACTTTTTTATGAATTCTAAGATTTAATATACGGAAACAACCTTTTTCATAGTGCCGAAAAAAAATCAGACGAGACATTCATCCTGATAAATAAACTGCAAAATGATTTCAGTATTGATCTCATGATAGTTTATAATGAACGCTGTTTTTTGCTCCCTCTCCTAACTTCTAGGGTTTTTTCAAGTTACAAAGAAATTTTTTGGCATATTTCATGAAATTCAACCAAATTATCTATTTTTCTAATAATTGGGAGGAGCAAACTTGATATTCGAAAACGAACATTAAACTCACTTCATCTTGCATCAACATCTTGCACGATAGGATTCAAGTCTTCTATGTTACAAACAACGGTTATATCTCTGTACGATATTTAGAAATAGACGCTCACATTTACGCTCGAGCAAAATCAGAAAACCCCCCAAAAAACACCTCCTGACTTCTAAGGCTTTTTCAAGTTACAAAGAAATTTTTTGACATAATTCATGAAATTCAACCAAATTATTTATTTTTCTAATAGCTGGGAGGAGAGAAACTTGATATTCGGGAACGAACATTAAACTCACTTCATCTTGCATCAACACCTTGCACGATATAATTTGAGTCATCTATGTTACAAACAACGGTTACATCTCTATACGATATTAGAAGTAGACGCGTATATTTACGCTCGAGCAAAATCACAAAACCTCCATAAAACTCCTACTGACTCCTAAGGCTTTTTCAAGTTAGAAAGAAATGTTTTGGCATATTTCATGAAATTCAACCAAATTATTTATTTTTCTAATAGCTGGGAGGAGAGAAACTTGATATTCGGGAACGAACATTAAACTCACTTCTTCTTGCATCAACATCTTGCACGATATGATTCGAGTAGTCTATGTTACAAACAACGGTTACATGTCTGTACGATATTTAGAAGTAGACGCTCACATTTACGCTCGAGCAAAATCAGAAAACCCCAAAAAAGTTTCCTATCATCTTGATTGAGGACAAAATTCTTTACTGAGGAAGTAGATCTCCGTAAAAAGGGAGTTCAACTCTTCGTTCACTGTAAAAACCTTAGAAAGCTGCTTAGATCATTAGTTTAGATGCAATAAATTAGCAAGAAATATTTAGAATCCATGCTCACGATAGGCATTCATCCTCAATTTACATAACTTTTTAATGAAAATGTCTGAGATCAACACTAGTCCATTGAGAAGATTGATGAAGGCCAAAGGGAGCGTTAGGAAGAGAGAAAACCTATTCATTGCACTTCTTCCAGCTTCCGAGCTAGCAAACGTTCATATTGACATAGTAGTTTCCTTGAGAGCGAACTTTTCACCTCGTTTCATCATGGAAAAGTGAACTTCGACATTAGATATTTATTTAGGTATATATATTTAAGTGTCCTATTTGAGATTTTTTTAAAAACGAAGAAAATACTTTCCTTGCTAGCAAAATGTATTGAAAATTACAATCAGCTGCTAGTACTATTTTGATTTCACCACAAAAAGTTTACTGTAAAAATGTGTTTATGGTTGTGGGAAGTATACTTACTCCTAAAGTTATCAATTTTAAATATTACAGGCAAGCTGTTTTACTTTCTTTCATAACCGCCACCTATTAATGACTTCAGAGAGAACAACAACAAAAAAATTATTAACTACCTTGACCACATAATGAGTTTTCCGTCTTAAAGGTATCCGTCTACGTTAAAAACGTCATTTTTGGCCAAAAACCATAATTTTCTTTTATTTCTCATTTATAAAATTTTAACTTTTAGGCTTCTAAATCTGTTTTTATTTTGTCTCTATGGCATTTTAAAGAAAAGTTACAGCTGTTTAAACATCAGTGACAGCTGTCAAAATTAAACGGACGTAGCTACTTTGGAACTGGAAGTTGTGAATTTAAAGCCTTTTAAAAAGCATTTTTTGGAAAAAAAAAAAACTTTTTAAATTTTCGTGAAGATTAGTTTAAACATTTTTCTACTATTTTTAATAATCAGCAATTTGGCAATTAGAAAATTTTGAAGTAAGAAAGTGTGGGGGATTTTAAACATGTATTTTAATTTTTTAATAGTTAAAGTTGCTTTCATAAATTTCAAATGCGTTTTTCTCAGAACGATATTTTTAATAAAATGTTGAAACTTGAACTGTGATTTCTCAAAACGTTCTTAAAATATTTTGTTGAAAATTATTATGAATGCTTTTGATAGTATTTACTAGTAAATGACCTAAAAGCTTTAAATTTGGATAATTTTTAATGATGTTACACTCATAGTTAGATATAAAAATAATGAAAATTTATTAAAAATTCAATGTGTATGATTTTGAAGGACCACAATTTTTTGCCAAATATAAATTAAGCAAAGATTTTAGGTGATTCACTAGTCCAGTGTATAAGAATGAGTTGCATCAAAAAATATTGAAATAATTTGATTTATTAAAAAATTAGGCCTTTTGAAAAAACCGAATTTTTTTTACTAAATCTTCTTCATTTATTAGAAATTTTATAAAATCTTCTCTAGGAATAAATTTTTTAAGTGCAATTCTCTATGATAATATAAAAAATAAATCTAAAAATGTATAAACTTGAACTAGTTTCTACGTTTAAAGAAAAAAAAATCTCCGAATGTAGACGGATACCTTAAATCAATCTCAAACCCAAAACTATTTTAAGGTATCGTTACTTTAAAAAACAGAATGTTGGCCGAATTGTTAAGGCGCTAATGTTCGGTACCGGAGTTTGTGGGTTCAAATCCCGTTGTGATATGAATGTTCGTAGCCGTTCGGAATCGGCTTTAAACAGTAGATTCCACTCTCAATGCTCCACGTGTTGCAAAAAAGTAGACCGTAGCGCTCCAAACCAAACCATTACGTTAAAAAAAATCATGCGAAATCACTTATCAATAGAAAATAAAACTAGACAAAGAAGAATTCACCTGAAAATTAAAGATGTTAGATAAGTATTGATAATTAAAAATAAAATGTACAGAAATTAGAATTCGGTTGAAAGTGTCATTACATGTAAAAAAAATGCATAAAAAATAAATAAAGTAAAAACGGCACGAAAAATAAATCCTACAAAAATTGCTGCAAACCCATTAATTGCTTACAGTAATAAAATAATTTTCCATATTCCTTTTATCTGCTTGTTAATGCACAGCAGCTATTTTTCTACCTTTGAGTATAAACCAGTGCTTTAATTCTTTTGTGAAATCTCTCCTTTTGCGGCGGATTAAAAAAAAAAAACCTTGAGAAAATAAACATCACAAATTTATTAACTTGAGTTTAAAGTAAACTTAGCATTTTCCTTTTATTTAATGTTGACATTTTCATAGTCCTGAGGCAAATGAGAGTTTCACATATCGAGCTGCTAAAGTTTTTTTTTTTTTCATTATTTTTTCAGATATATTCTAAAGAAAATAAGAAGGCTCACAAAATTCAAAATCTTACAGTTGTATATAACTTGTCCCCATACTGGTTAATATATACATTCAAGATCTGAAACATTATGACCACCTGACAATAAGGAGTTGGCCCACCTTTGGCGTCCAACACAGCTTCAACCCGCCTTAGCATGGAAGCCACAAGTCCTTGGTAGATGGCAGGAGATAGATTGGTCCAGATGTTTAAGGAACGGTTACACAAATCCGAGATACTCCGAATTGGTGGTCTTTGAATTCTGAGCTGCCGTCATATAACATCCCAAATGTGTTCTGTCGGATTGAGATCCGGTGAGTTAGGTGGTCAGGACTGTTGATTATAGTATTAGGAATAATCGTAGAATAATTATTGAAGATTTATCGATGTATGATTCCATATTCCAGCCGCAATAACCTTTCATCGGTTCTTTGGTGGAACAGTATGGCGGCAGACACGACTCACTATCCTCATATAGAATGCTCATAATCTTTTAACGTAAAATTCAAATTCACGAAAATAAAAAAAATAGTCCAATTGATAGTTGAAAGAAGTCTTTTATTATTAACTATTTCTTGCTGACCTTGTCAGAAAAATACTTGTCCCTCGACATGACACAAAAATCAAAGAAAAAGGAGCAAAATGGCTAAAGGAAATTTTTTCTTCTTAAAATGATGCGGGTGTTTCCCCCATTTCGGCCAGTGATGTCCATTCAACAAATGGCGAGGTCAGTGAAAAATCCGCCATCGGGAAAGACGATCGCCAAACGTAGCTTGAGTAGGAACAACAGCCTAGGAAATTAGGGCGCCAAGCAGCTCAAGCTCGATGAAAGATGAGAGCAAAACGGAACCCGAATGGTGGGCGGGAATTCAAGGTGACTCGGACATGGAACATCCATAATGGGGTGTTCTGTCGGATTGAGATCCGGTGAGTTAGGTGGTCAAGACATTAACTGGAATTCAGCATCCTGTTCCTGTTACCACTCCAACACAATTTTAGCCTTGTGACAAGGGGCTTTGTCCTGTTGAAACATTCCATTTCCAGCTGGAAAAACAGAGGCCATATAACGGTGCAACTGGTCAGGAATGATGTTCAGATACCCTGTAGAGTTCATGGTCTGCTCTACCACAACCACGGGTCCTAGAGCCGCTCAAAAGAACGTCCCCAAAGCATAATACCGCAATACCGGCCTGTGTATAACCTACTGTACATTGAAGGAGCAACTGTTCGCCTGGAAGACGGCGTATCCTGACACGGCCAACGGCGTGATGAATGACAAACCGTGATTCATCTGACCAGGCAACTCTCTCCCACTGATCCATGGACCAGTCGCGATTTTCCCGGGCCCATCATAGGCGCAGTTGGAGATGACGCTTGGTCAGCAAAGGCACACGAGTGGGGCTTTTGCTGCGTAGCTCTATATCCAACAATGTCCGCTGAACAGTGTGCTCCGATACTATTCTACTTGACCCTGCATTGTATTGGGTTGTCAGCTGAGCCACATTTTGGCTCCAGTTTTGCTTCACCATGCGAGACAGTCTCCGACGACCTTTTTCTTTGATAGCTTGTGGACGCCAAACACCATGTCGTTTACTGCTGGTTTCACCGTCATTCACCCACTTTACATAAGTACTACAACTGTAGATCGCGAACAACCCACGAGTAGTGTATTTTCGTAAATACTTGTTTCGAACCTTCGAGCCATTACAATCTGCCCTCTATCGAAATCGATTAGATCCGCAGTCTTTCCCATAACACACAGAAGTAAGTGAAAGAATGATTTTTCAGACTCTCCAGTAGCAGTTAAATACACTTCCACCTGATTACGTGTCCTCCACGTCATCAAGGCGAGTTCATTGCAAAATGTAGGGGTGGTCATAATGTTTTGGCATTTGGGTGTATATGAAGGCTTAAAATTTAAATTTAGACTTTCAATTTTCAGTGATCGAAGAAAAGAACTTTTAAGAACCTGTACATATACAATAAAAACATCCGATAATCATTCAAAAACACTTATCACCAGAGAATAAAATCAGACACAAAAGTGTTCACCTACAAATCAATGATATTATATAGGGAGTATTAAATAAAAAATAAAATTTACAGACATTAGAATTTGGTTGAATGTGCTATTTCATGCAAACAAAAACGTAGTAAGAAATCCAATAAAGAAAAAAGGCACGATAAATAAATCACACAATAATCATTGTAAACACCTTTGTCGTTTTCATAAATAAAATAATTTCCCATTCTCAGTTTGTCTGCTTGTTAATTAATGCATAGCAGATATTTTTCTACCCTTGGATATAAATCGTTTATAAATACGAGAAAAAAAATAGTGATTTGACTCATTTGTAAAGGTTCTCCTTTTACAACGGATTTTATAAACTGCATGAGAAAACGAACATCATTAAAACAGATTAATTTGACTTTGGATTAAATTTAGAATTTTCGTTTTATTTAATTTGTATCTTTTCATTTTCCTGTTGGAAATACCGTAAGCAGCTGTGAATTTTATGTACCCAGCTGCTATAGGCTGATTCTTTCTGCGCTATTTTTCTCGAATACATTCTAAAGAAAACCGGATAATAAAATATTAAAAATCCTTGCAGTTGTATATAACTTGTTAGAGTATAAATTGTTAGAGTACTTGTTAGAGTAACTAGTAAATTTAGTTATTCAGTTAAATCTCAATAGATCGAAAATTATTTTTAATTTTTTAACCAACTTTTCGAATTTTATATTGAAATATATAAACAAATATATAAATAGAAATATATAAATAAAAACCATAAGATTTTTGTAAACAAAAAATATATTTTGTAGTGGATAAATTAATAACAGTATCGTAAATACGAAAAAAAAATAGAAATAGTAGTGTATAGTTTTAATTTTTTCCAATTATGTTATATATAAATATTTTTACATTATAAAAAAAGTGAAAAGAGCAATCATAAAATTAATAATGTAAAACCTAGTTTATATTTGTCTATTTTTCTCGAAAACATTCTAAAGAAAATAGGATGATAAAAAATTAAAAAACCTTGCAGTTGTATATAACTTGTTAGAGTATGATACACTTATCGAATGATAGAAATTAATTCCTAAAATTTAAACTTAGAAATTTGATCAAGAAAAAACTCTTAAGAACCTCTTCATTTAAAGTAAAAAGTGTTAGCCATTTTTTTTCTCAATGTCCCGATTCAACATACTTGTTGTAAGTTTAATTTTTCAGAAGTACTCATACCTGAATCAGAAACGGTCGTTGTGTTGGGATCAGAGATCTGGCAACTCCGTTTTCTGGAACATGCAAAGTTTGTCTGCAGCTATTAATTGAACACGCTCGTACGGAAGTTCGTACTTTTATTTTTCCCTTCCTTCTTAACATATTGTGTGCGGCTACATTTAGCAGCGGAACTGTACCGGGAGCCGACGCTTTGTTAGTAAATTTAGTTATTCAGTTAAATCTCAATAGATCGAAAATTATTTTTAATTTTTTCACCAACTTTTCGTATTTTATATTGAAATATATAAACAAATATATAAATAGAAATATATAAATGAAAACCATAAGGTTTTTGTAAACAAAAAATATATTTTGTAGTGGATAAATTTATAATAGTATCGTAACTATGAAAATCAAA
>CM063502.1:107215698-107288198 GCA_032207245.1 Pardosa pseudoannulata
TATTTGTCTTAATTTTTCCAGAATCAATGTAGTAGACAAGAACATTCGGCTTCGTTTTCCTGTATATACCGTTATTTTTGTACCCACAAACAAACCATGTTGTTACACTAACCCGTACTAGTACGTGGCCTGCGTTTAAGTATCAATCGTCAAAAAACGTACTCGTACATGTCCCGCATACAATGTGTTAAGACTGTTTTTTTTTCTTTGCTCGTCGGTATGAAGGCGTGCAGTCGATGAACGATGTTTCTTATGTAAATGTTTCATTTTATTTTTTTTAAATGTTGAAAGTACTGTTTACTTTTTTCTTAAGTCTTCCACTCACATTACTTAATTTTTTCAACGCATGCCTATGCTGTCGTTGAGTAATCCAATATTCAACATTATTACGTTTACTTTTTCATTGTATAGTGAAAATTTTATATTTAATTTTTACCCGAACGGAATTAAATGAACCATTTGAAACAAAAATACTCTTGAGGTAGATGGTAAATAGAAAAGGTTGCAGATAACAGATAAGAGTGCGCGCTATTCTATGTTATTTTTCCCTCATCTTGTTTATCCCGTTGTTTAATCGTCTGGAAATTCTTTAGTGTAATGTTTTTAGTAGGTTTTCTTTGCGAGGAATAACATAAATCCTTTCTGTGTATACAGGGAGAGAAATTTTGAAAATCAATTGCATGAAATGACTTTGTAGGCTTATTTACACACTAGCCGCTTCACGTCTAGCCTTCGTTCCGGGTAATTAAGGTTCCCTAATGAAGGTTACACTTATCCCAAAATTCAAATTAGTTTTTAGGTTATATTACACTAATAATATAGGCAATTTCGAAAACTAATCAACTTATTATCAACAATCTAGTTAAACAACTTATTTTAATTTATTTTTATACAGAAAGCTTTTTCTTAACAGGAAACGAAATTTTCAAAATCAATTGCATGAAGCTACATTGTAAGTTTAGTTAATTAACTAAATTAACTAATCTAGTTAACTAGCAGTTTCACGACCAGCCTTTGGTCTGGGTAATTAAAGTTCCCAAATGAAAGTTATGCTTATCTCAAAATTCAAACTAGTTTTTAAGTTATAATACACTACCAATATAAGCAATTTTGAAAATTATACAACTTATTATCATTAAATGAATAACACATTTATTTAAATTTAACTTTCATCATGAACTTAAGATATATAGTCTAAAGGAATAAAAGAATTATGTTTGGCGATTTATCTTTGTACCGACTAACAGAAAAGCGTCTATGTTGTTTGCCAGTTTAAAGAGAACAAATGTATCAACATGTAAAAATATTACTCACGTAACATAAGTGTTAAAAACTTTTTAAAAAGCATTTAACATTTGTGACACGTGAGCGATAAATGATAACGCTATTAGCAATGTCTAAAAATTGGATTAAAAATGGAGCAAATGAATTGAAAATGATAGAAATATACCTAATTAAAATTGGTAAAATGAAACAGATCAAGTAAATAGGGTCATAAAACAAGAAAATTTGTAATATCTGAAAAAACATTTTAAACTTTATCATGTGAATTAAGTTATTTTAGATTTTAATTAGTTTAGCACATAAATGTAAAGAAGATACTCCAAATCGCACTAATGGCCAAACGGAATTAAGATTTTATTTTTTTAAGAGTTCTATTTCTAGATATCTTTGACCTCCGAACCATTTGACGTGTCTAAAATCTTCCTAGGGTGACCTGACTCATCATGCAAAATTTTGTAAAGATTGATCCAGTCATTTCGGAATGCAATAGTGAACATACAGGCATATACACATACAAAATATTTTACGCATACATATATATAGAGAGAGAGGGGGGGAGAAAGACAGATAGTGTGAAGCAGAAAGAGAAAGAAAGATAAAGAAAGGAGAAAAAGTGTATAGGAAAAAGAGAGAAAGAGAGAAAGATAGAGGAAAAGGAGACACAGGAATAGAGATAAAGAGAAAGAGAGGGAGAAAGAAATAGAGAAAGAGAGAGATAGTATATATTTTACTCTGCTTCACTAACAAAGCACCTTTCAGCCAGAGCTCTACAAACTGGGATAGAGCTTTTTTTTTTCTCCACACCTTTATCTAATTTGATAGCTGGAAGAGATAATTTTCTATAGTTTCAAAAGCATTTTACGCTTGATTCATTCATGTGTGAATGAATCACGACAAGTTAGGGAGATTGTTCGAGTGTTTAACAGTGCGGTTAATTGAATACCCTTTCATTTGTAACCTTTCATCTGTTTTCAAACTTTTTTCTTTCTTTACCATAAAACTTTAGGTATTTATACCAAGGAGCCTAAACATCATGATACTTTGGATATTAGACTTTTTTTTTTAAATCTCTAAAATATACTTGTAAATTGTTCACTAACTTTGGACTCGTAAAGAACATACATAAGGTAGTCGACTACTTTCAAATAATAACTTCCTCAAAACAAGATCTGGAAAATAATTTGTTTATTTTAAAGATCATGCCATTATCTTTTAAAAATAGTCTTTTATTTGTATCTCGTGTTATTATAAGTTGATATGAAGCTATTTAATCACCATTGGAAATGCGCAGTTAAAGGGCCGGGATTTGTCTGCGTAAAAAAAGTCGCAAATAGCATATTTTATAACATTTAAGTAAAGAAATATATTACAACTATAAATTAATTGAAACTTTAATTGTATGTTTCAAATGATATTATAATTTATGCACTGAACCAAAAGGTTACAAATATATTCATTTAGGGATAGGTTATTGGCATTTATGTTAGAAAATTTTTTTTCTCGAATTTTTGCTCTAAATTACTCGATTGGTTATGACTCATTTTTTACTTTACAATAGTTTCATTCTTTGGTATAATGCATACATAATGGATATATGTCTACATTTATGCAGGTAAACGTGATTTTTTAAAATATTTTTTTAGATAGAAAATGTAGGCATAAAGTCAAAAACAGTATTTTTTTTTTCAATTTTTTCCAAATTCTAACAAAATAATTGCATGTATTTATTTTTATTTTCATATTCTTCAATGCGTTATAAACTAATAGTGCAACAACTTTAAGAAAAATTTATATAGAATTTAATTAAAAAATTTTTGGCTTCGAACGTAGTTACTTAAACCCACACTTCCGAATTAAATTTTCAGTAACTTAAGCATTTAGGAAATCACCCGTATATTAAAAAGTAAAAAATATATTTTTTAGGACACTGTATTATTAAGAGATTAAAATGACTTATATAACTTTCAAGTAAAGGAAGAAATGTAACCGAGAAAAATTAAGGTCTTCATATTTCAAAGGAAATACCCGTTTTGACCATACCTGAAGTCATTTTGAGAAGTTTAAACATTACGATTGTTCGTTCGTAAAAGGGAACTTTAACGCTGAAACTTTAACACTAGATTTAAGGATGTTGATCATATACCTATTTTTACTGAAGTGAGCCAATTTGACTCATACAAGAAAATTGAGGTTTTTTGCAAAGAAAATAGATCCAAATTAATTTAAATAAAATGTTTATTATCAAAAAATTCATGGAAAACATTTTTTACATATAAAATTTGTTTTTGAAACACATTTTTCGCAAACATTTCTATTACATTTAGCACAATGTTTTCTACATCTGTTTCTTTTGCAGGATTGTTGAACTTGACAATTCTTCCGTGCGTCAGTAGCAGGAATTTCTGTCATTGGAATGGAAGTGTTCTCGACTTCTTCTCTATATTTACTTCTTAGCTCTTCAGCCAATTGGAAAATAAAATCTTGACTGTTTCCCAGGCCTGATAGAACCAATAAATTTCATGTTATGAGATTAACTGTTAAACCATTCTATGAGTCAAATTGGCTCACAACCGTGAAAATAGGTATACCACATTTGATGATGCGAAATGAAAGGGTCTGCGGGGAAGAGGAATGACAGTTTACATATATTTTATTACTTAACTAAAAACAAACGTATGTTTTTGAAAAATGATAAAGTTTTATACATATAAAGTGATCAAATTTTTAATGAGTCAAATTGGCTCGGTCCGTAAATTTAATGTTAAATATCCATTTTGAACATCCATGAATCCATTTCGACTCATTGAATGTATTTGACATATTTTAGCTTGGAATTTAGTATGTATCTTGCATAGCTAAAAAATGATTTGCTGAATGCTAAAATTTTATGTGTATAACTGTTGTAACCTCTAGTTGTGCACTTCCCTTTTTTACTGCAATCCACACTTTGTATAGAGAAAAATTTCAATATGACAAATATTAAGGCTGCCTGGCAGCTGTAGAATGTTGAAATTTTGTATTTAGGACTGTTGTAATATATATTATGCTCATCCATTTTGATTACAGCCTGTTGTTGTTTCTAATAGCATTTGGACAAGCCAAGTATGTGAGCCAGAGACTGCACAAATTAAGGCGAAGAGAACCATTCGTTTTTGAAGAACATCGCTACGGTGATTTGTTTGGTTTGGAGTGCTATGGCTTACTATTTTGCTACTCGAGAGCTAATGAGACCGGGATTTACTGCTTAAAACTGTTTTCGAACGACTATAAACATCTATGTCGCGAACTCGAACCGAAAAGCAGCACCTTACTATTCGACCCGCGCTCAAAGTGGATCCATCTAATTGAGAAGCAGAGATCAAACTGGTGATCCCCAAAGGTATCATTTGAACTAAGAGGACATTGCAACCCCGAACCTATTTTACGTGCCCCAGCCGCCATTAATGAACACGGCAGATGTTTAGCCGGCTCGTGCTTCAAAGCCACAACTCCCCGATTATGAGCTCAACGCCTTTGCCGACTTAGCTACCGCGGCTCGAATACAATCTTCTCTGTAAATAACGAATAATTTCAAAATTTGTTAATGCTACAGCTATCCGATCTACAATAATACTATAAAAAAAATCGGATTCACGTGCATTTAAAACAATTCTTTTAAAGTTTAAACAAAAATTTAAAAATATTATTATTAAAGAATTTTTTTTCTTTTTTGAGTTATTGCTTCCTGGTGCGAAATAAAAGGAGTATTGTAATCGTGAAAAATTTCGGTGTATAACAAAATAACTATTCAACGAACAATCTCAATATATTGGATGTTGACACTGCCAGTCACTACCCAATGGGAGTACTTCCGTTCTACTCACATATAACCATTATCTTGAGAAGCGGAACTAACTTTGAACCTCTAGGAAACGTACAAATGATAATTCTGATGACGCAAAAAGTATATGTAAAATTTATAAGGAAATAATGGGTGCTTATATCGAATTTTTTATTGTTATAACTCATAAATTTTTGTTATAATATATATGTTTTTTCGTAGATTTACGGCTCAAGGATATTTTATACATAGAGTTAAGTTAAATCTTATTTGTCAATTTAAAAATGAAATTTTAATGATTATTCCTAATTTATTTATTTTCAATAAAAAAAAAATCGTTGCTGTTGATATATACTTTATAAAAACACTTACTACAAGGGTTTTATTTTGAAATTCCTTTCTGTTTTCAATACATAATTGTATTTAAGTACATGAAAACTGTAACACACCATACTCTAGACCACAATCTTTTTTCTTTATGAGTTTTAAAAAAGAAGTTTGGGTTTTAGATAATAATGTGCTTCAAACGTTCTGAAAGTTTTAATGAAAAGTGGACACTAGATCAGTCGGAGCAGACATCAGAGAGCAGGTTTTAAGTGGAACTGAGTAATATTTCGGAACTAAAAGTCATGAGGCATATTCCTAAAAATGTAAAGATTGAAGCATTAAAATTATAAACATGGCCAAAGTTGGCATGCTGTTTACCTATAATGATATTATATAACTAGCATATAACCCGCCATTTGACGGCATAATTAAAATTTTTATCTTCCCAAAATTGATACCCTATGAGGCAGGTAAAAAAAAAAAAAAAAAATGGTTACTTTTTCGGCTGAGAATTATTTTGCAACAAAATATAATTGATGATTCAATTTAAAATGATCACGTATGTACCTCATCTATTATTTAAGCCAAATGTAAAAGAAAATTATTCACGTAATATCTAAGTTCGGCGATAAAACGGATAAAAATAATGCAGACGATATTTCAATCATTTAAAATAAGGAATAATCAAATGAGCTGGAATGACGCCATAATGCTAGAAATAAATGTTATTTACATCTACTAATAATGTGATAAATTGATAAATTTAATCGCCTGCTCTTCACCGAGGAAAATAGGGCTCGAAATAATAGCATTAAACCCCCGAAAATGGGGTAAGGGATGGATTGCGGACGTTTTAAAGACGACATTATTTTTCGCTGCAATATGAAGCCTATTTATATCAGTTTATTTCAGAATCGTATCGACAGATTAAGAGAAGATCTGCTGATCCTAACTCTTCAAGATCCAATATGGATATCTCTATCCATTCCAGATTCAACCACTTCATAAATTCGAGGACAGACGGATTGATAAGTTAGGCTTTTATTATATAGGTGATATCTATATTAGTAATTATATATTATATTAATTATATATTATATACATATTTCCATTTAAATAAAAACTGTAGTCAAGCAATTAATTTGAGGGTTTTATTATTTTTTTGTTTGAATATTGTTAAATTTAAAACTATATATTGTTTATTTTAACGAATCAGCTTAGTGAGAATAAATTTTATATTCACTTAATATAAACTTATGCCATTCTTAATATTTATGTACATATTTATGTATATATACAAGTTACATATGTTCTTTTCCTTTTGGTAACTCATATAAAACATTTAATCCTCATGAGATATATCTGATTAGAAAATTTTAAACATTAAACATAGTCTCAATATGCTATTTTTATTTTAATAGTTCAAGCTAAGCTAACTAAAGTTGATTTATAAACTTCACAAATATAATTTTGCATCATTAATACTAATTGTAAAATAAAGTACATTTTGAGATTTAAAAAAAATGAAGGTTATGATTTTTTTATAAAACTTGAATAAGTATTTTGTTTAATTCTGTAGTTTGATTATCATTAATTGGCAATATTCAAAGCTTCATTTATTTATTTTTTAAAGATGTCAAGCTTTTGATTTTGCTAAAAGTGAAGTAACAATAAATGATAACAGAAACAATTGGCGTACCCGTTCTTAAAATCAAAATTATTTAGTCTCTTCCAAATAATATATTAAGTTTTGTTATATTTTTTTGCCATGATTTCTCTAGAAATCATTCAACCACAACCATTGGCATTGAGTGAATAATTATTAATTTTTAATTCGATTACTTAGGTCACTTCGGTTTACTTTAATTACATTAAAAACTGAAGTATTTGACCTTTATTGAGCCGTTTATATAAATAGAGCTGAAAATTAAATATTATTTTAATTTGAATTAGAAATAAATTTCTAATTCTATATTAAAGCTGCAAATAACCACAATACAAATAATATGTATATATATATATATATATATATATATATATATATATATATATATATATATATATATGTGTGTGTGTGTGTGTGTGTGTGAGATCCATTTTTTATATAACTCCTTGACAAGGGGGGAGCTCAACAGCTAGCAGTAATAAAAATGCAGTCAGGCCGACATTGAAGAGAACGGCAGAAGTCTAATTCAAACTTTATTCCAGAGCGGCTACAACGCACATCTTTTCCACTACACGGCAGAGAAAGAAAAGCTACAGAATTCACTCTGATCGAACAGAGGTGCACCCAAGAGCGATGACAGAAAGAATTTTCCCACAGTAAAAAACAACTTAATAAACGAATTAAATGCAATATCAGCAAAACGCAAAACGAAACCATTTGCCGACAACAGCTGGGAAACGTTCTGAATAGACAGAAAGTTTACATTTTTAGGATAGACAGCTTTATGAAGAATGTTAAGTGGAAAAATACTCCGTTGATTAAACTATTTAGAGGCTGGGAAAAAGACTTAAATGAATTAGAATGGGAGAGAGGAGGTTTTTAAAGAAATATTAGAGTTAAATAATTTTGATATATTACATATATATATATATATGTGTGTGTGTGTGTGTGTGTGTAATATTAAAATCCCTTATTTAAGTATTTTAATATTAATTTAACTTTTGTTCATAAAGTACCTTCGGGGTTTTCTCGGTAATTCTGATTTTTCCCTCCAGACACGCGATAGACTTAATTCGGCCTCTGTCTGTACTACTTTAGCCAATAGTTAGCGCGTTCTCTTTAAACATGGGTATTTTTTATCACGTGATCAATTGTGCTTAGGGAGTATTCGTAGTCTCTTTACCTTAGGAATCCCTACTTGAAAAGTGTATGTGCGGGATCACATGGTCTGAGTGCACGAAGTTGTAAAGGTGTTTGCCTGTTGTACGGATTTCATGTTTCTTACCAGAAATAAGCTATGTTGATATCAGTGGCGTGCGGTCCATATGTGCAGTGTGTGCACTGCACACCCTGTCAAAATTATGAGTGACAATAATTTTCTGCACCTATATCTATCTATCATTATATGGTATATAATAGATATTATTTATAACTAGCTGCTTCGCACCCAGCCTTCGGTCTGGGTCTTAAAATATTTCGATGAAAGGTTTAGAACCACTATTAAAGATAATAAGACGTATTAATATAAATGCTGAACAAATTTCGTATATTTCAGATTGTTGATGATTATAACAGTTTATTTTAATAGCTGAATGTCCAGTAAGTGCATTGTGTAACCCGTGAACCGCTGCATAATAATTCTCAATTCCACGACTTTTTTTTTAATGTAGGAGTCAAATTTCAAAATACTGTGGAGAGTAATATATATGTACTGTTCTGAATGGCATAATTCATTTCCGAGATTGGATACCTTTTAGTACTAATGTTTTACATACATAAAAGTTAAATTTTAAACAACAAAACCTATGACGATAACTTTTTCTTTAAAAAATGGTAATTGTGAAATAAAAACAAATTTGATAGAACATGGCTAATTTGTAATTATTGAAAATAAAAATCATGCCAACATATAACAGAAAAATACTAATTTCTTAAAAAAAATTTGAGAAAGTAAAATAAAAATTTACAAATTTTGATGAAGAAAAAAATTTAGCTATTAAAAAAATAAAATGATTTTGATACTGGGATATTTCAAAGAGAAAAAGTTATTGCGGATGACAAATAGTTGTAACTATAGGTAATAAATGGCACCACTCAGTACATATATTAATTAATATACATTTAATTGATTGTTATTACGGTATTTTAATGGTGGAAAGAGTTTAAGCATTCAGCAGATTGGGCGAAGTAATGCATTCAAATGTATTTATGTTTATAAATGTATATATTTACACTCCAATTTTAATGGTAAGGTCTTGAAAAATTCTTCAAGAATATAATAAATCACTAACAAAAATACTAAAATGTGCCGCAGTTCAAATTTTACCAACAAACAACGGTTTGGCAGGATAGGCGATAGTTGTTTTGCATTAATGTCAATTCTGTTACCAATTATCTGGCGAAAACGATGACAACAACGAAAATATGGTCATTATTTGTCACGCCAACTCAACAGTTAAAATGACTGTACTACATAATTAAAACGGTGTTTTTGTTGGTTTTAAAATGTATTTCGAACTAATTAGAATATCTGAACTCGATTGACCGAAATCACTTCTTTAAGTAATTCTGCCAAGCCTAATAATAAATAGATGTTAGTGTGGTCTCAAAATTGGACAAATGAAAATGGCGCAATTGAATTGACAATGAAAGAAAAATACTAAATATTGATAAAATGAACTAAGCACATAAGATCAAAAGCCCAGAACAGTTATATTACTTGAAAGTGTTATCATAAGAATGAAGTTACTTAAATGATTTCAATTTTTATAACACTTAATTAAAAGAAATATACCGAAAGTTGCCAAGGTTATTTAATAATAGATGAAGTACAGAGTGAAGTCTTAAAATTGGATAAATAAAAATGGCGCATTTGAATTCAGAATGAAAGAAATATACCAAACTAATATTGATAAAACGAAATAAGTATATAAGGCTAAAATACCGAGAACAATTATATTATTTGAAATCACATTTTAAACTTTATTCAAAAGTGGTTACAATATCTCAACATTTCATAGTTGCCATTTCTAAAATGAAAACTTATTTGTTCCCTGTATATCACTTGCCAATTTTTTTTTCTCTAGTGTAGTTGAGTTTTAGATAACAAAACCTATAACCATATGTTAGTTTTTATTTTATAAATAGCAACTGCGAAATAAAAACAAATTTGATAGAATATGGCAATTTTTAATTACAAATAAAAATCTCGCCAAGCAAATAAAATAGAAAAAAGAAGTTATTTCCTAAACAAAAATGAGTTTATCTTTTATCATATAAAAAATAGTCTTATATACATATATGCCATCATATATTTATATACTTACACTGGAATTTAAATAGCGTAGATACGTTTATGTGTTTCCCGAATACCAAATATCTGGCGATAATAAAGCCAACAATGAATAACACTGCCATATTTAGATGCCAACTCGACAATGGAAAGCTCGTGTCGCAAAATTAAACTGGCATTTTGTTCGGTTTTTCGTCAATATCTTTCGAACTAATCGAAATATCGGAAAGCGAACGGGCGAAATGACATCCTTGGATCGTTTCACGTCTTTTGGTACTTTTGGTGCCCGTCTGCGTCCAGCAGTTCGCAAGGAGATAGACGCAAATACAAACATACATACATATATAGTCACAGTCAGATTTTAATCTCGGAATTCAAAATGTATTAATACGGAATATGTTCATTTGGCGGTATCAAGTATTTCTTTCCAAAGTTAGTTACTCTATGACTTATCGGGTAGATTTGTATAAAAAAACATAAAAATGAAAACTGTTCTTAATATCAATAAATAAAAATAACAAAATATATGTTTACATGCTAACGATTAAATCTGCATCAAATTTGTGTCTTGTATTAAAGTTGCTGAAACTTTTTTTCTTATGGTAAAATATAAGTTTAACCCTAAATTACATTACTGTATTACTACTGTACGTTGATTAGCAACGTTAATATACCCTGCCATATTACGTGGTAGAATAGAAAGCAGAGGTTTTGACAGCAACAGTGCTAATTTTGTTGGTAGTAATAAATGTTTTCCAAAATTAAGGACATTTATGACAAACGACATAGTTTTGTATGAAACAGAAATCACATTCATATGAATATGAAGATAACTATATAAAATGATAGGTTTTTATTTATCCATGAGAGTCACTGAAATTTGTACTTTTTGTTGTTAAAATATTGTTGATAAAC
Organism: Pardosa pseudoannulata; assembly: GCA_032207245.1. NCBI lineage: Eukaryota > Metazoa > Arthropoda > Arachnida > Araneae > Lycosidae > Pardosa > Pardosa pseudoannulata. Next base: position 107,227,003 of record CM063502.1, read on the forward strand.
ATTTCATTGTAACGTAAAAATTAACTAAGAATTAAAATAAGTTCTCATATAAAAATACTATAATTTGCGCCACATAGAAATGAAAGTTAATCACTTTATATCTCAATTTCCGGGTCAAATCGAATTGATACTAAGCAGACGATGTTTAAATAATATAAAATAATAAATGAATAAATCAGATATTTAAAGTAATGACGTCATAATGATAGAAAAATATCGACGTTTAAATAATATAAAATAAGAAATGAATAAATCAGATATTTAAATTAATGACGTCATAATGATAGAAAAATATCATTTTCACCTATCAATTATGTGATAAATTGAAAATTTTAATCTTTTGCTTTTAACCGAGGAAAACTCTGTTTAAAACAATTACTTGGGATGACGTCACATTGCTAGAAATATTGCTTCTTTCACTTAGTTATGATGCGATAAATTAAAAAATTAATCGTTTGCGTTTAACCGGGGAAAATAATGCTTGGAATAATGACATGAAATGCTCAAAAAAGGGGGAAGGAATGAATTTCGAACGTTAAAAATTTACAAAAACCTTCCCAGGGATATACCTAAATATTTCCCAAATTTTCACGGCGATTGGATGCATAGTTTTTGAGTCTATAGAGAACATACAGACACACACAAATTCATTTATATATATATATATATATATATATATATATATATATATATATATATATATATATATATATATATATATATATATATATATACATATATATACATATATATATACATATATATATATATATATATACATATATATATACATATATATATATATATATATATATATATATATATATATACATATATATACATATATATATATATATATATATATATATATATATATATATATATATATATATATATATATATATATATATATATAATATTCAAAAATCTGATATTAAGGAAATATAAAAGGTAAGATGTTAACAAAAATTAAAAAACTGTTAAGAAATAACAAAATATAGCATTTTGTATCTAAACAACCTCAAGTTAAAAAATATTTTGTCAAATGTTAAAATACATCATTTCTAACGTGAAAAATAATTTAAAACATTTAAAATGTTAAATTTCTTTTGGAGATAAAGAGTTCAACCCATTGATTGTGGTTGGCATAATTAGGAAGTAAAACTTTCTGTTTTCACCTGAAATATATAAACTACAAACAAAATGTTGGTATTTGTAAGCGAACTTTACCGAGATCTTATTAGTCATTCCATGTGAGACATGTTTGACGAATATTAGGCTTACGTAACAGCGAGCAAAATTTTAAAAATAATAATTTTTTTATATATAATTTACAATATCAGTAAAAATCTACTAGAATTTTATTACTTCTTTGAATTAATATCGTCTTTTTAATACATATGAAAGAAAACAAACTCTTGATTGTTTTCCAGTGCCCGCAACTAGGGAGTGGCAAAGATGGCATTTGCCACGGGCGCTTCAGTCATAGGGATGCCGTGCCTTGATGAAAATACGGTCCGAAAGAGGATGATTCGTCTCGAAAAGAAATAGGAAAAAGCTAAAACATAATTTTTTTATTATAAAATCCAATGTGTCTAAAAACTATTTTTTAATGAATTTTCTTACTTTTTAAAATTCTTCTGGGGACAAAACTTGTTATAAATTCTTACAACTCCTATTATTTCTTAATATAATTCCAGGTATACGTTTTAAAATTTGAATTTATTGAAGTTATTAAAACTAAATTTAAATTTGAAAATTCGTCAATATTTTATGAAAATTTAATGAACAAATAAAAAAATATTCCCCTCAAATAAACTATTCAGTTTATCAGCAAAACAATATTCCTAGAGGACACAAAAATATTTTAAGTATTAATAAGGTAAAACTAGAAGAAAAAATTAAAAATTAAAATATGTTACGAACATTTTAAGAATTTACAAAATATTTTGTGAGTTAATTCTGAGTATATGATATAGAAAAAAAAACATGTTTATATATTTTTTTCACCATATTTGGCGGTAGCTATATATATATATATATATATATATATATATATATATATACTTTTTTTTTTTTTTTTTTTTTTTTTTTACGCGAGCTTCAAAGGACCTAGTAACGGGCCTGTTGTCTTCCACACTTAATGGCGACAGGCAAATAGAAAGTACTAAGGTTCTAAACACTAAATAATAATTTTCTTGATAAAAATTGCTCTTTTATAATTACCGACTATGCTATATAACGTGGAGATGTGGTGGTATGGAACTTCAGGGATGAAATAATGAGCATTACACAATTAATATTTAAGTAAGTTTATATTTCAAAGCTTACCGGAGAGAATAAGCACCGATATCAAAACCAAAACATAATGAATATTTCTGATAATGGCGTTGCCATTCCAGAAAAGTAAATATAACAAAATTTTCAGTGCATATTTTTAAAAAACAAAATAGACTTTATCAATATTAGTTTCTTCTTTATTATGAATTATGGGGCTGAATACTCGCTTACCATAGGGCATTTACAAGAACCAAAACTTATTCTAAACTGACACTCTTGAGATCGATACCAGAAACTCACAAAGTCAAGCGCTTGGCGCATTGCTTTTTGGAGTAACATACACATGTAAGCCTATCCTTGTACGTCTCTAAGTAGAAAGATAGCGTTAATGGTCGTTATATTTGAAAGTTTTTTGAAATACAGGATACGGATTTCAGATAAAAATGGAGGTGCATAACTAGAGTACTATCTCGTGGCGTTATATATTTATCATGAATAACATTTTCAACCACACATGGCTAAGTTTTGAGATTTTAGTGACATTATGAAATAATTAACATTTAATACCTAATTTGGGTTCTTTTACAGATAAAAACATTTTTGCATTAACTATTTTAAGATATTTGTGTTATTAAAAACAAAATTTAAAAAAATTAAAAACAAATGTAAGTAAAATGAAGAAGAAATTACTATTATAATACGCGAGTACATAGTAAAAGCGAGGTGCAGACGTACAAATGCTTCAGTAAATTGTAAATTTTGTAAGAGGGCTCGATTTATTTACTATTTTTACGAAAAGGTATCTGATTAGTTTATAAATGTTAAATTACATTTCTAATATACTTTTAGAAAACAAAATATAACAAAATTATAAAGTTAAAATTTATTTGGAAATAAAATAATATTGAGTAAAGTATAATTACATGAAAATTATTTTTTCTGCCTACATGCTTTTAATATAAAAATTGGAGCAAAAAAAATTATAAAGATGTTTTCAAATTAAAAATGTAAGTATTCTATAAAGTAATAACATAAGTAAACCAACTGATATGTAAAACAGGAAAGGGAATTTTTTTCAATAACAAAGAAAACAGTTGCACAATTTTTAGCCGTATACCATTTCTTTCTCATACTGTGATGAACATTTGGCATAGTTACATATGGCATCCCCTCACTGGAACCTCATTCACCTAGAATAAGTATGAAAAGAGTTCTTTGTGAATCACGCCACCCTTCACTAAAACAGTCGAACAAAGGCTCAATGAGTAGAGCGCTGCTCTTCGGTACCGGAATTAGCAGGGTTCGAATATCACAGCTGGCATGTATGTTCTTAACCATTCGGAATTGGCTTTAAACAGTAGGTCTTGATCTCAATAACCATCACGTAGCAAAAATGTAGACCGGTCTTGATCTCAATAACCATCACGTAGCAAAAATGTAGACCGTAGAGCTCCCATCCAGCCAACTCTTTCTAAAACAAAAGTTTTTTATAATACAATACAGCATTCTGTCCAATACGACAACAACGTCATTTCGTGGCTAACTGCTGACATGGAAAACATTCATACCACATCCAGAAGCAAGTCTAACTTTTAAAGATTTCTTTTACACAACTGTTTGACAGAACCAATAAAATATTTTTACTTTATCATTTTTTTAATAACTTTCATCTAACAAAAGTAATGAAAAAAATCTTATGCGCATCGATTAGATTTAGTTTACCATATCTCGCACTTATTTATTTCCATAAAAGATTTTATGTTTTTGAGTCATTATCATTAGATTTCTTGACTAACCAGAAATGAAGTAAAATAATTATTTTTGATTTACAATATTTCATGTATATATTTTATTAGCATTAGAGTAGCATCACTCGTCTGCGAGAGCTGCATTATGACCAATCTGGTTATAGTATGCCTTAAGAAATTTTATCCATTAATGCTTAGAGTCCCTTTTAAAGGGTTATAAATAGTGTGCAGAATTTTTATGTTATTTTGAAATGATCTTTCAATGACGCTAGATATCAATCCAATAAACAACTCCAGAAATTTTCAAGTATCTGCTATTATAATTTTTTCATTGGAATCAACATATTAGGAGTTTTCGAACCTAGCACAGGAATTAACTTTTTCAGCATGTACATCGATTGAAATTCTAACAAATAGGTATATCTGTTATAAAACTTAACTTTACAGTACTGTGCTTTCATATGAAAGCAAATAAATCTCTTCAATCACGAAGTTTATCTTTTTTTATAAATGACTGCATATGATGTTTAAAAACTATAGCTCAGAACTAATGAAGACGGATTGTAGATTTTAAAACTGGTTTGAATTTATGTATATATATATATATATATATATATATATATATATATATATATATACGTATACAGGGGCGTACGCAAGGGGGGGGGTAGGGGTTGTTCACACACCCCATGAGCTCAGACAAATTGGCAAAATTAAAAATTTTAGTAGAAATTATGCGAGCTATTATTTTTAGGATTATGACCCCCCCCCCCATTGAAAACATTCTGCGTAAGCCACTGTGTATATATATATATATATATATATATATATATATATATATATATTTATATATATATATATATATCATGAGTCAAAAATAGCTTTGATTTAAGATGTTTATCAATATATATTCAGCAAAAATGCTTCGGCCATTGATGAGTTAAAAAACATCCGACATAAAGGGATGATTATAAAATGGGCGGACAAATTATACTATGGAGGAAAAAAAACTGCTAAAAAATGTCTGAATGGAAACCGCGCAACTGATGTTTCTTCTGTTTGTAAAAGACGAAAGTATGAAGCATTCCATTTAAACTTACAAAAATCTGAAAACATCAAAAGTGGTCGGGGTTGAATCTTTCAAACCACTCTTTGGCTATGGCATTGCATTGAAGCAGTTTCATCACCTGTTAAATAGTGTAGATCTACGGAATCCATCAATCAGGAAACTATCAGTTGCATTTCTAATTTGAGAAATATTTATCACCGTAAGTATTGAAAATTTACTATGATAAATTACCCTTATTTTTTCTCTACGATTAGTTTTGAGCAAAAAAATTTTGTAAGTGGGCTTTTGTTATACGAGTTACGACTCCCAAATAATAATAGTGTCGTATATATTTCTTGTAGCAGAAAGCAAAATTTTGTCTTTAATTTTTCGGGTAAAAATATCAGCATTTCTTCAATGACCTATATTAAAATCATACATTCGGACCATTCTCAAAGCCTTATGTAACTTACTAACGTCTTTCATATACCAAAGGCACATATCTGGTATTATATTCGGTTATTGAATCAATTTCATCACGTATCAAATAACTGTTTAGAATTGTGAAATCCAAGTCATCTTGCAAATGTGCCTTGGTTCCGAATTCCAATACTAAATAATGCCATCCTTCTCTAATAAAAAATGTGTTTCTTGTAGTAGAAAGTCGAAATTTGCCTTTAATTGTTCGGGTGAAAATATCAGCATTTCTTCTATGGCCTACATTAAAATCATACATTCGGACCATTCTCAAAGCCTTATGTAACTTACTAACGTCTTTCATATACCAAAGGCACACATCTGGTATTATATTCGGTTATTGAACCAATTTCATCACGTATCAAATAACTGTTTAGAATTGTGAAATTCAAGTCATCTTGCAAGTGTGCCTTGGTTACGAATTTCAATACTAAATAATGCCAGCCTTCTCTACTAAAAAAATGTGTTTCTTGTAGTAGAAAGCAGACATTTTCCCTTTAATTGTTCGGGTAAAAATACCAGTGTTTCTCTGACCTGCATTAATCATGCATTCGGACCATTCCCAAAGCCTTAGGGAATGTCCCGCATTACTGAAGGTAGGCGGAAAAAACGATCCTTTTTCCCCTGTCTTAATCATTAAGATCGTCTGAATTCATTTTCAAAGTTCAGTTAGGGTATGTGTCATGTTTATCGACTGAAGGTCATGTATTATTTTCAAGCTATTGACACATTCGGGGTTTAAAACCGCGTAAGATCGTTACCTATTCAGTAGCCCATTCCTATAATTTGTAATTCTACAAATGTATATAGATTATTCATTCATAATTTTTTTTTTTTCAGATACAACCTAAGTTCTTTCTTTCGGTTATAACGCACTCACCGAACATTAAGTATATGTAAAAGAAGGTACTCGATGAAAAGAAAGAGGATTAATACATCTTTTAGCAAGAAATCAGGAAAAAAAAATACTGAAAAACGATTAGAGGCGCACACAAAGATTGGGATTCAAACCCCACCGACAAACCAACTAACTGAACAGAAAAGTACACAAATTTTTAAATTTTCACTTAAAGCTAAAGCACTTGTATTATATTATAATTTGACGCATTTCATACAAAAATATACCTATTTATTTGTGGCACTTTCGTTTAAAACCCGACCAATCACTGAAAACGATGATCGATACAAGACAAAGTTCGACTAATTGATTAAGATTAAGATACTTACAATATGTTCACACACACACACATATATATATGCAAGTAAATAATTCGAAAAGACATCTAGTAAAAATAAAAATTACATATTAAGTAGAACTATAATTTTTTCTATAATTTAGTAAACTTATATACACATTGGTTAAAACTTTTTTTTCTAAAAAAGAATTTTTTGAAAAAGTTCCTTTCAAATTGATGGTTTTATCTATGTTTGGAATTAAAGAAAGATGTTCAAGGCAAATGCATGAAGGCATATGAATTTCAATTAAAATTGTTATATACCAACGTCATTGAACCTCCAGAAATAAGATTTCGTGTTAGATAAGTATTCACATAAACAAAAAAAATTAATATTCCAGTCTGTACAACTGCCATTTTCCATTTTAATTAAAAAGTTTATTAAAAATCAGTAAACCATATTATAAAAAACAGCAATATTGAAGTGCTTATATATTACTCTAAAAGAAATATGATTTTAAAAAATTTTCTGTTGTCTCTTTTGAAAAAAAAAAAAAAAATCAAGAAAGTAAGACATGTGGAATAAAAAAGACTGAATCATTTATTTGTAATTTAACTTTTTTAATTTTTTTTCAGTAAATTTAATAATTTTATGGGGCAACAGTTTGAAAATAGACAAAAACTGTTTAATGAATGATGACTACATGCTGCATAAGCATATTAAAGCATTTGAACCTGCAAAATTGCTGTTTATTGCAAAACTGTTTTACGGTTTTGTTAGTGTGTTTGTTAGTGTGTTTAATTAAAAATAATTCATCCACAGCTTATGATTTAATTTATTATTGTTTAACAAATATATAATAATAGAGATCCAATCAAAATAAGTAAATGAAGAATTATAGCTTTTAACTCATAGGTTCTGAACACAGTTGGTATGGCCCCCGAGTGGGGGCTGAAATATTCCATGGGTGCAATGAGTACAGAGGCAAATAGGGGGTATTAAGGCTGTCAAGTGGGGGCGGAGTCAATAGATTTCATATCTATAAAAAATACATGATATCTATATAAATAATAAATTGAATAATATTGTATTTACAATATTAAATGATATATTTTTTAAAATTGTAAATTTCATGAAACATCGAATTTTACAAAACCCAGTTTTCTCTCTGCCAGCACACTGAATAGTTGGGCTCTGGCTGAATAGATATTTTTCCTATCCCTATACTTCCTACTCTCTTCCATTTTATTGTAATTGATGAACTCCCAAATCAATAATTCTTTTCCTACCTTACTTTTAAGTGTTTGCTTCACCCACCTTTAATTCCATGTGATACTGATAGAAATCTTAGAATTGGTTGGAGCCATTTGTTCAACTATTTTGCTACTGGGGGCTAATGAGACTGGCTTGGTTTGGTTTGAAGCACTAGTCTACTTTTTTGTAACAAGAATAATATATAAAAGCAAAAGAATATAATATAAAAGCAAAAGAATGATACCAACATATAAACAATACTAAAAAAGTAGATTATTCAATACTATATGGAATTTAGTAAATAAAAAATATTTTGTATTTATGAACATATAATACATTTGCAATGTAAAGTAGTCCTACTGTTAATATTTTAGTGTTTATTCAACAAACTTATGAATCTTACCAAAAATTACTGTAAATTGTTTGACCCTCAATGTATTATATCACCTAATATTCTTATATTCTCAAACATTTTTTTTTTTCATTTATAGGTGAACACAGATTTTTACAAGGTGCTCTATGTACTACAAAAAGGTGAGTATTACAAAACAGCACTGACCATTAAGAGCTAAACTTCCTCTACACTTGATATATGAGATAGGTTAAAACTTTGGTAAAGCAGAAAAGTAGTTCCTGTAAGCAATACAGATGGTAGATTTTTGACTTTGAGCTCTAGTTTTTTTTTTTTTTTTTTTTTTTTTTTTTTTATGAATTAAAAGATAGACTACTGCTTGAATCCAATTCCAAATTCCTACTAGCATCCCTTGTTAACAGTAAACTTGAAACGAACAACTTTGCTTCTTTAGAGCATTAGGTCTTGACAATAAATTGTTTAAGGATATATTAAAGCAATATTAGGATACACTTAACTGGCACCTAATGCTTAAAGCTGATTCTGAATATCTATACCAGCACTACATCCATTTGGCTTTATCCAGTTGGACACAATGGGACTGAAATCACCAAACTCTTTTGAGGATTTCAACAAGATTTAAATAACACTATCTTTCACTTAAAATAACTTAATTACTTCTTTCTTGAAGGGGAGGGATCTAAAAAATTTTTGGACATTGGGTTTTAAAGAACATATAAATTTTAGAGATTATTATGAGGGACTTATGCATTACTAAAGAAAGGGAGGAAAAACCGCAATAATCCAAAGACTAGCATAATTCATTTACAGTATAATACCTAAAATCTCCCATACTTCAGTATCAATGAAATTTGAAATGTTCTCAAATGAAATTACCTGCTATGATGATTGTATTTAACAAGAACAAAGATGTCCTACTATTTTATTAAGTAAAAGAGAAGAAACACCTTCTATTTAGAAGATAGGGTTAAACATTAAATTGAAGTTAAAAATAATTTTATTACCTCTCATAATTTCATCTGTCACTTAAGGAATCAATGCTTTATTAACGAAAGAGAAAATTTTATATACCCCTCAACTGCATAGCATTTTCCTTTACCATTTTCAAATTCCAAATAACTGCATAGCTAGATGCAGTTTCACACCAAGGGGGAAATGTTATAGCTTTCTTACACAGTATTTGCAAACACTTTCAAGAGACCAACAATAAAAATTTAGTATATAACTAAGGTACCATAAAATTTTAAAACCTTAAAAATACATACATATATATAAGTGATTGACTCTTCGATTTTTTGACCATGTTCCTTGCTCTGGTTGTTTTTTGCATTTCATTTTCCTTTTTAAACTTTCCCTTGGTTTTATTCTAGAATTGCAGCAAATGAAAGGCATGTAGGAGTTAAAAATTTATTGTAACTTCCTCTTCTGTTCTGTTCAAATTTACTTTTTAGTATTTCTGATTCCTTTTTAATATTTTACTGTTCTGAATTTTTCATTTATTACATCTTTTCTGGTACTTTGACTTAAAATTGTTTACTTACATTAAAATATATATAAAAGCAAGTAAATGCTTGTAATTATATTTGTTCTTTATACAAATACACATGGTCCATTATAGATTCATTAAATTTTGCCCAGCAGTTTTTCAATGCCTAAAAAATATTAAGATTTTTGTGGATGATCCCTGTCAAGTGATATTGCCTCTTATTGCATTTTAACCAACCCCCATGTTAAAGATACATGGCAGCACAAATGTTATTTTATTAATTTATATGAAATAAACCTTTCCATGGAGATATGCATATGAGTAAGTATTGCCAAGAAATACCAAATATTGATGTAAGTAATTTATAAAATAAATTTGTTACTGGAACAAATGCTAATGATATTAGAACCCACTCTGCTAAAGTTTCAAAATAGTAAAACTACTAATGGAAAAAAATTATTACTGACAGAGTTGAATATAGCTGTCGTGATTTTTCTAAAAACCATATTCGTACACATATTGTAAAATAAAATATTATAAAAAATGTCAAATAAATTATAATAAGAGAACAATATGATGCAAAAATATTTTATTTTGCTTAAAGATCTACAGAGACTTTTATTTTGATTAAATAGCATAACAAGTTATAAAATATTTACAAAAAAAGAATTTAAAAATTTGAGTAATATAGCATATTATGCAGCATTCTTTCCTTTCTTCATTATTTATTTAAATAGATTTTTAAAATATTTTGTTCTTTTCATTTTATTTCATTTTCTGAAGTACCTAAGAGAAAATTAACTTTTTAAGTAATTAGTATAAAAAGAAGCATCCTAGACTTAACTAGCCGAAGACTTCAAATAATTCATATACACTTGCATAAATAATAACCTAAATGAAAACATAAATTGTTCTGAATAACAAATAACTTCTTCAGTTGCAAAAGTTGTTTTATGCTACATATTTCATATACTTTATCAGACATCATTTCTGAGGAATTAGCTTTAATTTAAAAAATTGTCTATTTTACATGTTTGTTACAGTAATTAAGAGATTCTTACCTTGAATGAAATTTTCTACTATATTTCAGTTATACAACATATCTTTTTAAAGTTCAGTAATAGTAAGTTAACACTAAGTTATTCCATTTTCTGCTATAACTTTTAACAGTATTTATGTCTTGATGAGAATGTTCTCTATACTTATCACTAAAGCTCCTAAGTTTGTTTTTTAATCCAAATATAGCAAAGAAAGTGATTTTTAAGTGACATACTACATTTCACAACTTTTATAGTTTTTAAAATTAGTTGAATTCTTTAGGTAATAAAAGGAGAAAATATCAAAGAATTAACTACAATGTTTTTTAAAAGTAGTCTGCGCATCAACTTTAGCTTTGATTAGACAGTTTTGCAATGCAGTATTATTAATTATCTATTTTTAGCATTAATAAAAAATAACATTTGATTATGGCTTTAATAATTTTAAAGATCTTGTTATAACTTATTATAATGCACATGTAGTTTGACTGTCAGGGAATATACTGAAATGAAATAATAAAAAATACTACAAATATTTTGAGATATTTACTGCCTTGCATAAGAAGAGAACTAAAGAACCAACAATTCCAGACATAGTTGTACAGACAGTTAGGTCAGAACCATCTTCAATTAATGATATTCTTTTTATGGATTATACTAATTCTCTAACTCTATACATAATTACAGTACAGCTCTGAAATTAAATAATTTTATTTTAAATCTCAGTTTATCCAAATATTAACACTATTTGTAAATTTTAACAAAAACTTCTGAAGAACTTTTAGCATAGAATTATGATTTTGTTTTATTTCTTTCAGAAAATACAAGATTTTTTTCAGAATAGCTACCATTTAGTAACATTTTCTGAACACATATTCATAGCAGTTTGATTGTTAAGCAAAAGTTACATTTTACAATTACTTAATATCATAATTTTATAATATCATAATTTTATAAATCTCAGCAGACAACTAAACAGGAATAGCCTGCAGCTCCCAAAGCTCAAGAAGGTGGCAACAAAGATGCTCAAACTTAAGAGCTGAGAAATTCTTGGAATCACGCAGAAAGTGGTGAATGGTCTGCTCCCCAAGAAGGGGGCCCCAACACAAGGGATTAAGACTGATCCCCATAATGTTGAGATGCCATCTGAGGGCATTATGACCATTATGAAGACCAACTGCCTTCCTCACACCATTCCTGTAAAATGAAAAAGCTCCTTATGGAGCAAACTGGGGTTGTTACGATTAAGCTCTTTGGCTTGCCTATAACCCTTCTCACTATGTCAGTTAGAATACTGAAAATGCCTGAAATAATAAAAAACAGAATTCCTAACAGAACTTGGAGCAATACAAAGATGGGACTCAGATTCAGTAAAAGAAATGCTAGTAAAATGTTATAACAAGTGAGAGTGGTCATACTCTGCCCTGGCCTTAGCCATTCAGAATCATGTTATAACAAGTAAAAAAAGCCTAAAATCTAAGCTATAACTTGTATTTATTGGTATGTTATTACCTAAAAGTAGTTCAAATCTTTGATAAAAGCTCTTTGTAAAGTGTTTTCTTCTCAACTGGATCAAAAATGTGTAGATGCGAGTCCTGTGCTTAATTGGGTCATTTTTTTTCATTTGGTTCTGTCTGTTATGGTACTTTGGGGGAGCATAATCTGAAATCTTAGGAAAAAGTTTTGAACATTAGAGTTTGATATTAAACTATAACCATTGATTAGTATAATAATAGTATAGGTACTTTGGATAAACATTTCTTAGGGTAAAACTGAAGTTTTCTTCTGACAAGATGCTTTAAGAAATCATTTACTCCATAATTACAGCAATAAAACCCAAAAGGTTATTATAGTTAAGAAATGATCATTTTAGATCTCAAAGATCAATAAATAAATACAGAAGAGTATATTATACTAAAGAATATAATGAAAATAATGAAGCTTTTATCAGAAGTTTCATCAGTAGGTTTGCTATAAAATAAATCCTTAAAAATCTAACAAAGATTTCTAATAATTTTAAAAGATTGTTTATAAATTAAATATTGATATACTAATGTTTAGCATAAACTAATCAAGATATCTGAGGGTTATGTGTGAAGTATTGTACAGTTCAACATAAGTTCATACTTTATAGGAAACTCACTTGACCATCAGATGACTTTCTTATAAAATATATTCATTTTAAAATATAGACATCAGGCTAAAATATCCTTATGCTTTCAGTTTTGTAATTTGATATAGAATAATATATAGCAATCTTTAACAGCTAAGTCCAAAATCTAGATACTGCTTGCTAATGGAGCCTCAAAAGTCATTACCAGTTCATTCGCCTCACTTATCTGTCTTTTCCTATGAAGCTTTGCAATCTACTGACTCTTGCAAACATTTAATAAAGGCAACTCACTTTAACCTTATACTATGCTTTTTATCCAGTTTCTTGTAAAAATGAACTTAATAATAATGTAACAAAATAATGCATTAATTATAACAGTAATTACTTTCAATAATAATTACAAATTATTATGCAAATTATATTCCTCTCTCCCCTTAAATCTCCATTCCTATAGTACTTAGAAGGTTAATTTTTATATATACATCATTATTTTCATACAACAACTAATTTAAATATAACAAAAAATATATAAAATGGCATAGCTCTTTCAGGAGTCATTTCTTTTTGTCTGGGATGAAGTGCTCTTTGACAATTTGAAACAATTATGAGAAGTTTAGCTTTAAAATCAACAACAAACATATACTGGGAGAAACTTAATGTCATAACAGCATTTTCAATCAATTTAAAGATAGTGTAAAAATAAAGATAAAGATAGTGTAAAAATAAAGATAAAGATAGTATAAAAATCAGTGATTTAAAGATAGTATACTACAAAATAATAATAATAATTTTGAAAGCATTATAAGTTCAAAAGCTCTCAGTTTTAAATAAAACTTCATTTCAGTAGTTCTGATGGTCAAAAATGAAATAAAAAGAGTTATAAATTCACAACAGTGAAATTATTTTTTAGTTTTAACTTTAAAAAAAAAAAAAAAAGCAAAATGTTAGATATTTAAATATCAATACTTTCTTTATATTCATTGTGTAAGAATTATTCAATTTTAACCTTAATTTAAAATTCTAAAATTGCTTTAATTAACTGTAATAGTACTCTTAGCTTATTTTACAAGACTCACACAGTAAAAATATCATTGGATATTTCATAACATTTTTAACATTAAAAAGATGGAAAAGTGTGAAAGGCTGTATTTTAATTCATGCCTAGGAAAGTAATGTTAAGAAATTTTATAAAAATCATTTTTGAATTGCTAGTAATCTAAATCTTTGGATAATACCACTTTGTTTGATATAATGCTACAAGCAGCTGATAAAAAGGCTACATTATATATTTCCTTCTTAAAGTTTAATGAAGTGAGGGATACTTTTTTTTTTTCATGATAGCTGATTAAAGCCTGATTTGAAAGAGCAAAAACCTCATACAAATAAAAAATAAACATATGAAATGAATTATAATGCCTTCCTATGTCACTTATTACAAAAAATAACTTACAACAATACTGTTACTGAGTTTTTCACGTAACTTACAGGCTTAGTACCCAACTTCATGAAAAAAGTACTTATTACTTCTCTATTTATAACTATTCTCTGCAAAAAGCCATCCTAAAAATGAAACAAGATTCTGTAAATGAAAAAGTTTAATACAGAGGAATTAGTGAATTGTAAATTTCTAACCGAACTATATAGCATCAATATTAATGTTAAACAAGAATTCATTTCAAAATATAAATAAACATTTATATGAAAATGAAGATATTGATTTATACTTAGCAAAAATAAATGTGATAAGGAATAAATAAAATGTTATAATTGTTATAAGTAATAACTGTTAGTAAACTTCTGCCAAAATGAACAAAATTATACTTTTACAAATCAAACATCTGATAGCTCATAAATTTACAAACTTCTTTTCAAGAGAGTTATTATTAAAAATTCTCATAAATAATGGTTTTTTTTAAACAAACTGTATTCTTTCTTGTCTTTATCATTTATCTGAATGTTATTGCAAAGTAACAATACATTTAAACAAAGGACATGAAAGGCTGATTGTATACAATTATTTCATTTAAGAATAAAATCAACATATCTGTGAATAAAGATCTAAATTTGCTATGCTCAAGCATATTTGAGAGTTAAACCTACATTTCATTTTCATCTACATTTCAACTAGTAATGACAATACATTACTCCCCGAAAAAACCTACTAATCTATATTTTGGTTTAAAGTGCTATGGTCAAATTTTGCAACATGAGGGCTAATTAGACTGAACTTTCTATTTAAAGCTAATTCTGAATAGCTATGAACATCCATGGCAGCAGTGTATTGTTTATTTTGGATGAAATTAAAGCTTAACCCTTTCGAGACAGGAAGCGCAAACGCACGCTTATCTCTGAGGCCGGCAGTCACTTTCGCGAGTGAGTATCCTGGGCCAGAGTGTTTTTTGCTATTAAGCCTAATTCATGAAATTAACGAAGTAGCAACGCGTTATTTAATAATGCTGCGTAAAGTATTTAAACGGAATGTGATTTATATTATATGTTTATAGATTATTTATTTAAGCTATTTCTTACTTAAATATATATTTTACACTTTACTTTTTTTTCATTTTTTACTTAGTATTTAATGACTTTTAACATTGCAAAACTGAATACTATGTTATTTAAACTTTTTTTTTGTATGAAAAATTTTAAAAACAGGGATCTACAAACAATCCTACGTGACAGTCCTTGCACTCATAGTAACTCATTTGCCATTTTGGAGGATTTTTCCGGAATGTGAAAAAACGAAACATCGTCAATTTCTTTGTCAGAAATGTGCTCCTCATCATTAAAATCACTAGATCCATTATGAACATAAAGAACAATCAGAATATATTATAGTGTCACTATTACTAATATTCTAATCTGTTTCAGAATCAAAATCAAATATTTTGCATCATTTCAGCTATTTTAAGCTCAGTTAAACACTTTCGACACTTCAAAAATCTAACAATAAAAAAAAGGAAAAAAAATCATGTCTGTCAGATCTAATTCTGTACTAAAAACTGGACTGCAAACCGAAATACACAAAGCTTGAACAAAAATAAAACTCCCCTGTTTACATAAACAAACACCACGTGGGAATTTAAAGAGCCGTCATAAAGCATGTCAACCGGAAACATCCCTTTACCCTCATGTTTATATAATCAAAAACCACTTGCATGTGTATCCTACTACTCTCCTATTGAGTACAAGGTCAAATCTACATGTATCTAAATCCATATGGACATACAATGCTATCTTGTGTCAAAGCTTATAGTTTTTAAAATGTTCCACAACGCTGGCACACATATGTGACAGTCGGGGGTGAACGAGAAAACGAACTGGCATGCCAGTGTGTCGGCCGGGAAGTGATTGCGTCTTTTGCTGGCACGTATTTGTGACAGTAGGTGCGAAAGGGTTAAAGTTCCAAGTAAAACAGTAAAAACAGAAAAGATCAGTATAACCTTAATATTAGTAATAAGTTTTCTATAAGTAATAGTTAAGATAGAAGCAGAGTTCCAGCCCCAAAAGTTAAAAACAATGTTATTTTATACATAAATACAGGTTATTATAGAGGACAAATTTTATATAATAAAAATTTGGTTTGTATATTTTTATTTGGGAGAAAACAGTATATTTGAAAATAAAAAAAATTAGCAAAAAATAAGTTATAGGTATTTTTTAAGACAATGGTGTAAGTAAGGCACATGAATTCAGGCATATTGGTTAGAGCTGTTTATTTTTGATAACATATCATTTAATTAACAAATAATAAAAAAAATCTACATAGATCAAATTTTTAAAGTAATATCCTTGTATAACTGCATTTATGGATTGCACATTTAATTTATCCCATTTTTGATCAAATAAACATTAAGTATAAAACATTATTTGGTGTTATCATTACGAGATGAAATAAATAAGATTATATTAAAGATATTTCATTATTTTCTGAAAATGATGCATTATTTATACATCATTTGAGGAGTGAAATTAATTGCAGAATTGAGAAAATTGAAGAAATTGCCTGATGATGCTTATCTACAAGCTGAACTTGTTTGTGATATTTAAATTTAGATTGCCTTTTATGTACACAGACAAATAAATTAATGCAAAGAGAAAATGCTTTAGTGCCTTTACATTAAACTTAGACTTTAGAAGAGACAATGTTCAGGCTCATCATTTTCCTTTCTTTTTAAACAATAAAAAAATACAATTGGGCTTTGGTCCTTAATATATTCTATAACTATGTGTGTAGACTATTTTGTTTGATTTTAGGCTATGTTTCTTTATAAACCACTCTCTGACTACCTTAACTATGATGACAAACTTATTTTCAAAAGTGATTTTACCTTGTATGAGCTTAACACAGCTTAGCATGAGATTAAAACAGGAAAAAGTCTTGGACCTATCTACCAAGTGAGCTCTATATAAGTCAGGGTAATAATGCCAAGCAAATTCTTGATTTTTATAACATCATTTGGAAGTGCTACTTTAACATCCTAACACAGGTGTTCTCAATTTTCTTCAGTTTGTATACATCAACTGTTTTGGCTTCTTTTATGTTCTCTGATCCCATATACTCCAGGCATTTTTCGTCCAGTCTGTTCCATCTATTAAAAATTTTACAGACTTTTCCCTAAACCTTATATTGAATTAAATGGTCTGTATATTTTTTAGGTTAGCTCACTAATTAACACACAGACAGGAAAACAGAAAAACTAATGGAGTATTTAAAACTACTGAGTTGCAGTATTTTGAAAAATTAAGTTCAAAAGAGGATAAAAGTAATAAAATCTGAAGCTACATTGAGCTTGCTTCTATATATATATATATATATATATATATATATATATATATATATATATATATATATATATATATATTGCAAGCTTGTAAAACAAAATGTATATTCAAAGAGCCTTGTAACCAAATAACAAAAAGTTTTTTTTTTAATTTACTGTATTACTGCAACAAGGCTAAAAACAAACTAGATTTATCAGCCTGCCAGTTCCTCAAAGGCTTTTCAGAATATATATATGATGCAAGCTTTAGCAAGTTGGGTAGCTGCCATTACTGTCATCTTTTTATGTATCAATCTGATTGCATACTACCAGTACACATATTACCAGTTGAGCATCATCGAAGTGGAAGAAAAACATGACCCGATATCCTGTTTGCAATTTTCAAAAAGTAGTTCACACAATATTAATCTGATATGTATCAACATAATAAATATATGAAACATGTTAGAAAGGTCTATCCAAAATAGTTTAAATCTGCCATTATTTGCATCTGATCTCAAGGATTACCACCTTTTAAATGAACTTAAATATTTGAAGAAACATTTTATACATGCCATGTTACAAGTATTTCAGCATTATAGAAATAAATAAAATGCTATCAATTTTACGATTCTAAATCAGTGGTAATTGTGAGTATGTTAATATATACCAAACATATAGTACTTAACACTAGAAAGATAGGAGTAGTCATTTTGACACAAAAAAATTTCAAACTCTGTACATGAATATTTTAAATATTTATAAAGCACACAAATTCTACTTTGAAAAAACACATCATAACAAGTTAGTAACAGCTTTATTTTTTTGTTCATTAATAACTATATTAATTACATGATAATGGATATTAAAAAACTTCTTTTGCCTTTATTATGTTTCATAATTTAATAAAGAGAAATATTGTATTTTCAACCAAATTTTATCTAGCTGAAAGTTAACTGTTGCCTTAAAATAACTTTACAATTTTGTTGTAAAACATAATTTTCATAGTTTTTAATGTTTAACCAGCATATTTCATATGTAAATCTTATTCAAAATAATTTTCCTCTAATATCTGGCATAAAAAGTATTTGATATCTTGCAATGAGCTGCCTAACAGTTGCAAAGTGTTTGTTGTTGGAGAAATCTTCAATTTTGATCCTCCTCTGGAGGGAGGATTTCTGCTCCCAAGCAACCTTTCTCCAATCTGCCAACCTCCCAGTTAAAGGACATACAGATCCACATATTTATCCTGCACTTTCTATGGTATACAGTGAGATGCTTATACACCTGTCAGGCTTCAACCTGACACCTCAGGATTCTAGCCTACCAGACTGACCATATTAAGAGAGCTATAACTATCAATTGAAATCTATATATTTACAGTTTATCTAGTATTAATATAGCTAATGAAGTCAATTTCACACCCCTTGGTTAACAGTAACCAATTACAGATATTAAAACTTCTGTGTTCAGTTGGAATTTAAAAGTAATACATATAAATATTTTTTAAAATATACATTACCTTAATTTCAAAATACATCCCATCTTTATTGATTAAAGCTAAAGCAATTTGCATAGAATGAAGAGTACATTGTAAAATGTCACTTTGTTTTATCTTATATTCTGTAAACTCATTCTTCATTAAACAAAAACCTTAATGATAAACCTAAGAAGAAATTAAAGAAAAGATTTATTATGAAAACATAATTTGAAGCATAATATTAGACAAAGAATGAACTGTAAATAATTGTTAAAGGTTTTAAACAGTGGTTTTAAATATAAATAACCCCATTCTTGTTATAAGTAAACTTTAATTAAATTAATAAAACAATTTCCTTTGAGTATATAACTTAATTTTTTAGTTTGATTTTGTATATAGGCTATTTATGTTTTTAATTACACTAACATTCTTTCATATAACTCTGGCCAATGTCAGTTTCATAGCTTGAAAAAACAACTTTACATACTTTCTGCAGATCTAATACTAATGATTTGCCAAGAGTTATCCTTAACTCGTTTTCAAATGCTGTTCTTTGAAAAAAAGTACACAATAATTTGAAATTTTTTTAAGATTGCTGTGATTTGCTTACACTCCTCATCTAGTAAACACAACACATCTAACAGATCATCTTAGAACTTTCTTTTTCCTAAAAGGTGAAGTATATAAACAATACTGTATGTGTCCAAGTCAGCTGGTTAGCAACATTGATCATTCTCTTATTCATATCCTATGGACTAGTTATATATATAATTTTCTAGTGTGAACATATATATTGGTTTAGTTTTTACAAGAAATAGACATTTAACATTCTACTAAATACTTTTTATTTGCAGAAAATCACAAAAATTTTAGACAAAATAATACAAGTTATGTGCATGAAATGAACATAAAAATAAGACAACTGCAAAAAAATATTTAAATAATCAAATGTAATGCAAAAAAATATAATCATTAGACTATTGACTGCTGTTCATTTACTTAAAAAAAAAAAAAAAATCACAGAAAATTTATATATAAATGTTTATTAAAGTATAATATGATCATTTCATATAAAATATGGATTCAAATTGACCCTAGTTTTTGGAAGTAATATTAGGCATGATTTTCATTCAATTTAAATTTATTTTATCTGCAATCATATTGCACATTTGAAACTCATTAGTTTTTGCCAGTGGGATATTAATCATATCCCACTGGCAAAAACTAATTATGCAATAAAGTTGCACATAATATTAATTTAGATTAAACTTAAAAAGTTAATCAGTCAGTTTAATTTTTTTTTTTTTTTTGCTAACAAAAGTAAATATCTTTTGTGGACTACTAAAATATTCCTGTGAGCCACCAGTGGTCCATGGGCCCTTTGCTGAAAAACAGTGGTCTATACCAAATTTTGTTTTGTTACAATATCTAAAGATTTCCAGAGCTTTATTTTAATTTTTTTCAATATCAAATATAGAAAGTGCTCAGAATAACCATTTCCCCTCTCTTCCTTGTAAAAGAAATATGTGCTTCTTTATGCTTCAGCATTTTTATGTTCATATTTTTAAAAATTCTTGACTGATTTTGGTATATCTCCTGTCTGTTTATAAACCCTACTAAGCTTGATCCTTTTTCACAATTCTTCAGCCAAATGTAATGAAGTGAAAATTATTGCTTTGACATTTATTCCTCTATTTAGATACAATTATATCAATTATGGTTAGACCATAGAGAGATGCAAAGGCATGCACTTGTTCCAGGTTAATGGCGATAAATCTTAAGATCCTGAGACTTGAAAGATAATAGCATTTCCATTATTCTATGGTATCAATTTGATTTTGTATATATTCTGGGACTAGTTCATAACTGTACAAAACAAACAAATCAATTATAAAATTTTTAAGATTAAAAAATAATAACAAAGTCACAATGAAAGTAACCTAAATCACAATTTATGAGATATAGATGGCTTGGTAACAGTATCAAAATTACTCTATCGGGTTTTCTAGTAATTGATGCAATATACTATTACACTTAATCCTGTCACAGAATAAATTTAGACATTTGATAACAAGAATGTTGTCTACTAAGTTTACTTTAAAAATTAAGTAAAGTTTTAAAAATTAGATAAGGTACTTTTTTCATTATAAAATTTTTCCTAAGGGAATACTTAGCTACGACAAATAAAATTACAATGATAGCACATCAAACAGATGTGCAGGCGAATAAGTACTATACAATAATTATTGCAAAAAACTAAAAATAAATTCAAAAGGTAAAGTTGGTTAATAAAGAGTCCATCCAAAAAATGTAAACAATCACACTATTCAGTCAATTAATAGAGAAGTAAATTTAGAGAAGTGTTTTTAAAACCAGCATGTTTACTGAAAATCTACATACTTGCTTTCAATTTTTTTACTGGTTGACCAAACAGAAGTAAAAACACTATAAAGGTATTGTATTTCAGCAAATTGTTCCCATTTTTAGTAATAATAAATAAAATGAAATATTTTCAATTAGTTATGAACTTTAGAATAATAAATCACAAAGTAATCACAAGCGATAAATTATCCAAAGACATAAAAGTTTTGGTTTGGAGCAATATGGACAACTATTTTGCTACACAAGGACTTATGATACTGAGGCCTACTGTTTATAGATAATTCTAAATC
Source organism: Pardosa pseudoannulata (assembly GCA_032207245.1). Classification (NCBI taxonomy): domain Eukaryota; kingdom Metazoa; phylum Arthropoda; class Arachnida; order Araneae; family Lycosidae; genus Pardosa; species Pardosa pseudoannulata. The sequence continues at coordinate 107,248,910 of CM063502.1, forward strand.
AGTACAAATATCCATTTCAGTTGTGGTATTCAAACCCATAAACTCTGGTAACAAAGAGTAGCACCCTATACATTCAGCCAATGTTTGGTCCAACCCAAAGGCTTAAAGAGTTCTTACATGAGATATTTGAGTATCAGAACATTCTTAAAATATTTTATTTTAATAGTCACAGATTAAGAGGCTTCAATAGAAGTTTACTTTTATAATTAACTTTTGTGACAAAGATTTCAGGTATCTAAAATATATAGTATTATTTACAACAAAATATATGCATTGTTTCTCAGGATGAATATAACTGTGGCAGGTTAGTTGGTTAACTTGTTGGGAGCACTATGGTCAGCATTTTACAATTCAAAGGCTTAGACTTTGAATGGCTATAAACCTCCATACCAACAGTACAATTCTTCAGTTTATGGATACTGACTGTGGATGTGACATCCTAGCAATAAGATGAGAAGCAATGAGAAAAATTTATTTGATTCACTAAAATTTATTAGATAAGCTTTGATATTACATAAATTATATATACATTATACTACTAAGTTTTAACATTATTATTTTTCATAATAATTTTATTGTTTACACTGAGTACCATGAATTATTATACAAATCTAACTAGGAAATAGTTTGCATTGTAACATTTCTTTCATTTTATGACTAAGGTTTAAGATACAACTGTACTTGTAAACTAATTTTTTTTCTCATTTGAATTCACACATTGTTTCTAATTAACAAAATATGTCAGAAAATAAGAGTTAATGATTAAGTGTATAATGCAGACTATGAATTGCTTAGAGTATATTAGGAAGATTGTCTTTGAAATAGAATCTAATACATTATAAACCTTATACCTTAGCAAACGTCCAGACATTTTTAACCATTTTTTTTTTAGAATATTAACTAGGTTGTTATAATAGTACTTTATTAGACACTACAAATAATGTTTCTACCCTAGCATCTAAATCCTTTAAATTAAAACTTTATAATTGTTCAATCAAATTATTTACCTGTTCAAGTTTACTGTTTAAATCTAACTTCTCATTGAGAACAGTTTTGATTTTATCAATTATCTTAGTAGTAAGTGTTCTAATTGTGCCTCTTTTCTTTTTAATTTCTCTAAATTTTCCCTTTTAATTATACTGAATTTTCCCTTACCATTCCCTTACTTGCTATTCTTTTAGTTCTCAAATCATGCCATTGGATGCCATAATGTTATATTCCTCTTAGAAATCTACAATCTGTGTTCAAAAAGGACATAATTTGGCCTATGAAGTTCAAACGATTTGAAAATTCATATTAATTAATTAGAACTCTTTTGTCAGAAAGAACATAACTAAGACACACATTCTAAAATCTGAATGCAAAACAGATGCAACAGTGCTATCTATCTCAGGAAACTATAATAATTTTGTTTTATACTTAGAGATAAAAAATACAAAATTTTAAGACCTGTTATAGCAAATATTTTATTCTTTCTCAAATAAAGTTATTAAGTAATTACATATATAAAATTAAAATAAACCACTATCTTAAACAGATTTCTAAAATAAGTTAAAAATAACATCCTACATTTTAAGAAATTTAAACATGGCTAAAATTTTACTTCAGATTTTTACTTGAAATTTTAAATATCAATTTAAATTATAATTTTAAGCAAATACAAGTTTCAGTTACTATACAACAGCATCATTTGTCCTAAATCAATATAGCTATTATAAATGCATTTATTCGAATAAATCAGCAAACAAAATTTATTTAAATAAAATTCTGTTTACATACATTAGTTTATTTTATTTTTTACAGTGCACTGAAAGAGCTGAAAGAATTGAAGAGGTATCTAAAGTTATTAAAAAGTATCTATGATAAACTTATCTGTCTTGTTATTTTTATTACAAGAAATATACATATTAAAACTTAATATTAACAATTACCATAAATCAGTTTGTTTCCATGATGATGTAATCCATAAGAATGTGTGGCAACATTTGCATTATTATAAACTTCATATATATTTTTTTTAAGCATTGCTTGAATTTATCAAGATACTGAACATCTTCCTAAAATGAGAAATGTCATTAGAAAAGGAAAATTTGGAACAAAAGTAACAAAGGTGATACACATATCTCATTAAACATTTTTAAAATTACTATAAATGAATATTTTGTATAAAAAAGTAATGCATGCCTGCACGCAAGTTTTTGTACTTAAAAAGTACTAGAAACAAACAAGATAATTCTAATGAAAGCACAAATAACCAACTCTTCTCTTAGAGAAGTGTTATAGATATTAAATTACATTTATTTCAAAATAGGTTTTTTTAATATTGCACGATTTTTCAAGTATAATTATAAGATAGAACTATTATACTAGCTACAGAGATACAATTCAGCCTCATACCTTTTCTTTCCCATAACAATAAGATTTAGCCATAATTTAAAAAGAAAATTTATTAGTAACATCAAACCTGTCAGATAATTGACTGGATTTACTACAAGTATACCTTAACTAGTTTTTCTGCAATATCTTCTGCTTACACCAAACAATTTCGTAGAGAACATTCATATAAAATGAGTATATAGTAATAAAGTTTAGTATGATTAAATTGAAATATTAGGTAACATTTCTAAAATTTTCATAGAAATTATGACTGAGACCTATCTTTTAGCCCATAAGAAAATTCACAATTATTTATTTGTGCTTAAAAAGCAAAAAAAATAATTTTTTCCCCAGACATCTTAAGGAGACTTTTTAAATAGGGACTACACAATTAGAAATTTAACCTTCATAGAAAATTAACTGAATATTTTATGTCAAATACTAATATATATCAGGCTTGATTTCTCTTGCCTGTTTTAATATAATCGAAATTCTGTTAGGGTATCTTAAGATAAATTAATAATTAGATTTATTAGTATTACTTCCTAGATCTATTGACTACAAAAAATGAAACATTTTTTTCTGTCTTTATTTAGATTGCTTTAGGCAGAAACTCATTAAATTTGTAATTTTAAGTGATATGACTTAATCTTTAAGCTTCTGAAAATTAATCTCAAGTTGTTACAAAAATTTTTACATCAAACTAAAAGTAGTCACAGTCAAATTAAATACTCCTTTTTTTAAATTAGTTTATTTTTATTTTGATTGCTTGATATTTATCTGATGCTTATTTAATCCCATTTAATTATAATATAAAATTTCTCTCATGTATCATTCAGTACAATTTCATGGTGGAAGCATTTTTCAATAAAATTAAAAAAAGATTAAAAACTACTACAACTTCTGCAAAACAGCTAACATGTAAATGTTTTATGCATATAGACTAGCATGTCTTATCACTAAATCTAAATTTTACTGAACATGAACAATATGGAAAGTTGGTTGGTAGCACACAAGCACATATCATAAACTAATAAACTATTGAAAATGTTTTGACGAGGAATCTCAAACAGGAACTCTTTTCAATTGCCTCCTTTTATATATACAAATCCTATACAAAGCTCAACTTTAGATACTTTTAAAGCTACATGGTAGAGTCAAAAAGTTCCTGGAATAAGTCAATTATAAATTATTAAAAAATAGGATAATTTTACTTTATTGGCCTTCAAAGTACTGTTTTCCTGCATCCACACACTTGTTCCAGCATTTGTATAACTGTTCAAAATACTCCTGGAAGCCATCTTTTGACAGAACCATCAGTTGCTTCATTGTATTTTCGATCACCTCATCTGAATTGACAAAATGGTATCTCTTCAATTTCATTTTCAACTGTGGAAACAGGTAAAAATCTGCTGGTGCTAGAATAAGAAGGTTGGAAGGTTAATATAAAAATACTAGCATGAGATTTTCTTTACTCTAAATTTTTTTTTAAATATCACTTTTAACAACTAAAAATCTAGTAATTTTTTTATGGGTAGCAATTAAAATTGTTTGCAGTTAAGTAATACAAACTTTCATTTTTTCTCACTGATTAGTCATATCTTAAAATGCTATAACAAATAGTCTGCATTGTTCTATCCAACAACTATGAAAGAAAGCTGACAATTTCTTGGGAAATTTATTCAATAACTTGTGATGGACTACCTATTCTATTAGATAGAAGGTGTCTATGATATCATTCTGAAGATTTCCTTCAATTTGGATCATCTTAACATTTTAAAATAGGAAAGCTATAAACAGTTAACTTATTCTTAAAGGAATAGATTCTTTAACTACAGAGATTGAGAAGTTAAATCAATGATTTTTTTTAATAATTAAAAATCAGTGTTAATAAAATTTATTGAATGAAAATCTGTACTGCTTAAACTAACCTACTGCAAATCCTCCAGCAGAAGATGCTATTAAATGTCCTGGAAGCTCAGGTAAAGTTGCAAGCATCTCTCTATATGATTTCTTTATTAACTATAACAGAAGGCAAGGAAAAATAAAAAGATATGAAATCTTATCAAACTCTAAACTTTGCTTTTAAAATTCAGAAAATGTTTTATAGTGGCTAAAAATTAGCTAAACAATAACTGAATGATTGAAACTGTGAAAGGTTAAAAAGAAACTTTTTAAAAATTCAACAACAAACTTTATAACAGAGTATTAAGATATTGAAATACAGGCAAAATAAACAATGTTTTAATAAAAAAATTACTTGTTTCAGCTTTATTTAATTATTTACTAATGTTTTTCTTCATGGATAAATGTATTTTGAGGCAAATTCTAGTAATATTAAATAGTACATTTAAAAGTTTAAAAATATCTGTTTAATATGTTTACAAAGATTCAGAAGTATATTATGTTCCTTTGGTTAGGCTTCTTTTCAAATATTCAAGGCTTATAAAATCCAAAACACTAAACAATCTTACAATAAAATTTTTATTCATAACACTTTGTGTATTATTGCAGCATAGAAAAAACATATCACTCAAAGAATTTCAAGGAAGCGTATTAAATAAATTAAAGAAGTTGCATTAACGTTTTTGTTTCATTTTTAGCAATAGGTTCAATTTTTGCTACATAAGGGTTCCTTAGACAGGTACTTATTGCTTAAGGATAATTCTGAACAGATAAATACCTACGCAATAGTGAAATTTAAAATGTTATGCCTATGACATCAAAAGATAGCACTTTACATGATCAGCAAAATACAGCTAGAAGTTTAAGAGGTTGTAGACATACAGAATAAATAAAAATAAAAGCACATAATTTACATACATTAACAATGGCCAGTCAACACACAGAAAATCATTGATTAACAAAAGTATGTTTTACAACTAAGAGGGGTTTACTCATTTTTAACCCACTGACAGATGAACCTGCATATGTATATTCACTAAATGCCACTCCTATAATAAAAGTATATGCCTTAAAATTTGGGAAATTGAAATGTTGCAATTTTATTTGTTTAGCCTTTATGTTTTTGGATCTCCCATGCTCAATAGGTCACAGAAAGTCGGAATGATTAGCGTGAATAATAACAAAAAAAGAAGTTCCTCTTAAGAAATTTTATGCATAAATTTGGTGCATTTTCTAGCATAAAATATACTTCTAATTTGTTCAAAACTGCAAATGAACGAGTAACATGAAAACACTCAGACTACTGAATGAACAACTTTTCTTCACTATATACAGAAACGATTCGAAAAATCAGAGACGAAAAACTACTATTTCAGCATTATTTCAATTACACTATAAATTATTAGCTACGGCATGAATATAACTCGCACCATGACTGAAGTTTGAATGATAAATATACATTATCAATTTGGAGAATAAAAAAATATAATTAATATTAATGATTTACGAAAATTAATCCGAAAGTTTTGTCATTTATCACGATCTGACTAAAAATAATCTTAATTACCTATATATATATTACTAATCTCATGCAGATTCAAGCAGACGCGCCAAGCGTTGTCAAAACAAATTTAAAGTCTCAGGTCGATCAACTCATGTTGAGTTGAGGAAAACTGAGGCTATGGCTATAGAGAATGTGCGCATGACGTCAGGTGAAGCAAAAATTGTAGCTCAATTTCCTCGTTGGCAAAATATTTGAATTTCCTACGGATTGTGCTTGTTTTGGGGGATTTTAATTTTGTCAGTTATCTGAAAATGGTAACAAGCTGTTGGCTGTACTAAGCGTTTCTAAAAAGGCGAATATATTGGATTTTATTGCTTTCCTAAAGATCTTACATTGCGAATGCTTTGTATAAAAGCTTTGAAAAGGCAAGACTGAAGAACTTCTTCGAGAACTTGCGGCAGACATTTTCAGAATAGCAATAAAACTTTAACCTTACTGTAATGTCATAGATTATATAGTTATTATGCTCTAAGAACTTTTTTATTATTTCTAAGTTGTTGTATTTTCATATCTCTAATTATTTTGTATGCTTTTGTGAGAAGTACTGTTCCTATAATATAATTATTTTTTGTCCTTGAAATGATCAGGTTTTGCACATTTTTATTAGATTCTTGTTTATGCAATAGTTTATTGTGCCTGTTAACACAATCAAAGTAGTTATACTTTGATTAAGATACTTAATAGTACTGTGTAAAGTGTTTAATGTTTTTTAAAAAATATATACTTTTGTAAGTGCTAAAAAATCTAGTTTGAATTACTTTGCCAGTTTCTTTTGTTTCCTTCCCATTCCCTTAAATAAAATTTAGTTTTGTTGTATACGTGATCCATATCGAAGGTCATAAGATACAACGAAAACAAGCAATGTTTTGCCAACCAAAACTTGAGTTGTAGTCAGCACTCTTATTTGTTTACAAACATACACTTTATATATTGCCTTTTTCAAACCCTTGAGAAAAAGCACTACTTCAAAAAATGAACCATAAACCAGGGGTGTCACCGAGTACAATAAAAGTGGATCCATAGGATACTCTGTGTTTCCCCTTTTAAAAATAGAGTCTTATTTCAAAATAAGACTCCCTTTTCAAAATGAAGGGACCCGAAAATTAAAAGTTTCTTTTTGTCAGCCTTAAAGCATCCAACGTTATCTCTAACAACAATAAATATATTAAGTATAATTTCGAAATGGTTTTCGAAAACGTGCTTTTTATCTGCATTACATTCCAAAAGTATTAAAAAGCACATGGATTTACGATCGGAAGTGAAATTTGCATATCATTTTTTTAGCTTTCGCACTTTAATATGGAAAGAAGGGGAACTGCGGATAAGAAAGATTAAGCTGATGTTTATGAATAACAAATTGATATACAGTAGTTTGCAATCTTTTCGTACAAAAAATAAATTCATTTCATTAAGGCCTTTTTCCGTTTTAAAAAAATCTGAGGAAAAACAGCTCATACTTTAGGACGTACTATATTTCAAATATCGGTGTCGCAAAAGACCACACCGAGAATACAGCACAATTAAATTAACAGGTAAAGCAAAGAGGCCTTACCTCCAAAATTCCGATGGTGCTGCTTCTCGTCTATTTGTTCCGGGCCGGGCTGTTTTGTTCTTTGATAAACACCTTGTTTCCGTGTTTGGCATTAAATGGCTCGAATACATTGGTGAAAGAAGAATAATATTTATAAACATTTAAAAAGAATTACAGAAAACTATGTACATTTAAAAATCATCTCGACTGTTTTCACATTCGCGGTTGACACCGACACTGAGTTCGTTTGTAACGGTTACAGTTAGTTCGCCGGGGGATTTCCCACAATCGGATCTTTTTTGTACCCTTTGCTCTTTTTATGTTCTACATCGAAACAGCAGCAACCTTGTAAACATAAAAAGTAATGTCCAGACATAGAAATAAATCTATTCTTGCTAATATTAAAACCGGAAGAAAAATAATACATGAAAAAAAAAGTGATACTCCCCACAAAGAAAAATTATATATATATATATATAAATATAGAAAGATATATATATATACACACACACACACACACACACATATATATATATATATATAAAGGGATTTTTTTTACAGCAGTTAACTTAATTTTATTTCAATAATTACATTCTATAATAATTTTTTGGTCATTCTATGCCCAAATTTCCCTCTTATCTCAGTCATTTGGCGGTTTCACTTTCATTTCTTGTATTTCTATCAACCTGTTGGTGAGTACCAAGCCGCCAAGCAGAAATACTCCGTACGATGCAACTTCAACTTATATAAAAGCTATATAACGAGTTTCTCTTCGCCCATATCACCACGTGACACAAATCATCGTTTCTGATTGGATGGATTTCTTTTGAAGGCTAATGAACACCATGTTAAATAAACCTATGTTGTATGCACTTTGAGTTCCGTCTTTTGTGTTCATATATCATCCATGACTGCAACCACCTGTGATGACGAACAGTCTCATTACACATGCAGTTACACATACATATATATATATATATATATATATGTGTGTGTGTGTGTGTGTGTGTGTGTGTGAAATATATAGAAAATTATCTAAATTCTACTTCATCCCGTCTTATTCTTTAATACTTAATTTTCCAGCCGTAAAATGATGTGAGATTTAAAGGAGTGTTTGAGGGCTTAAATTCTTTTTATCAGTCTCCCAAAACTAACACTAGAATAAATACTAATTTTCTGGTCCACTGACCACTTTTCCAACTGTACCAGGAAACTAGTTTTACTCCTCCAATAACTAAAGGGATGCTTATGTGGTTTTCAAGCTAACTTAAATGTTCAAAGTCAAATCCTGACTCCCAAATAACGCTGAGTAATCTGTAAATTACATGGGAATGAAATCCCATCATTTGTTCTTGGTAGCGACATTTTGACTGATGTATTTTTTGGGATTTCGATGCAAAGCTCTTGCCTTGCAAAAACTTTCCTTATAAGCCTCAATAAATTTAATGTTCGCCACTGTTGGACTTCTCTCTCTCTCTCTTTTTTTTTTTTTTTTTTTTTTTTTTTTTTAAATAATGGATCTACGACTGCAAATCACTTAGGTTCATTTAATGCCCAGTAAACCCGGGCATATATATATATATATATATATATATATATATATATATATATATATATATATATATATATATATATATATATATATATGATATATATATATATGCATATATATATATATATATATATATATATATATATATATATATATATATATATATAACTGAAAATTCGTTTTCTGTTACGTCGTTGCAGTTGGCCGTAATGCGTCACAATCTGGAAAGAGAGAAAAAGAAAAATTATAAGGCTAAATAACCGAAGTTTTATTAGCAGCAAGTTTCGAATCGGTTTGCTATGAAACGTTCCAACAATTGTTTTTTAAATATTCGGGAAGGGTTTTAATAGCCAGTCAGAGAAGTTAAATGGAAATCTAATGATGACAGTAGTGATATATATGACTTATATTAAGTAGTTATGTAAGAAAAGCTGAGCAGATATTAAAAAAAAGTTTGGAGATTTGGCTTTGGTCAGCAGGGCAGCTGTAATTTAAAAATAGAGATTTCTCCAAATGTTGTTTTTTTAGGTGTGGAATAGCCAAAATTTTGTTTTAGGACATAATTACAATTAAAATTAGTTAATTTGGTTAAAATGTCCTTATACACGCACACACACGCGTGTGAGAGTACATTTGCATGAATGTAAGTCTATATGTGTATGTACATATAAATAGCTTGTTCTAAAATTCGACCGACCAACTCAGAGGGTTGTTAGTAGACATCAATAAGAACAAAAATTAGAAAATGGGGTCTCAAGCCATGTTGAGAGGGAGAAAATAGCAAAAAAATCATACAGATTTCAACATCACGCTGGAACGATAAAAAGTATAATAATAACTACAAAAAGATTTATTTGGTTAATTACAGAAGTTGTTGGAAGTGGTGTCCATTTATGTTATTGCACAGTCTACATTGACGTAACAATGATTCCTAGACGAGCTCCATGATACCAAGTATGCTTTTGATGTCTGCCACAGCGATTACAATCAGCGCTATGAGATCCAAACATATGAAATCAAGATTATTGCAATTAGTAATATCAAACCAAATAAAATATAAAAAAGTTTCATCAGCGCTTTACACATGCACTATTTATACAGTATTTTTTGGGACGTCACTCACATTTGGTCATAATAATGACGTCAGTTTACGAGAATATACAAGCTTTAGTGATTATTTAATGATTGAGATCGACTATAAAACAATGGAAATGTATGGGGGGATTAAAATGGGCTGAGAAAAACAGCGGGTAATCACAGTGGTGTTAGAAAGTGTCTCTTTTCATTGAACTTGAACTTTTCTGTCAGTGAGAAAGTATGAGATCTAGGAGTCAATTTTCTAATCCAGGTGTATGTATGAGTTTTCTGTTTTAGCTGATAAAAGAAATCAAAGTCATAAACTGCTTTGGTATCCAGCTTAACATTGCGATGGTAATATGTTGATCTAAATAAGTTTTATAGTCGAACCCTGTGAAAAAATCAGTGTCTCTTTCAGGATGTAAGCTATAAATCCTTTCCGAAAAGTTATTAGTGTTTCTAACACTTGGATGTTTGGAATTGTTTTGCTTCCCATACAGAGGAATATACTTTTAAAACACTTCATGAAGACTTCATGAAGAATTTATGGGGTGAACTAGCACACCCTTGTATTATAAAAAAACAACTAGGAAACCTACATACACCACAATAATCGATATGGGAATTAAGACCATATAATGTAGCAAATAGACCTCATATATTGAACAGCGGTGCCTATAATCGTGATCATTGTTTTACACTTTGTAAAAAAAAATTTCATTCCCTAATTTTACTTTTTCTATAGTTTGTAACGCAATTATTTAGATTACTTTTCAACAAAATTAATATAAAAATAGTATTAAAATTAATGCAAAAACTAATTTAATTGAATATTAATAAGATTACATGTTATCCTGTTTAATATTTACATTTTGGCAAATTAGATTTACAAGTATGAATATACCCACACATAGATGTATGTGTATATGCATGTATATATATATATATATATATATATATATATATATATATATATATATATATATATATATATATATATATATATATATATATGTATGTATGTATGTATGTATATATTAAGAATATGAGCAAGAAAATTGATTTGAGAAATTTGTTTTTTATTCTTCTCCATTTCCATTAATTTTAATCATCACTTGATTATATACATTCACGCTTCCAAACACTCGCATGCTTTCAGGGAAAAATTTAATTTATCCATACGTATACTAATACTTCAAAAATTATTGTTGACTTTACTGAAAAACTGTAATTTTAACAGGAAAAAACATAATTTACTACAGGGATAAAAAAAGGTATATATGTTGTATTTTTATTAATTAATGTTTTTATAAATAATGCAGTTATAATTATCTTAATATTCTGTTATATGTAAAAAAATTTCTTTGTAAAAAAACAGTTTTTTTTCCGTAAAAAATACAATTTTTAATTGCCGTCCCAGTTAATAGTTTTTTTTACTGGAAAATCAGCAGGTGTTTTTGGTGTAAAGAGATGGAGGATTTTCTTCAAGAATAACAGTTTGTATAAGAACGGAAATTGTCAGGAAAAGCCCTATTCGCACTCCCGTTTCTCTTCTCCTTAATCCGGACAATTGTTAAATTGGTAGGATACGTTCGGTACAGGAGTTCATGGATTCGAACCCTGCTGCCGACATGGTGTTCGTAGCCGTTCAGAATCGGTTTTGAGTAGTGGGTTCTGATCTCATTGTACTTCCTGAAGCAAGAAAGTAGACCATAGCGTTCCACACAAACCCTTCTCTCACTCTAATAACAACGTATGTAAAGCTTACATCCGATAAGAGTTTCAAAGTGGTTCAATAGAAGAAAAAATCCTGCAGAAATAAGTTTACTGCCAGGAATCTTTGTTAGATTTTTAGCTGTAGCCGAACGCTGGCCGTTTGGTTAGGACGCTCATCGTCGGTATCGGAGTTTGTGTGTTCAAATCCCACTATGGCATGGAAGTTCGTAGCCTTTCGGAATCGGCTTTAAGCAGTGTGTCCCGGTCTCATTAGCCCTCGTGTGCAAAACAGTAGACCGTAGCGCTCCAAACCAAACCAGATTTCTAGCTGTAGTCACAACCACGTGATACAAACTCATAATAACAAGATCTACATTAGTACATGATCCACCGATTTTATTGAGGTACATGAACACCTTCGATTATTTTTGTTTAACTTTATAATCAGTATAAACTATTTGCAATAAGCACTGATAAATCAAATATCTGTTTCTTTGTGACTTACACATTAATGTCTTATCACTAAGATATATCCAACAAAATACAAATGCTATAAGAAACGATAGACTTTATCTTGTACTGACGAAACTGTAAACGAAACAAAAGGAAATAAATAAATGAAATGTTCGTCTGTTCCACATATTTTATTTCAAGAACACGAATTCGTTTACAAGGTTGAGAAACGCAATAAACTTTTTTTTTTCGGTTTTCATTGCTATTTTCTAGTGCTATATTGCTAGTGTTGGTGTTAAAATGGATATGAGAACTTAAAGATTTTCACTCTGGTTAAACCAAGGAAGGACATGCTTACTAATTATGCAATTAAAGCCGTTGGTATAACAACTGAGAAACTTTACAATATCAAATGCATCAGTCCTATATGTTCTAAAGGAATTTTTAACTTTTAATCATTTAACTTAGAAGCATTCTTTAACACTAATGTTTATGACTCCCAGATACGAAAATATAGATAGACAAATAGTCTCACTAAATATTTCCAGTAAAATCATCCTTTCAAAAATTTTTTAAAAGATGTTTAGATTGCATACCTTTTTTATGTTTATTCTATCTGCCGCTCTAGAAATTTGGCCGCCTGTGTGTATAGCCGTACAGCAAACCTATTAGCCCCGGCCCTGTGTATATATAAAACAAAAAATATTAAACATTTGCACTCCTTGTTTTCATACTTTAGCTTCGTTACTTTCAGACACACACCTATATGTGTGCATGTCTGTGTATGTATGTATGTATGTATGTATATATATATATATATATATATATGTGTGTGTGTGTGTGTGTGTGTGTGTGTAAAAAAAAAATAGTTGGAAATTACGTGATTATAAAAATAAAAAGAAATAATAAATAATAAAATAAATAAAAAAGACCAACGCTCGCGTACGCTTTTAGGATAATCCGGTCAGGCAGAAGCATTTTGAAAGGATTTGATGAGTTTTCAAACAGATAAGAGTTAGTTAGCGCGTGGACATAGAGCTGTCAACACCTTTTTGACGTTTAGCTCTCGCCCGCTGCTTGGCGCAAGCGCTTTCAAATGGAAACTTTATTACAAGAAAAAGATCTTTCTATTCGCCTCAAACTCTCTCTCTCTCTCTCTCTGTATGTGTGTGTGTGTGTGTGTGTGTGTGTGTGTGTGTTTGATTTGTGCAAATGTTTGTTTAAAATTGATGGTTTCTGGAACATTAATTTGCAATTCTGGGCATTCTTTGTTAATACTGGGAAGTTTGCTTATATCACTTGTATCAAGAGAGCAAACTAACCGTTCTCCTTCAAATGGTGTGTGTGTATATATACCCCATTGGACAACAGCAAAAATGATATTATATATATAATTTATAAAAAATTATAAATCTATTTCCTCTATATCCGGATCCTATATACCATATTTATATGTATATATATATATATATATTATATATATATATATATAATATATATATATAATATTATATATATATATATATATATATATATATATATATATATATATATATATATATATATATATATATATATATATATATATATATATATATATATATATATATATATGTATATATATATATATATATATATATATATATATATATATATATATATATATATATATATATATATATATATATATATATATATATATATATATATATATGTATATATATATATATATATATATATATATATATATATGTGTATATGTACGTATATATATGTATATATATATGTATATGTGTATATGTACATATATATATATGTATATGTATATATATATATATATATATATATATATATATATGTATATGTATATATATATATATATATATATATATATATATATTATTGACCAACTGAAAGACAATAATAAATGCAGTCTTATTTAATTTTTCTTTATTTTCATATAATATGTTCATTTTTTAGTATGTCATAGAGATGTTATCCTTAAACTCTAGGAGAAATAATTTCGTCCACAACAGGCTGTCAAAATAATCGCACAAGTAGACAGGTGGTTTCTTGCGTAATATTAGAAGCATCATCTGTAATCTTAATACTAGAACAAAATATTGAGCTCACACCAGTTTAACAAAGCATTCAATCAGGTTAACCCCAAAAGTCAAAGAGGAATGGTGCAAAGCATGTTTCTCACGTCCTTGCCCCACTGTACACCAATGCCGATGAGTAATACCCGTCGAGGTTCTGAAGAAATTGCTCCTCCTACTGACTGATCGGGATTTCAATAGAATGGACATACTAGGCACGCTATTAGATCAACATAGGGATGGGTGAGGCCTGGGCTAGGTTGACCAGCTAAGGCGTTAACTGCACATATAAAAGGCCTCGCCTCCTACTGTTTTAAATTATATCAACTGTCTACAGAAAAATGCTTAAATCTATACACCTTTTTAATGTATGAAAATGAATTGTCTTTTAATTTTTATTTAAAATGTTATAAAGGATGTATTTACAAAATCACAAAAATTATTATGTAATTAATTGTATTCCCAATGCCGAGGAGTAGTACCTGGTGAAATTCTGAAGAAATTAATCCTTTTATTGACTGATCAGGGTTTCAATACAATGGACATGCTATATGCACTGTATTAGTTCAACATAGAGACGGGTAAGGCAAGGACAGTATTACACCTAATGAAAATTAAAGTACACAAAAATCAGAGTTCTACTGCTTTAAATTACATCAACTGGTCCTAGATAAAAAAAATATAATTTATACACCTTTTTAATATATGAAAACGTATTGTTTTTTACTTAATAAAATAATGCAGGACATGTTTACGAAATCAAAATAATATTGGGATATAGTTAATTATATATCAATTATATTCCAATACTGATGAGTAGTTTCTGGTGAATTTCTTCTTACTGATCAGGGTTTTAATAGAATGGATAATCTTGTTAGAAGTTGCAGCCGAATCGGCACCTTCTCAACCTCCGGTAAATCCCGGCAATTTGTTTTTGTTTTGTTTAAAGTTAACCAAGGCTTCTTAATCGCAATTTGTAAAGCTGACTCTCGCTGTATGTTTGATTGTGACTTCAACTCTCACTCGACAGCTACGAACTGTAATTTTGTGATTGGCTGAGTGGGAGAGGAAGTTGCATGTATATGTTAATTTTATGCGATGTCTGCTGCTGGATATATAAGAGGATTGTTGGATTTTTTTTTAGTACTTGTGCATTTTTCCCGGCATGTAGGCGGACATCGTATGATGCTTTTTTTTTTTTTTTTTTACAAAAATAAATCTACATTTTTGTTTTTAAATAGTTCGTCATTTTTTTAATCATACTAGAACCTTGCTCTGCTAAAGTACCGGTATGGAGTTGTTCGTTGCAATACCGATAACAAATCTATATGCACAATATTTGTTTAACATACAGAAGAGTATGACAAGTACAGTATTTAGACTTGCCGAGGATCTAAGCTTTACAAAATTCAGGAATTTTCCTACCGTTTTAAATCGCAACAACTGGCCACAGGAAAAAATTAAAATTTATACTTCTTTTTAATACATGGAAATGTATTGTCTTTTAATTTTAAGTAAGTTTGTCTTTTAATTAAGTGTTTAAAAAATCACAAAAATTTATTGCATGAGCAGTATCTGGCGAAGCTATGAAAAATCGCTCTTCCTACTGACTTATCGGAGTTTGAATGGAATAGACATATTATGCACGGCATCTGATATGCAAAGGGATTGGCCAGTCCACAGCCTAACTCAGACTTGCCGAGGATTTAAATTGTACCCCTGCTGCTCCAATTTTCATAAGCCAATCCCAGAAAAAAATTTAAGTTTATAAGCTTTTTTTTTTTTAACCTTTTCAATACGGATTGGACTATTGCTATCCCAGAGTATGGTCCCTGCGTAACGACGGAACTGTAATACATGCTATTTTGAATGCACAAAATCACAAAAATTATTTAATAAATTGTATCTACTATACTAATGAGTAGTATCTAGCCCAGCTATCAAAAATAAATTTCTCCTTCTACTGGGACATATGCTATTTCGAATTCACAAAATCACAGAAATTATTGTATAATTATTTTTGCCAAATTTACAATATGTCTTATTTACCTTTTCAATACAGGTTGGATTATTGCTATCCCAGAATATGTTTCCTGCTTGACGACGGGACTGGGATACATGCGGTTTCGATGGAATTTTCCACCTTATATTACTCTATTAAATATACATATTTAATAGAGTAATATAAAGGGATCCTAGGCTAAAGTGTCTCGGATCTAGGCTTCAGAACACTAGGTATGATCGGTATGATCTAGGGGTACTATTAAAAAGCCACCGCACTCAGTACAGTTCCTAATTTTCATCTTTAAAAAATTATTTTATTTTATTTTACGACACAGAGGAGGGAATCTCTCATTTTCTCCTAATTTTATAACGATTCCCTTCTTTTTCAATGAATACTGTTATTTTTATTAAAAATTTATGGAAATTTTTTTTCAAATATTTTCTTATTTTAAATCAATTTATTATTGAATTTTAGTCAAAGAACAAATTTAATAATAAAATGTAATTTAATAATGGATGCATCATTTAAAAAAAAAATGAATACTTTTATACTTAACAGAAATGTAGTCATGTTGACACACTCTTGACGCTCTTGTCAGTAAAATTAAAAAAAAAATTGCCTTCAAAGTGAAAAATCTATGATTATATCAAAAAATAAGCTCGAATATCACTATTTTTAAAAATGAAGTTTTTTTCAAATTTGTTTTGAAAACATTTAAACAGTTAATGTCTTTAAAATTTTAATTTTTTTAATGTTCTTAAAAATGTTTCTTTTAAAGGATCTATCTATATCACTAAAATAAATATTTTTAAAATTTTAAATTTATAGGGCGGCTGTTAAAGTGTTGTCTTGGTACTGTACATCCTTGGGCCGGCTATGTGTATGTGCCTATATATATATATATATATATATATATATATATATATATATATATATATATATATATATATGTAATCCATTTTTTATAACACTCCTTTACAAGGAGAAAGCTCAACAGCTATAAGTAATGAGAATGCAGTCGGGCTTCATATTTAAGAGAACTCAGAAGTCTAATTTTAAAACTTTATTTCAGAGCGGCAACACCACACATCTATTCTTCTGGACAATATACAATCAAAAGCTACAGAGTTCACTCTGCTCTGACACAAGTACACCCAAGAGCGCTGACAACAAGAATTTTCCCACAACAAAAACAACTTACTAAGCGAATTAAATGCAATATCAGCAAAACGCGAAATCATGTTTTGCCACCAGCTTGAAAACTGCTCTATAGACAGAAAGTTTACAGTTTTATGACAGAAAGGAATGTTAAGTGGAAAATACTTCGTTGATTAAACCATTTAGAGGCTGGTAAAGATATTTAAATGAATTAAAATTGGAGAGAGGAGGCTTTTGAAGAAATATTAAAGTTAAATAATTTTGATATATTACATATATATATATATATACATATATACATATATATATATATATATATATATATACATATATATATATATATAACATACATACTAGAAAATTATAAGTTTAATAATAAAATTGAAGTAGGTAATTTTACACAAATGCTAATCAATCTGTAGATTTTACTGAGGACTTTTCTAATTAGACTTAATTGTTAACTAATTTTGTATAATATGCTGATGATAGTTAATTTAGAAAAAAAGCTCTCGGTTGTTAAGCGGTATTATTTTACTCTTAAATTTCTAATGAATTTGCAGATGCGGCTGGTTTAGTCAATTAGTTCCAAATCCAACCAATTTTTCGGATCTTCCCCTCTGGAAGCATGTGCATTTTTTCCCTGGTGTCATGTTCTCTGTTTGAGGACCAGTCACAGGTGACGACGACTATTGAATGAGAGTTACATGGGTCGGATTAAGTTAGCAGGGAGGCTAACAATGGCCAGCGGTTTACCTCGAAAACCATCCGTTATGGTGCAGGGGATGACTTTTGATTAAAGGCAAGCTGTCACTTGTCGCCTTTCTGAAAGCAAACCCGTGAGAGATTGCAGCTGTGGGGGGTCGGGGCTTTGTCATACTCTCAATGAAGGCTTTGGATATTATGAATCACGCTGACTTTGGGGGGGAAAAATTAAGAGGCTTCATTAAAAAATGGTCTAGGAGGAAAATAATAAACAAACAGTTTTAATGGATAAAAATCAATTTTCTCCGTTGTAAATAACAAGAAAGTAATTAATTCACATCCTTTTTATAAATATTCCTTTGATGACAAGTTATTCAAAAGCATGAATTTAAGTAGAACAGCTAATTGTAGAATGATGGAAGAAACATTTTTAACGACTGAAAAACAATTACGGAATTTTAAAATTAATAATTTAATAATTTAATAATGTTAATATAAATATTCTTTTGACGAGACGTTCTTCATAAATTCATAAAACATAATTCATGAAATTATGTTTTAATTTAATGAATTAATTTCATTAAAATAATCAATTATTGAATTGCATAAGACAAGTTGTAAATGTTTAATTAACGAAATGTACATTTTTAAATTTAGTAACATGTAGACAATAGTGGTATTATGAGTCACACAAACCCCAGGGAGAAAATAAATTAAGAAACTTCATTAAAAAACGGTCAAGAAGGAAGTAAATAAATATGTTTATTGAGTATAAATAAATTAATTTACGCTGTTTTAAATAATAATAAGAAATATATGCTGATTTAAATAGTAATAAGCAATTTATGCTGTTTTAAATAATAAGACGCAATTTATGTTGTCTAATATAGTAAGAGAGTAATTTATGCTGATTTAAATAATAAAAATTACTTAATTTATAAAATTTTTCTAAATACCCCTTTAATAACAAGTTCTTTAAAAATATGCATTTAAGTGAAAAAAAAATGTAAAATAGCTGAAGACATTTTATAAAAATTTAACCAAAAATAAAGTATATTTTAGTTACAGTAAAAATTAGAAAGTAAAAACAGTATGAATTACATTGACTTATTTGGGAAAATAAACCTAGAGGCTTCCTTAAAATACGGCCAAATAGGGAGAAAGTAAATAAATAATTTTTTAAGTAAAAAAAAATGCTGTTTTAAATAATAGAAAAGTAATTAATTTATAATATTTTATAAGTATTCTTTTGGTGACAAGTTCTTCAGAAGAATGATTTTAATTAAAGTAACTAATTGTGGTGTGGATGACGAAATTTTGCAACAGTTTAATGTACAAAAGGTATATTTCAATTCTAGTAAAAAGTAGAAACCAATAAATTATGAATCCCACTGACTTCTCTAGGAAAATAAATTATAAGGCTTCAATAAAAATCAACAAGGAAGTATGTATGCATTTTTATTGAAATATGGAAACCATTTGGGCTACTTTAATTAACAGAAATTAATATTGTTATTTGAAATAGTCTTTTAATGATGAGTTCTTCAAAATCATGCATTTAAATAAAACAATAATAAAGATGGCAAACAAAATAAGATGGCAAAAGAAATTTTATAAAAGTTCATTGTTGTTTTTTCTAATCCAACTTGGATGAGCCAAGTTAGTGAGTTATAGGTTACTCATATTAAGACGAGTCGAATGATGGCCGATTGGTTAGGGTGCTAGCATTCGGTACCAAAGTTCGTGGGTTCGAATCCCCCTATGACATGGATGTTTGTAGCCCTTCGGAATCGGCTTTAAGCTGTAGGTCTCGGTCTCATTAGCCCTCGTGTTGCAAAAAGTGGACCGTAGGACTCCAAACCAAACCAAACCATATTAAGACGATTGGTGAGTCTTTCATTTCAAGAGTATTGGTAGGGTGAAAAAACTACTTTGCTCAACTGGGTCATTGCAAACTTAGAAACGTGGACCAAGAAGACATCCAGGATTGGGCCTCCACCCCCCAGAGGTATCGCTTGAGAACTTGGAAGACATATTTTACGTACCCCAGTTACCATTAATGAACACGGAGGATCTTAGTCCGGCCCGAGCTCCAAACCAGCAACTCTTCAGTTATGAGACCGTTCCCTTTGCCGACTGAGCTACCATGGCTCTTTAAAAGTTAAATCAACAAGAATGTATATTTCAGTTCTAGTAAAAAGTAGAAAGTAGTGATATTAGGAATTACATTGACTTTTTCCAGAAAATAAACTAAGAGGATTCATCAAAAAACTATCAAGTAGGATGGAAATAAACAGATTTAATCAATAAAAATAAATTAATATATACTGTTTTATATAATAAGAAGGTACTTCATTTATGCTGTTTCAAATAATACAAATGTAATTTATAATATTTCTATTTGGTTTGGTTTTGGAGCGCTACGGTCTACTTTTCGCAACACGAGGGCTAATGAGACCGGGACCTACTGCTTAAAGCCGATTCCGAACGACTACGAACATCCATGCCATAGTGGGATTCGAACCCACAAACTCCGGTTCCGAAGGCCAGCACCCTAACCATTCGGCCATCGTTAGGCTGTAATAGTTTGATAACAACTTCTTTTTTTTAAAAAAAAAGAAATTATGTAAAAAATTCAATGGTCGTTTTATAAAAAGTTTAATCATTAAAACTATATGTTAGTTCTAGTTAACCCCTTCCGGTATGATTTAATAATGAAAAACTGTGCATGAAATAACCATTTAATTTTTATTTAAAAACTTGCTTCATTTTACAATTCTTACAAATTCTTAATTAAAATCCACTTTTTACATAATGTTAAATAATATCAGAAACAGTAAAATTAAGAAAATATCAAAGCAAAACATTAATAAGGTATACAGATAATAGTCTTCAAGCTAGTGGTACTTTTCAAAACAAAGTGCAAAGGAATTCTTAATTGTTTACACCGCCAAGTAATCTCACTTTTAATTTGATTCTTGTAACACACAGGGCATTTCTTAGTAGGTTTTCTTTTATTCTGACTCATTAATTTGGCAATGACTTGTACCAAGAAATTCTAAGTAAACAATATGCAATAGTGACTTGGGATTTTCACAAGTGATAAAAGTGTTGCCAAATTCAGTACACTAGAAATTTTAAACTAAATTAATTATCATATTTAACAGTAACTTTAATCGCATGACGAGTGTAGCTTGTCATTGTGCGGTATGGAATGAAAAACTAATGACGAGCTAGACTCGTCATTTTACCGGAAGGAGTTAAAAGTAGATAATGATATGATGAATTACATTGATTTCTTTGGGAAAATAAACTTAGAGGCTTTATTAAAAAGCGACCAAGGATGAAGAAAGGAAATAAATATTTTTAATTAATAAAAATAAGTTAATTTATACTGTTTTAAGTAATGCTAATAAATTAATGTAAGCTGTTTTAAATGATAAAAGATTACTGTTTTCAAATTTGATGACGATACTACAAAAATACGTGTTCAAGTGAAACAACCAACTGTAGAACGGTAGATGACATTTAAAAAATATTTAATTTACAAAATAGTGCATTTAACTTTTAGTAAAACGTAGAGGACGGTTATATTCTTTGTCTTTTTTATGTTCATTGCAAACTATAACCTATTTTTAATATTGTATTAGCAGTGAAAGGACTAAAACGTGATATTTTTCTTTTAATTTCAGCTTATATTTATTGATTTCTACCATAATAACCTTGAATTGTTCTAATACTAAAGAAAGAAAATGAAGAAAAAAGTTTCATGGGAACCACATAAAATATAGGTCACGTGGTGGAATGAATCACCAAAGAATTAATTAAAGGAATTGTTCAACCTCACTTTTGAACTATAAAATAACAAAACACTATCCAATTAATTTTTATATCGCAGTTATTCAAATGACGAGATAATTAGTAATAAAAAAACTTTAACAATATTATTACCTTGAAACTTGGGTTAGTATCAAATTTATGACTCCAATTAAAAAAGAAAATATTTACCGGCTATTTTTATTCATTTTATGCCATCCTCTGATATAACTTTTTTTTACCAATGAAAATTTTAAAAAATCATGAACGTAATAGCAGCAGGCAATCTAAATTAATTCACTGTCCTTTTTTCCCACAATTAAAAGATCTTTAATGAAATGTACAATACACAAATAAAGCTCTTTCAATCACAGTACTCAAAATGTCATTATTGTTGCGAACTTATCAGTATTTTTGATACATTTGATTCATTCAACAGACCAGTGATCAGAGGAATTTGTTTTTCTCCCAATTTAGCCTCCGGTATGAGTTTTTGGTCAATAAATATTAATGAAAATTTTAAACGTAATAACAACTTGCTCCTTATAAATGAATGCACTGTACTTTTTTTTCGCTGTTAAAAGACTTTTAATGAAGTTCATGACAGTACAATCAAACTCGTTTATAACTCTTTGGTTTGGAGTGCTACGGTCTACTTTTTTCAACAAGAGGGTTAATGAGACCGGGACCTACAACTCAAAGTCGATTCCGAAAGGCCACGAATGCTATGGTGGAATTCGAACCCACGAACTTCGGTACCGAAGGCGAGTACCCTAACCAATCGGCCATCGTTCGGCTCGTTTTTAACGAAGACGAATGAATCGAATCAACTTCTTCGCTAAATTTGAGCGCACGTAAAAATCGGGTCTACCGAAAATATCAAAAGTAAAAGATTTGAATGCGTAAAAGTAAATTAAAAACAGATTAAACTGATTTTCTTTATATTTTCTTCATTAATACCAAAGTTTAAAATCTGATCAATTTTGCTTGGATTTTATCTTTGTTAAGTTTTCGGACAATTGTTCGACTTACGACACTCATGACACAAAAGACATTATCAGCGACACCTCTTGATTCTAAAAAAGTTATATTTGTAAACTTCCATGTAATGCTTATAATATTATTATTTTTTTTAAGTAACTGGCATGTTACATACTTTCATATCATTATGAACCATTCTCAAATCAGAACTATATATGCTTTTTATTTCAAATGCTTGTTTTCAAAACTACGCGTTTTGCATTGGGTGAACTTGCTATAATGGAAATGATAGATTTACTAATACCTGACTGCTGGGTATTTACACTCTAGAAACCAACATCCCATGTTTGAACCATTCTCATATCATTTATGAACCATTCTCATATCAGCAGTATACAGGCTTTTTACTTCAAATGCTTTTTTTCAAAACTACTTGTTTCCAATGAGTGAACTTGTTATAATGGAAATGATACCTGACTTCTGGGTATTTACACTCTAGAAACCAACATCTCATGTTTGAACCATTTTCATATCATTTATGAACCATTCTCATATCAGAAATAACTATACATGCTTTTTACTTCAAATGCTTTCTTTCAAAACTGCACGTTTCCAATGAGTGAACTTGCTATAATGGAAATGATAGATTTACTAATACCTGACTTCTGACTATTTACACTCAAGAAACTAACATCCCAGAAGTTTTATTGGAGCCTCAAAATTCACGACTGGTATTTTCGATGCTAGTGGGAAAAAATATTCATATATAAAAAAATATAATTAATCAAAATTTATAAATCTCGAAATTTTGAGTTTTTTATGCTGTTTATGATTAAACATTTAAAATTTACAATGCTCAATTTAATAAAAAAAATAATAATGTATTAAAATATATTAAAGAATGTTCCCATTCCCATGTATATCAGTTAATCATGCTTATCTCGAATAAAGATAGAAAGGGGGAAAAATGAAGATCCAAGGGTTTTAAAATTTTATACAATATTTCATCCTAGAGTAGCAATTGTTTCAAGGCATGACCACGTATTTAATAAATTTAATAATGTGACATTATAATCACAATTTAGAATAGAATCACATAGCCCAGGGAAAACTTCGTCAATACAGTTTAATGTTACTTATTTTCCGTGGGATCTACTCATGCAACAAAACAGTACACCGCTCCAAACCAAACCGATATTTAATGTTCCTTCAATCATTTAACTAAATCAAATTAATTTTAAAAGATCATAGAACCAGTATTTTTTTACAGTTTCTTTTATTTAAGATTCTGAAGTTTATTGAGTACGGTGTTCGGGATATTTCCATTAATTTTTTGTCGGGAACTACGAGTTCGCTCACGGTGGACTCGTAGATATAGAAGGAAGGAAGCAAATAAGCCGCTTTCAGTATTTGGAGTCAAGACCGCCTTTAGGAACTGCTAGCCAATGTGTTTTTGTGCGGGGTGTCCTAAATCATGGGCAGCAGACGATTGTCCAAAGCAAAGTGAGATTTGGTCTGCTGTAACATTTTGTGTTGTACTTCCATTTATGGCTGTAATACGCACTCTATACAAAGAAAGCCTCATTATAACGTGTATTAATGTTGTAGGCTCCTTGTGTATGCCACTGGCAGTAATCTACGTTTCTTATAACATGTCAGTAGATTTGGACTTCTAAGCCGTTTCGGAACTGCTACAATAATTCATGGCAGCAGTGGGTTTGGAATGCTTGGATTCCGCTTCCAATGGCAGCGTTTTGTGCGATCCGCTATGGAAACGGTCCAGAAAATTCTAATATATAGATTCCAGTAGCTATGGGTCACACTTTACGGACCACATTGGACGGATACATGGATGACATTTTTGATGAATTATGATGCCACTATATATGTACTTTAATTTTTTCTTTTACTGATCTACATAAATTTTCTACCTTTTTACACTGGTGTCCATAAATTCTGCGGGATTGATATTTACGTGAACACCTAAGAAAAGCCAAGCAGAATGTCGGAAAACATAAAAAGTAAATATACTACGGCTATAAAAGAGGAAAACAACACAAAAGAAGGATATAATTCACCTTTATTACCCAAAGAAAATATTTGAAATAGAAACGCAACATGAATAATTTATACTTTAAAGAAATTAAAATAAAAAAAAGTGATTTGGCAGCTTATTGATGTGTTTGGTCGCCTTTGCTAGCCGTGCATGAAGCAGAATGATTTCTGTCGATTTACTATTGGTATAAACAAATACATGTATCAAACCTAAAATTTACTATCAATTGCGAAGTAGGAAGAACCTCTTTTGTAGTAACAGTGGTTTTTAAATCCGAAACATGCGAACTATACAACCAAAATTCACGCGATACAGAACTTTCATGTATTTTTTGGAATACCCAAAAGAATATCTTTTCGTTTTGTATTTTTCACCGTGTAAAGAAAAATACGAAATTTCGATTTCTACGGAAATTAAAAATCTGGAAATAATTTGTAACTTTTTTGTATAATATTTAACTTAATACTGGTAATAGTGTCGTAAGTTTTTTTTAAATACAAGTCAAATATAAAAGATATTGTAAAACGTTCTAATTTTTTTTCGCTCAAAATTCACAAACAGCTTATAAGATTGGGGCTTATGACCAACTTGCAACATGTTAGGAGCGCAACTCTTTCTCTTGCTTATTGAATGTTGACTCGTAACCTCTCCATCATGTATTTTTCTGGTTTTTTTCAAGTCTTTTTCGGGACACCTGGTTATTCAACTCAAAAAGCCTCCAAATTTGACAATTTCGGAGACAGTCGAGCACTAAAAATTCTGTTGCAGGTGGTTTTGACGAAAATAAGGAACAGAGAAGCTGTGGTTGGAGATAAAAGTTTGGTTTGGTTTGGAGGGATACGGTCTACTGTCTTGTTACACGAGGGCTAATGAGAGCGAGAACTTTTAGGCTCTTTCATTTAGGTAACAATGACGAATATAATTTTTTTTTATCATATTGTGTAATTCACCTTCATTATTATTTCTTAACTGTGTTACTTACATACTATGACATTTGAGCGGGTAGGCTGCTGATTAGGAAGATCCCTGTGAATTGATTCTGGTACAGGAGGTTAAGAATATAAACCCCAGGTATCTCATTAGCATCCGAGGTTTTTTTTTTTTTTTTTTTTTTTTTTTTTTTTTTTTTTTTTTTTTAAATCTTGGCACCGAAGGGACGGAAAAAAAGCATCTTAAAGGATTATAATCTTATACTTACTCCAAGGAGTGAGGCTAGTAGTAACATCCTTTGGGGAAACAGCAGTTAATGTTAAGCTTAATATTAACTACTGACATAATCGAACGATGGCCGAATGGTTAGGGTGCTAGCTTCGGAACCGGGGTTCGTGGGTTCGAATCCCACTTTGGCATGGATGTTCGTAGCCGTACGGAATCGGCTTTAAGCAGTAGGTCCCGGTCTCATGAGCCCTCGTGTTGTAAAAAGTAGATCGTAGCTCTCCAAACAAACCAAGCTATTGCCATATCCCCAATACTAATCTTAATTCTCTTGACTTTACCATTAATAGAATTAATTTAAATGTTACTAATTACTATATTGTCTGCACCTATGTTAGCGTATCTTAGTGCAGATATTTAATCTCTGATTTTGATACTTTATTTTCTATTGGAGACAAAATTATACTAATCGGAGACTTCAGCGCTCATCATCCGTGCTAGAACTGCTATATCTATAACAATAATAGCAAACTTAGCAGGAAGATAAATATTTTCTCTCTAATTAATATCACTGATATTGCTTTTCCCCCATCCCCTTAGGTTTGGATATAACAGTGCCACAATAGACTTTGCTCTTCTAAATAACATTAATCTGCCCTATAATATTATTACTCAGGACGCGTGGTCCTCCGACTACGTTTCTATCTTATTAACTTTTTCCTCCGTGCCATTAACTATAATAGTTATAGAAACTGGAGCATTTTACTAGGACAGTTGCAGACGTCCCCCTCCCCAATGACGTTATTAATAGTTCGAGTGACATAGAGTAGTTTATTCACTGACAGATGTTATCACTAACTCCACTGCTACCGCTAGGATTAATATCCCTAACGTCAACTACCAGAAGCTACCATTATATCTTAAATCTCTTATTGGCAATGGATATAGAATCTGAAAACTTTGGCAATGAACTAGGGATCCTAATACTAAAAGACAAAATGCTATTATAAGAAGGAAAATGCTAAATTACAAAAGTACCCATTGGTAGAATTTCATTAAGCCTCTCTCACAAATAACAGGATTTGGAACTACTTAAAGCTAATTAAAAAGCCCTTTACACTCACCCCTCCCGTTCAGATCACTAATGCCCCAGTAATTAATGATATTGATAAAATTCAATTGATCGCAGGATGTTATGAACTGCAGTTTAAAACTAATACTAGTATTTTCTACCTAACTATAGATAAAGTAGATCATATCCTCGATAAATTATTTTCCAACTCTCTTCTTAATATTAATAGTATCCCCATTGATCCAACTACTATACTACAATGAAGTTTTTAATGCTATGAATAATATTTTTAACCCCTTAACGCATTTGCCCGTGTCTGACACGGGCGAAGTTCAAATTAAGCATGTAATAAAATCGTTTACACTTTGTTTGTATAACAATTTTTTTATATACTTTTTACTCTTTCCAAGCTCCCTAGTCACCCCCAAAACTGAAATTGCAAAAAATAACTTACATTGTACCTATATATCCCTTTTCTGTGAAGAAAATATGTCATATTTTATAATTTTTTCTAAACTAAACTCGTGCTTTAAGGGGTTAATAGAAAGTCTCGATCACACCCCTAATAACGCTATCAAGAACTTCCCTCAAAATTATGCTGTTATCCTAGTTAATTTAATTAATAACATTTTTGGACTTAAATATTTTTCCATCTCATGGAAAACCACCATTGTGATCCCCATTAAAAAGCTCTATTATTTCTAAAAGTTATTGGCCCATTAGTTTGCTCTCCTCTTTAAGTAAACCTATTAAACACATTCTATGTCAGCGGATGAATACCTCTATCAACACACACAACATTATGAACAGTACACAATTTGGCTTCAAAGTTCCATATTCAACTACACGACAGTTGCTAAGGGTTTCCGAATTCATCCATGATGGATTCAAAAACAGAATGCATACCGGGGCTATTTTCTTCGACATTGAGAAGGCATTCAAAAAATTATGGCACAATGCTCTCACATACAAGTTTATTAAACACAAATTCCCTTATCCACACACCACACAATTAATGCTGGGGTTCCCCAAGTCTCTGAACTTGGTCCCATAGTATTCAACATATATATCAATGATATACCTCAACAACACCCCACAACACTAGCCATGTTCGAGGGCGAAACGGCGATTTTAGCCGAAAATTACGATGTAAAGTCCATGAATTAATACTTCCAAAAACATCGACATCCTCAAAGGATGGTTTGGGAGATGGTGTGTTAAAATTAATTCCTTTAAAACAAAAGCGAGTTTCTTTACGTACAATAGGATCGCATCTCTAACTGTCATAGTTTGTCGTCAACTTCTTTACTTTCAGCGGGAGATTAAATACTTTGGTGTTTATTTAGACAGTTGATTAACTGGGAGGAAAAATATTGACCATACCATTGGTATAATTTTTAAAGCTAGGAAGGACATTGCTCACATCCTGCATTAGAATCAGTTGGGATTGAAGAACAAACTGCGACTACGATCTTATTTTACATACACAAGTCGTCATTAAAGAACATGGAGGATCTTTGACTGGTTCGAGCCTCGTTCCCGCAACCCTCCGGTTACGCGATCGCTACCTTCGCCAACTGAGCTGCTATGGATTACAACGGAATGTAAGCAATCTAAAGAAAGTTATATCGTTATATATATATATATATATATATATATATATATATATATATATATATATATATAATATATATATATATATATATATATATATATATATATATATATATATATATATATATATATATATATATATATATTGTAGCGAAAGTCCCAAAAAGCAACGCGTAACTCAGTAACTTGTTAGTGAGAGAACTTGCTAGAATGGAAATGGTAGATTTACAATACCTGTCTTCAGGGTGTTTACTTTCTAGGAACCGACATCTCGGAAGATTTTTGTAGCACCGAAATTCATGGGTGGTATTTTCGATGGTAGTGTGGAAAAATATTCATATATAAAATATGTAATTAATCAAAGTTTATAAATCTCAAAATTTTGAGGGCTTTTTTTTACAGTTTTTATCTTTATACTGTTTATGACTAAAAGCTTAAAATTTACAATGCTCAATTTTAAAGAAAACAGCCATCAGAGATCAGAATATATTAAACAACGTAGTCATTCTCATGTATAGCAGTTAATCCTGCTAATTTTGAATTTAGGGAGAACGGGGGAAAATGAAGATCCAAGGGTTTGAAAATTTTATACGATATTTCAGCCTTGAGTAGCGAATTTTTCAAGCCAGAACTACATATATAATATGTGATAAAATGATGTGATAGAATAATAATAATTCAGAATAGAATTGCATAGACCAGTGAAAATTTCGTTAATACAGTTTGAAGTTCCTTATTTTCAATGTGATCTACTCGTATAGCAAATCAGTACACCGCTCTAAACCAAACCAACGTTTCACGTTCCTTCCAATCATTTAACTAAATCAAGTTCTTTTTAAAAGATGATAAAAGCAGAATTTTTTTACAATTTCTTTTAAGAAACTGTTTCCTGGAGTTGCTTTACTATCTATAGCCCATAGTGTTCAAATCTATCCTGAACTGCGAATTCAATTACAATGAACTCGTAGAGATAAATGAAAATAATCTTTCATCAAAACCTCGGCGTTAGGGTTACTTGCAGCAGCGGCCAATCTAGGTGCTTGTATGGAATTCCCTAAAGGAGGGATAGCAGACGGTTAACCACAGCAAAGTGAAATTAGGTCTGTTGCAATGTTTAGTGTTGTGCTTCTATATATGTTTGTAATACGCACTCTATACAAAGCAAATCTCATTATAACGTAAGCTCCTTGAGAATGTCACTGGCAGTATTCTACGTTTTTTATAACACGTGAGTAGATATGGGCCTCTTCTGAGCCGATTCGGAACTACTACGATTATCCATGGCAGCAGTGGGACAAGAACACTTGAATTCCGCTTTTGCTTTGCTGAATCTTGGATAGAACCCTCTGACTCCACCCCGTCCATTGGGATTGCCGTCCTATTTTTTTATATTTTATTATTTTACATAATTTTAATACTCTTTTGTTCGATTCCTGTCAGCAGGAACCAAAATTTTTAGAGTTAATACAGAACTAATAAAGTGCTTTTGGCCCCCCTCCCCTTTCACTTTTTCAAAACATTCTATGGCTTTTGCCAACATCCCAAGTACGATATCCTTATACGTATAATCCTTATATTTTATTTTATGTAACTGGCATTTTAAGTACTTTTTTTATCATTATGTACCTATATCAGAATTCCATATTCTTCTTACTTGAGATTTATCCAACGGATCAGATACACCGTCTTGCAGGAAGAGAGTTTTTTGTGTTGTTGCAAATTCTTTCTTTCAAAATTGCGAGTTCCCGATAAAGTAACCAAAATATACGGGAGGCATTTTCGATGCTAGTTCGGAAAAATATGCATTTATTAAATATCTGCCAAAAAACCGTAGTACCAGTTATTTTTTTTTTTATAATTTCTTTTTATTTAAGTCTCTGAAGCTAAAATCGTTTTGAATTGATCTTCTTCCTCAATTTCCTGAAAATTTCTAGAGCTGCGAGTTTGTGGAACTTGCTTGTTAATAGAAAAGTAATCAGTTATCCCTGTTTTGCTGTGGGAATCCCTTGTGGATCAGCCAATTTAGGTGTTTGTCTGGCGTGCTCTAAGTCATGGACAGCAGACGAGTATTTTTATCAAAATGAAGTTCAGTCTGCTGAAACACTTAACTTTGTATATTCATTTATGGCTGGCCGATTGGTTAGAGCGCTGATCGTCAGTATCGGAGTTCGTGGGTTCGAATCCTACTATGGCATGGATGTTCGGAGTCGGCTTTAAACAGTAGGTCCTGGTCTCATTAGCCCTCGTGTGCAAAACAGTAGACCGTAGCGCTCCAAACCAAACCAAACCATTTATGGTTGTAATACGCTGTCTATACAAAGAAAATCTCATTCTAACGGTAGCTCTTGTGTTGCGAAAAAGTAGACCGTAGCTCTCCAAGCCAAACCTCGTTATAAAGTATACTATTGTTGTAGGATCCTTGTGTATGGCACTGGCAATAATGTACGTTTTTTATTACACGTGAGTAGATTTGGACTTGTAAGCTGATTCGGAACTGCTACAGTAATCCACGGTAGAAATGGGATTGGAACGGTTGGATTTCAGTTTTGATGGTAGCGTCTGACATGATCGGCCATCGAATCGGCCAGGATTTGGTTTAATTTGGATTGGAGTGCAATGGTCTACTTTTTGTAGCACGAGGGATAGTGAGACTGGGACCTACTGTTTAAAGCCGATTATGAACGGCTACGAGCAACCATGCCATAGTGGGATTCCGGTATCGAAGATCAGCGCCCTAGCCATTCAGCTGAACCGTTAAGGAGGATTCAAATATATTAAAATACAGGTCTTCAGGGTACTTATTCTCTAGGAACCGACAGCCCGGAAATTTTTTTGGAGCATCAAAATATACGGGTGGCATTTTCGGTGCTAGTGCGGAAAAATATGCATATATTAAATATCTGTCTCGAAGTAGCGCAAAATAAAATATTAAGGCGAATTGTTAAAGCTCCGCGCTATCTTCGTAATGATATCATTCGTCGCGATCTTAACTTAACTACTCTTAAGGAACATTTTATTAAAATTTCCAACAATTTCTTCACTAAAATAAACAGTATTCCAAACGAAATTATTGCTGAACTGCCGGACTACGATTTCGCAGATCCGGAGTTCAGACGTAGGCCGAGAGCCTCTCTTCTAAATTATTAAATCAATTTTTTCTACTCATTTAACACGTCATTCGGCTTTTCTGTGCTTTAAACACACTAATATTCAAGCTATATACGATTGTCTATCCATCCAATTCATCTCGGAACGTCGGGACTTTCCCTCCGTCTCCGATCGTCACACGTCATATGGACGTCCTTAATTTTTACATTTGTGGCTTTTACGCCCCCCCAAATTTTTGTGTACTCTGAATATTAGGCCCCACCCCTTCATAATATTACTCTGCAGGAAATTTATAAAAATTTTTAAATTCTAAACAGCAGAACAAGAAAACTTAGCTTAATTTTGTGAAAATAATGAGGTGTCTTAGGCTCCTCCCACTGTAACCAGAGAAATTCTATTGGTCGCTGCCAGGATCCGATTTACGTTCCTGTGCAAGCTTTCTTACGTTTTTAATGCTATTATTCCCACTTTTACTATTATTTACTCTCATATAATCGCATTTAATCTTATTTTATTCGCATTTAATCAATATTTATCCACATTTATTCTCATTTAATCATTTTTCAACTTAATGTGTAAATTATATATATATTTAACTTATTACATTTATCTTTATACTCATTTATTTATCATTCTGAGCTGGCATCTTGATATTTATACATAACTGAATGAACCGCTCCCTCTCAGAACCATCTATCTTACTAACTGGAGATATGCCCTGCCGGGTAAGGTGCTCCGAGAACTACCGTCATACGGCGACGATGATGCTTGGAATTGATTCTCTGCTAATAGAAGAATTCTAGAACTGCGAGTTTGTTGAACTCGCTTGTTAATAAAAATGTAATCAGTTGTCATTATTTTGCTCTGGGAGTCCCTTGTGGAGCGGCCAATTTAGGTAATTGTCTGGCGTACTCTAAGTTATGCACAGCAGACGAGTGTTTTTATTAAAATGAAGTTCAGTCTGCTGAAACATTGAACTTTGTACATTCATTTATGGTTGTATTACACTTTTTATACAAAGAAAATCTCATTCTAACGGTAACTCTTGTGTTGTGAAAAAGTAGATCGTAGCGCTCCAAGCCAAACCTCGTTATAAAGTATATTATTGTTGTAGGCTCCATGTGTATGGCACTGGCAGTAATCTAGGTTTTTTATTACACGTGATTAGATTTGGACTTCTTGTAAGCCGATTCGGAACTGCTATAGTAATCATGGTAGAAATGGGATTGGAATTCGGTTTTGATGGTAGTGTCTGACATGATCGGCTATCGAATCGGTCAGGATTTAGTTTAATTTGGCTTGGAGCTCAATGGTCTACTTTTTGCAACACGAGAGCTAGTGAGACTGGGACCTACTGTTTAAAGCCAATTACGAACGGCTACGAACAACCAAGAAGGATTCAAATATATTAAAAAACCGGTCTTCAGGGTACTTACTCTCTAGGAACCGACAGCCCGGAAGTATTTTCGGAGCACCTATATATACGGGTGGCATATTCGATGCTAGTGTGAAAAAATATTCAGATGTTAAATATCCAATTAATAAATTTATGAATCTTGATATTTTGAGTTTTTTTAACAGTTTTTATCTTTATACTATTAATATCTAAAAGCTTAAAATTTACAATGCTCAGTTCTAAAGAAAACATTATCAAAGTTCAGAATATATTACAGGACTTTGTCTTAACCATGTATAGCCATTAATCATGTTTATCTCGAAATTAGTGCGATTGAAAAAAAAAATCAAGATTAAACAGTTTTAAAATTATATACGATATTTCTACTTAGAGTGGCAAATGTTTCAAGCTATAACTACATATTTATTAAAAAAATAATGTAATAGATTAATCAAAATTTAGAATAGAATTACATTGGCCAGTGAAAAGCTTCGTTAATAGAGTTTGGTGTTCCTTATTTTCAGTGTGATTTACTCTTGTAGCTAAACAGTACATCGCTCTAAACCAAACCAACGCTTGATGTTCCTTCCAACAGAGCCGTAGCCAGAAATTATTTTCGGAGGGGGACCAAGGCAGAAAGACATCTTTATTTGTGAATGATACTTCAATTGACGTAAGGAAAAGCACTGCATTTTCAGAATACAGTGCCGAAAATACAGTGTTGTATTTTCGGCCAGCGGCCTAGCAAAACTTTTATGGTCTCAGCGTTTTTTTCTAAGAGATATTGTAAGAATAACTGTCCTTGTTCATTAACAGCTAGGCAGATAGCCCATAAACACACAAAAGTGGGACATTGTCTATCAACAAAATGGTCTTTCAAAGTTTCGGGGGGGGGACTTGTCCCCCAAATCCCTCCCCCTGCCTACGGCCTTGCTTTCCAATCATCTATCTAAATCAAATGCTTTTAAAGCATACAACCAGTATTTTTTTTTTTTTACAATTTCTTCTTATTTAAGATTTTGAAATTAGGTTGGGCGTTGAGGCATTTATAGTTCGTAATGAACGTACGTTATTGCATCCTCGATAGGTAATATCGAGAGCTGCGGATTCGCCGAACTTGCGTAAACACTTAGTCTATACCTGTAGCTGCTTGGTGTTAAGGTTTGTATAAGTAGTGGCCGATTTAGGTGTTTGCCGGCTTATCTAACATCATGGGCCTAGGTGTTTAACCGTAGGAAGGTTGTAGTTGTGAAATTAGGGGGCGGTCTAACCAAAGTCGTGTAACGGCTAACCAAGATTAACTCATGGCGCCAACCAACGGTGGGGCGCAATAAGCCCTTTAAACAGATTAATCGCGGTTAGCCGTTAAAGGACTTTGGTGAGACCATCCCTAAGTCTGCGGTAAATTTTAGTGTTGTACCTGCATTTATGGTTGTAATATGCACTCTGTACAAAGGAAATCTCATTATAACGTGTATTAATGTTGTAGGCTCCTTGTGTATGTCAATGAAAATAATATACGTTTTTTATAACACGTGAGAAGATCTTCAATCGATGGAGTTATTTCAGATTTAAGGTAATAACAATAACGTCTTTAGAGCAGGAGGGGGGGGCAGAACCACCACCCATAGCCAATATTTGCTTTGCTTGTAAAATTTTGTAATCCTCAGTGGAGTTCCCGAAAT
This sequence comes from Pardosa pseudoannulata, assembly GCA_032207245.1. Lineage (NCBI taxonomy): Eukaryota > Metazoa > Arthropoda > Arachnida > Araneae > Lycosidae > Pardosa > Pardosa pseudoannulata. The sequence continues at coordinate 107,283,931 of CM063502.1, forward strand.
AATAGAAAAATATCTCAATGATATTATTATTATTATCTATGTAAATATAATATAATTCGATTGTTTTGTTTATTTTTATTACATTACATTAAACAATAAGTGTCTGCGTGTTTTATTATTTACTTATGACTAACAACAATAAAAAATATAACAATGATGTATATACTACAGTAGAAACTCTTTTTAACGACCCCACGATACAACGACCCCTTCGTTAGAACGACCATCTTAAAAAGTCCCAATTATTTTACCATAGGAATAATGTTAATTTTGAATCATTACAACGACCCCAAGAGTATTATTTTTCGTTAGAGCGACCGCCAATTTTAGTCTGCAGAACTCATAAGAAAGTGGGCTATTTCAAAAGTATTGTACTGTGGTGCAACTTCAATTCGATTCCGATGACGGAGAAGAAATCTTCCAAGCTTTTGAAAAAGTGAATGAAAAAGAAGCCTTCAATGTAATTAATGCCTTGCGTCAATATTTTGAAGGACAATTTAATTCTGAAGATTTCCTTCAAAATCTAACAGATATGGAATCAGTGATAATGAAAATTTCCCAAATGAACTTGAAACAAGCGTCAATCAAAGTCTTTTTTTCAAAAATTCAGTAATGGAAAAACAAATAGAAGTGTTCTCTAGGTATGTACTGTTGCATCATTTCTTTGCTCAATTTTTTTTTATTATTTTTTCAATTTGTTACAACGACCATATGATGTCGGTCCCACATGGGGTCGTTATACCGAGGTTCTACTGCATTTAATCTTACAAAATTATGTTTTCTTCCCCTCGCTCTCTTTCTTTGCGTATGTATATAAACAATGAGGCCCGCAAGAGTAGAATTTCCTTCCAAAACGGGCTATACTTTATTTTTTTCGTTTGGAGGGCGTTTTGGAGATTATACAACACTGTAACTATAAATGATATGTGGTTTTTCTGGAAGCTTCAGAATGCAGTCTTAATTGAAAAATTGAACTGTACTACACTCATGTCCATAAATTAAGGATAATGAAGTTCAGGCAATGAAAGAGACAAAAGCAAAACAAATTTGACTTATTTGTAAAGTCTATTTATTAAACAAAAGGTAAAGAGCAAAAAAGATGCTATATGTTTGACATAATTAATAAAAGTTGCGATTTTTACTCCCTGGAGCAAATTTCAAAAAAGAACCTATTTACAGAAAACAGTATAACATGGTTAGTATAATGGTTAATACGGAGTATGTCTCCCGGACAATGCAATACAAGCGTTACAACGTCTACGCATGCTGAGTATCAGATTATCAATCTGATCTTGGGGAAAATTACACCACTCATCAAGCAATGCCCTCCGAAGTTCCGATAGACAGTTGGGAGGGGGTTGACGGGCTGCAATTCGTCGGCCAAGCATGTCCCACATATGCTATATTGGATTCAAGTCCGGCGAGTATGCTGGCCAATCCATACGGGTGATATACTCCGATTGAAGGCATTCGTCTACAATGTTTGCACGGTGAGGTCGGGCGGTGTCATCCATATACAGAAATTCAGGACCCATGGCGCCCCGAAACAAACGTATATGTTGTTCCAGAATGACATCCCGATAGATGTGGCCTGTCATCGTTACACTCTGAACATGCAGGTCAGTTCTGGAACCAAGAATAATTCCTCCCCAAACGAGCCATCCTGCACCACCGTAACGGTGTCGTTCAATGGTGTTCTCTTGGTGGTAACGGGTACCTGGCGCTCTCCATATGAAAGTCCGGTGAGAATCAGAATGTAAACTGAACCTGGACTCGTCGGAAAACATCACACAAGACCACTGTTGCGGTGTCCACAATGCATGCTCTCTAGCCCAGCATAATCGCAGGCGACAGTGAGTTGCGGTAAGGGGAACACATCTGACAGGCCTACGAGCATATAGACCAATGTTCCCTAAGCGTCTGTACACGGTCTGCCTTGAAACTATCGTACCAGTAGCTGAAGAGAACTGACGAGACAGGTCTGATGCTGTGCTCCGTCTGTTTCTTTTGGCAGTAACTTCCAAATACCGGTCATCATTCGGCGTAGTAACTCGGGGGCGACCTGTGATGTAACATCTACTCACATTACCATCGTGTTTGAATCGTTTCCAAAGCCTGGAGGTGACACTCTGGGCGATTCCAAGTTCCTCGGATACTTCCAGCTGGGTACGTCTACATTCCAGTCGTCCGATAATTCTACCACGTAAAAAATCATTCAAATGCTTCTTCCTTTGTGCCATAACTATGCGGTTATTGCACTGAAAGGCTTTTAAAGCGCTTGTGAACAATTTTACTTCTTTGCTACCATTCCTTATATACCCCTTTCATACAGTCTCGTCGTTGTGACATACTATCCGCGCCATCTGGTGGTTTCCTGCAATTTGCATATTCTTCTTCAAGATGTGTGTGATAATTCTACAGGTGAAATTTTTATTTTAGAGCTCAATTTCTGTGTGATTCTGAATTATCCTTAATTTATGGGCATGAGTGTACTATTATATCCTTATTATAGCTATAAGCTATCGATATGTACTGTTAGTGTATGAATGTGTTTATGACTCATGTTAAATTATAATAAAAGAAATATTAATTTCAATCTCATTAGATTTGGCTGACGAACTCGAAATCGCCCTATTTTTCTTTAGGTTCGTCGGGTATAAAAACTTCCCCGAAAGGAATCTTTTTTTTTCTGTCACTTTGTATTTCTAAAAATCTTGAAAACTAAGTAGTTTTTAAAAATCTTGAAAACTAAGTAGTTTTTGAAAATCTTGAAAACTAAGTAGTTTTAGAAAATCTTGAAAACTAAGTAGTTTTTGGAAATCTTGAAAACTAAGAAGTTTTTGAAAAATTTCAAAACTAAGTAGTTTTTGAAAATTTATAAAACAAAGTAGACTCCGAAAATCGGGACTTAATTCCTTCTGAGAAATTCAAAATATGACATTCTATATATCAGATAACTTAAAAGACAATTATAAAATAATTATTTTTAATTATCTGTTCATAAATCACACACACACACACACACACACACACACATATATATATATATATATATATATATATATATATATATATTAATAATCTGTAATAAAAGTTCTTTATTGGTAAGAAAGATTCTAATTTTCATCTCCCGCCTTTCTTAAGAGATTCCCTAACATTTTCGGCTAGTTAAGGCCAGAAGTAGTAAAAGATATGAAATTATTAAAAAATTGAAATATATGGGATAATGAAATAGCTTTAGGAAAATCTTTTGTTTTTTTTAACCAAAATTGCCATAATTTTGAAAAAAAAGCAGCGTTGCATCGACCTGATTTACTTTTATGTATTTTACAGTCAGCACTAATAAATTAAATAAAATGTAAAGAATAAAACTGACGAAATACAAATATATCGCATTTAGTTTTTAGTAACTGTAGCTACTAATTCCTTATATTATCTCATATTCAAAAATCCTTTCCATTAGACCATAAACAAAAAGGTGCATTTTTTCCCCGTGTAATAAAAATGTTTGGCGATTTGGTATTAATAAGATAGTCTAAAGATTTTACCCCTAAGGCTTTTATTTTGATGAATATTATTATTGTTTCTAAAATTGTATAAAAATATGCGTAATTTTGCAGCAGAAAAAAATTAGGAAACAAAGGATACATAATTATAAATGCTTAGTACTTAATAAATCTAAATGCATAAATTAACAGACATAAAAGACCGTAGCCAAAACCCCGTTCTTTTTCGGAACCGAGAGTGTATTGTTAAAAAGAAATATGAGAAACTGCACCACTTGTTCTTGGGCGTGGGAGCTAACACCTGGTGCTATGGGACCAGCCGATGCGACCAGGCAGGGACTAGTAACCCCACATCGCACTCGCTCCCTGCATCAAGTGAAATGCACATTCTTCTCTGCAGTTTAGACAGATGACAGCCAAAGATTGACCATGCTCAGCTTATCTAGGATTTTACGTTGATGATGAACACGATTACTGACCGAATTTTTACCTAATTTAGAATATTTTTATAATTAGGAGTATTAAAGGAATTTGACGGATTGATTAATTGCTTTTTAGTGAAATCCCGTTCTTCTCTACACTTTAGATAGATGCATCAAGTGAAATGCACATTCTTCTCTGCAGTATAGATAGATGACAGCCAATGATTTTGATCATGCTCAGCCTTATCTAGGATTTTACGTTGATGATGAACAAGATTACTGACCGAATTTTTACCTAATTTAGAATATTTTTATAATTAGGAGTATTAAAGGAATTTGA